>JAJJWX010000518.1:1200000-2400000 GCA_023529315.1 Papaver bracteatum | reverse complement strand
ATAAGAAATCAAAAAAGTTAAAAACCAATTTAAATATTTACTTTTTTAAAATAGATGATTATCTTTTTATTTATTATATTCATAAAACGAGATTGCATGAATACTTAAAGAAAGAAATTGTTCCAATGAAAGAAAGATAAAAACGATTATTTAAAACAGAAATCAGAAAGAAAGATAAAAACGATTGTTTAAAACAAAAATAAAAGGGTAATTATCTTTTTTTTTTCAATAGGAAAGGAGAAAAAATGAGGTGATGAGGGGAGCTATCATAGGATAAATATATTGTTCATCTATTTTATATAGCCGAATGTTAGAGTAATGAATAAAGTTCTGAAACCTCTTAAACACAAAAAATAAAAAAGGAAATGGAAACCTTAGTGAGTAATCAGTGACAACTCACAATTACAAAATCATATTGACAAGGGTACTCAGAATGATAAGGATTCCTCTGTCACCACCTGTGATAACAACACCGCCACTGGTAATCAGCTGGTCTCCTCTGCTTTCCGGACCCTGCTTGTGAATGCTGTGAAAAATATAACCGATGAATTCAAAGTGTTGGAAACTCATCAGGAAAGCATGGGGAAGGAGCTTATTAAGATGCAGAAAGAATTTTCAGACGTGCAAGGTATTTAAATAGATTGAAGGTCAATGTAGGCTTGTTGCAAGGTATGATGGAGCTTATTCCTAAGTATGATGTGTTTAAGTTGGTTTAAAAAGAATGGTCTTAATGAATGATTTCTGTGAAGATGTTATTTACATCTTCTTACGATTTTGGATAATTAATACCAACTCTTGTTGGCCGATTTTATTGTCAAGATGGTTTATATAGTATCTTTTGTGTAGGTGGATGTAAATTTCTTGTTTTATGATACTTCGATGGGGAAGTTTCCATGAAATGAATGTACGTCATTTCTATCAGGTTTTTCCTTGATAACCTAACATCAGCGATTCTGATGGTCCTTGTTATCGAGGAGACTAGTGCCATCAGAATACCGGAAGTATTCCCTACTCAGTAATCATGTCTTTTGTTTGAGATATTCTCTCCACCATTTATATTATGAACATGGCTGTTATTAATTTGACATGTTCCTAACATTGAGTCATTCTTACATTGACTTGGTTGGCATTGCCATTTTTCACCCATCCGTGGAGCTAAGGAACCACTCAACCCTGTACAGAGATAGGCTACCAACATCATTTGCTATCCTCACTTTGTTAATGCCCAACAGTTAAACGCACATTGTTTTGAAACTTATATGCTTGTGGTACATTGCCATTGATCTTAAACATTGACCATGCCTTCTGTTAAAATATTTATCCACCTCAAGATGTACACCTTGATCTGGTAGATACTAGTTTGTATATAGACTTGGTAGATAAGTACTTTTCTGTTGTAAAATTACGGAACATGTAGGAAAAATAATTGTGGTTATTAACCTTTTTTAGTGCATGTATCATGGTTTGACCCTTAGACCGCATGCTCCCTAACTTGTTTTTCCCTAACTTAAAAGCAATTTTAGTGTTGTTGTGAGTTTTAGAAAAGTGCTTTTCAGTTTATAGAAAAGTGATTTTCTATTGTGTTGCGCATTGTTGTGTTGTGCTGTGAAAATAAAGCGGCATAACGTTTGGTAAACTATAATTTAAAATGCGTTGTGAAATTAATAAAATGTAAATTCTGTTTGGTAAATTGGTATTTTAAAGTGTTGGTGATGTAGTTAATGACGAAAATAGACATGCCTTAAAACTTAGTTTTAAATATACTATAATTATAATACATTATGTTTTTTATTCTAATAAATTTATAAAACATAACTATTTTTTTTTATTATTTTATTTATTTAAATAATATCTTAATTGTTTATTATTATTTTTATCATTTAATAAAAAAAATATGATTATGGTCTGCTTCAAAAAATATCTTATTTTAATTATTATCTATTATTTTAAAAGAAAAATTAAAAATAGATGAACAAAATAGAAGTTAGAAATATAATGATAAGTGTACAATATTGGATAAATGCATGGGCAGTACATCACAACTTTAACATACGAAGGCCCGACTAGCATCTTGGATAAATTGCAGGGAAACCCACCACTAACAACCAAGTTCATATGGACACATCCAGGTCCATCAAAAGTAATAGCTTTTCTCGTGGAAAGCATTCGTCGAAGGCATGTGACCTTCGACAACCTCAACCAGGTCCACTTCACCAATTCTAGCATCTACCCCATCTGCATTTCAAATTCGAAGATCGCTAATCGAATTTTACTTCATTGTCATGTTATTGTAGAATCTTTGGGTATGGTATACCCTCTTGTAATAGCCCTTTAGTAAATTAATAAATTTCATGCTCCAAAAAAAAAGTACAATATTCTAGGGTAAAATTTGTATTTATAATAAAATAACAAGGTTGAAATAGAAAATCAATTAAAACAAATTATTTGGTCTCACAGCTTCTGCTTTTCCAGATTTTAAAAGTTGTGCCTAATATTTTTTAAAAGCGTGCCTAAAATGGAAGTGCTTCAGCCCAATAGCACTTCGAAAAAATTTACCAAATGCAATTTTTGGTAAAAGTTTGTTACAAAGTGCTTTTGATAGAAAAAAAGCAATCCCAAACGGGACTTTAGGCTTGACAATGCTTCACACCGGGTGTACTTTTTCGTTATAATGTACTCCCTCCGTCCCAAATTAGATGACCTAGTTATGTGGAATCCGAGTCCGATTCACTCACCATAAAGTCCCGGGCATACTCCAGAATTTTGGATACCAAGAAGTGATAAATTTCATCAAATGTGAATGCTCCTCCCTTTTGCTCCAAGTAGTGCGCTTTCTCGTCTTCATGCTATAAAAACACAACACAAACTTTGTTAGTTACTAAATTATAAAAGTATATTACGTTGGACAAACCATAAAAATACTTACAAATGTTGAAGGGACAAGCTAAAGTGACTAGCGTTCAAAATCCGTTGTTGGATAGCTATAAAAGAAACTATCGCATTTTGGATGACTTGGCTCCTATCATGGATTTTTTAAAGACTTCTTCTCTTCGGGTTCTCATAATATTTCCTATATTTGTCATATCTTCGTCCAAAAGGTTTCGGATTCTACCCTTACGGGGGAGTGATTTACAACTCGACTCATGCTTTGATGATTTCCAAATCTTCGGCGGAGTCAAACGATGCCATGCTCGTATGTGGAGGTATGGAATGAGTAGTTGTATAATATATGGAGTAGGAGTGAATATAATGAGCAAATTTGAGACAGATTGGGTCCGGGGATGAGGTCTCTTTATATAAAGAACGACCCCAACGACTAGTTTTTTCGTGAAAGGTGAAATAATTTAGCACAACCGGTCTTCTCGAATGTCCAAAAAATCGATAATGTTTTCATGCGCATTAGAATCGATCTCTGTGTTTGGGAAAATAAACTGATTATTCCTGAGAATCAACAAACAAAAATTGAACTTTCCACCGAGAGTAATCAGTTTATACTTGGCACATGTAATCCGATTCTGACTAGAAAAAAATACAAAAACCTGACATTTCTTAGGCATGAAGAATCGGGTTATACCGGTAGCATTATAGGTGCAGACAAGGTATTGAAAACGTGAAGCGGAGCGTGAATCGTTTTTTATTTTTAGGAAGCGATGCGTATGTCGAAGCGTGAAGCGTTGCTTTATGGTTGATGTTTGAAGCAGATATTTTCTTATAAATAAATTAGTCATAACTAGTAATTATAAATTTATTAGGAAAATAATATCTATATAAATTTTATAAAAGTATAATTATTATAAAAAACAAAGCATGTGCACACCAGTTCAACCTACTCCAGGCGAATGGGAAGTGGAGTGTTCCACATCAAATAAAGGAACCTATCACTTCATGAAAGATGCACTTCACATGACCGCTTTGCAACGGAATGCTAAAATTCGAAGCGAAGCATGCGCTCTGAAGCGTGAAGCGTACGCTTCATGAAAGATGCGCTTCAGAGTGAAATGCTAAAATTTTAAGCGAAGCGTACGCTCCGAAGTGTGAAGCGTGCGCTTTTAAAAACCATGGGTGTAGTCATATAGCCCGTACGTGTAACCAAACTCGGTTCGGCTACTTAAGTATGCATACCTATTTGCATACTTGAGTTGGTTACTTTCTAAAATCGGTTTTACATGAACTTAAACATTTATAAATTAAGGAATGCAATCTTTACAAACCGTGGCTATAATTTTCATGAATTGATTCGGGTGAATTAAATCAATTTTGCTTCAATTGTGTTCTTGTATACTTCAATGAGAATATAGCAATTGAACGTCTCTTTAACTAGTTTCATTTGAGTCATTTGAATTAGTTATGGTTAAGATAAATAAGGTTGATATGAGAGTAATCATATGGCTAACTTCGGTTAAATATTGTTGAGCTAACATGGTGTACACGTTTAGGTACGGTTACATAAACCTAAAGGAGGGTACATTTCATTTGTGTGTAACAAGCTAAGTTCGATCTAATGATTGAAAGATATTAGCTTGGTTCAATCAGGTTTTTCATCTAACGGTGAATATTGAATGCTTTGTTACCAAGGTAACTTGGATTGCAAACCCTGATTTGAAAACTATATAAAGGAGAACTCTAGCAATTGGGAAACCTAATCCCCACACCTCCCGTGTGTTACTAGTTGTATCAACTAGAGTCTATTCTCCTTTAACCTTATGTTTCTATCGAGACCCTGTAGGTTAGAGACTTCAAAGACTTCATTAGGATTATGAAGCCAGACCCAACTATTTTCTTTGTAGTTGCGTGTTCTGATCTTGCCCGATTCTATCGTATTGAGTACAATTGAAATAATTGACTCGAGATTAATTTCTCCGATAGGCAAGATAAAAGAAATCACAAACATCTTCGTCTCATCGTTTGTGATTCCAAAATATCTTGTTTCGCTAGTCGATTAAGATTATTATGAGGTAATTGATAATACTAGGTTCTTCTTCGGGAATATAAGTCTGGTTTATCAATTGGTCATGTTCACCTTGATTTGTCAAAAAACGGAACAAAATGCTTGGGTATTTATGTGGGAGACAGATTTATTCAATCTATAAACTTTTCTATGTGAGAAAGATTTTTTTATCAAGTCTTCGACTTTGGGTTGTAGCAACTCTTAGTTGTGGGTGAGATCATCTAGGGAAATCAAGTGCGTAGTATCCTGCTGGGATAAGAGACGTAAGGAACACAACTGTACCTTGAATCAATGTGAGATTGATTAGGGTTCAACTACATTCCATTCCTAAGTTAATTGGTAATAGGCTAGTGTCTATAGCGGCTTAATACAATGTGGTGTTCAATCTGGACTAGGTCCCGGGGTTTTTCAGCATTTGCGGTTTCCTCATTAACAAAATTACGGTGTCTGTATTATATTTTTTTATATAATTGAAATATCACAGGTTCTGAGTTCAGATCAATCAATTATAATATCTAACCTTTGGTTGTTGATTTAAATTGATTGACACTTGAACATTGGTCTTTGATACCGTTCAAGTTGTTTCACATAATAATCAGGCTTGCAGATTTCTTTTCTGTTTGATTTGATGATTACATTATGAACAAAGATAGTAAACTCTTTGAAATACTTTACTCTAGGTCGAATCTGATTGTCTATTTGATTCTCTAGAAAGTATATTGGAGTAAGTCCTCTCAGATTTCCAAACGAATTGTTGGGTGTGGTTGTTAGACCCCTACATTTTCAATTGGTTATAGAGCAAGCAAACACATTAAAAACCTTATAAGTATGTGTTTGTAGCGATCTGATGATGGATAATATTTTCTATGAAAACGCTTCACCAGAAATGGATAAACTCAACATCCAGAGTGTTTTAGAAACCATTGACAAGGTTGAGAATCCTAATTTTAAAAAACTCATCAATTTCTTGTGTCTCGAAAAACTTCGATGGTTAAGGGAAATTGATGGTTCACATGGCAAGGGGTATATTAAACCTAAAACTCGAGAACAATCTGAAGAGGTTGTTGACCTCCAGAAAAATTTAGATGAAAAAATCCAGATCAACTCTGATCTTGCAGCATAAATTGCAAAGCTTAAGGATTTGAAGTCTGTAAAGTATTTTTCAAAGGTTTTAAATAACGCCTCTAATTCTTCTTTGAAGAATTGCCATATGTCAGGTGATAAACAATGTCTCGGATTTGTGAAACCTGACAGTACTCAGTACTCTTCGAACAAGGTTTATGATGTTGGAACATGTTTTTTTTGTGGTTCTCATAATCACTTTCAGCATGTTTGCTTGTCTTTCAAGAAAAGACTAAAGGTTGCTGGTGATCTTCATAAGAAAGATGTTCAACTTTTGTCGTATCTTAAAAGATATTCAATGCTAACAAGAAAGCCTAAAGTGGTTAGTAGCGCTAGTATGGGAGGTTTTGCTCTGAAGTCAACATCACCCTTTCAGTGGTTCCTTGATAGTGGGTGTAACATGTACATGACTGGAGATCTCTCATGGTTTGTCAACTCAAGCAATTTTGATGGTGGACCAATAACTTTTGGAGATGGAAGTTGATGCTACATAAGCAAGAAGGGTATGATCAAGTTACCTGGCATTCCTGAAATTCATGATATCGTATACGTTAAAGGTATGAATGATAATCTTCTTTTTATTAGTCAAATATGTGACAAAGGCCATAAAGTTGTCTTCAGTGATAAAGGATGTGACATTGTCGACATATCTGGAAAGTGATTTTTCAAGGATCACGTGGAAACAATAACTGTTATCTTCTAGATACTTAGTTCATTAATTGTTGCAATTTGACTAAGATAGAATCTACACACCTTTGGCATGAGCGTTTTGGTCACATCAATTATCGTTTTCTAATTAAGATCATTAACAAAGAACTTGTTAGAGGCGTTCCCAAAATGAATGTTAAGGTTGAAGGTGTATGTGGTGCCTATCTAAAGGGTAAACAAACGAAAGTTCCACACAAATCATCTCGAGATATTCTCACCAAAGCTCCACTTGATTTAATTCATATGGATCTTTTCGGCCTAATTCAACAATCTACAGTGGCTGGGATGAAGTATGCTTTAGTTATGGTAGATGATTACACCAGATTCACCTGGGTGGCATTTTTAGCTCACAAAAATGAAACGCTCAGTGAGTTCAAGATTATTGTTAATAGAATCCAGAATGAACAAGGTCGCAAACTAAAGAAAATTAGAAGCGATCGTGGCACTGAATTCAAAGACACAAAAGTATTTGAATATTGTAACTCTCTGGGAATTATTCAACAATACTCTCCACATATGACTCCACAAGCAAATGGAGTTGCATAAAGCAAGAATAAAAATATTCAGGAGATGGCAAGGGTAATGCTCCATAACAAAAACTTATCGTTAAGGTTTTGGGGTGAGGCTGTTTTTACAGCTTGCTACTTGATCAATCGTGTTTACTTATGGTCAAAGACCTTAAACACTCCCTATGAATTATAGTATGGTAAGAAAGCCAACTTACACTATCTCAGAGTGTTCGGCCATAAGTGCTACATTCTAAAGGATCGTAAACAAAAAGGGAAGTTTGATTCGAAAAGTGATGAGGGTATTTTTCTTGGCTATGCATCTGACAGTCGTGGTTTCCGAGTCTTTAATCTCAAAACCCAAGTCATGATGGAATCGCAAAATGTTATTTTATGATCTAAGTAATTTTCGTCATGATGACTCTCCTGTTCAATTGCCTCCAACTGAGACAATTGAGAAAATCAAAGAAACGTCAGAATCAGAAGAAGTTGTTCCAACGGTTGCTAATCCTGATGTCTCTAGTGATAAGGAGAAAAGCTCTAGTCAGGCTATTCCTTTTGAACAAGAACGTGTCACTCCATGACACCTTTGGGTTCAAAGGAATCATGATAGTAACAATATCATTGGAGGTAGGGAGTCTACTGCTAAGACGAGAAGTCAACTTCAAAATATTTACAATTTTGGTTGTTATCTATCACAAGTATAACCAATAAATATTGATGAATCTCTTAGTGACCCCTTTTGGATGAATGCAATGCATGAAGAGTTAAATCAATTCCAGAGACAAGATGTATGGAAACTCTTACCTTGTCCCCCTAATATCAATATTGTTGGTACCAAATGGATATTTAAGAACAAGTCTGATGAATTTGGCACCATTGTCAGAAATAAAGCTAGACTTGTCACTCAAGGCTATTCACAGATTGAATGAATCGATTTTGACGAAACCTTTGCTCCTGTGGCACACCTTGAGTCCATTCGATTATTATTAGCTCATGCTTATTTTCTTAAGGTTAAGTTGTTTCAAATGGACATTAAATCCCATTTCCTAAATGGAAACTTAAAGGAAGAAGTCTATGCCGCTCAACCTAAGGGATTTGGAAACACTGATTTCCTTGGTCATGTCCTTAAACTCAACAAGGAATTGTACGGGTTAAAATAAGCACCTCGTGCCTGGTTTGAAAAACTAACTACTTCTCTTCTTAGGAAAGGTTTTTCAAGAGGTGGAGCTGATAAAACATTGTTTACCAAATGGAGTGGGAAATATGTTGTAATTTCTCAAGTTTATGTAGATGATATCATCTACGGATCAACATCGGAGAAACTTGCAACAGATTTTCAAGTCTCTCTTGGTAAGGAGTTTTAAATGAGCAACGTTGGTGAATTAAAATTCTTTTTGGCTTTACAAATTTAACAACATAAGAATGGAATTTACTTATCTCAAGAAAAATATGCAAAGGATTTTGTTTCAAGATTCGGTCTTGATAAGTCAACTCCAAAATTTACTCCTATTCCTACCACAGGTAAACTACATAGAGATGAGAAAGGTGTAAATGTGGATCAAAATCTTTATCGATCTATCATTGGGAGTCTTTTGTATCTCACTGCCACAAGACCTGATATTGCTTTAAGTATTGGTTGTTGTGCTAGGTTTCAGGAAAATCCAAAGGAATCTCATCTTGCCGCCATAAAAAAGATCATACATTACATTAATCACACTGTAGGGTATGGTCTTTCTTACACTTTTGATACTAACATTGACCTTACTGCCTATTCAGATGCAGATTGGGAAGGGTGTGTGGAAGACAGAAAGAGTACATCAGGGAAGAAACAAAATTCACACTCTCTCTCAACATGTGAAGCAAAATACATTGCTGCAGGTTCATGTTGTACTCAACTTCTATAGATGAAACAAATGCTTGTTGATTATGAAATTGATTCTGGAAGAATGAAGATCTTTTGTGATAACTCAAGTGCGATTCGCATCACAGAGAATCCTGTTGAACACTCAAGAACTAAGCACATAGACATAAGGTACCATTTTATTCGAGATCTTTATGAAAATAATATCATCACTATGGAATTTGTGCCTTCCGAACAACAATTCGCTGACTCACCAAACCATTATACACTGCCACGTTTCAACACATACGTAAGTCTATTGGTATTGTTCTAGTTCATCAGTTCCCAATAACTCTTTCCCTTACTTTTATCTCGATCTTTTGGGCAATCGAGTTTGGATTTCCAGAATGGTGTTGATTCATGTTTGCATTTGTTTCTAATAGATTTTTTTTTCTGTTAAGTATCCTAGTGTTCTTTAGAAATCCTTGTTTTCTTGTAAAAGCAAGGTCGCCTTTGTTGTTATTTCGGGAATGACATTTTATGGGGGAAAGTTATTTTTGAACTTGTGATTTATTGCCAAATATTTGTAAGGAGTGCGGCTGTGGAATATTATAAGGGTTATCCTGTATCTTTATAAACTCCTCGATGAATGTATTTAGATTCGACTTTATGATTACATCTAAATAAGTTGGTATGTTATTCTCTTTTGGTCATGAAGTATCTCTGTGAAAATTTCATGAGGATCCCACTAGTTTTCGTACCTTGGCCAATTTATATTGACAAAAAGGGGGAGAATTAATGTGTAGTTTCATACTAAAAATACATATGGTTTACGAATTATGATGTAAGGGAGAGTGGTTTTTATGTCGAGATGAAGTATTGACAAAGGGGTAGTGATACATATCACCATAGTATTGTTGTTAAAGTTGTGATACAATTGAACTTTGATGTTGTATAATAATACTATGACATTGTATAACAATGATCGAGAGCATTTGTTTTCTCATTGTTATCGCTACGGATCTTCAAGAACTATGATGCTGAGTTGAACATGTTTAGGATCATGGAGTACTTGGAAGTGACGAAGTTTTCGAGTCGTGTTGAAGATGTCAAAGAGATCAAGCATTTGGATGAGAAGCTCCAAATTTTATTTATTTTTTAATCCATATGTATCGATAGTTTTGTCACTAAAATTGACAAAGGGGGAGATTGTTAGAGCATTGCTCGGTCATACTCGGATGAGTTGCTATCTCAAGCGTGTTTTTCAATGTTAGTGATCAAAACTATAAGTCTTGATTTCTAGCTTATTTATAGATGTCTCGGACTAGGACATATATTGTGTAGTTGAACTTTAGACTTCACGACATTCATCATTTGAAGACGAATAACTACTAAGGGGAGCTTGTGGAACTTCATCGACAAAAGGTATGTGGAGACTGAAACTCATCTATCACTTGGAAAGTCTATTTCTACTCTATCTCCTATATTGAGACATAAGTCGTATTACGATATAGTTTTCTATATACATATTTGAGATTTCGAGCTGAGTTTATGTCGCTTACATATTTCTTGAAATATGTGTTGGCAAACTTTCGCTTCGACCAAGTTCATCTTATATCATGATAAAATTGCCGAGTACCATCTTACATGGTTTGTGTGATACAATCATTTGGTGTAGTCTTGGAATGTTTCGTTAATGATTATTTCAATATCCTCTAAGAAAGTTTCAATTATTGAAATAAAGAGCTTAGAATCATGTAACCATGTTTGGATATAAACATAGTGTGTTATCACATTTGTGTGTAAGTCCAAAATCGGGAACCTGAAGTATGCATACCCGTACGCATACTGGTTGTTGTTGGATGTCTGGGTAAGTATGCGTACCCGTACGCATACTGGCGGAAGTCTCACGTCCGTAAATTTCTGCTGGAGTTTGGAGTGTGAATCGGTGTGCACACTCGTACGCGTAACCAAACTCGGTTCGAATACTTAAGTATGCGTACCCGTTTGCATACTTGAGTTGGTTACTTTCTAAAATCGGTTTTACATGAACTTAAACGTTTATAAATTAAGGAATGCAATCTTTGTAAACCGTGGCTATAATGTTCATGTATTGATTCGAGTGAATCAATTTTATTTTACTTCAGTTGTGTTCTTGTATACTTCTATGAGAATATATCAATTGAATGGCTCTTAGACTAGTTTCATTTGAGTCATCTGAACTAGTTATGGTTAAGATGAATAAGGTTGATATGAGAATAATCATATGGATAACTTCGGTTAACTATTATTAAGCCAACATGGTGTACACGTTTAGGTACTGTTACATAAACCTAAATCAGGGTACATTTCATTTGTGTGTAACAAGTTAAGTTCGATCTAAAGGTTGAAATATATTAGCTTGGTTCAATCCAGTTTTTCATCTAACAGTGAATATTGAATGCTTTGTTACCAAGGTAACTTGGATTGCAAACCATGATTTGAAAACTATATAAAGGAGAACTCTAGCAACTGGGAAACCTAATCCCCACACCTTCTGTGTGTTACTAGTTGCATCAACTAGAGTCGATTTTCCTTTAACCTTAGGTTTCTATCGAGACCCTCTAGGTTAACGACTTCAAAGACTTCATTGGGATTGTGAAGCCAGATCGACCCAGCTATTTTCTTTGTAGTTATGTGTTCTGATCTTGCCCGATTCTATCGTATTGAGTACAATTGAAATAATTGACTCGAGATTGATTTCTATGATAGGCAAGATAAAAGAAATCACAAACATCTTCGTCTCATCATCTGTGATTCCACAATATATTTTTTCTCTAGTCGATTAAGATTATTATGAGGTGATTGATAATACTAGGTTATTCTTCGGGAATATAAGTCCGGTTTATCAATTGGTCCTATTCACCTTGATTTATCAAAATACGGAACAAAAAATCTTGGGTATTTCTGTGGGAGACATATTTATTCAATCTATAAACTTTTCTGTGTGAGACAGATTTGTTTATCAAGTCTTCGACTTTGGGTCGTAGCAACTCTTAGTTGTGGGTGAGATCAGCTAAGGGAATCAAGTGCGTAGTATCCTTCTGGGATCAGAGACCTAAGGAAATGGGTTAATCATCTAATAACCCAATAGTGAAATCACTTCGTTCCTATCGGCTGCCACATGTCCGTCGGGAAATGGGACGGTCACTATATCACTTATGGTGATATTTCTCTTATATAGTAGTATCACATTCTCGATATGGTTATCAGTCTTGAACTCTTAGCTTCATTTTATCTTAATCAAACTCCTCACTTTGATGGGTCATTTCCTTCATGGGTATGTACTAACCTTAGCTCCAGTCCCTGCATTGGTTCCAATGTTCAAGGGGCTGGAGCTAGCGCATTTATCACAGGAAAAGGCTGAGGTCGAGGCGCTTTATGAACATAGGTTGACAAATAAGGAATCTATGTGCGTTCTGTTCGCGGAGTGTTATGAAACTCATCAAGCCACTCAAGAGGCCGAGCATGTAACATCCGCAATCCAGTATGACTTAGACAATATGGTTTCCGCTCGGAACACCGCTAATTCGAAATTTGAGGAATCTTTGGTGATGAAGGCGACTGTGAACACGCTATTACTGATTTCCGTTCGCGCATCGGTGGTCAAGTAGCTCCGCGGCTTCCTGGGTACAGCCTGTCTTTAGCGACTGTTTCTGCGTTCATCAATCCGTTTTATCCTGAGGATGAACTATCGCGCCTAATGGTGTTGAGGGAAAAAGTAGATGCATTGTGGACTCTTAGACGAATCCATCAGGATAAGGAGCGTAGAGACCGTGATGATCATGAAGGTACTCTTGCATTTTCCCGGGGATCAAAGGCTAAGGGAAATATCATCCAAGATATTTGTAGGCTAATAAGTGATGCCACTTGGGAATTGTCTCAGGCCAGTATTCAGTACGATGAAGGACATCTTATGGCAGAAGCTGCGGACATGGATATTGTCCACTATCGCGCGTTGATAGTCGGTCAGGTTGCGTACTGTTGTGAGGACAACTTTGTTTGTTTATTGTTCCTTTTTATGTATTGCCTTTAGAGTTCTTCTTTCAGATTATCTGTTTCCCTTTTTGTTGCACGTTTCCAAACTTTTCTTCCTAGTTGTTTCTTTTCTTTTTTCATGGATGTTGTCGTGCTAACTTTGGGACTTAACCCCCAAGTCCCCGGTGTTTATTTCGGGGTTCTCTCCTAAACCTGTTCGAGGAGCATGGTTTTCCTCAAATCATTAACATGGGTTGACACGTATCATAGCATGCAAAAGGAGACGTGAGCGGTCGTTGCATCATAAACCACACCATCCCTCTTTATATATGGTTCTCATTTCTTAATTTTTCTTCCAACTTCATCTCCTTGTTTTTCCTTTATTGTCAAATCGCCAATATGGCTAACTCCCTTCATGGGTATGTGTTGTCTTTAGCACATGTTCCTATGTTGGTTTTGGCAGCATTTAAGAGCGACGAGTTGGAACGACTTCTACTCGTGAGAGTCGAAATCGAGGAACTTCGGGCATAGAGAAAGGTGAATAGAGACGCTAAGCGCGCGGATTTTAGGGTGCAGTACGAAGCGTATCAAACTACTCAGCAAGCCGGATCATCTGGTCGTATGTCATCGAAGATCCAGCGTGCGTTGGACAAGGCTGTTGCCGCTTGTGATGCGGCTAATCAATTATTTACGGTGATGACTACTATAGATTGCACCATCTCTGACTGCCATCTTTGGATTTCCAATCAAGCAGCTGCACCGCTTCTTGGGCATTCTCTGACCTTAGCGTCTGCATATACGCTTGTACCCCACCCATATCTTGAGGATAAGTTAGAAAGTTTATTGATACTAAAGAAAGAAGTGGGTTTGTTGTGGACGCTCAGGTTAATGCATCAATTTTTTTAAAAACCCAGTCCGCGAACTTGAGTAGGTTATGTCTAAAAACAATGCTTGTGAACTCGTCTCTATAAACTAAGGAATGCTATTGAAAACCGTGGCTATATAGTTCATGAACCGATTCGAGTGAATCAAATTGTTTTTGCTTCAATTATGTCTTGTATAGCACATAAAGATCTAAGCAATTGAATAACTCTCTAACTAGTTCATTTGAGTCATTTGAACTAGTTATGGTGAAGAAGAATATTATGAAAGTAATCATATGGCTAACCATTTGGTTAACTATTGTTGAACCAACTAATGTACAAGTTTGGGTACGGTTTTCACAAGCCTACAAACGTGTATTACATGTGCGTATAACAAGCTATGTTTTCGATCTAACGGTTGATAAATATTAGCTTAAATCTAATCAGGTTTTCATCTAACGGTGAATATTGAATGCTTTGTTACTAAGCTAATATTGATTGCAAACCCTGATTTGAAAGACTATATAACGGAGAACTCTAGCAACTGGGAAACCTAATCCCCACACCTTACGTGTGATACTAGTTGCATATCTAGAGTCGATTATCCTTTAACCTTTGGTTTCTTCTTCTAAACCAGGTTAACGACTTAAAGACTTCATTGGGATTGTGAAGCCAGACCGATACTACTTTTATCGTAGTTATGTGATCTTGTTGTTTCTATCGTACGAGTACAATTATAATAATTGGCTTGGGATTTCTACAACGAATAGGAAAGATATAAAAGTAGTCACAAACATATTCGTCTCATCGTTTGTGATTCCACAATATCTTTTTTCGCAGTGTCGATTAAGATTATTGTGAGGTGATTGATAAAGATGAGCTTTTCTTCGGGAATATAAGTTTGGTTTTATCAATTGGTTCCTTTTCACCTTGATTTATCAAAATACAGAACAAAACTCGTAGGTATATTCGTAGAGATGAATTTATATATTACCATAGACTTTTGTATGTGATATAGATTGGTTTATTAAAGTCTCCGACTTTGGGTCGTAGTAACTCTTAGTTGTGGGTGAGATCAGCTAAGGGAATCAAGTACGTAGTATCCTGCTAGGATCAGAGGGGTAGGAGCATAACTATACCTTGGATCAGTGTGAGAATGATTGGGGTTCAACTACAGTCCAGACCGAAGTTAGCTTGGTGTAGGCTAGTGTCTATAGCGGCTTAATACAATGTATGTTTAATCTGGACTAGGTCCCGGGGTTTTTCTACATTTGCGGTTTCCTCGTTAACAAAATTATGATGTCTGTGTTATTTCATTTTCCGTATTATATTGTTTATCTTTATAATTGAAATAATACAGGTTGTGCATTGTTGTTCAATCAATTAGAATATACGACCTTTAGGTTGTTGATTTAAATTGATTGACACTTGGATATTGGTATTTGGTACCATCCAAGTTTATCTCTCTTATATTTAATCGAGACTCGCAGTTTGCTTGAGTAAGATTTAAATTGAGAGATAGAGATATAAACTCTTTGATATACTTTTCTATTGATTGAGTCTAACTGTCTAGTTGATTCTCTAGAAAGTATATTGGAGTTTGTCCATACAGATTGCTAAGAGAAATATTGGGTGTGGTTGTTAGACCCCTGCTTTTTCAATTGGTATCAGAGCAGGCAAACACGTTTAAGACCTTACGAGTATGTGTTTGTAGCGATCTGACTCTATGGACAATATAGTCTCTTATAATGCTTCACCAGGTTTAAAAACCAATCGTAGAAAAAGTTCTGATAAATTGGCTATTCTCCAGAAAAGGTTGGATGAAAAAATCCGGATCAACTCTGATCTTGTTGCAGAAATTGCAATACTTAAGAATTTGAAACCCATTATGAAACCTTTAATAGTCTAGTTGCAGGAAATCCTACACTACACCCTTGTTAAGAATTTGTAATAATCAACTCATATTTGAAGATTAAAAACGACACTTTATTATTTGATTCTCAGAAATGTTTACAAGAAATGCAAGAAATCAAGAACACAATTATTCTCTTAAAGTTTCTCTCTCCTCAAGATTTTCTCAGCTCTAAAAAATACATCATCCTTCTCTGAATCTATAAGAACCCTTTATATCGGAAATTACATAATGGGTGACATCTAAGTTGTCCTTTATTTTTGGATTTGTCCTGCGATCTTCTCGCAACAGCTATAATGTCAAATCTCGCAAGCGTTGTAGTCATCACAGATTATTCATGCTCTTCCCGTGTTTCTTCAATCGTCATCCATTACGTCATTCTTTAAACTATTCTGTGACACTCGCAAAGTGTTGTTGAAAAGCTTGCGGTGATGCTCGCAGAGAAGTGTTGTTAATCTCGCAAAGAAGTGTTGTAGTGATATTCTGGTCCTACAAATAGATATGAGTAACTCCAGTAGTTTCTCTCAGGAGAATGGTCATATATCAGCTAATAAACAACGAGTAAATGTTGTGAATACTGATATGACTCAGAACTTTTCTGCCAAACTAAAAGGTGTTGGCCCATGTTTGTTTTGTGATTCTTCGAATCACTTTCAACATAATTGTGTGTCTTTTCAAAATAGATTGAGAATTGCAAGTAATCTTCATAAGAGAACTAGACAACTCATTGAATCTCTAAAAGACATACAAAACTATTGGGAAATTCTAAACAGAATAGTACGAATAGTATGGGAGCTTTTGATTTAAAATCAACATCATCCTTTCAATGGTTTCTTGACAGTGGATGTAGCAGACATATGAAAAGAGACCTTACTTGGTTTGTTTCTTCAGACGACTATGAAGGAGGACCGGTAACATTCGATGATGGGAGTTGTTGCTACATAAGCAAAAAGGGAACGATCAAATTACCTGGCGTACCTGAAATTCATGATGTAGTCTACGTAAAAGGTATGACTGCAAATATTTTATATATTATTCAAATTTGTGACAAAGGCCATCGAGTTCTCTTCAATGCAAATGGATGTGACATTGTAGACAAAACTGGGAAAGTATTTTTTCAGGGAATTCGTGGTAAAAATAATTTTTATCTTCTTGATACTCAGTTCAACAATTGTTGCAATTTGGCTAAGGTGGAATCTACATATCTTTGGCATGAACGTTTTGGTCACATCAATTATCGTCTTCTAACTAAGATCATTAACCAAGAACTTGTTAGAGGCGTTCCCAAAATCAATGCAAATATTGAAGGTGTATGTGGTGCCTGTCAAAAGGGTAAACAAACAAAAGTTCACCATAAATCATCTCAAGATATTCTCACTAAAGCTCCACTTGATTTAATTCATATGGATCTCTTCGGACCAATTCAACAACCTATGGTTGCTGGTAAGAAGTATGCTTTGGTTATGGTAGATGATTACACCAGATTCACTAGGGTTGCATTCCTATCTCATAAGAATGAAACCCTTGGAGAATTCAAGATTATTGTTAATAGAATCCATAACGAACAAGGTCGCAAACTAAAGAAAATTAGGAGTGACTGTGGAATTGAATTCAAGGATACTAAAGTGTTTGAATTTTGTGATGAACTGGGAATCATTCAATAATATTCTCCACCTATTACTCCTCAAGCTAGCCAGGGTAATACTCCATAACAAAAACTTACCCTTAAGGTTTTGGGGAGAAGCTGTCTTCACAGCATGTTATTTGATCAACCATGTCTACCTACGGTCTAATACTTTCAACACTCCTTATGAGTTGTACAGACGTCTTGCCCGCTCCCTTTCAAGATGAAGTTATATGCACTGGAGCTGCACTCTTGGGTTGTTGTTTTGTTGATGAAGCTTTCCTTTTTCATCCTTCTCCTACTACGCTCACAAAAGGACCAGTGTTATATTGCTTGTTGATGAGACGCCTGCTTCCTCGTCTCTCATGTGTATCTTTATTTCGAATAATTCTGGTTCTTTCCAACAATACTGGGGCCGTCGTGGCTGAACGCTTAGCGGCTTCATGGAGCTCAGAAAATGTTTGCAAACCCAGATTCTCTAACAAAGCACGGTATATGGGTACCATTCCGTTAATGCATAACTCCACCAACTGGCATTCGGTGACATTTAGATCATGACAATCCAACGCTTGAATCTTGAATCTCTTGACGAAGTCGTTTAGATGCTCGTTGTTTTGTTCAAAGATTCTCCCCAAGTCTGAAAAGGTGATATGCTCAGACATGAAGAAGTACTTCCTATAGAAGGCACTTACCATCTCACTCCAATTGGATATGATGTTAGGTGCAATGTTGTTGTACCATGTGTATGCTCTTCCAGTAAGCGACTTTGAGAACTTTTTTAGACGAAGAACATGATTATATTCATGTTCCCCTAAAGATTCTAGAAATCGAGAGATATGTTCACGAGCGTTACCAGTACCATCATAAAGGGAGAACTGAGGAGAGGTGTATCCTTTTGGAAGGGGAATCCGTGGCACGCCTTGAGGGTACGGAGGTTGATGCTGGTGCATGTCCATTGGATTTTCTTTGCCGCGGTTTTGAAGGAATCGCTCCAGGTCTTCACGTGTGACGAAGTTGGACGGATGGTTCCTTTCCCACGGGCGTGTAGAGGTAACACGAGCTTCTTCATCCATGTAGGCACGCGCTGCTGAAGTGCCTGCTCCGGGTGTGTTGAAGGTGCTCCTTGTTGGATCCATGGGTTGTGGTGACTCTTGCGGCAATCGTTCTTTTAATGTCTTGATAAAAGCAAGTATCTCTTTTTGAGTTGAAACCTCCTTCCAAGGTCAGACAGAGGGACCTGCTCTGACACGAAGAAGTACTTTCTGTAGAAGGCGTTAATCATTTATCCCTAATTATTGATGGTCCCTGGTGCGATGTTGTTGTACTAGGTGTAGGCTTTGCCTTTCAAGGATTTTGAGAATTCCTTAAGACGGATGACATGGTTATGTTCATGTTCTCCTGCTTCTAGGAAACGAGATACATGCTCTCGAGCATTGCCAGTTCCATCATATAGAGTAAAAGTTGGAGAGATATAACCTTTAGGAAGTGGATTTCTTTGTGTAGCGGTAGGATATGGAGGTTGGTGACGATGGACATGCGGTGTCTTGTCTTTCCCATGATTCTCCAGAAGACGCCCCAAGTCTTCCCGAGTGATGAAGCTTGATGATTCTTTTGACGAATTGCCCGTGGCTTTGTCGGTTTTGTCGTCATTCACCGTGTGAATCAGAGTTACCTCAGGCTCAGCAGCGTCTGAGGACTTCTCCTTTTCTTTCCCTTTGTCTTGAACTTTCTCTGACAATTTGTCAGTGAGGGTCTTCAGGTGATCAAATAGCTTTTCTTGTGCTGCAGCCATATATGTCTGATTTTTTGCAAGAGTTTCTTGCGCTTTGACGAGATCAGCCATAGTTGGTGGTGGGTTTCATATGACTTCTTCGGGCCGTCGGCCAAACAAAGGATGACCTTCTGCGTTGTTGTGGGGAGGAGTGACGTCACCACCGTCAGTGTTAGTGGCTGGAACGGTTTCCGGGATGTCTTCATTGTTGCTAGTACTAGCGATGTTTGCGTTAGGGTTTGTGACCGATCCTGACCTTAGACCAACCATCCTGTGAGAATGAGAGATTATAACCGAGAGAATGATCTCCCACTGTGGTCGCCAATCTGTATATGGGGAAAAATGTTTTCCTGGTTTTTGCGGAATTGAGGACGACCGTGCGGAGGAAATTCCTTGAACCGAGCGAAGTGTTTAACCTCACACAGATGCACCTCTATAAAGGGGGTGCTTTAAGTTCGAGAGACCAATCTGTAGTACTCCGGACTAAACCAAGACAATGGCCGTTCCATAGTAAATTCGGTCACAAGATAGGATGGGTTGCTCTGTAGGAGGGGAGCTGAGATGTGTGAGATCGATGGTAATCTGAGATTGTAGGTGTGTTGTAATTCAGCGTGAAAATGCTCTGAATGATTGAATTTTTCCTGATTGAGAGTGATTTCTGTGAGTTCGTGTAGACAAAAGAGCGTCTGTATGAACTTTGGTGAGAAATTTCTCGTTCAGAGGATTGTTGTTCGAATGTTTTTAGAACTCTTCGAATCTTGTCCTTTCAATCAGGATTCAGAGACATTATATAATGCCGGAGTTGAAACACCATGATCCCATGAAGTGTGACAATTTTGCAGGAATCAGAGAGTGGGAAGTGGGAAATCGTGTTAAACCAATTACTCATCGTGCGAAGACTTGGTTAATTTTCCACCCAATACTTTGTTGACTCTTCCAACTGATTGCACGACTTGCTCACATTCTCATCATGGATGAACACACGTGCCGTACACCGCCAGACCAAATACTTAGTTGATATCCCCCCAAGTGACACGATTGATGTCTCGTGGTAAATTTAGTCAGTTGTTGATTTCATGACTTCGTGGGACTATGAGTCCACGTATTTGCTGAGTTAAACATGATTTTGTAGGATGTTCTGCAACTCATGAATCGAACGTGTCTGCTGAGACAGTGATGGAATCCTCATGTTGAGGTGAGCGAACGTTGCTCTATAATTTATTTAATATTGGTAGTTCCATTAATTTGAATAAATATTGCTCATCTGAGCAAGTGTTGCTTGTCTGATGAATTATTGGTAGCGTGACCAAAATAAAATATTAATTAAGGCGTTGGTAGTTGAACCGAGCATAATTAATAAGAATGCTGATCATGAGATCATTGTGAAATTATTAATGTTTGAATCTGGAATCATGATCCTTGAATTCAGAAACCCTAATTTGCTCAATTGATGACCAATTGATGATTTGTTTGAAATTAACCATAGAATGAAGGAAAACCGGCTTCATGGGACCGTGGATCGACCATGAAACTCTCATATGCTCACGTGAGCAAAACCCAAGACCTCTTTGAAGAGTTGGTGAATTGATGAAAGAATGATTAAATGCTGGTTTAATCATTTATTGAATTACTGCTGGGTTCAACATTAGGTGATAAGACCTAATTAATTATCAAGACATGAGGGACCAACCAAGGGGTTGTGAAACCGGCCCTGGGTGGTCACGAGATCAGATGATGATCGCTCTGTCAAACTCTGAAATTATTTGGAGAGTTTTTGGACCCAATACGTGCACTTGCGCAAATTAGGTCAAATTGTGAAAACACGTGGGACTGGATCATTGCGAGCCAAAAAGCCAACCCTGGTCGGTCAAGGTAACATGCTTTCATCGTTGAGACGTCCGTGTCTTAGTCCTTAGAATATTGATATTTTCTGGTGCACGTTTGATATTTTCAAGGGGCCGGTCCCATAGTATTTTTCCTAATACGATAAAACGAAGGAGTTTTGCTAAAATTAAAGAGTTTTGTTGAAATCAAGGAGTTTCCATGAGACGAAGGAAACATAAAAATCATAAATAATAAAAATAAGGGACATGTGAGCGTGTGGGACCGGTCCCATGCGTTTTCCCTATTTTATGCATTATTTCATGATTTGAAGGAATTTTCATAGTTTGAAGGAAATATCATGAAATCAAGGAATTTCCATGGGATTATGAAAACATGAAAGATATGCTAAAAAGAGTGGGATGTGTGAGCCACCTAGGGTTTGGCCGACCGGCCATGGCTCGTGCACATGGGTTTCCCTAATTTTATATAATTTCCTCCGCGCGAAGGAAGCACCATGAAATTGAGGAGTTTCCTCAAAATAAAGGATATTCGTTCAAATGAAAGGTTTTTCATAAACTCAGAGAAAACAGCAAAATATGATAATAAAAAAAATGAAACCGGCATGGGATTGACCACGGCACGGTCGACCAGACAGTGGGCCCATGCTCCCAGGGCCTTGGTCGATTTTTATTTATTTGTTATTTTTCATCCTATTTTGCATAGGTTCATCGTTTCGTCGTATTTTGAAATACTCGCTCGTGCGGTGGTTGTTAATGTATCATTGTTGAATACACTTGCACCATTTGAGACATAGCTTGCTCAGGCAGTAGCTCTGATGCCCGTGCATCCAATATTTATTACTAATCCATGGACTTCTGCTGGGAAGAACCATGGTTTGCGTAATGAAATATCTGCAAAAATATTTGAATATTTTCAGAAATTCTGCGGATGAATCCAAGAATTTAGGTTTGAGACATGGCTTGCCCAGGCGGTAGCTCTGATGCCCGTGCGTCCAATATTTATTACTAATCCATGGACCTTTGCTGGGAAGAACCATGGTTTGCGTAATGAAATATCTGCGAAAATATTTGAATATTTTCAGAAATTCTGCGGATGAATCCAAGAATTTAGGTTTGAGACATGGCTTGCTCAGGCAGTAGCTCTGATGCCCGTGCGTCCAATATTTATTACTAATCCATGGACTTCTGTTGGGAAGAACCATGGTTTGCGTAATGAAATATCTGCGAAAATATTTGAATATTTTCAGAAATTCTGCGGATGAATCCAAGAATTTAGGTTTGAGACATAGCTTGCTTAGGCAGTAGCTCTGATGCCCGTGCATCTAATATTTATTACTAATCCATGGACTTCTGCTGGGAAGAACCATGGTTTGCGTAATGAAATATCTGCGAAAATATTTGAATATTTTCAGAAATTCTGCGGATGAATCCAAGAATTTAGGAATAATTAATTTATGACTTTATACTAGCAGAGTAAGTTGTTTGGGAGTTGTTCATCCCGTGATAGAAATAATTACTGAAGTGCTCAGTACTCATGAGATATGCCTTTGTCCAGCTGTGAGACTATATATCTATATGCACTCCGAGAGAAAGTATTTTCCATTAGAGGATTCAATGAGAGACCCGTGTCTCAATATTCGCATCTGACTACTGAATCAGAGGTTCGTATAATTATGGGTTTACGATTTTGAACTTTGTCGAAAATCCACCATCTATGGCAAGCCATGCTTCTCTTTTAAGGAGATCGATCATGTGGGCCCATGTTGGGCTGACGATGAACATATGTGCTCCTTCAAGATGGTCCTAAATACGATCTAAGCCATCCAAATAGGCTGGCTAAGTTGAATGGTTGTGATCGATTTAAGACATCAGTGGAATTTCCGCGACCCTTAGAAGCATCACGCCTGCCATGGTCGTTTCATTGCTCCATGGCCTTGCCGTGAGAAAACCGATCGGGTGAGGGAGCCAGCCAACGTGTGTGTTAGCGCTTTCCTGATCATTCACGGGATGATCTAATCTGTCCAACCAGGCTGGCGAAGTTGAACGGTCGTGATGACTTTAAGACTGCCCTGAACAGTCTTGCTCGTTCGAGCTTCTTCCAAAGCAGCGCGGCCACCTTATTTTAGGGCTGGCGTTTGGTGCAGTGAGAAGTATGGCGTGGTGTTCGACCGACTGGGGCATAAGTTGGCCCGCCGGTGGTCATCACGGTGATCACCTGCTCCTGCTAGGGTTTGGCTAGGCTGGTTAAATCATGCGGCCAACTTTCATTGCCGTGATCGTTTATGATACTGATACGGATAGTCCGGATTTCCTTTAAGGAAATTAAGCATGCTCGATCGGCTAACTAAAGTGCGTCGATGTAAGACTCGCTTTAGAGAGTGATATAGCATGTACGGGTATCTCGTGCATGTCTCAAAATTGGCACTTGGAGATTCATGTTACTCTGCTGAGAGTGAACACTCAATCGTCATGTCATGCTAATAATAAGAGTTCGTCTAGGAACATCACAGGAAATACTAGGCAAATCATGCATTAATTAATAATGCTAAAAAAATCACAGAATATTTGGGATTGTTGCTACATGCGCCATTCTGGGTGAATTTTGTGTATTTATTGAATTGCTTCGAAAAAATAAAATGGAGAGGTACTCATCACTTATCAAACGGATTTACTCTTTGCAGGATGTCGGCACATCAAATTTGGTTTTACAACTTTAGCCCTGAACTAAAATCCACCATCGAAAACTAGGGTGCTCCTCTTGCTCCCTTTTTCTTTTTGTCGGGAATACCAAAAAACAGACTTGGACGACTTTGGTTTTTATTCCTCTCCCCACTTCCGTAACGGGATGAGTTGCACCTCAGGTATTTCGTTTATCTCTTTTGGCTTATCATAGAAGATTGTGTCCTCCATGTATGCTTCCTCTGGGTCGAAAAGGTTGCTTGTTGCGGGGATCCGGTACTGCTCACCTCATATGTTAGTCTTCACATATTGGTGATGCGTTGACGTGACCACCTTGTGATTAAGCAACCATCCCTGCCCCAGTAATACATGGAATGTAGTATCTTCCAATATATAAAATGGTGTAGGCGCTCGGATGAGACCCACATTCATGACCAAGATGATGATTCCAACGGTTGTCTGAGCGTGTCCTCCAAACCCTTTTACTGTTGTGACTCGTATTCTGATTGCAGACCGCTGCATGCCCAGAATTTCTAGTGTGTGCATGGAGATTAGGTTTAGGGACACGCCTCTATCAATGAAAGCTCTCTTTAATGGTTGCTTGTTGATATATGACATTAGGTATAAAGGTCTAAGGTGCTCCCCGGGGTAACAGATATCTTCATTGGTGAATACGATCGCTTCCTTGGGTAGGAGACCGCAGGGCCTTCCTGCTGCTATAGCCGCTATAGCCTTGGAAGCTTCTTTAATTTGGTCTTCATTAAAGCCGATCGAGTCGAAGAACTGTTGAGCTAATACTATTTTAGCAAATTGGCTAGCCACGCGATCTGTGCTTGTAAATGCAAGGTTCTCCATCCCGACTTTGGACACTTATTCCTCGTCGTCAACCCATGGCTTCCAGAACCAATAAATATCATGTATCAACAGTTATCTATCGCAAGTAGAACCAATAAATATTGATGAAGCTCTTAGTGATCCCTTTTGGGTGAATGCGATGCATGAAGAGTTAAATCAATTCCAAAGACAAGATGTATGAAAACTCGTACCTTGTCCCCCCAATATCAATATTGTTGGTACCAAATGGATATTTAAGAACAAGTCTCATGAATTTGGCATCATTTTCAGAAACAAAGCTAGACTTGTAGCTCAAGGCTATTCACAGATTGAAGGAATCGATTTTCACGAAACCTTTGCTCATGTGGCATACCTTGAGTCCATTCTATTATTATTAGCTCAAGCTTGTTTTCTTAAGGTTAAGTTGTTTCAAATGGACATTAAATCCGCTTTCCAAAATGAAAACTTAAAGGAAGAAGTCTATGTCGCTCAACCTAAGGGATTTGAAAAACCTGATTTCCCTGGTCAACAAGGCGTTGTACGGGTTAACACAAGCAGCTCGTGCCTGATTTGAAAAACTAACTACTTCTCTTCTTAAGAAAGGTTTTTCAAGAGGTGGAGCTGATAAAACATTGTTTACCAAATGGAGTGGGAAAGATGTTCTAATTTCTCAAGTTTATGTAGATGATATCATCTATGGATCAACATAGGAGAAACTTGCAAAAGATTTTCAAGTATCTCTTAGTAAGGAGTTTGAAATGAGCAACGTTGGTGCATTAAAATTCTTTTTGGATTTAAAAATTCAACAACATAAGGATGGAATTTACTTATCTCAAGAAAAATATGCAAATGATTTTGTTTCAAGATTCGGTCTTGATAAGTCAACTCCAAAACTTACTCCTATGCCTACCACATGTAAACTAAATAGAGATGAGAAAGGTGTAAATGTGGATCAAAAGCTTTATCGATTTATCATTGAGAGTCTTTTGTGTTTCACTGCCACAAGACCTGATATTGCTTTTAGTGTTAGTTTTTACGCTAAGTTTCAGGCAAATCCAAAGGAATCTCATCTTGCCGACGCAAAAAGGATCATACATTACATTAATCACACTTTCATGTATGGTATTTCTTACACTTTTGATACTAACACTGACCTTACTGCCTATTCAGATGCATATTAAGAATACTTTCTCTCAGAGTATATGCAGATATGTAGTCTCTCGGCTGGACAACGACATATCTGTATTGAGACACGGGTCTCTCATCAAATCTCTGACTGAGAATACTTTCTCTCTGAGTACATGTAAATATGTAGTCTCATGGCTAGCCAACAACATATCTCATGAATATTGAACACTTCAGTAATTATTTCTATATAGTATCACAAGATGGACGGCTCCTAGACAGCTTGCTCTCCTAGTATAGAGCGATAACGTCTTCAGGATACAAACAACGAGTTTACTCTGACTATATAAAGGATATGAAGCTCCAGCAAGCTCATATCGGGATAATTTATGCTCCTAGACAGCTTGCACTGCTAGTATGGAGCCATAAGTTAATTATTCCTAAATTCTTGGATTCATCCACTGAATTTCCGAAAATATTCAAATATTTTCGCAGTATTTCATTACTGCGAACCATGGTTCTTCCCAGCAGAATTCCATGGGTTAGTAATAAATATTCAACACACGGGCATCTGAGCTACCTCCGAGTAAGCCCCAATTTAAATGGTGCAAGTGTATTCAATGACGATGCACTAACAATCACCGAATGGACAAGTATTTCAAAATACGACGAGACGATGAACCTATGCAAAATAGGAAGGAAAATAATAAATAATTAAAAATTGACCAAGGCGCTGGGAGCATGGGCCCACTGATCGGCCAGACGCGCCGTGGTCAATCCCATGCCAGTTTCATATTTTTTGTTATTTTCCTTGAGTTCATGAAAATACTTTCACTTGAACAAATATCTTTCGTTTTGAGGAAACTCCTCAGTTTCATGGTGTTTCCCTCACACCAAAGAAATAATGTAAAATTAAGGAAAACATTGAGGGCCGTGATTATTGGCCAACCGGCCATGACATGATCCCATCCGGCCCCACACCTCATGGTTCCTCATTATTTTATTATTATTTCCCTAATTTCATGAAAACTCCTTAATCTCATGATATTCCCTTGATCTCATGAAAAATAATATAAATTTAGAAAAACCCGTGTGACCGGGCCCTAGCCGGCCGGTCAAGCCCTAGCTGACCCCACACTCCCCATTTTATTAATTATTATATTTTTCATGTTTCTATAATCCCATGAAATTCCTTGATTTCATGATATTTCCTTCAAATTATGAAAATTCCTTTAAATCATGAAATAATACATAAAATTAGGGAAACTCACGGGACCGGGCCCTAGCCGGCCAACCATGCTCAAGCCGGTCTCACACGCCTTTTATTTATTATTATTAATATTTTTGTTTCCTTCATCTCATTGAAACTCCTTGATTTCAACAAAACTCCTTGGTTTTATGATATTTCCCTAAAATCATGAAAACATAATAAAATTAAGAAAAATACCATGGGACCGGCCCCTTGATTCTTCCTGAGTTTTACTCTCGGGCTGTTTTCACCTCCCGAAAGAGCTTAAAACCTAAATATTCACATGTTGGGAGATTGGAAATTATTTTCCGTACAGAATGGAGGGGCGGACCATCAAAATCCGAGTCCGTATGAGAATTCTACATCGATTCTACTAAAAGTCTCTAATTAGGGTTTCAACCAATCTGGGGATTGCTCAAACAATCAATATTTGATCCCGTGACCACCCAGGGCCGGTTTGATGACCCCTTGGTCGGTCCCTCACCTATTTATAATTAATTAGGTTTTATTACCTAAGGCTCAGACGAGCATTTTCGAATAAATGATTAAACCAGCATTTAATCATTCTTGCATCAACAAATCACAAACTCTTCAAGAGGCCTTGGTATTTTCTCACACAAGCATATGGGAGTTGCATGGTCGACCCACGGTCCCATGGAGCCGGTTCTCCTTCATTCCATGATTAATTTTCAAATAAACCATGAATTGATCATCAATTGATCAAATTAGGGTTTCTGAGTCCAAGGATCATAATTCCAGATTCAAACACTAATAATTTTATGACGATCTCATGATCAGTACTCTTATTAATTATATACTCGGTTCAACTACCAGTATTTTAATTAATATTTTATTTTGGTCACGCTACCAATAATTCATCAGATGAGTAACACTTGCTCAGATGAGCAATACTTGCTCAGATAAAGGAATATTGGTTCAATTATCAATATTAAACAAATCGAAGCAATACTTGCTTGCCTCAGCTATCAACATGAGAATCATGTCCACGTTCAATTCATGAGTTTCAGAACATTTTACAAAATCATGTTCAACTCAGTAAATACATGGACTCATTGTCCCACTAAATCATGAAGTCAACAACTGACTAAACTAACCACGAGACGTCAATCGTGTCACTTGGGGGGGTATCAACTAGGGTTTTGGTCTGGCGGTCTATGACACGTGTGTTCAAACACATGATGGAATGTGAGCAAGTCGTGCAATCAGTTTAAGGAGTTAACAAACTAGTGGATGGAAAATCAACTAAGTCTCCGCACGCTGAGCTACTAGTTTCAAACACGATTTCCACTTCCCCACTTTTTGATTCCATATACTATCACACTTCATGGGATCATGGTGTCTATAATTCCAGCAATATAAATAAGTCTCTAAATCATGTTTGAAACAACAAAAAACAAGAATCTCATGTCTCAATGATAACACGAGATGAACAACTCATCAATTGAGCAATTACTCTCAACTGAGCAATTTCAATCATTCAGAACTTATCATATTCAGAATTCACAACACACCTATAATCTTTGATTACCATTAATTCCACACATTTCTCAGCTTCCCTCCTACAGATCGACCCATCCTCTCTTGTGACCGAATTTATTCTGGAACGACCATTGTCTTGGTTTAGGCCAGAGTACTACAGATTGATCTCTCGAATTCAAAGCACCCCCTTTGCAGCGGTGCATCTGTGCGAGGTTGAACATTTTGCTCAGTTCAAGGAGTCTCCTCCACATGGTCGTCTCCTCAATTCCTTAAAAAACAACAAATTGTTTTTCCCCATCTACAGATTGGCGACCACAGTGGGAGATCATTTTCTCGGTTACAATATCAATTATCACAAAGATGTTCAGTCTTAGGACTGCCAATCCGGTTTCAAAACCCGATCCTAATATCGCAAGCTCTAGTGGTACCGCTAACGCCACTCCTCTAAGCATTGATGCTCTAGTGATCACCCCTGCAAGTGACAACACTGGCGCAATCAACAATCCACTCTTCGGTTGATCTCCTGAAGAAACTAGAGGAAATTAGCCTACCATAATTGATCTCATAAATGTTCAGACTGATGAAGCCGCAACATAGAAAGAGTTGTGTGCTTATCTCAAAACTTTCACAGGCAAGCTTGCGTCTGAACGAACTCAGCCTCAATGCGAGAAAGGAAAAACTAAAGAAACATCTTTAACTGATGATCTTGAAATCTCTCCAATCCATGTTGTACATGATGAAGAATTCCGCAAAGCTGTAGATGACTCTCCAGCAATAGAACCCGTAAGTTTCATCACTCGTGAGGACCTGGAGCACTTTTTGAGGATCGAGGAAAAGACAAGGCATCATATGTCCATCTTCACCAACATTCATATCCTGCTTTCATACATAGGATTCCTCTTCCAAAGGTTATACCGCTCCAACATTCATTCTTTATGATGGAAGATGCAATACTCAAAAACATATTTCTCGGTTTCTGGAATTATTGGGCGAACACGAGCATAACATGTCGTCCGTCTGAAGGAATTTTCAAAGTTTCTAACAGGCAGAACATACACCTGGTACAACAACATCGCACCGGGAAGTATCACCGATTGTAGAGAGATAATTAATGCTTTCTACATAAAATACTTCTTCGTGTAAGAGCAAATCACTCTCTCTGATCTAGGAAGGATGTTTCAAGGGAGCAGCGAACATCATGATGATTATGTGAAATGGTTCACAGTTAAAGCCTTGGACTGCCACGACCCAAACGTCATATAGTAGCAACTTGTAGACTTGTGCATCAACATAATGATCCCGATCTACAGAGCCTCGCTGGAAAACCTCTGGTTCCATACTTTCTCAGAACTTCATGAAGCAGCCAAACGATCAGCGACTACTACACCTACTTTACTGAGCAAAGTTTACAAGGTCGAGGAACCTCGGAGAAGCCAACGCATGATCAACAAACAATACAATGTCCAACCTTCCATGAACGTTGTTGATCAAGGAGGCAAAAGGAAAGCTTCTGCTCAAACATGCGAGATCCAACATTTCATCCTACAAAGCATCACAGAAGGATAACTAATCTTGCATAAACCTCGACCCGGCATCAACGAACGGGGAAATGATCGGACATACTCAAACTTCTCATGAAGGAGTGATCGAGTTACTAGAAGTCTGGGTTGAAGATGGTGCAATCAAATCGTTGCTCAGAGCTAACTAAAGAAAAATTAAGAATCCCAGGTACTGTCACCTTCATAGATTTATCAATCATCTGGCAAGTAACTGCAATATTTTGAAGCATGTCACCAAAGAGAAGGTTAATCCACAATAGCCTCAACTGGGTACTGAAGGAGTACGCAAGAATCCTATCCCAGTCAGAACCTTTACACTCTCTGAACAATCTATCAAAGAGGCAGTTCAATCCTTGGTCGAACGTGAATTGCGAAGGAACAAAGGAGAGACATGTTAACAATACTGAACCACATCGTGTCAAGAAGTCTATTCCGAAAATAATTCTTGATCCTCCAGCCACAGACCAAGAGATGTACGACTGGGGACTGCTTACCACAACTAATATCAGAAGAAACGAATTTGGAAGAACGTTGATCGATGCTGGCACCGTCATCAACATCATTCCACTGAAAACCCTCAAAGCCGCAAGCATCACTCAACAAGAAGCTACTCATGCTCCCATCTCAATCAGAGACCTTGAAGGAGCGCTCGGAAATACTCATGGATACATCACTCTCAAAGTGAACATAAGCCCAACCTGGACAGAAACCAAGTTTCGCATAATTAGGAAGATCCAGGATATGACATGTCCTTCAGAAGAGCGTGGATCCACGCTGAAAAGATGGATACTTACAAAGCGCCTTTGGTTACACACCTCTCCAATGAAGAAAGTTCTGATCCAGAAGGTTTGACGGACATTCCATCATCATAGTACTTTAAGGAATTTCAAACTTTGACGAGGTTGAAGCAAGAACCTACAAAAGATGCATAGACATTCATCAAGAGGTTCCGCATTCAGGCAAGCCTCATTCCATGTCTATGTCATTTATTTCCTCACATGCTATCCTAGCATGGGGACTTAATTATGCTAGCTACTTTATAAGATGTTATGAATGGTATCTTCACCGCATTAGTATTTTACCAAGTGGTTGAATCTGACGTTTCTCCGAATCAAGCACTGAAATATTTATTACTGAGATGATGTCCAAACATGGAGAAAAATACTTTGGGAGTTTCTCCTACAAGTCCATGTGTTCCACAAAATCAGAAGGCTTTGATGTCTGCACAAGTGTCGAATCCCACTACTACAACGAAAGGGATGCTGAATCAACAAAAGAAACTCCAGGGCCGAGATAATCAAACCCCTAAGGCATTTGATGCTTAAGGAGTATACGCTTCAACACTTAAGCATCTGAGAATCAATCAAATTATACTCCCAATCAAAGAGTACATCTTCAGCACAAACATCTCGACGATGACACATTGATTCAACACCAATAAGAACAAAGTGTTATTAAATAAGTCTTCATTATCCCATGATAAGATATCTGAAGCAGATGCAACATCATTCATATATGGATGACACTAACTCCTTCAATGTACACTGGGAAACTTAAGGTGTGAAACTTCATCAACGGGATTTCTCTACATCACAAGCCCCTACATGATTGAGGAACTTTCTCTCTTCACCAATCACATCCAGTACGAAAATTGTTGATGTTATCTACCGCAACAATAACGACTCACTGACAAAGCCAGTTCGTGGTAAAATTATGCTTTTAGGAGCATTCAGGTTGAACTCTCAGTATACCTTCATCTTACAGACGCTCAATCAACTAGTTTGTGAATATAAAAGGCTCACTGGAAGAAGGAGCAAAGATTATATCTATAATCATGGTTCTATCCTTTTCGGTCTTTGGAGCAACTTCAACCGTGGTATTAGCATCAACAGTAATCTCTAGGGGAACACCATCCATGATCTCAGAATTGACAAGGATCTCTGGAGCATGATCATTCATAGTCTCAGCACCAACGACGGTCTCAGGAGCAACATCCTCAGGGCTTCATCAACTAATCATTCTCTGAAGTGTTACACATGAAGCGGATTTCTCTAAAAAACAATGATTCATATCAAGATGTGTAGACCTGATAACATTCTCACATGAAATTCCTCCCAAAGCTGGCACGACTAGGGAACATAATCCAAAGTCTTCTACAAGATGTTCTCATCACCTTTACAAATGAGATACAACACACTTCAGGTCATGGGTTTGCAAAAACGTACCAATGGGTGAGGAATGAGACAATGCTTCCTCAACAAAAGATGTTCGTCTATGTCTCTTATACAACATACCAAAAGGGCGCATTAATCGGACATACGAGATGAAAGATATGGCCTTTACCGTCAGGTCTACGAAACCTGAAAAAATTTGTACGGGATTACAAATTGCAAATGTGCACGCTTCGTTGGAGGACTTCTACAACTAAAAATTGAGTGATTCTTCTATCATGTAATAACTCAGTCTCTTATCTTCAAAATTTGGGGTCAAGCATCGAATTCCAACGTCGTGTGAGGTTCCTACAGCTTCCAGAGCATACTACATGCAAGCAAAAATTCGTGGACGGGATTCATAACCTCTGCAGTCGATCGATGTCCACCAGGTCTTTTCGCTAATTCCTTCATCAAGGTACCTCCAACTTCTACCACCTGGGTATTTACATCAATTTTCCACCCGGGTCCTCTATCTAAGTCTTGCCAGAAGAAGAGAACGAAAAGGAGAGATTTAACAAAATACTGGGGACTGACGGTCCACTGATCATGACGATCTGTTTCACAGTCCAAGACTCATGGCACCAGACTCTCATATGCCAATTATTTATCATAAAAGTAATGCTACCACCGGGACATGAGACCATGGCCATTACATCATCCCATCTCGAGAGTAGCCTCAGCTATGGTTCCGTGACTAGGGTTTCAGAAGTGATGTTTCTACGACTGACAGAAGCAAGATGGCACTGCAAGCACCATGCTCATGTATCAATCAAGGATTCCTGATCTCAAATGAATCAATGGCATAGAAATCCTTCACCAACCAGTTTGTGATATGGGAGTGATGCATCAAAGGGAGGATCAAAAGCAACTCCTGCACTTGGATATTCATGCACCACTATACGATTTTCAATTACTGGAGCAACTTCTACAACAAAATTTTCCTCAGTCTCGTCTACTCGTGACTCAGTTTCTTCCACCACTGAAGCAATGAAAATTGAAGTCTCGGTCTCCTTAGTTGCTTCAATGACAACACTCTCATGAATTTGAAGTGCAGAGATGGTTGTCTCTTTATCAATAGCCTCAGGGTTGTTCAAGTCATCATTATCGGCTCCATTATTCTCAACTTCGGCATTGGTCGCCTAATACGAAGATTACATGATATTAGAGCCATCCAATCATGGAAAGCAAAAGCAATTGCAAATTCAATATATAAAAGATTTAACATCATCAGAGTTCATCATTATGCATTCACAACATCAGCAAATAATGTGAAAGTCATGGAAACATGTTTTACAACAAACCCGTCTGAGAGGATTTTATACTGCTCTGTATAAGATGACGAACTGGGAGTAATTGATGAAGAATATATGGATGAATCATATACCATTCTCTTCGTATGGATGTTTTCTACAACATATCCAAAATTCACAGAAATTGAAGAAACGAGCAAAGATATGTGGCTAAAACATTGGACCACATGCCAGCTGAAAATTTCCTGGAAGTTTATTGTTTCGCTTGTTTCGGCCCCTCAACATGCTCTAAACTCAAAAAGATTCTATGTTAAAGCTTGGAAATTTCCTGGGAATGATGAAACATGGGTCGATCGTGAAAATCGGATGAAGATTCTACAGCGTTTTTACTGAAAGGCTGAAGTCTGAATTTTTTGGTGACGTATTTCGGCAAAATTTTCATTCATTCATATGAGTCCTCGTTCATTCATTCACAAATCAGCAATTTCATACTTATATGAAGATATTACATGAGATATACTTACTAAGGGAGTCTCTAAATCATTTGAAGGCTCGACAATGCCAGAATCTCTATTGATAACGCCGCTATCTCCATTTGGTTCAGGATTTTCAGAAATTCTCCATATTCCCATGCCCCAAAGAAGAGTGCACTTCATCAACATGCTGTTTATTTACAATGATTTCTTCATGGACTCATCAACAATAATTATTATTATTTTATTCAAGGAGATGCCACGATCGCCTGCACGAAAGAGATGATTACATCGACTTCTTCATCAGTGCTGGATTGTTTGACCAAGAACAAGTTGAAAGCCGTCAATCGATGGAGAAAAAGTCTAAAAGAAGTAACAAACCTTGGTATCGCGATCCTAATTGCACGGGCAAGGAAAATTCATGACATAAGGAGCGCTAACAACTTACCAAAGAAACGGCTGGGGCACGTCATTTGCTAACATAATGTAGTCATTGGGTTCTCCACTCCCGTAGACTTTCTTCCATTTCTGTGGGATCTACATTTATCCGGGATTTCACTATATGATCATCTTGCGGTAAAGCTAATGAAATAAGCAGAAGTACAACTCAGTATGAAGGATCTCTCGCCATCACTCAGAGGTCCTAGGAGTACCATTTCTTAAAGTTTCATCCGTAGAGATGTCATCTCTGGAAACACCATCTTTGGAAGTATCGTCCTTGGAGTCATTCATTGTTGCAGAATGGCTATTTCGGCATATCGTTCATACAAAGTGCGGGATTCGACAAAGCAATGAATCATGCAATTAGGATGCTCACATCAGCGTCTACAAAATGATAACTCTCAACTCTTACCTATCTACGGTTTCACGAACTTAGTGATAATAACATAAAACTTCGAAAATCTTGCTCCTTCAAACCTGCAAAGACGAGCAACACCCATTACTTAAAAGTTTGATACCTGACTTTTCACGAAATTATGAATCATTCACATTACCCTTCATGTGAACGTTCACTGATTTTATACGGTGAGTGCATACACTGTGAAATCACGAAATTCATGAAAACATTATTGTTTGCTTTTAACAATTGTTTAAAATCAAAACTTGATTTTGCAAAAATTTTCATAAAATCGTGAACAGGCCATGTAAATTTTACTGTGTGAACGGTTTTTCAAAAATTGGACAAACGTCCATTCTAAAGTTGTGAAAACTCACATATAGACATTATTTCACCATGTATAATTGTCTACTTTCAACAGTTGTTCAAAATCAAAACATTGATTTTACAAAATACATATATTTAACGTGAAACTCACGTAAATTTAAAAATATATCTATATATTTTGCTCCCTCACACGAGCATCTGTATTTGAAGCGAGAATATATTTTCAAAATTTTGTGAACGCTCACATATCGAAAATAAAAAATTTCATGAAAGCTCATAGACAAAATTTTTATTAACAGATGCACGTCTTTTCAAAAAAAAAAAAAAAACTTTTCTCTCAAACGAGCATTCACCTTTGAAACGAGAGTTTATTCCATTTTGTGAAAACTCACAAAGATAAAATTTTGGTTTTCGTAAAAGCTCATAGACACAATTTTATATCATTAGACTCAGGTCTATTTTGTTTGTTCCTTAAACTAACGAACAAACGAGCGCCTATTCCTATAATAAGGATTTCTTTTTTGGGACCGGCCTGTGAATTCTAAATGACCAAGGTCCCATCATCAAGATTAGTGGCTCTATACCAATTCATGCTCAATAGGCGACGCTCTAACATGCCACTGGAATCTTCGGTCAAGCCGTGGTTTGCTCGTACTATCAAAATCCGGTAATATCTTAACTTACGACTAAGTTCAATTACTTATATTGTTTATGATCAGAAAATCACCATTCAATGGTGACTGAGGAACACTTCTTTCCTCACTAAGCAGGGGACTTAATGTAGATGGTGGATTTTCTACATAGGCTAAAATCGTAAACCCATAATTATACGAACTTCTGATCCAGCAATCAGATGCGAGTATTGAGACACGAGTCTCTCATCGAACCTATGACTGAGAATACTGTCTCTCAGAGTACATGCAGATATGTAGTCTCTCGGCTAGACAACGACATATCTGTATTGAGACACGGGTCTCTCATCGAATCTCTGACTGGGAATACTTTCTATCAGAGTACATGCAGATATGTAGTCTCTCGGCTAGACAACAACATATCTGTATTGAGACACGGGTCTCACATCGAATCTCTGACTGCGAATACTTTCTCTCAGAGTACATGCAGATATGTAGTCTCTCGGCTGGACAACGACATATCTGTATTGAGACACGGGTCTCTCATAAAATCTCTGACTGAGAATACTTTATCTCAGAGTACATGTAGATATGTAGTCTCATGGCTAGGCAACAACATATCTCATGAATACTGAACACTTCAGTAATTATTTCTATATAGTATCACAAGATAGACGGCTCCTAGACAGCTTGCTCTGCTAGTATAGAGCGATAACGTCTTCAGGATACAAACAACGAGTTTACCTTGACTATATAAAGGATATGAAGCTCCATCAAGCTCATATCGGGATAATTAATGCTCTTAGACAGCTTGCTCTGCTAGTATAGAGCCATAAGTTAATTATTCTTAAATTCTTGGATTCATCCACTGAATTTCCAAAAATATTCAAATATTTTCGCAGTATTTCGTTACTGCGAACCATGGTTCTTCCCAACAGAATTCCATGGGTTAGTAATAAATATTCAACACACGGGTGTCTGAGCTACCTCCGAGTAAGCCCCGATTTAAATGGTGCAAGTGTATTCAACGACGATACACTAACAATCACCGTACGGACAAGTATTTCAAAATAAGACGAGATGATGAACCTATGCAAAATAAGAAGGAAAATAATAAATAATTAAAAATTGACCAAGGCGCTTGGAGCATGGGCCCACTGACCGACCAGACGCGACGTGGTGAATCCCACGCCAGTTTCATTTTTTTATCATTTTTTTTTATTTTCCTTGAGTTCATGAAAATCCTTTCACTTGAACAAATATCTTTCGTTTTGAGGAAACTCCTCAGTTTCATGGCATTTCCCTCACACCAAAGAAATAATATAAAATTAAGGAAAACATTGAGGGCCGTGATTATTGGCCAACCGACCATGACTTGATCCTAGCCGGCCCCGCACCTCATGGTTCCTCATTATTTTATTATTATTTCCCTAATTTCATGAAAACTCCTTAATCTCATGATATTTCCTTGATCCCATGAAAAATAATATAAAATTAGGAAAACCCGTGTGACCGGGCCCTAGCCGGCCGGTCAAGCCCTAGCTGGCCCCATAAGTCCCATTTTAGTAATTATTATATTTTTCATGTTTCCATAATCCCATGAAATTCCTTGATTTCATGATATTTCCTTCAAATTATGAAACTTCCTTTAAATCATGAAATAATACATAAAATTAGGGAAACTCACGGGACCAGGCCCTAGCCGGCCAACCATGCTCAAGCCAGTCCCATGCGCCCTTATTTTATTATTATTAATATTTTTGTTTCCTTCATCTCATGGAAACTCCTTGATTTCAACAAAACTCCTTGGTTTTAACAAACTCCTTGGTTTTATGATATTTCCCTAAAATCATGAAAACATAATAAAATTAGGAAAAATACCATGGGACCGGCCCCTTGAATTCTTCCTGAGTTTTACTCTCAGGCTTTTTTCACCTCCCGAAAGCGCTTAAAACCTAAATATTCCCGCGTTAGGAAATTCTTTTCCGTACAGAATGGAGGGGCAGACCATCAAAATCCGAGTCCGAATGAGAATTCTAATCGATTCTACTAAAGCGCGCTAATTGGGGTTTCAACCAATATGGGGATTGCTCAAACAATCAATATTTGATCCCGTGACCACCTAGGGCCAGTTTCATGACCCCTTGGTCGGTCCCTCACCTCTTCATTATTAATTAGGTTTTATTACCTAAGGCTCAGACGAGCATTTTCGAATAAATGATTAAACCAGCATTTAATCATTCTTTCATCAACAAATCACCAACTCTTTAAGAGGACTTGGTATTTGCTCACACGAGCATATGGGAGTTGCATGGTCGACCCACGGTCCCATGGAGCCGGTTCTCCTTCATTCCATGGTTAATTTTCAAATAAACCATCAATTGATCAAATTAGGGTTTCTGAGTCCAAGGATCATAATTCCGGATTCAAACACTAATAATTTTATGACGATCTCATGATCAGTACTCTTATTAATTATACTCAGTTCAACTACCAATATTTTAATTAATATTTTATTTTGGTCACGCTACCAATAATTCATCAGATGAGCAATACTTGCTCAGATCAAGGAATATTGGTTCAACTATCAATATTCAACAAATCAGAGCAATACTTGCTTGCCTCAGCTATCAACATGAGAATCATGTCCACGTTCAATTCATGAGTTTTAGAACATTTTACAAAATCATGTTTAACTCAGTAAATACATGGACTCATTGTCCCACTAAATCATGAAGTCAACAACTGACTAAACTAACCACGAGACGTCAATCGTGTCACTTGGGGGGATATCAACTAGGGTTTTGGTATGGCGGTCTACGGAACGTGTGTTCAAACACACGGTGGAATGTGATCAAGTCATGCAATCAGTTGAAGGAGTTAACAAAGTAGTGGATGGAAAATCAACCAAGTCTCCGCACGCTGAGCAACTGGTTTCAAACATGATTTCCACTTCCCCACTCTTTGATTCCATATACTGTCACACTTCATGGGATCATGGTTTCTATAATTCCAGCAATATAAATAAGTCTCTGAATCGTGATTGAAACAACAAGAAACAAGAATCTCACGTCTCACTGACAACACGAGATCAACAACTCATCAATTGAGCAATTACTCTCAACTGAGCAATTTCAATCATTCAGAACTTATCATATTCAGAATTCACAACACACCTACAATCTTTGATTACCATTGATTCCACACATTTCTCAGCTTCCCTCCTACAGATCAACCCATCCTCTCTTGTGACCGAATTTACTCTGGAACGACCATTGTATTGATTTAGGTCGGAGTACTACAGATTGATCTCTCGAATTGAAAGCACCCCCTTTGCAGCGGTACATCTGTGTAAGTTTGAAAATTTCGCCTGGTTCAAGGAGTCTCCTCCGCACGGTCGTCTCTCAATTCCTTATAAACCAGCAAATCGTTTTCCCCCATCTACAATCTTGTATCTTTATAAACTCCTTGATGAATGCATTTAGATTCGGCTTTATGATTGCATCTAAATAAGTTTGTATGCATTTAGATTCGGCTTCCTCGTTAACAAAATTTTGGTGTCTGTGTTATTTCATTTCCGCATTATATTTGTTATATAATTGAAATATCTCAGGTTGTACGTTAAAATCAATCAATTATAATATCCAACCTTTGGTTGTTGATTTAAATTTATTGACACTTGAACATTGGTCTTTGGTACCGTTCAAGTTGTCTCATATAATAATCAGGTTTGAGGATTTCTATCTGTTTGATTTGTTGATTATATTGTGAAATAGAGATATTAAACTCTTTGATATACTTTAATCTAGATCGAGTCTGACTGTCTAGTTGATTCACTAGAAATTATATTGGAGTAAGTCCTCTCAGATTGCCAAATGAATTGTTGGGTGTGGTTGTTAGACCCCCGCATTTTCAGAGCATATTTAGAGGCACGAAGGACCTTATTTTTAAATATTCCATTCTTAGGTCTAGTCACCATATGGTGATTACTGACAATAGGAATAATACTATAAATAGGACCAGTAGGAGGCAATGAATTATTTGGTGGCGGAAGCAAACTAGAGTCGGGTTGTCGGCTATAGGAAGTAACAGAAGATGAAATTAATTCATATGAAGGCGGGGATGGGATGGTCACTTGTGGGGTACCGATGGTGGTAGTGGAAATAATTGGACTTATTTCCCGGGAGTTATCGGATAATATTTTTGTGGAACTAGGAGTTTGAATTAATTCTTCGTGGAAAGATATTGTGGGACTTAGATTCATGGGATTAATTGGGGGTGGGACTGAGTTGGTGGGAGGTGGGGACGACACAGTGTGGTGACGAAGAGGTATAAAATTATCTATAAGACGGAGTCTAATGGTAGTGCAAGATTCAAGATTTTTGTTGGATCCACGTCACCAAGTTCCAAAGACCAAGTTTAGTGGAAATTCAAGGTTCAAAGTCAATACGCTGTTTGAAATGGCGTCAGATTCCATTTGAAATGGCGTATCATTATCAACCTTTAGATCTCCAATAAGACTATGAATCCAACGGTCTATATGATACTGATATTTAAATTTCTATATATAATAGTGACAAAACACCATTTCTAATGGCGTCTAATGCTTTTTGGATACGCCATTCCTTATGGCGTGCCTGGGTTGCATCCATCTTGCATCCAACCAAACTGAAGTACCTTGTGGGAATCAAGTAAATAGTGTCCATATAAACGACACTTCAATAGTGCGAATCTTGGATCTTGGACCCCATTAGAGTAAGCCTAAGGGCTTGTAGAATGGGAACGGTGGAAGAGTTAAGACGGTGAGAATGGGTTGGCAGTAATGGCAGGGGATAAGTAATAGATGAAGAAGGAGTTACCTGAAATGATGTTGATGCGGGATATGACATCTGCGCAGTCACGAAAGGAAAGCTGGTCTCATTAAAAACAACGTGACGACTTATGTAAGTGCGACCTATAGGGATGTGAAGGCACTTATATCCTTTGTGCGACGGACTATCACCAATAAAAACACAAGGAGAAGATACGAATTCCATTTTGTGAGACCAATATGGATGAAGATGCATATAACAAATACAACCAAATACACGTAGAGAAATGTAATCTGGTGATAAACCAAAAAGAGCTTCATATGAAGATTATTTAGTAAAATCAGAAGAAGGGACACATTTCATCAAGTGACAAGCGATTAAAAAAGCATCATACTAATATGAAGATGGAATGTAAGCCATGGTTAAGAACGTAAGACTTGTTTCACGGATGTGACGATGTCGACGTTCAACTAAACCGTTTTGTTCAGAAGTATGCATGTGGGCATGAAAATCGATGAAAAATACCATTTTGTTAAAGGTGAGCGGTAAGCTTACGATACTCACCAGCATTGTCGGATTGAAAAATCTTAATCTTACGATTGAACAAATTTTCAACATGCTTTAGGAACAAAAGAAATATAAAATGAACATCAGATTGGGACATAGGAAACATCCATGTAAAAAAGATAAACACATCAATAAATATGATATAACATCAGTAACCTTCATTAGATAAAATATAAGTAGAACCCTGTTAGAGCATTGCTCGGTCTAACTCGCATGCGTTGCTATCTCAAGCATGTTTGTCAATATTAGTGATATACGTCTTGATTTTTAGTTTACTTACGACTAAGTCTCGGTCTAGGATAGTAAGTATAGTTGAGCTCCAGACTCTATGGCGATTATCTTGCAAAGACAAAGAAATAATCAAGGAACGGGTGGAACTTCTTCTAACCAAAAAGGTATGTGGAGACTTGAACTCATCTAGCACTCAAAAGTATACTCTATCTCCTACTCTTGAGACACATTCGTATAGTAGGATAGTTTTCATACATACACATTTGATATTTCGAGCCGAGTTTAATCGCCTATCGTTTTCTCGAAATATGTGTTGGTAAGCCTTCACTTTAACCACTTTCATCTTTATCCATAACGAAAGTCATGACGATGTTTCAATCTTGAAAATGGCTTTGATGAAGATAGCCGATTCTTTATGTCTAACGACTATTAACATTATAGATGAATGTTTCAATGATTGAAATATAGAGTTGAGATTACGTAACCACCTATGGATATAACCATATATAGCGTGTTCGCACATTAATGTATAAGTCCATGTACCGGAAACCAAGTGCGTGCATATGTGTGCATGCGGTATTGGTGAAGGAGACAGGTTGGGTACGCGTACCCGTACACGTACCGGTGGAAGTTCTTGTACCGAGAATTTCTGCTGCAGTTTGGAGTTTACGAACTTACAAACCAGTCAACTTAGGTACACATACCCGTACACGTACCCACAAAAGTTTTCCTACCGAAAATTTCTGCTGGGTTTTCAAACCCAATTCCGGTAGCTAAGGTATGCATACACGTATGCGTACCCAAGCTGGTTATTTCTCAAATCGGTTGTTCATGAACTTAAACAATAAAAAAATAAGGAATGCAATCTTTGCAAACCGTAGCTATATTTTTCATGAATTGATTCAAGTGAATCAAACCGATTTTGCTTCAATTGTGTCTTGTGTAGTACATAAGATTTCCTTGCAATTGAACAACTCTTGAACTAGTTCTTATGAGTCATTTGAACTAGTTATGAGAAGATGAATACGGTTGATATGAAAGTACTCATATGGATAACCATTGGTCAACCATTTGTGAACCAACCAAATGTACATGTTTAGGTACGGCTACTCAAACCTAAATGAAATACATATTATGTGTGTGTGACAAGCTAAGATTCGATCTAACGGTTGAAAGATATTAGCTTGCATAAATCAGGTTTTTCATCTAACGGTGAATATTGAATGCTTTGTTACCAAGGTAACTTGGATTGCAAACCCTAATTTGAAAACTATATAAGGAGATATCTAGAAACTAGAAAAAACTAATCCCCACACCTCCTGTGTGATACTAGTTGGTTTGCTAGAGTCGATTCTCCTTTAATCGTAGGTTTCTTCTCGAGACCCTGTCGATTAACGACTTAAAGACTTCATTGGGATTGTGAAGCTAGACGAAACTACTTCTCTTGTAGTTGTGCGATATGATCTTGTCGTTTTCTATCGTACGAGTTCAATTAAATAACTGGCTTGAGATTATATCTCTGATAGGGAAAGATAAAAATAAATCATAAACATCTTCGTCTCATCATTTGTGATTTCGAAATATCTAGTTTCGCTACCATACAATTTAGATTATTATGTGGTGATTGATAATACTGAGTTGTTCTTAGGGAATATAAGTCTGGTTTATCAATTGGTTCCTGTTCACCTTGATTTTATCAAAAGACATAACAAAACTCATAGGTTTATCTGTGGGAGACATATTTATCTATTATCGTAAATTTTTCCGTGTGATACATATTTGTTTATTCAAGTCTTCGACTTTGGGTCGTAGCAACTCTTGGTTGTGGATGAGATCGGCTAAGGGAATCAAGTGCGTAATATCTTGCTAGGATCAGAGACGTAAGGAGCGCAACTGTACCTTGAATCAATGTGATATTGATTAGGGTTCAACTACAGTCCAAACCGAAGTTAGTTTGTAGTAGGCTAGTGTATGTAGCGGCTTAATACAGTGTGGTGTTCAATATGGACTAGGTCTCATGGTTTTTCTGCATTTGCGATTTCCTCATTAACAAAATTTCTGGTGTCTGTGTTATTTCTATTCCGCATTATATTTTGTTACATAATTGAAATATCACATGTTGTGCGTTGTGTCGATCAATTGTGAAATCCAACCTTTGGTTGTTGATTGGAAATTGATTGATCCTTGGATATTAGTTTTTGATACCATCCAAGTTTATCTTTCTTGTATTTAATCGAAACTCGCATTTTGCTTGCGTAAGATTTAAATCAAGAGATAGAGATATAAAAAACTCTTTGATATACTTTTCTATTGGTTGAGTCTAACTGTCTAATTGATTCTCATAAAAGTATATTGGAGTTTGTCCATACAGATTGCTAATCAAAATATTGGGTGAGGTTGTTAGACCCTCGCTTTTTTAATTGGTACTATAGCAGGCAAACATGTTTAAGACCTCAAAAGTCTGTGTTTGTAGAGATCTGACTCTATGGACAGAGGTGCTATCTCTGTTAACATACCACCAGTCTTCGATGGCTATAATTACTTATGGTGGAAAATTGCTATGCAAGCTTTTCTTCAAGCACGTGATTTTCAATCATGGGTATATGTTGTTAATGGTTATGATGCTCTTGTTGTTGCAGTAAGAAATGTTAATGTTCCCAAAAATATTGGTGAATACGATGATGCTGAGATACTTGCTGCAAAGCAAAACTCCGACGGTTTGAATGCCATCATACATGCCATTACCCCAAATCTTTAGCACCATGTGTCAAATTGCACTAGGTATAAAGATACGTGGGATATCTTGGAATCCATATTCAAAGGTAATGCCAGTGAAAAGGAAGCCAGGCTTCAAAACCTAAATTCTGATTGGGAAAACCTTTATATGGCAGATGAAGATTCATTTGATGAGTTTAATCACAAAGTTTCTGAAATTGTTAATGCATCTTTTGCATTGGGTAAGACTATTCCTGAAAAGGACATTGTGAAGAAAATTCTCAGATCGCTTCCATCTAGATACGATTCTAAGAAGCATGCCATCATTGAGGGAAATAACCCTGATACACTTTCCAGAAACACTTTGATAGGAAAGTTGAAAATTCTTGATCTTGACACAGACAGAACGCTCGCGTTCAACGCTGTGACCAAAACAAGTGTATCCTCTCACTTGTCTTGGGCTGGTGAATGTTGCTCCAGTCATGTTGATTTTGATAAATCAATGATAATCAAAGAGGTCAAGGAATTGATAAAGAGGAAAAATAGATGTGATGAATATCCATCTCCAGTTTTTGCTTCAGATGATTCAATAGAAGGAAAATCTACTCTGGGTGTTAACATCACAGATGAATCAAACAGGTGCAATGAATTTTCTGCCCTTACTCTAGATTCACTTGAGTATGACTCAGATATTTTTGATCTATTAAATAAAGAGATTCTTTAAAAGAACCTTCACCTAAAGGCATCCTTGAAAAGAATTGAATCATCACTCCATGCGAAAAATATTGAGATAGAGCGTCTTAATGGTAATTTCACCAGAACCATGTATCTAAAGGAAAAAGAGGTAAATACTCTCAAGAATGACCTGCAAAGGTTATCTGGAAGTTCTGACAAAATTACAACAATGTTATTTGGCCAGAGATCCTTTGGAAACATTAATGGTTTAGGATTTAAAAGAAAAACTCTAAGCTCAAACAACACTATTATTCCAACTCACCACGGAACAATGATTGTTGGATGTTGTGATAAACAGGAAAATCCTCATCAAGAAAAATCATCTCTATTGTATTTTTTTTGTGGAAATACAAAGCATGATCAAAGTACGTGCTAGAGATTCAGAAGGAGCAACAAAAAGATCACCAATCTACAAGAAAACATGCATAAGATGAATTTGGGACTGTATAAACAAGGTTTTCCTAAAAAATCCAACAAATCCAGTTCTAGACGAGGTAAGAAACCTATTCATACAACAAACATTAAAAAAAAACTAAAAGGCAAAAGATGCGAGCGTTTGGCTCACTCCGTCACGAATTAGTATCCATGACGTCTGCATCCTCATGTTTAACTTGGTAAAATGAGGTTTACACTAAAAGTGGCTCAAGTCTTTGTAATTTTAAATCTTCTAGCTTATATTTGTTAACAAAATATTCTCCTAAGAAGATGGATGGTGAATAACAAACCTTGAAAGACTCGTTCAAAAAGTCCTTTTAGGGTTTTGAGTTCATAAATTCGTTTATATGTTTTTTCCTTCCATTCTTATTCCTTTTCATAAGATACAGTCTCATGGCCCCTGTAACTAGAGGGATCACAAAAAGAGATGCAGTTGAAGCAACTATTGTATATCTTTGTGAAGGAATCTCTTCTTCAAGTATAAATAAAGTGAAGTTGACAACTAATGGAGAAGGTTCTTCCTCTAACTGTCTCTTTTCTACTTGTCATTGTGATAATAATTTTAGAGGCATGGTGAAAGATTTCATTAACAATAGAAATAATTTAAAATCTCAAATCCTTTCCTCTTTGGAAAAGATAACTCACTATGAACAAATGTTCTCTCTAACCAAGTGATACGTGTCGTATGCGTCAAAAATAATCCACTTCCTCACTCAACTAAATATAAATATAGTATTCGATAAGAAAGAGTTCGTATCCACAGAGAGGCGATTGTTGTTATGCAATTTTCAGATTCTTAAGTAACCAAAATAACCAAGAGTGTGTTTTGTGTTTATCAAAGTAATAAAACTAAATAAAGCAAATCAAATAATTGGAATAATCAATAAGGATAAGATATTGGTCACATGATAGTATCATTCACAAACATGTATTTTTCATCAACGATTAGAATTGGTAATTTAATATCGCAATTATCAAAAGTCCTAGGATATCTTGATCGCAAGAGTATCCCGTTAATTTCCTGATTTTATCACAAACAACATTAAAAGATTCTATTGTGAATTCTACTTAAAAAGCAACCTAAAGTGTAAAAGCACAATTAAGTTTAACTCCCTAAGAGCAATAAGTTCTATGAAATAAGACTAATCAATGCAAACAAACGTGTAAAAGCACTAATTCGTTTTAACAAAGGTTATGATTCATATGCGATTAAAAATATGTACCACTACAAGTAATAATCACAAGATGCTACTAGAAATCAGAGATAACAACTTTTACGTATTGAAAACCCTAATATATCTTTAGAGATGAAAACAAATCCAATTGATTTCGGACTCAACCAAACTAGCATTCAAATCATATGATAATAAAAACGATGAATCAAAAACGATAGAATTGAGACATAACTAATTCATAGAATCAAATAACATGCTTGAAGAAATTAACTTTTATCCCATAACCAATAATTGTATTTAGTTACTCAGATTAATGGAGTTCATCATCATAATAGTTAGAGAAAGAAGATGAAACATAAAAGAAAACAAACCCTAGAAAATAGTTTTCCAAAAGTCCAAGAAAAAGAATAATAAAGTTGTGATGTCCTAAAAGTTGTAGAAAACTTCCTTTTTATAGCTCTTCTTGTTCCAAAATTAGGTTTAGTCTTCAAAGTCCATTAGATGAAAATCCACCGAGCCTATAAGTGAGAAAAACCCGTGTAGAAAATCTGTCCAAAAAACGTTCGCCGGAAAACTGGGTTTTTGTCCGGAATATAGCCAGAATCCGGCACCGGAAAGTAGCTCAGGTGACCGGCAAAGTCCACCCGGTCACCAGTCAAACGGGTCAACGGAGAGTCAGGATCGGGAAGTCAACTGAGTTAGCTCGGTCAAACTCAGATCGAGTCAAATGACTCAACTCAGCTGGGTTAAGTTGCCAAGCCATAGTCTTGCATATGCCAAATGCTGTAGTGCAATCATTGCGCTTCATCCATGATGGCCGATCTCTGTAATTTTCCCTGCAATCTTGCAACAACTCAACACACACAAAACATTCAATTCATACATCCTTCTCAATTCTCGGCCAAGTATTCCCTGCATTGCCATATGCGAAACTATCTCAAAGCCATAGACGTCAGCACAAACCCATTTTCTCTCAATCACAGCAGCATCTCTTCCCTGTTTTCGACCACCAACATCAGCTGCTCAATTGTCTCAACATCATTTCTGCCAGATTCAAGCTTGAACCATTCATCCATTCCTGCAAGCTCAGTTCCACCGCAGACCAACAACACTCAACCCCATTAGATCCACCTTCTTTACACATCACAAATTCTCAACCCAATCTCTGAAATCCAACAAAATCTTCACCGGAAACACCACCTCATTCTCAGCAGCAACACTTGTTTATTGCAGTCCCATTCTAACCATTATAGCCATCTCCTTGTAACTCCATCTGTAGTTCAATACCAGCAACAACTCTCCTTGTTCTATATCACAGCTACTGCATCTTCACCAGCATCATTTCATCTATCTGTCCCCGTATCAATCAAACTCAGTCAGCAATAACTATTTCTTTTCATTTCTCCACTTGCACCAGACCCATTCCATGGCAACACAAGCTACAACTCCATCTCAGTCACACAAGCATCAGTTCTGCAGCTGCAGTACCAACACAACCTTCACTAACTTCTCAGCACAAGACCATTCCAACCACCCATGCAATATCATTAGTACCAACCACGACCAACTTCTGCAATTCCATCTCAACCACTCAACACAACCCATGGAAAACAACTCCAAATCCTCACTGTTTGAGACCATTACCACCATTACTCCATTGAACTCGCTGACAGCCAACTCGATTCTCTTGCCATCTGAGCATCACCAGTTCCAACACACAGCTACATCAATTTCAGACAACCCTTGAGCGTCACCAACAGCACCAGCATCTCTCAAATTCAATTCCACCATAAACCCAATTGCAGCAAGAACCCATCAATTCATCCTTGCTTCTCAACCCATCAATAGCCACAAAACCCATTTTCAGATTCAATCTTCTTTTGGTGGCAGTAACACCAATTTCTTCTTCTAATTTTCAAATCCAGATCAAACCAAATCTAATTCTTATTTTGCAGCTTCAGAATCATCCCAAATTACTTCTGAGATTCATAGCAAAAGTATCTCAACTGGAAGCAGCTGCAGTTCCCCTTCTCTTCTTCTCAACCTCACTGTTTGTACCCAAAATTACTTTTGGGCACGAAACACGATGAATGAGTAATTTGGATGTGTTTTTAGGGTTGGAGGAGAATTGAAGAACGAACAAAAGTGACACATATTTTTACGTGGTTCGGCATGGTTGCCTACGTCCACGGGTGAATCCCCTTGGGGAGTATTTTTTCATTGATAATTTGTATTACAACATGAGTATTTTTCCCTATTGGCTACCTCCTCAAAATGATTTCTGCTCTCCCTATTTATACTGTTTTACATATAATTTTCAATATCAACTTAAATGGCATTAAACTGCCCATTTATGCTTCCGTCATAAAATTCGCATGAAACTGCCTCCTTTATGCCTCCTCTTTATTTCTGCATGAAAACTGCTCATTCATGTCTTCATCATCAATTCTGTATGTAACTGTTGGGATTAATGCTGCATGTATGAAACTGCTACATTTAGTGCTGCATGGCTAAAACTGTCGGAATTAATGTTACATGCCTTCATGGTGATTTATGTATGAAACACCACACTTATGCTTCATGATAATTTATGTTTGTTGGCAAGCTGGACTGGCAGCTGGAAGTTTGGATGGATGCAGGTTGGCAGCATAATTGGCTGGCAGACTGGATTGAGGTTGGCTGGCAGCATGGTTGAATATCGGATTGGATGGAGGTCGGCTGGCAGCATGGTTGAAGACTGGTTGGCAGTGCAGAAGAGCTTTTGGCTGGGAATTGGTTAGCAGCATTACTGGCTACAAGACTGTAAATTGGATAGGGGTGCGACTGACCTCGAGAGTTGACCAACAGTTGACTTTAACCATTGATTGACTGTTGACTTTGACCATTGACCTTGACCGGATGTTAACTTTGACTGTTGACCAACTTTGACCATTGATCGATGTTGACCATTGACCGGTCTGTCCAGACTGGTGAGCTTCCTTGGTTGACTGGTTAGTGGGCTTGGATGAGGGCAGAAAATGATTCAAGTGTCGATTCGGTCCATTAAGTGGTATTTTTTCTTACGGTACAAACATCGCCCCCTCTTAACCTCCAACTTGTTGGGGGTTAAGAAAAATTCGTTTTCCTAGGTAACAATAAAACTCGCCCCCAGGTGTGGATTATTGATGTTGAGGTGATTGGCGAACTTCCTTTGTTGTTTGCGAAAATCTCAATCAAGACGCCCCCAAGTGAGGTTATTGTGATTGGGAGATTAGCGGGAAGAAATTGGGCATAAACCGTTATTGTATCTTAAAAACTGGACTGAATGATGAACTAGACAAAAATGACAGCGTGATACCGGAACGGCGTGATGTTGGAAATGAACGATAACAACATTGAGTGAAGTTGGCCTGCAAACATCGCTATGTCACTGGATCAAAGAACAACGAGCATATATAGAATGCATCAGCTGCGATCAATTTGATCTATGATAGTGTGACCAAATCGCACTACAACAACTAACGATCACCGACTTTGCAGGAGTTACGAACAGAGCTGGATTGCAACAATTGTGATAAGTTGGACTGTAGGAGCGACGAGCAAAGTTGAACTGCAATAGCTGCGATCAGCTGGAGTGCAACCACGACGAGCAAGACTGCGGCAGCTGCGTTCAGCTGGACTGCAGGAACAACGAGCATGGCTATACTGCATCAGCTGCGATCAGCTAGAATGCAGCAGCAACGAACAAAGTTCCACAGCAGCAGCTGCGTTCAGCTGGACTGCATCAGCTGCGATCAGCTAGAATACAAAAGCAATGAAAAAAGTTCCACTGCAGCAGCTGCGTTCAGCTGGACTGCAGGAACTGCGAGCATGGCTGGACTGCATCAGCTGCGATCAGCCAGAATGTAGCAGCAACGAACAAAGTTCCACTGCAGCAGCTGTGTTCAGCTGGACTGCAGCAACGACGAGCAAGACTGCAGCAGCTGTGGTCAGCTGGACTGCAGGAACTGTGAGCATAACTTGAATGCATCAGCCGTGATCAGCTGGACTACATCAGCAATGAATAAAGCTACACTGCAGCATCAACGATTAGCTGGACTGCAGCAGCTGCTGAGGGACTGGACTTAAATAGTTCGAAAAACATAGGTGTAAAAGTTATTAAATAAAACTAGACAAAGATCGATTCGTCAATCGAGTGCCACAAGACCGCATCGATTCGTCCAACAATTCGTAGAAAGCGGGATTTCGCATCGGTTGTGTCCAACCGAGTGCGTGATTGCTTTTGAACTGGAGTACAATAATTCAATCAATATAACTATGGCAGTTTAACATTACTGATTGTAATAATTGCGTAAATATATTATGGGTAAAAATATTATGGTGTATGCTCGCCCCCTCTTAATCCTACAACTCGTTGGAGGATTTAGAAGTTCGGGTTACCTGAAGTTTCGATTTACGGAAGCTGAACTTCGTATTGCATTTAGGTGATATGTAACTTTCCCCCAATCGTATAGAGTGTTTATGCAGCCTGCCCCAAAGGAGTCATTTCAGACCATGAGGTAACACATATCTCGCCCCAAGTGATAGTCAGTCACGTTGAAGTGATATGCAACTCGCCCCCAGTAGATAATGATTGTCATGCTGCTCAATGCTCCCACAAGGGTGCACTGCCTTGCGGCATTTTGCTCGCGCATGGAATTTTGAAGATGTCTGCTATCTGGAATTCGCGCGGGGGGCCAATCCCACTATTTCAGATGCACGTAGAATTGAAATGTGTGCATCCCCTCGTTGAGAAATATGCATATTGGAAATGTTACTGCGAATTCGTTTATGAAGTGATTAGGATGCCCACCGGCTATGCTGGTGTTTCCCAGCGATGATGATTAACACAGTTTCCTTAGCGTCTCGTCTTGACTTAGTAAATTGATTTGTCTATGCACCAGTTAAGTCCAAACTGGTTTGAAAAAAGTTTCCACAGAACTGTATTTTAGCAGCTTCGATTAGATGTACTGTAATAGTTATGCATAAAACTGGACTGAAGCAGTGGTAAGGAAAATTGTATTGAAATAGTTTTGGGGAAAATCGGACTACAACAGTTCGACCAACTGGACTGTAGGAATTAAAAGGGACTGCGGTTATTCGATCAACATGCTGGCAGATGTTGCTATCAAACTATATTCCAGCAGTTCGATCAACTGACTGTGGCAGTTATGTGGAAAAGGATTGAAGCAGTTCGATCAACTGGACTGCAGTATTGCTAATGAACTAGATGTCAACGACTCGATCAAATATGTATGTGTCGATGGATTGTAGCAGTTTTAACTAGCACCGAATATGTGTCTGTCGATGCCGCGATTTCACCCAAAAAATATTATTGTCCAATTGTAAAATTTTACCCTCATGTCGTAGGATATTGAAATGCGATCACAACGAGCCAAAAATCATCAAATTCGGGGGTGAGATGAAGAAGATATCAACGAAACAAATTTTAAGACCAAGCCCCAGTGGGGCATATAAATCCGTCAGCCAAATGAATGTGGGCTAAAAAATCCAGGGCTATCAAATTAAATTGCGTCGCGCATCATAAGATCATGGCCGCGGTATTAAGTTAGGCCGCGATACACCGTAACATGTACTTCCGATCAATCGCCGAGTTTCGGGCACACCGATTAGTCGGCGCGATCCGATCGCCGAGTTGCCGCTGCCGCTGTTCGCCGCCGTACGCCGCCGCCGCTCGCTCTAGCCGCCGACTTCTGCTGCTGATTTTTTTTTTTTTTTTTTTAATTTGAGTTTGAATTTGATGTTTCAAAGAGCATCGAAAGTGCATGTACCAGGGAGCATCAACGGTCTGTGTGTCTAGCGTATCGAAGATTGATGTACCATGGTTGCATCGAAGTTTGCTGAGAATTAAAGTTTGATATATCCCGGAGCATCGAAGTTTGCTGAGAATTAAAGTTTGATGTATCCCGGGGCATCGAAGTTTGATGAAGCTCGGGAAATCCACGGTGGACATTCGCCGATCATTGAAATTTGATATAACGCGAAGCATCGAATCTTTTCCCCTAAAACTGTTTGAAGTGGGTGAATAAAACCTCTGTTGAAGTGGGTTAACCAAACATTCAGAAGTGGGTGTTAGTTTTTAACGAGGGTCAACAAAATTTGATGTGGGTGAACAACAATTGACGTGGGTGAAGGAAAACCAGAAGTGGGCGAACGGATCTGGACAGCTGAGCCGCCAGCTAGGCCCGCCGACTGTTTTTTTTTTTTTTTTTTTTGAATTGAAATTTTTGCCCACGGTTTTTTTTTCTGAAGTGATCTTTGCCTTAGATATTTTGCGACAGGTTTCTTTGACTTGTTGTCTTTCCCTTGAAAGCTTCTCGTAACAGCCCTATGGATTTTAGCAACGGTTGTTGTGACTGTTGCTGTTTCTCCTTGAATTTTCACCATGAATTTGCTGCACTTTTGTGGCCCTTTCCGGAATTTTCTGGGATGCTTTTCTTGAGGTTTTCCCTTGGGTATTCAAGCACCTAGAGATGTAGGCAACTTGTCACCTTTGTGATCATGACAGTAGCGATTTTGTCATACGGCAAACTCGAACAGGTGGATAATGCGTTATTTGAGAAGCAATTTTTTCGAACTTTGGACTTGAACATGCTGCGGATCGAACATCCTGACAACAATCTTGGTGATTTTTGCAGTGAGCTTCCTGTGGTGGCTCCCGATCATGGATGTTGGACTCAAAGATTCGATCAACTGACTGCGATAGAATCGTAATTAATCGGTTTCACGTTAATTGCGATCAGCTGGACTGCAGATCGAACATCGAGGACCAATTTTGGAAATGTTTTTACGACATCTTTAGCCGTAGATCGAACGTTTTTGCAGGGATTTCACCAGTCTTAATAGTGATTTTTCGCCATGTAACGTGCAGTAGATCGAACATACTGTCAACAATTTTGATAGTATTCCACTCCAACTTTTTATAGCGGACCGAAAATTTTGGCAACATTTTCATCAGACTTCGTAGTGATCCAATTTCAGTGGTTTCTGCAAGTAGTAGCTTCAGCAAATCTGAAACAACGAATCTTGATTGCAGCAGTTGCGATCAACTGGACTGCAATATATGCGATTATACGGTCAGCAGCAGCTACGATCAGCTGGACTGCGACTATTATGATCAATCTGGACTGCAGCAGTTGCAATCAATTGGACTGTAGCAGTGATTTTTTCAACATGCTCTGAATGCTTTCTCACGAACACGATTTTGAAGCGTTTTCTACAACTTTTCTCAATGGGAAAACACGATTTCTTTTCTCGTATGTCCCCTTAGTCGGCGCCAATGTTTGTACCCAAAATTACTTTTGGGAATGAAACACGATGAATGAGTAATTTGGATGTGTTTTTAGGGTTGGAGGAGAATTGAAGAACGAACCAAAGTGACACAGATTTTTACGTGGTTCGACATGGTTGCCTACGTCCACGGGTGAATCCCCTTGGGGAGTATTTTTTCATTGATAATTTGTATTATAGCATGAGTATTTTTCCCTATTGGCTACCTCCTCAAAATGATTTATGCTCTCCCTATTTATACCGTTTTACATTTAATTTTCAATATCAACTTAAATGGCATTAAACTGCCCATTTATGCTTCCGTCATAAAATTAGCATGAAATTGCCTCCTTTATGCCTCCTCTTTATTTCTGCATAAAAACTGCTCATTCATGTCTTCATCATCAATTCTGTATGTAACTGTTGGGATTAATGTTGCATGTATGAAACTGCTACATTTAGTGATGCATGGTTGAAACTGCCGGAATTAATGTTACATGCCTTCATGGTGATTTATGTATGAAACAACACACTTATGCTTCATGATAAATTCTGTTTGCTGGCTAGCTGGACTGGCGGCTGGCAGTTTAGATGGATACTAGTTGGCAGCATAATTGGCTGGCAGACTGGATGAAGGTTGGCTGGCAGCATGGTTGAATAGCGGACTGGATGGAGGTCGGCTGGCAGCATGGTTGGAGACTGGTTGGCAGTGCGGAAGAGCTTTTGGTTGGGAATTGGTTAGCAGCATTGCTGGCTACAAGACTGTAAATTGGCTAGGGGTGCGACTGACCTCGATAGTTGACCAACGGTTGACTTTAACCATTGACTGGTCGTTGACTTTGACCATTGACCTTGACCGGATGTTGACTTTGATGGTTGACCGACTTTGACCATTGGCCGGTCTGTCCAGACTGGTGAGCTTCCTTGGTTGACTGGTTAGTGGGCTTGGATGAGGGCATAAAATGATTCAAGTGTCAATTCGACCCATTAAGTGGTATTTTTGCTTATGGTACAAACACTCACAAACCCTAATTTCCATTAATTCTAACACCACCAGAGACCGCCACCATCTCCTTAACTTCAGATTTATATCAACAACCACCAATTCATACCTTGTCTCTCGATTTGATCCATTTCGTTTGCAACTTGATTTCTCGGAAACAACAGCGCAGCCGCTGCTTATACTCTCTCTCTCAATTTCAGATTACAAATGATTGAGAATAATGCTTCTCAATTTTAGGTTTAGGTAATGATTTGGGAAGGATTTAGCCACCCCAACAGTTGAGATAAGGGTCACCAAGATATAGCCCCCTTAACCTTGACTAATTGGTGTTTAGCACTCCTCCAAATAGAGTTTCCCCTTAACCTTGACTGGGCTCCAGATAACGTTTGCCCATGAAATGAACTTTTTGCCCTTTTGGCTCAAATTGAACGATTTCTTTTTCTTTTCCTCCATATGACTCCAAAATACCTAATAACTCAAAAACACGCGTAAAATACATAATTTACAAGAAAAATAGCAAAGAAAGCATAAACTTTAGATAGTAAATGTGATGTATTCTACACCTATCACCAAGAACACCTTGCGTGGACTAAAAAGAGAACTTAGTGAGTTAACTGACATTTCTGAAGACCTAGAGAAATTGAATGATCCCATAATCAATAGTTTCTTCAATAATGAGAAAGAGTTCTAAGTAGATGCTCTGAGAAAGCTCTATAATGCCTAGGAAGTCTTCTTATGAGAATTTTATTATTGTGCTTTAGGAAGAATAACTAGAGTTTGGAATAACCATTATTGTGATTACACATAGCTATGTCCAATAATTTTCATTTTTTGTTTTAGATTTTTTATTTTTAAAACTCTAAAATTGTTTGGAAGATGATTTTTGCAGTATTAATCTTTATGATTTTATATATTGCTATATATTATGGGATATGTGTGTTTGTGTCCGTGAACTATTATTGTCCCATATGATGTCAAAAGTTATCTCTTTTATATGTCGATATGTAAGTATTGATACAAGATCGATGAACTTTTGACAAACAAAAGTTAAGCCTATTATGTCAATTCATTGATGGAAGATAGGTTAAAATCTTTTGTTTACAAGGATAATGTCTATTGTATGTCATTTTGCAAATAGTGATGGAAAATAGAATGAATCCTTGTCTATGCCGCATTATTAATCTTTCCATGATCCATATTTTATGTATACTGCAATGCTCCATAAGGTTTTCTTGTGTTTAGCATAAAACGATTGAGTTTAATCATTTTTATGGTTAACAAAGTCGTAGCTCCGTAAGTTCTCTTATGTCGAGCATGTTCAATTAAATTGATCACTTTTGTGTTTAATTTGGTTGAGTATTCCGATTAAATTAATCATGGGTTTTCTTGTGGTTAGTTTAATTGAGAATTTTGGATATAGAAATCATTTCTTATGATTTTTGGTGTCAAATAAAATCCTTCTTTTCTCGTAAAAGTTAGGTCGCTCTTGTTGTTCTCTCGAGAATGACATCAAATGGGGGAGAGTTCTTTTGAACTTGCGCTTAATTTCCATATCTTTGTGGGGAGTGCGGCTGTGGAATTTTTTAGGGGTTATCTTGTATCTTTATAAACTCCTTGATGAATGCATTTAGCTTTGGCTTTATGATTGCATCTAAACAAGTTGATATATCTTTTTCTTTGGTCTTGAAGTGTCTCCATGGAAATTTCATTAGGATCCCGTTTTCGTACCTTTGCCAATTTTATTTACAAAAAGGGGGAGAATTAATATGTAGTTCACACTACAAATACATATGATTTACGTGCCCACGGGTCATTATGTAAGGGGGAGTGGTTTTCGTGTTGAGACGAAAGTATTGACTAAGGGGGAGTGATACATATTGAAAATAAGGGGGGCTAACAATCTCACCCAATATTTCGATTAGCAATTTGTATGGACAACTCCGAGTTGTTTTCTAGAGAATCAATCAAGACTCAATCAATAGAAAATATCTCAAGGAGTTATTATCTCAATCTCTCGATTTGATTTACTCAAGCAAATATAATTCGCGAGCCTAATCAAAGAGAAATAACTTGGATGGTACCAAAGACCAATATCCAAGTGTCAATCGATTTAAATCAACAACAAACAAGGTCGGATATTCTAATCGATTGAACAACGCACAATCCGTATTATTTCAATTATATAACAAAATATAATGCGGAATAGAAATAACACAAACACCAGAATTTTGTTAATGAGGAAACCACAAATGCAGAAAACCCCCGGGACCTAGTCCAGATTAAACATACACTGTATTAAGCCGCTACAGACACTAGCCTACTCCAAATTAACTTCGGTCTGGAATGTAGTTGAACCCCAACCAATCTCACACTGATCCAAGGTACAATTATGCTCCTACGCCTCTGATCCCAGTAGGATACTGCGCATTTGATTCCCTTATTTGATCTTACCCACAACCAAGAGTTGCTACAACCCAAAGTCGAACACTTTTGCAAACAAATCTATCTCACAAAGAAAAGTCTACAGGTAATAGATAAATTCGTCTCCCATGAATAAACCTATGAGTTTTGTTCCATCTTTTGATAAATCAAGGTGAACATGAACCAATCGATAAAACCAGACTTATATTTCTGAAGAACAGCTCAGTTTTATCAATCACCTCACAATAAACTTAATCGACGCAGTGAAGAATATTATTGAGGAATCACAAACAATGAGACGAAGATATTTGTGACTACTTTTATCTTGCATATCGGAGATATAAATCTCAAGCCAATTATTACAATTGTACTCGTATGATAGAAATAGCAAGATCAGATCACACAACTACAAGATAAGTAGTATCAGTCTGGCTTCACAATCCCAATGAAGTCTTTAAGTCGTTAACCCGAATTTAGAGAGAAAACTTAAGGGTTAATGGAGATCGACTCTAGCTTAGAGAAATCTAGTATCACACAAGAAAAGTGTGTGGAGATTAGTTTTTCCAATAGCTAGAGTTCTCCTTGTATAGTCTTTCAAATCAGGGTTTGCAATCAATGTTAGCTTAGTAACAAAGCATTCAATATTCACCGTTAGATGAAAACCTGATTAGATACAAGCTAATATCTCTCAACCGTTAGATCGAAAACTTAGCTTGTCATACACACATGTACTTGACTTTTTGAGTTCGTGTAACCGTACCCAAACATGTACAATGGTTGGTTCAATATTAGTCAACCAAATGGTTAGCCAAATGATAACTTTCATATCAACCATATTCTTCTTCACCATAACTAGTCCAAATGACTCAAATGAACTAGTTAGAGAGTTGTTCAATTGCTATGAGATCTCAAGTACTACAAGAGACACAATTGAATCAAAAACGATGTGATTAACTCGAATCATTAATCATGAACTATAAAGCCATGGTTTGCAAAAGCATTCCTTAGTAATTTAAGATAAGTTCACGGACAACGTTTTCAGACATAACCTCTTGAGTTCGCGGACTGAGCTCGCGGACTCAAGCTAACCGGTTGAAGTTAATAAACTCCAGCAGAATTTCTCGGGATGAGAAGTTCCATCAGTTCGCGGACTGGGTTCGCGGACTGCACCTGAGCTTCAACTTCAGCAGATATTCTCGGGTTCGAGAACTTACGCCAGTTCACGGAATGAGTTGTTGCTCACGTTCTGGTTCCACTTGATCAAGAAATTTCACAAACTTCGGTTCAAGTGTTAAGGACTTATACATATATGTGTTTCCACAACAATGTTTATATCCCACAATAGTTATATAGTCTAAAGTCTCATTTCAATCATTAAAACATTCTCAGAGGATGAGCTAGTTTTCGTCAGAGCGATTTCCAAAGTGATTGAAATATAACTTGACTTTCGTCACTAGGCAAAGATGAACTTGGCTAAAGCGAAATCTTTACCAACACACATTTTGAGAAATAGATAAGCGAGATATACTCAACTCTAAATGTCACATGTGCATATTCTTAGTCTATATAGTAAAACGACTTTTGTCTCAAGATAGGAGATAGAGTAGATAGACTTTCGAGTGATAGATAAGTTCAAGTCTCCATATACCTTTTAGTCGATGAAGATCCACTGGTTCCTTGAGTAGTCCTTCGTCTTGTATGATGATCTCCATGAAATTCTTGAGCTCAACTACACTTTCTATCCTAGTCCGAGACCTTAGCTATAGTAGACTAGAAATCAATACTATATAGTTTTGATCACTAAGATTGACAAACATGCTTGAGATAGCAACGCATGCGAGTTTGACCGAGCAGTGCTCTAAAAATCTCCCCCTTTGTCAATTTTAGTGGAAAAACTATTAATACATATGGAATACAAAAATTATATAAATAAACTTTGTAGATCCTATTACACATGCCTAATCTTCAATAATACTCGAAATCTTCGTCACTTCCAAGTAGTCCAATCATCGTTGTTGAAAATCCGTAGCTATAACAATGAGAAAAGCATTGGTTCTCAATCATTTTTATACGGTGTCATATTATTATTACACAACGTCAAAGTCCAATTGTATCACAACTTCAACAACAATACTATGGTGATACTTCACTCCCCCTTAGTCAATACTCCATCTCACATGGAAACCACTCCCCCTTACATAATGATCCAAAAACCATATGTATTTGTAGTGTGAACTACAATTAATTCTCCCCCTTTTTGTCAATAAAATTGGCAAGGGTACAAGAACAGGATCCTAATGAAATTTCCGTAAGAGACATTTCATGACCAAAGGTAAATGTTCAATCATCTTGTTTAGATGCAATCATAAAGCCGAGGCTAAATAGATTCATCAAGGAGTTTATAAAGATACAAGATAACCCCTAAAAATTCCATAAGATTTGGAAATTAAGCGCAAAGATTTGGAAATTAAGCGCAAGTTCAAAAGAACTCTCCCACATAAGATGTCATCCCCAAAGGAACAACAAGAAATTTCAAAATAAGAGAAGGATTTATTTAGACTTAACAAATTGCATACAAATATGAATTTAGAATCCAAAATACTCAATCATATTAACCAAAACAAACCATGATTAATTTGACTAAAGATGCTCAACACAAGTAAACTTATGGAGACTTAATTCATCGATTAGATTATTCACAATAAAACCCATAAATATTCTAACCGGATTACACAATTAAACTAATCACAAAGTAATCAATTCAATTGTCCACACTCGACATGAGAAAAATCTATGGAGTGCTAACTAAATAATCACACAAGATGATTGATTTAGTTCATTTGGGCTCAACATAAGAGATTATGGAACCTCGACTAAGATTATCATAGAAAATGACAACCTTAACCGTACATGTACTCAACATGAGAGAACTCATGGAATACAAACTAAATAACCACAAGTTGATTAATTTAGTTCTTAATGCTCAACATATAGCATCTCATGGAACAACCAACCATGCTAATAAAAATCGACGTAGTTGTATCGTGCTCAACATGAGATACACAATGGAACCTTCACAGTAATACATAATAATATGGAATAATTAAGCTCTATACCGTGGATAACAAAACAAGGATCTATTCTATTTTTCCATGACAAAGTGACATAATAGACTTTATCCTTGAATCACAAAAGATTTTAACCTATCTTACATCAATAATTGACAATATAGGCTTAACTTTTGTGTTTTTCCAAAAGTCCATTCATTCCTTTATCAATATTTGCATACCAATACGTGAACGACTTTACTTTTGACAAAATATGGGATAATCAAGTTCACGGACGAACATACAAATATCATCAAAATATTGCAATATATAAAATCAAAAAGATTAATACTGCAACCATCATCTTCCAAACAACTTTTAGAATTTAAACCAATAAATCTAAAAATAAGAAGATGAAATCATTGGATGTAGCTATGTGTAATAACAATCTTTCTATTCCAAAACACTAGTTATTCTTTTAAATAAAATAGAAAACATAGAAGATTTACTAGACATTAAGACCTTTGAAGAATTCATTATCGTCCCCGAACTCCTTGTTGTCAACAACCATTGGAACATAGGGTTCATTAAGAAAGGAGTTTATATCAATGAACCTTCTTGGTTGCTGTTGTCGAACCAGGGCCTTCTGAATCTCATGAGTCTTATGCACAAAAGCCTTAATTTGTTGAATCTCCTTTCGTAGCTCCTTCAACACTTCAAGAACATCAAAAAACTTCTGAGAATTTGAAGGAACATCTCTTGGCTTCCTCGTATTCCTTCTTTTTCTTTTCAAGGTTGGATGCAATGGAGATTTTTCTTTTTCCTTCATGATTGATGGCTTAACAATCACATTACCTTATTTTTCATCAGAAGACATCATTCTTGGAGCGTCCATAAGCGTATGGGTTTGTGAGAGGAATTCACAATTACCTCAACAAGTAGTCTTAAGATAAAGAGAGGTTTTAGAGAAGGAAAATGAATGTAGGGTTTGAAACCTAAAACGGTTCGTAGACGATCAACTCTTATCCCTATAAAGAGCAGAATTATCGGTAGTACCCCTTTTTATTTTGTTTGATAGACAAAACTAAGAAAAGAAGAATCAAAACTTTTCTTGAAGCCTGAGAGGTACAAAATCATTGTCTCTTTTGATCAGGCACATGAGACAAGATTTTTGACACAACACAATTAATTTGTGCTGTGGTGAACAACAATTTGTCCACCAATTTCCTCTTGAGAGGAATCCACAGACCTCTGTCTATCAAAACGATTTGACCATACTTTTTTCTCAAATGGTCTTGATTTTTCCTTGGAAACTAACTTCTTAGATGAAGATAAAATCTTATATACCTCTGCGGTCTTATGAGCAAGTTTGAGCTTTCTTGCTAGATGATTTGCTCTTCATTGAAGTTTGTTGACGTGTCTTTGCTTGTGTTTGAACTTGTAACACCTTGAGAGTTCATGACCTTTTAATGAACAATATGAGCACGTCACACTTGGATAATAATCAGGCTTTTGAATTGTATAGGAGGCTAGGCACATAGTGGATCCTGAAACATTATAAACAGTGTTTCCAAGAGAAGGGTCAACGTTTTCTTCCAGAATGGTTGGATTATCTTCTGAAAGAATATCAAAATTGATATGTGTATTGCTACAATTATCAAAATCAATATTTTCACAAAGAAGTGCAACACTTGATTTCTCATCTTCATTTGAATCATAGTCGTCAGATATTTCATTAAGAGTTGCAGCAAGACCTTTGTTCCCAGTGTATTTTCTACGATTTGGACACTCGTTTGCAAAATGACCAAATCCTTTACACTTAAAGCACTGAGACATATCCTCTTCATCAGTTTCATCAATATCCCTGTTTTTAGGAGGAACACGATTATGAGGTTTGACTGATGCCTTAGGCTTATCTCTGGAGAACCGCTTACTTCTCTTCAAAACAAGATCCATAAACTATCTTGTGATCATCGAGACTGATTTGTCAAGATCTTTATCTGATGAATCTATCTCAGAGTGATCATCTTCAGAGATATACACTTTTATACTTTTATCAAGTAATTTAGTGTCCTTTAGTGCTTTGAACGCAACATCCTTAGCCTTGGATGAAAGTTCGTGATCAAAGATCTTAAGCTTACCAACCAGCGTGTTTCTAGAGAGAGTATCTAGGTTATTTCCCTCAACGATGGCATGCTTCTTAGCATCGTATCTAGATGACAGTGATCTAAAAATTTCCATCACAATGTCCTTTTCAGGAATAGTCTTACCCAATGCAAAAGATGCATTAACAATTTCAGACACTTTGTGATTAAACTCATCAAATGTTTCTCCATCTGCCATACGAAGGTTTTCCCAATAGGAATTCAGGTTCTGAAGCCTTGCATCCTTTTCACTGGAGTTTCCTTCGAATACGGTTGCTAAGATATCCCAAGCTTCTTGCGACTTAGTGCAATTAGACACATGGTGCTGAAAATTTAGGGTAATGGCATGTATGATCACATTCAAACCGTCGGAGTTTTGCTTTGCAGCAAGAACCTCTACAGGAGTATATTCAACAATGTTCTTTGGAACATTTTCTCCTTCTGCAACAACGGGAGGATCATAGCTATTAACAACATATACCCATGATTGAAAATCACGTGCTTGAAGAAAAGCTCGCATAACAATTTTCCACCATAAGTAATTAGATCCATCGAAGACTGGTGGTACGTTTATTGAGATAGCACCTATGTCCATAGAGTCAGATCTCTACAAACACATACTTGTGAGGTCTTTAACGTGTTTTCCTACTCTTCTACCAATTGAAAATGCGGGGGTCTAATAACCTCACCCAATATTTTGATTAGCAATTTGTATGGACAACTCCGAGTTGTTTTCTAGAGAATCAATCAAGACTCAATCAATATAAAATATATCAAGGAATTATTATCTCAATCTCTCGATTTGATTTACTCAAGCAAATATAATTCGCAATCCTAATCAAAGAGATAATTTGGATGGTACCAAAGACCAATATCCAAGTGTCAATCGATTTAAATCAACAACCAACAAGGTCGGATATTCTAATCGATTAAAAAACGCACAACCGGTATTATTTCAATTATATAACAAAATATAATGCGGAATAGAAATAACACAGACACTAGAATTTTGTTAACGAGGAAACCTCAAATGCAGAAAAACCCCGGGACCTAGTCCAGATTAAACATACACTGTATTAAGCCGCTACAGATACTAGCCTACTCCAAATTAACTTCGGTATGGACTATAGTTGAACCCCAACCAATCTCACACTGATCCAAGGTAAAATTAAGAGTGCTCCTAAATTAGAAGCTTTCAAACAATTCCACAAAGAAAAAGTCTACAAGTAGGATACCGCTAGCACTTCATTCCCCAGCCACACCAAACGCGCCAAAGTAACCATGCTAGCGATCTCACCCACAACCAAGAGTTGCTACTACCCAAATTCGAAGACTTTAGCAAACAAATCTGTCTCACAAAGAAAAGTCTACAAGTAATAGATAAATTTGTCTCCCAGCCTGAGCTAGCCGCACCTCTGTGCCAATGGCAAATCATCCCAGCCACACCAAACGCGCCAAAGTATGCCAACCATGCTAGCCGCACCTCCGTGCCAATGGAAAATCATGCCAGCCACACCTAGCCCAAGCTAGCCGCGTCTTGCCAAACGCACTCTGCCTTGGCCCTAGCTATGCTAGTCACACCAAACGTGCCAAAGCATGCCAACCATGCTAGCCGCACCTCCGTGCCAATAGCAAATCATGCCAGCCACACCTAGCCCAAGTTAGCCGCACCTCTGTGCCAATGGAAAATCATGCCAGCCACACCAAACACGCCAAAGCATGCCAACCATGCTAGCTGCACCTCTGTGCCAATGGAAAATCAAGCCAGCCACACCTAGCTCAAGCTAGCCGCGCCATGCCAAACACACTCTGCCTTGGCCCTAGCTACGTTGGTCACGCCATGCCAAGCCAAACACCCTTACCTTGGCCCTAGCCACGCCATACCAAAGTAGCGCCCGCACCTAGGCTTGCAAACCATGCAACCTAGGCCAAATTGGTCACGCATGCCATTGGCACATGCCAACACGCTAGCTGGTAGCTTTTCTTACCAAACAATGGCCCTAATGGCCGAGCATGCCATTTGCACATGCCAACACGCTCGCTGGTAGCTTTTCTTACCAAATCGTGGCCCTAATGGCCGAGCATGCCATTGGCACATGCCAACACGCTCGCTGGTATCTTTTCTTACCAAGCCGTGGCCCTAATGGCCAAGCATGCCATTGGCACATGCGAACACGCATCGCTGGTAGCTTTTCTTACCAGGACGTGGCCCTAATGGCCGAGCATGCCATTGGCACATGCCAACACGCTCGCCGATAGCTTTTCTTACCAAGTCGTGGCCCTAATGGCCAAGCATTCCATTGGCACATGCCAACACGCATCGCTGGTAGCTTTTCTTACCAGGTCGTGGCCCTAATGGCCGAGCATGACATTGGCACATGCCAACACGCTCGCTGGTAGCTTTTCTTACCAGGCCATGATCAAAGTTGGCCACGCATGCCATTGGCACATGCCAAACCCTCACGCTGGTAGCCCAACTTACAAGCCGTGCAACCTAGGCCAACTTGGCCGTACGCGCCATTGGCACATGCCAAAACCCACGCTGGTAGCCTAACTTGCAAACCGTGCAACCTACCGCCAAGGCATTCCACACATGCCACACATGCCACTAGAAGCTCTGGCACTGCCACTTGCACTCAACGTACAACCTACCACCAAGGCATTCCACACATGCCACACACGCCACTAGCAGCTCTGGCACTGCTACTTGCGCTCGAGGTGCAACCCGCAACAAAGGCATTCCGCACATGCCACACGCGCCCCTAGCAGCGCCACTTGCACTCAAGGTGCAACCAACACTCGAGACATCAAAACAAACTGGGGGATGCTTTCCAGGGTCTTGGTTTGGCGGTCACATCTTGCAGCGTACACTACACTCACATTAAGAAAGCGTGAATAGGAATAAAACAGACAAATAAATGAGGAAATAATGGTGAAAACGTTTTCACCCATAAACACCTTGTGCTTACCACCACCTCCCATTATTTCACCCTTTACTCTCTTCCTTCATGAGGCCAGGGTACGTTTCAATCTCGACTTGTATAAATAGGTCTTACCTATTTCCATCAGACAACAAGTCTCGGTCAGGAGAAAAATACAACACTCTCAGAAAAGGCAACTTTGCAAGCTCTCCAAAAAGATTTCATCTCTTGCAAGCTTCCTAAGCTTTCACTTTCTGATACAAGTCGAGACACTACTCTCCCAGAATTATTCTGGTCTCAACACCTTTCTTTGCTTCCCTCCCCAAATCAACCTTTCTCCTCCACTTTGTGACCGAAGCAAGTCTGGAACGGCCATTTTTTGGTTTAGGCCGGACTTGTACATATTTATCTCTCGAATCTATAAAGTGCTCATGTTCAGCACATTTGTTTAGGGTTTAAACCAGTTTCTCACTCACCTACCGAATTTACCAAAATCGGCGGAAACGACTTTTACCCATAAACAATTGGCGACCACAACGGGAGGATTGATCTTTCGGTTACAATATCAAATTCCAGCTTTCGTCTTCAAATTTTGCGCAAGCATGGTTGGCTATCAGGCCATCTCCACAAACATTGATCCCACTCAAGGTCATGATAACTCGTCAATTTCTGGAAGCAATATGACCAATAAAGAGATCTCAAGACTGGTTGACCTGATGCGAGCTCAGGAGATCCATGCCAAAAACATGGATCTAATGAAAGATGTGATTAACATCATACTCGACTTCCTCATCATCCTAACATCGGAGCTAAGTGGTTCATGTTCCCCAGGAGATCAAGAGCATGGGACTAACATCCCGAATGAGCATTCTCAAATCAATGGTTTCATCATTGACTGGAAGCCAGCGGACCAGGAGGCGACCATGTTGGTAGAAAACTTATGTGAATTGCTACACCTCTCTAAGGACCAGCGAATAAAAACATTCTCTGCTATTAACCGAATAGCACTGAACGCATCACTAGTTCCTGCACCCACGGGGACTCCAAGGATCCCCAAAAGATCCACCAACAATATTGTTTTCACCGATGACGATATGATGGTAGAAGACGGTCACAACCGGGCCTTGCATGTTACGACTCTCGTCAGGAACATAGAGTTTCGGAGAGCGCTCATTGACACAGGTGCATCTTCCAATGTCATCACTCTCAAGACACTTAAAGCTGCCAAGGTGCGACCTGACGAGATCGTACGATAACCCACTACGATGACGGATTTCGAAGGCAACCAAACTAGCATGTATGGCTACATCAACTTGGAGCTGGAAGTAGGGCCAATTAAATCAAGCGTGAAGTTTGAAGTGATTGAAAAAGAACCAGACTACCACATGATACTGGGAAGGTCGTGGCTGCACAATCTCAGAATCGTTCCTTCAACATACCACTAATGCCTGAAAACAGTACTGAACGGAGAAGTTGTACGCATCCCCGCATCAATGGCCCCCTATGCACCAGTCTACTGCGTAGAAGCACATGGTCCGAAGGAGGGTTCAAAAGGCGTGACGACCAAGATTCACAGTTTTCTGCTACCAAAATGGACATCGCTCAGAGATAGCGACAAATTGGAGATACTCCGCAGAGGAGACCGCCCTCCCACCGTCTCCTCGGAAGGAAGACCCGCCAGACTCCCGCCATCAGGCATAACCCGTGCCCGCACCAAGCGAGAGTGCACCCTTACCGCAGGACGAAGCAAAAGGGGAAAACTCATACATTACCACCGCTATTAGCAATTAGCAGGGGAGGCCATGACCCGGTCTCTCCGCCCGAAAGAATGTTTTCACAATAACCAGGAGGAAGTTCCAGACGCCCCTCAGAAGCTGCAAGACGGGACCGACTTAACCACCGACGAACTCGAAACTGTCAATATAGGGAATGAGGAATTCCCGCGACCCATTCTGATCAGTTCGACTCTACATTCTGCGGAACGCTCAAAGCTAGTCGGCCTACTCAAAGAATACCAGGTTGTTTTCGCATGGACTTACGAAGAAATGCCGGGCTTGGATGAAAAACTAGTCACCCACCATCTGCACGTGATACCCGGATCCAAACCAATCAAGCAGCCTCCAAGACAATTCAGGCACGACGTAGAGGAACAAATCAATGCGGAGGTCCAGAAATTACTAGCCCCTGGCTTTGTCAAACCTATTCACCATCCCACCTGGTTGTCCAATATCGTTTCCGTCAAAAAGAAGAATGGTCAGATCAGATGTTGTGTCGATTTCAGAGATCTGAACAAGTGCTGCCCTAAAGACGATTTCCCGCTCCCTAACATCGACATGCTGGTAGACGCTACCAGTGGACATGGTATGTTCTCTTTCATGGATAGATATAGCGGCTACAACCAGATAAAGATGTATGAGCACAATGCGAGTAAGACTGCTTTCCGAACCCCTCTCGGAAACTTCTATTATACCGTAATGCCTTTCGGTCTGAAGAACCCTGACACTACTTACCAACGCGCCATGACTACCATCTTCCACGATATGATGCAAAAGCAAGTCGAAGATTACGTAGATGATGTGGTGGTTAAATCGAAGACTCGAGCAGATCATCCGGAAACGCTACGACAAGTGTTCGAAAGATGTCGTGAATACAAGTTGAAGATGAACCCTTTGAAATGCACCTTTGGTGTCTCTTCGGGGAAGTTTTTGGGATTCCAAGTGACGGCCGCAGGGATAAAAGTTGACCCAGTCAAGACGAAAGATATCCTCACGATGCCACTACCACGAACCGCAAAAGAGCTCCAGAGTTTCATGGGCCAGGTAAACTACATTCGTCGCTTCATACCGGGGCTGGCACAGCTCATTATTGCGTTTACCCCTCTGCTGAAAAAGGGAGCGAATTTCACATGGACTACATCTCAGCAAAAAGAGTACCAGAAGATCCAGCAAATGTTGTCCTCCCCGACCGTCATAAAGCCTCATATGCAAGGGAAACCACTATGTCTTTACACAGCCTTTAGCGATACTGCCATTGGAGCCCTCCTCGCTCAATAAGACGACAAAAGAATTTAATATCCCATATACTACTTCAGTTGAACGTTGAGAGACGCTGAACTCAGATACCCCAAAGCGGAAAAGGTGTGTTTAGCATTAATTTATTCCATCCATAAGTTCAGGCACTTCCTCCTCTCCAATAAGGTGGTGTTAATATCCAAATCAGACCTTGTAAATTTTTTCCTCTCGAAACCCGCCCTGATAAGGAGGCCGGCTAAATGGATCCTGCAGCTGTCAGAGTTTGACATAATGTGCGTATCCCCGAGGGCCATAAAAGGACAGGCTGTTGCAGACCTGTTAGCAACATTCCAGGAGAAAACACCGCGGAGTTACGAGAAGATCTCCTGGGAGACCTTCCAAATATATTCTTAGTCAAAGAAGAAGCATGGCTACTGTTCTTCAAAGGCTCTTCCACCCACAACACTAATACCGGAGGAGCGGGTGTGGTACTAGTATCTCCTGCTGGAGAAGTCTTCTCGCACTCTTTCAAGCTAGACTTTCCGTGCACCAATAACTCAGCTGAATACGAAGCCTTCCTCATTGGACTATCACTAGCTAAATGAGCCGGGGCCACGCGTTTGGAGATAAGAGGAGATTACAAATTACTCGTCAACCAGGTAAACGGGATTTACGCATTGAAAGAACTGACGCTGGCACCATACATGGCTGAAACACAAAAACTACTAAATTATTTCGCCGAAGCAACCATCACACATGTCGGCCGTAGCGGTAACAAGCATGCTGACTGCCTAGCTACACTAGCATCAAATCTATAGTTCGAAGGATCCGAGGAAACCCTGACAGTAAAACGGCGAACCATAGCTTCAACATGGCTTTCAAAACCTGAGAAATCTGAAGAGGATAACTGGAGAACTCCTATCATTCAAGAACTCAACAACTCACTTTTCCAAGGGAAGGTCGACCTCAAGACTTTGCGGAATTTCTTTATGCTTCAAGATGTTCTGTATCATCGGAATCCAGACAGCTCTCTGTCAAGGTGTCTCGGAAAAGAGGAAGCACAACAACAACTTGAACATGTTCATACCGAAGTCTGTGTAATAACATCAGTGGTAACCCTCTACCGTCATTTACAACGACTTGGATACTATTGTCCGGAGATGGAAGCTCAATCCCGATTACTCCAGAAGGCGTGTCCCAATTTCCAGATGCCCCTATGTCATACAGAAGTCCTCAACATCAGTCACAGTGGGGACTGGCGAGAGCCGTACATCGGCTTCCTTCGCGACGGCATTCTTCCTACTAACAAAGAGGATGCGTCCAAGCTAAAACAAAAGTCCAAAATATTCGTGTTCCATGATAGGGTTTTACATCGCAAGAGTTTCGGAGGAAGTCTACTGCGGTGTTTGGGCGGTACAGAAATCCCAGTTATATTAAGAGAAATGCACGAAGGCGAACACCAAGGAAAACATAAACTGTTCCTGCAGATACACGAGAGGTACTACTGGCCGACCATGGAAGACGACGCAGCTACTTTCGTTCAGAAATGCCTAGAATGCAAGATTCACGGAAACCTCATCCATGCGCCTCCAACACCCTTGCACTCGATAAGTAGCACGTGTCCCTTTTATAGCTGGGGACTCGACATCATTGGGAAGATCAAACCGACATCCTCAAAATAACATGAATACATAATAACCGCGACCGAGTACTTTACCAAGTGGGTTGAAGCTGTCCCACTGAAAGGAACCACTGGAGCCACGATCGCGGCATTCGTCAAGGAACACATCATCTGCCATGTTGGCATACCTAAACACGTCATCACCGACAACGGCACACCTTTTGCTAACAAGCAAGTACAAGAACTACTTGAGAGCCGAACAGTACACGACAATCCAAGGACCTGGCACGAGCAATTTCCGATGGCTCTCTGGGCGTACAGAACATCTCCTAGAAGCTCCACCGGCATGTCTCCCTACTCCCTCGTCTACGTTACATACGCGATCCTCCCAGCAGAAATCAAGATCCCGTCTACCAGAATCGCCGCAGCGAGTGGACCTCAGTGGAATGAAGTCGAATCACTCAATGCCAGAATCGCGGAACTAGATACTATGGACTCCAGAAAATCTCAGGCAGAGGAACATGCACAAGCACATAAACAGGATTTCCAGGGCGTACAACAGCCATGTAAAAATCCAGGGTTTTCAAGGAAAGAGATCTGGTGCTAAAAACCGCCAAGCACATCCAGCAAGATGCATCGGCACCGAAGTTTTCTCCCAAATGGGAAGGGCCGTACATAATCACTAAAGCGTATGACAGTGGTTACTACAAGATTATCAAAGAATATGGGGGAAAGCTAGAGGCAGTCATCAACAGAAAATGGCTTAAGCCATACTACGCCTAATCACTTCCCTGCAACATGCTACATCAAAAATGTGAACGTCCAGACACCCTCTCTGGTTTTACTTTCTTTCTTGCCAATTATCGAATTTCAAAACAATCCAACAGATTAATGGAATTTCTTTATTTCTTCAAAAAAAAAAAAAGGAGCCTTCAAATCTCGTGATACAAATCATAAAATCCCATCTAGTAAATTATAATCCCTAGAAAATATCATATTCAATCGACCATGATATCTTTCAGTCCTACTCTTCAAGTCTCGAGTTAACTCTTCAATCCTCCGAGACTCCAGGGCCAAAGCTTTCTCCTCTTCCAGCATGGATTTTGTGGCAGGAATCACACCAGCAAGAATACCAGATCTGTCGACCTTCACAATATTGAGACGATGCCGCAACCAGCTAATATTAAACTCCAAGGATTCACAGGTGGACACCATGTTCTCCCACCTTTGAATAGCTGACTCTGCAACAGCACGGATGGACATATTCTCCATCTCAACAATCATTGTCAAAAGACAATTCACTACGGAAAGCAAGGAGGACGAACAACACTTCACTACGCTCCTGGTAGCGATATGGCCGTATGTCTTCCATATCCTCGTATAAAGGACCACAAATTCTTTCCGCACAAGGAAACCGCCAACATTCCGATAATTGGAGGATAGACACATCATACGAGTCCCAAAAGACAAACCTGCATAGGGGTATTCATGACAAGAGAGCCCTAAATCAGCGTTCTCCAAGTCTGCAGCAGTCAACAAGGTTAGATTTGAAGGGAGGGGAATGACTAGGTCATCCTCGTCAATAACAGTAACGCATGCTCCAATGGGATATCTTTGCACAAAAGGGAAATTTTTCATTCATCAAATAAGTGGTAAAGTGAACGTCAGTCCACCAAAGAAGAAGAAAACGTACCGGTATGATTTTATTAACCCGAATAACCTTTGTTGGGATGCTCCTGCAAGAGTCAGGCCTTACACCTTCACCTGGAGAATCTGGCTGGTTAGAAGATGATTCGTCTCTGTGCGACATGACGAAGACAGAAACTCGACAAGAAGAACCATTTCTCAAACGAGGGAGATGATGCAATTACTTTGGGTATGAATACGGAGCCTTAAAAAAGGAAAGGAAGCAACAAGGGACATAATGCTTCCAGATTTTAGCATGGATAATGACCTGATTGAAGCCGCGTGCGTGAAGGAAGGCAAAACAAGGAAACTTTTATATCTGTAGAAACACCTACTCCCTCCTTGTTTACACCGGTCTCGCCAGCTAGCACAATCAGCTTCCCCACCTTGCGCCGGTCCCACCAGCTAGCACGCTCAACTTCCCAACGCCGCCCAAGTCGCGCCAGCTAGCACACTCAGCTTCCCCACCTTGCGCCAGTCCCACCAGCTAGCACGCTCAGTTTCCCAACTCGCGTCAACTTATCAATGCCGCCCAGCTTCCCGTCTCTCAATGACGCTGACTTCCCAATTGTGCCAGCCTCCCGATTTGTGCAAAACTGCCAGAGGCAAGGATTCCAAATCCTATTTATAAAAAAAGGTCAGACAAGCCTCCTCAATTCTCTTTACGATTTGATATTGATAGTTTGTCACCATCTTATGCTTACCTCGCAACAAAGCTCATGTTCCGAGCTAAGCAGGGGACTTAATGTTAATGGTGGTTTTTAAATAAAGGGTAAAATTGTAAAACCCCAAATAACCTAATGTCACCGGTGACACATTTATTAGGACATTTAATGCATGTAGTCAGTAATTAATAGGGGGTATTTTTTTCAAATTAGTGTTACAACGAACAAAACCCTAATTCCCCTCCGTGCCAATGGAAAATCATGCCAGACACACCTAGCATGAGCTAGCCACACCTCTGTGCCAATGGAAAATCATGCTAGCCACACCAAACGTGCCAAATCATGCCAACCATGCTAGCCGCACCTCCGTGCCAATGGAAAATCATGCCATCCATACCTAGCCCAAGCTAGCCGCGCCATGCCAAACGCACTCTGCCTTGGCCCTAGCTATGCTAGTCACACCAAACGCGCCAAAGCATGCCAACCATGCTAGCCGCACCTCCGTGCCAATAGCAAATCATGCCAGCCACACCTAGCCCAAGCTAGCCGCACCTCCGTGCCAATGGCAAATCATGCCAGCCACACCTAGCTTAAGCTATCCGCGCCATGCCAAACACACTCTGCCTTGGCCCTAGCTACGATGGTCACGCCATGCCAAACCAAACACCCTTACCTTGGCCCTAGCCACGCCATGCCAAAGTAGCGCCCGCACCTAGGCTTGCAAACCATGCAACCTAGGCCAAATTGGTCACGCATGCCATTGGCACATGCCAACACGCTAGCTGGTAGCTTTTCTTACCAAACCGTGGCCCTAATGGCCGAGCATGCCATTGGCACATGCCAACATGCTCGCTGGTAGCTTTTCTTACCAAACCGTGGCCCTAATGGCCGAGCATGCCAACATGCTCGCTGGTAGTTTTTTTTACCAAATCGTGGCCCTAATGGCCGAGCATGCCAACACGCTCGCCGGTAGCTTTTCTTATCAAGTCGTGGCCCTAATGGCCAAGCATGCCATTGGCATATGCCAACACGCATCGCTGGTAGCTTTTCTTACCATGCTGTGGCCCTAATGGCCGAGCATGCCAACACGCTCGCTGGTAGCTTTTCTTACCAAGCTGTGGCCCTAATGACCAAGCATGCCATTGGCACATGCCAACACGCATCGCTGGTAGCTTTTCTTACCAGGTCGTGGCCCTAATGTCCGAGCATGCCATTGGCACATGCCAACACGCTCACTGGTAGCTTTTCTTACCAGGTCATGATCAAAGTTGGCCACGCATGTCATTGGCACATGCCAAACACGCACGCTGGTAGCCCAACTTACAAGTCGTGTAACCTAGGACAACTTGGCCGTACGCGCCATTGGCACATGCCAAAACCCACGCTGGTAGCCTAACTTGCAAACCGTGCAACCTACCGCCAAGGCATTCCGCACATGCCATTGGCACATTCCACACACGCCACTAGCAGCTCTGGCACTGCCACTTGCGCTCGAGGTGCAACCCGCAACAAAGGCATTCCGCACATGACATTGGCACATGCCACACGCGCCCCTAGCAGCGTCACTTTCACTCAAGGTGCAACCAACACTCGATACATCAACACAAACTGGGGGATGCTTTCCAGGGTCTTGGTTTGGCGGTCACATCTTGCAGCGTACACTACGCTCGCATTAAGAAAGCGTGAATAGGAATAAAGCGGTTAAATAAATGAGGAAATAATGGTGAAAACGTTTTCACCCATAAACACCTTGCGGTTACCACCTCCTCCCATTATTTTACCCTTTACTCTCTTCCTTCATGAGGCCAGGGTACGTTTCAATCTCGACTTGTATAAATAGGTCTTACCTATTTCCACCAGACAACAAGTCTCGGTCAGGAGAAAAATACAACACTCTCAGAAAAGGCAACTTTGCAAGCTCTCTAAAAGGATTTCATCTCTTGCAAGCTTCCTAAGCTTTCACTTTATGATACAAGTCGAGACACTGCTCTCCCAGAATTATTCTGGTCTCAACACCTTTCTTTGCTTCCCTCCCCAAATCAACCCTTCTCCTCCACTTTGTGACCGAAGCAAGTCTGGAACGGCCATTTCTTGGTTTAGGCCGGACTTGTACAGATTGATCTCTCGAATCTATAAAGTGCTCATGTGCAACACATTTGTTTAGGGTTTAAACCAGTTTCTCACTTACCTACCGAATTTACCAAAATCGGCGGAAACGATTTTTACCTATAAACACCTGATTTGAAAAAAATATAAGGAGACATCTAGGAGCTGGAAAAAAATAATCCCCATACCTCTTGTGTGATACTAGTTGATTTTCTAGAGTCGATTCTCCTTTAATCGTATGCTTCTTCTCGAGACCATGTCGATTAACGACTTAAAGACTTCATTGGGATTGTGAAGCCAGACGAAACTACTTCTCTTGTAGTTTTGCGATCTGATCTTGCCATTTTCTATCGTATGAGTTCAATTGAATAATTGTCTTGAGAATATATCTCCGATAGGGCAAGATAAAAAGAAATCACAAACATCTTCATCTCATCGTTTGTGATTCCGAAATATCTAGTTTCACTACCATAGGATTTAGATTATTGTGAGGTGAGTGATAATACCGAGATGTTCTTCGGGAGTATAAGTCTGGTTTATCAATTAGTTCCTGTTCACTTTTATTTTATCAAAAGACAGGACAAAACTCATAGGTTTATCTGTAGGAGACAAATTTATCTATTATCGTAGACTTTTCTGTGTGATACAGATTTGTTTATTCAAGTATTCGACTTTGGGTCGAAGCAACTCTTGGTTGTGGGTAAGATCAGCTAAGGGAATCAAGTGCATAGTATCCTACTGGGATCAAAGACATAAGGAGCGTAACTGTACCTTGAATCAGTGTGATATTGATTAGGGTTCAACTACCGTCCAGACCGAAGTTAGTTTGTAGTAGTCTAGTGTTTGTAGCGGCTTAATACAGTGTGGTGTTCAATCTGGACTAGGTCCCGGGGTTTTTCTGCATATGCGTTTTCCTTGTTAACAAAATTTCTGGCGTCTGTGTTATTTCTATTTCGCATTATATTTTGTTATATAATTGAAATATCACAGGTTGTGTGTTGTATCGATCAATTGTGAAATCCAACCTTTGGTTGTTGATTGGAAATTGATTGATCCTTGGATATTATTTTTTGATACCATCCAAGTTTATCTCTCTTGTATTTAATCGAGACTCGCATTTTGCTTGAGTACATATTTAAATCAAGAGATAGAAATATAAAAACTCTTTGATATACTTTTCTATTGATTGACTATAATTGTCTAGTTGATTCTCATAAAAGTATATTGGAGTTTGTCCATATATATTGATAATCGAAATATTGGGTGGGGTTGTTAGACCCCTGCTTTTTCAAACCACATACATCAGAGACGATTAAATCTAGTGGACTCGAATAAATAGTTTTTACTAGAAAGAAACGGTAACTTATGACTCCTATTCTCATGACAATAAGAACAAAAACTTATAGTATAACTTGAAACTGGAAGAGAAATTTTAGAAATAACTTGATGGACAGTACGCATCATAGGATGTCCTAGTCTAGAGTGCCAATCCTGTAAGCTAGCACGTTCACCAACACATGCTTTATAAGAAGATGTTGCATCAAGTTGATAAAGACCGTCCTCTCTACGACCGTGAAGAAGAACTTTCCCTGTACATCGATCCTTCACAAGACAAAAATCCGGGTGAAATTCAAACAACACATTATTATCAGTAGTTAGGCGAGAAACAAATAAAGGTTATGAGATATTTGAGGAGAAAATAGGGTATTATGGAGATGCAAATTACGGTCGAGAGTTCCCAATATGGAGAAACCGACATGAGAAATTGGGAAAGAGAAACTATATATTACCCATTTTGAATTCATCAGGACCGCTATACTCTCAATGGAGATGTAGACTAGAAAGGTCATTGGTAATATAATCCGCAACACCACTATCAGGAACCCAATGAGAAGTAAAATGAGTGGAAGGTGCTTGAGAAATATATGCACGAGGTATAGTGGAAGGCGGATGACGATGAGGAGGGCGAAAATTATGATCATAAAGCTTTCAACAATTATTAGCTTCATGGCCAGTACGGCCACATAATTGACACATTATATCCAACCGATTAGTACCATGCTGAAGTTGTGATTTACTATTTATTATTCCGAGTTTGAAAACCATACAGTGAGGATTAAAAGCGAGATGAGTTAGGTGAAACAATATTAGCCACGAGTTGAGAGTTAAGAGATTTTGTAAATCACGATCCTTATAGTATTTAGTTTTCAACAATCTAGTCACCATGTTATTTGATTCATAGAAAATCTTCCAAGCCATTTTAGCAAGTAAAGACAAGTTGCTAAGTTCTAGATCTCTAACATTCAATTCTCATAGGTTATTAATTTTACAAAAAGTGGCCCACTTAACATTATACATGCTTCTCTTATCTTTGTCACCTCCCAAAAATAAATTTCTCCTAAACCTATCCAATTTATTCAAAATAATTTTGGGAAGTTTGCAAACAGACATGACATGAGAAGAAACAAGATCAATACCAACAAGGTTAAGATTCTTATATTTCTACCCCTGCATACATTATGTTACTCGTTGTATCAACATATTTTCTCACTAACCCTTCCCCATTGTAATGGAATACCTAAGTACTTACCCGGATTAGTGGCAACTTGGACCTAAAGGGCATTAGCCATACCTCTAGTAAAGCTCCTACCCAAGTTGGCTGACGCAATAAGAGTAGATTTGTTGACGTTAATTCTTTGACCAGTCCAAGAGCAGAACTTTTCCAACAAAGACCAAAGATTAACGACATTCTTTTAATTGGCATTCAAAAAAATGATGTTGTCATCAGCAAACAGAGAGTAAGTAATTATTGGAGCACCTCTAGTAATAATAAATCGAGACATAGATTTAATTTCAATACCACTATTGATAAGTCTAGTAAGGGTTTCCAAACAAAGGATAAATAGAAAAGGGGATAACATATCCCCTTGTCTGAGACCATTAGAAGGTCTGAACTAGAACTAGGAGACCCATTAATGAGCACTTGAAAATATACTGACGTAATACGCTTCATGATCCGACTAACAAAGTTATGACCAAGTCCATTACATATTAATTGTTTTTCATTAAAGTCTCATCTAATCCTATCATATGCCTTATCAAAATCCAGTTTTAAGGCCATCAATCCTTTGTCACACTTCTTCGATCTAAAAGAATGAATGATCTCATTGCAAATAATTGCAGAGTCAAAGAGGGACCTACCAGTAATAAAGGCATGTTGATTACGGGACACAATCTTACCAATCAACAGTCCGACTCTATTAGTTATAATCTTAGTGGTAATCTTCATACTAAAATTACACAAACTAATAGGTCGATACTCTTTAATGCAGTTAGGATTACTCACCTTAGGTATCAGAGCAATGTAGGTTTTATTGAGTCTAGCATCAAGATTAACAGTTTCAAAGAAATTCTTCACCATAGCAGTGAAACTATGTCCTACGTACTTCCAATACTTGGTATAAAACATACCTTGAAGTCCATATGGTTCCGGGGCTTTAAGAGTGCCCATTTGGCGAATAGCCAACTTGATCTCGTCAATACTAACTTCTCTAGTAAGTTGAGTATTGTCATCAGTAGTGATAGAAGGAGGAAACAGATAACTAATTTCATTATCAAGAACATCATAGTTAGAGGAATTAAAAAGATCAAAAAATGATTGAATATATGAGACTCAATATCCTTAGCAGAATTAATCCATTCACCGCTCTCATTTTTTGACATAAAAATTGAGTTACGCTTCCTTTAAACTATAGTTGAAGTACGTAAAAACCTAGTATTAAGGTCACATTCTTTAAGCCAACAGACTCTGGATTTATGTTTCCAAAAAGTCTCTTCGAGTTTAAGAAGTATAAGATACTCAATTAAACAATTGGTCATATTGTTCCTAGCATCATCTGAAGGCCAATTATCAAACTCATTTTGAGAAATCCTCAGATTCACATGAGCAGCATTAATCTACCTAAAAGGGTTGCCAAAAACACTCTTATTCCACTTTCTAGATTCAACCTGAACCCTAAATACATTATCTAGAAAATGATTGCTAACAAAAATTGTAGTATTTTGAGACCAACACTTCTCTATAACAGACTCATATCTAGGATCATCAGCCTAAATGGCCTCAAATTTAAAAGGTCTAGATTTAAACTTATACTTAGGCTCAAGGTCGACAAGAAGAACACGATGATCAAAATTATAATAAGGAAGGTGATATACATGAGCTTTATGAAATCTATTCTGCCAGCTAGCATTTGTAACTGCTCTATCAATTTTCTCATTGATATTAGCAACACCAACTCTCTTATTGTTCCAAGTGACTCTTGGACCATTGGCACCAAGGTCAATCAGACCACATCTACTCAGAATCTCATTGATCTCGGAAACTTGATTAGTAGTCAGATTCTTACCTCCCCTTTTCTCATGGCCACCACATATGGTGTTCAAGTCATCATTAATAACCATCCAATCAGTATTAGGGATGTCATAAATAGCACTCAACTCATCCCAAAACCTTTTCCTACTAACCTTATTAGTACTCCCATAAATAGAGGACAAAATCCATGGTTGTTGGAATTTTGTAGTAACAACATCATAGATTGCCCATCTAGATTTTTTAGTAGCCTGAATATCAACTTCATTATCATTCCAAGGGAGACAGACAAAGACCACCATGGAACCCCTGAGGATCCACAAAGATGGAATGAGAAAATCCAAGTTTACCAACAATCTAAACAACACTATCTTCTAACACTCTGGTTTCAAGTAAGGCCACAATAGAAGGATTATGCCTCTTAATCAGCTTCTTCATAACTCTCAGATAAGAAGGTCTAGCTAGACCTATACACAGTGGCGGAGCTGGAGGTGGCTTTGAGTTTTTAGGGGTGGCTTAATCCTATTAATTGGGCTTATTTTTATCATCCCAAGTAAAATAGGTAGTAAAAAAAAAGGGTTTTTGGGCTTTTAAGCCAGCCCTAGTCTAGGCATAGCTCCGCCTCTGCCACTACAATTCTACGACATAATCTTCATTTTGAAATCATAAGGGATGCACAAACTAGAATTAAGCATGTATGGCTTCATTGGCTCCTGAAATTCCCTCAAACTCTTTGCAACTTGTTGATCCATCTTCATCAATGGTCCGAGCCTTGCTTGAACATCCTTTGATTGTTTACATCCAAATCCAACCGGGTAGTGATCCGCATATCGAACTGCCAAAGACCTTTTGGGATTTTTATTAGGGCCGGTGTCCCCACTAGTGGTGCCATGAGAACTTCCAACTCTTCGAGTCGCATTCTTCTTCTTCCCTCCATTTTCTTAGGAATGTTGTTGGATCTTGGTGCTCCCAATTGGACCTTGAAAGTTTGATTGGCCTGCTCCAAAATCCACCGACTTTCACCTGGGCCGGGTTGTGCACCAGTTCCGGCATTTTGGCTCTGAGTTGGTTTCGCAAATTCTCAACGTTCTCTTTTAGTTGAAGTATATGTTCCTCCTTCAGAATATGCTCCATAATCTATTCCATCAAATATTCATCCATTGCACTTAATTCCAGTTGCACTCTGTGCACTAAAGAATCCTTCACCCTCCATACCTCCACTGATGGCATAATTGACTCTTGCGAGAAGACATTCAGAATAGATATTTGATGCTCCATTAGTATCCTTTCTTTGAGAAATGATAACACTCTCCCTAGAAGCATTACTATTTATATATCCTAGCTAACTCATTATTTCCCTTCCTATTACATTGATAGATGCCTTTCCTTTCTCTGTAACTCCCACAGAGTTAGTGGTATTTCCATTATCATGCATAGAATTATGCATTCTATTATTACCAAATTTTTGTAACTGAAGACCCTTGTTATGCTTTTGATTTCCACTTATTGAAGAAAGAATGTTTCTCTGCATAATCACCGATTGGTAACGTTTGAAGTGTATTCTCCAATCCGCCTTAATAAATTTGTATGCCTATTATCCATAATCATATCTATAGCATTACTCCCACCATGATTAATACCATCACCATCCAAATTCTGTAACGTACCAAAGTTGTTAATAACAGAAACATTCTGACCTATTATCTTCCCAGTTTTGTTTGTCTCTCTAAGCTGCCCTTTATCCTGACCACCTGATCTGCCATTAACTCTCTGATTCTTCTTGGACACCAGCATCCATGGACCATATGCATCATCCTCCTCGTTTGGAACTTTAGTACCTGCAATATCACGAGTAACATTATTAGTACTAATAATCACATGACATTGATCTTTCCTATGAGACGTTTTTCCACATTTGAAGCAAATCAACCCAATACCCTCATACTCAATTCTTTGCAATATGCTATCAATCCTAATTGCATACTACAATGGATGATCAGTATCCACCTCCACACAAATTCTAACAAATTTTCCTCTTAAAACAAACTCAGTGGTATTATCAATTTTGACTAGAGTGCCTAATTTCCCAACAATTTTTTGCAACACCTCTTTATCAAAATACTCCAATGGTGGCTCTGGTAATCTTGCCCAAACCAGTGTCTTATTAAATGATGCTTCAGATGGATTGAGATTTGTAGTCCAACTCCTCATGGATTCCATTGATAAACCATGCATGGACCTTCAAGCAGAGCATGTTTAAAATCTTCTGTTTTTTCAAACTTGAACATAAAAAAGTCACACCCCATGTCCAAAATCTGCATATTACCAACTAATTTCCACATCTCCCTTGTTTTGGCAGAGATATACTTAAACCCAATAGTTTTCTCCACAACTTTCCCTATGAGGCAGTTTATCCATGGTTGAATTGTTTTTCTCTTAGTTTGTAAATCAATTTCAACCCAGGGAATGCTATCGTCATCTTCAATTGAAGCATTTTCTCCAATAATCAAATTATCCAAATTTGATTCCAAATCTTCAAAGCCCCACTATAGAAAACAATTGTTTCATTTATCTGTTGAATTGATAATTGCATCCTTGTACGACACTTTGGATTTCAACAAAACCCCATTCATGTTCTTCTCCTTATCTTCTTCTCTTATACGGTCAGATAATTCCTCCATTTGAACATCACTTTGATTAGAACTACCATTAATATTTGGTTTCGATCCTCCAAGTCCAACAGAACCTTCGATTAAAGCTTTTTCCATGTTATCCATGATTAAATTAAAAATCACATATCAGTACTAGCACTTGGGCTTCCAACTCAAAACTAATTGGCAATGAGTGGAGAGGCCCTCATGCATATAAAGAGGATCTAGTCTAGGTAGGTAATCTATGTGGGACCAATCCTCAACAATCAGAACCTCAAATTTGAAAACTCGGAGCCCGATTTATGAACGATTTTTTCGCCCGAGTCGCTCTGTCTCTCTTTGAATCTCCGCTAGTACTCTGTCTCTCTTTGAATCTCCACTAGTACTCACTCACTCACTCTCTCTCTCTCTCTCATAACGTGAGTATTCTCATGCATAAATGATGGTCCTCTCCAAAATGTAGAGTGGTGCCCAAAAAATTCTCTAGATAATAATAGAGTTTTTTCGAGCGATCTCATTCACCGGAGCTCCTGGTTGACTCTCGCTTATGGTTGATTCTCGCTTCTGGTTGATTCTTGCCCCACCATTTACTTTTTTTAGTAATAAAATTATTGAATTTAAACCAATAAAATTCAGGAAAATATTATTTTTCTAAAAATAAGATAACTAAATCTTGAAAAATCTTCTTACCTCAAATAACAAAATCTTGAAAATCTCATAACATGGCAAGAATACATCAATTCGCGATTTTATCATGATAATCAACGAAAGCAATCACAACATCCACGATTTCATCATGGTAAATCGAATGATCATCACGTGATGAGAAAATAACGTCAAGTGTCCAGTGTTCGTTTACATTCTTAAAAAATATAACTTTCCTAATTACATCCCCAAATTATCAATTAAATCCGGAAGAAAAACTAAAAAAAAACCTGAATAGCCCTGTCATGAATCTCTTTTCCGCAAATCTTTATTGGTGGTCCTGCACAACTGTTGGATTTTTGTTAGTATTTAGTATGAATGATTTGGAACAAAGATTATGATTTGAATGAAGCTAATACAAAACAAACAAACATTGTAAAAAACTACGAATCAATAATCAATAGTAGTCCTAATTTGCAAAGATTTTTTTTTTTTTTTTTTTTCTATAATTAAAAAAAAAAGAAGATATGTTTAGAAATTATTCTCTATATAATAATATAGTTTTTTCGAGCGATCTCATTCACCGGAGCTCCTGGTTGATTCTCGCTTATGGTTGATTCTCGCTTCTGGTTGATTCTGGCCCCACCATTTATTTTTTTTAGTAACAAAATTATTGAATTTAAACAATAAAATTCAGGAAAATATTATTTTTCTAAAAATAAGATAACTAATCTTGAAAAATCTTCTTACCTCAAATAACAAAATCTTGAAAATCTCATACATGGCAAGAATACATCAATTCGCGATTTCATCATGATAATCAACAAAAGCAATCACAACATCCACGATTTCATCACGGTAAATCGAATGATCATCACGTGATGAGAAAATAACGTCAAGTGTCCAGTGTCCGTTTACATTCTTAAAAAATATAATTTTCCTAATTACATCCCCAAACTATCAATTAAATCCGAAAAAAAAACTAAAAAAAAAAAACCCCGAATAGCCCAGTCATGAATCTCTTTTCCGCAAATCTTTATTGGTGGTCCTGCACAACTGTTGGATTTTTGTTAGTATTTAGTATGAATGATTTGGAACAAAGATTATGATTTGAATGAAGCTAATACAAAACAAATAAGCATTGTAAAAAACTACGGATCAATAATCAATAGTAGTCCTAATTTGCAAAGATTTTTTTTAATTTTTTTTTTTCTATAATTAAAAAAATAGAGAAGATATGTTTAGAAATTATTTTCCTTATTGATGAGATATTATTTCTTAATTACTAAGTAATTGTTTGTTTAAAATTATGTATAAACTATAAAAATATATTTTCTTAAATTGCAAAAGATAGGCAAGATTTTTTAGATGCAAATATCTCTTGCATTTAATTTGGTTAACAGAAAAATATACTTGAAATCCAAAATTATATATAATTATGTAAATTTTGATATATTAATTAATATTATTTCCAACATAAATCCAAAATTACATATAATTATGTAAATTTTGATATATTAATTTATATTACATATAAAGAAATTTATATATTAATTAATATTATTCTCAAAATACTATAGTTTTTTTTATAGAATTTCTTGCCCTGGTGTCCCGCTATATAAAGCGCTCAAGCCAACACCATATCGCATTGTTTTTATGTTATTTTTTATTTTTTGCTAGGGTTTCGGTTGTTTTTCTCTTTCTTTCACCTCTCTTCCTGTTAATGATTTTGTTATCTTACGTTTTTTGTGTAATCAGTGGGTGCGACAGTGGAAGCTCATGAGGATTGAAATGGTTTTTCCAAAACTTTGTGGTCACACTAATAGATTCATGCAAGGAATAGAATCGTGAAATCATGTTTCTTTTTTATATATATATATATATTTATATTTATTTATTTTCATTATTTTGTATTGCTTTTACTTAGATTTTATTGGAAGATGTTGATGATACCTCACAAGCTTTGGAAAGACGGGTATAGGATCGTGAAATCCTGTTTTTTTGGTATTTATTTTCCTGATTTTTTTTTTTTTTTTGCTTTTGAATAGAATTTATTTGGAAGATGTTGATGATACAATATGAGCTTTGGAAAGATGGGTTAAAGATTAATTTTTTGATGGAATTTCCGATGGTACCTCACGAGCTCTTCATGTATTTTTTTTTTCATGCGGTTTTCTTGCCAAATTTTTCGGCAAATATGGGTTTCTTCTTAACCACTCATTGATTTATTAATCACGGAGTTTGGTTATTGGTTTAGGTATAAATAAGTTTGATTGTGTCTATATTTCTCCACTATGTTATCAGTTCTTAATCTGCTTTGTTTCAGCGGTGAAAGCACAACGTGCATGTTGCAAAGGTATCAAAATTGGAAAGATACTGATACAGCGCGATGGGGACAATAGGCAGCAGGTATCTGTTAAAGAATTATATTGTTGCCCGTACTAATATATTCTCCCTTGAAAAATTGTCTCACGGTACATTTCATGCTGAATACTGCAAGCAGCTCATATACGAGAAGCTACCCAAGGATATTTCGGTTCTTGCTAAAGGTAACTTTTCTGCATATGAATCAGGACTTGAACAGATCCACACTGTAACTCGTGATGACATGAAATTTGTAGACTTAACTGCCTACATGCATGGAGCATCTTTAGGTGCTTCTTTATTGTTTTTATTTTTAGAAGATGTTTTGAGTTCTTTTAATTTTACACTACAGTTTAAGTTTTACACTTTCTGTGTTGTGAAGTGCAACATCAAAATCATGCTCTCATTAATGAATATACATTGGAAGCAATGTAGTCTTTCCATCCCGCTACTTATTTTTTCTGTATTTATATTAGTTTCAATACATTTTCTTTATATTTTTCGCCAGTGTTTTGCACGTTATGCCATCATGGTCATTTTTCTCTATTTGTCCTGCATCATGATTAGGGAGTTCGAAAACATGGATCAAATGACTGTTTACCAGGATAATGAGAATCTGATGGTCAATAGACCTAACTTTTGTAGAGAGCTTAGGATGGCCACTGGGAATCACATATTGTGGAGGTTGATACAGCACTACCAAATGTAAATATTTCAAAAATCATTGACGACAAAGTTAAGTGATTATGACCGGGATGATTACCAGTCTTTAAAAAGAGATGTTACTGTACTGAACAAGTATCTCTTAAGATGACGGGAATAGCTCAGCATATGCGGGAGAGTTCTACTTGCACAAGGTAACTTATTTCATTTCTTTTATATGGAGCGTTAATTATAGTTGTCCTACTAATATAGATTTCTGTTGCGTACTTTCACATAATTTCAGAGTTTGCAGTAATCTAATATTCAAAAAGACTAAGTACTACTGATAAAGCTAAAAAGGACAGCAACTCGAACCTATAATGATGAAGGCATGATGATAGAGAAAAAAATCGTTAGTAGGTCCATTTTTTTGTGTGTATAAAACTGTGGTTATGGTTTTGATCTTATTGATGACAAGGGAAAGAAGAATCTTCTACTCAAAAGGAAGAACTATAGGACTAAATCTAATTCTGGCTTATGTGTACATGTTTATTACTTCTTTTATTAGTTTATCAGTAGGTGTAAATTTCAATAAAAATGCCAGGATGAGGAGTGGGTTGGTGATCAAATGATTATATGTGCAAGGTCTTTACATATGATTAACTAGCCTTCCCAGCTTAAACTCGGGTCATGTATTTAACCATTTTTACCTCTCCCACGTATATACCAAAACAACTGTATAGTATCTCTGGTGTTACGTAGCAAAACCTTTAATATGTTTTTACCAAAATATAATCCAAGAAAAATATAGAAACAAAATATTTTGTAGATCATTACTACCATAAATTTTAATTACCTCATTGGATGTATTTAATCCCGAGAATATCAAGTTATTTAAAAAAAAAAATCGGGTTTGTATGTTGATTGTTACCAACATGTGTGTTCAATAACTATCTTGGATGCATCAATGTTGTGTTAAGTTCTAGAGGCATCTCATAAAGTCCCAACTTTAATCCATGGGAACTATCTGGCAGACGTTTTACCAAGACAAAAGTGGGAAAATGATTTATGTCCAAGACAACAACCGCTCCGGACAGAGAAGAGTCATGAAAAAAAATGTTTTAAGCACAAGAACGATTCTCTTGGAATTTATATTCCTCTTATAAGACGTGGAATTGTATTGTTTCTCTTGGAATTTATATTTGTCTTTCTTGGAAATTCCTTTTTGCTTTCACACCATCTCGGATAGTAATAAACTTTTTTTTTGTAATAATTTCGTTTTTAATGTTTTAAAACATGAGTCAAGTTTTTAAGCCGTAAGAAACAGACCCGTGCGATGCACAGGTGAAAAACTAGTAATTCTAAAAAGAAAGAAAGAAAGAAGAAAAAGATATTGGCCCGATTTTGTACGACAAAAAAGCTAATGAAGCGGCTCATCCCATCAAGAAATGACGACAATTGGCGGCTATCTTCCCAAATCCCAATCCTTTCTTAGCGTTTCTTCAGAACTGGCGTTATACCTCCATAGTTACTCGGTTTCTTGTGAAAAAAAAATTCGTTCTCCCTTCACCAACAAACACAAAAAGAAAAAAAAATATATACTCACCGGAGTGTAGCTTTCTATTAGCCAGTCCAATTGGGTCATAATGAATCATGTCTCCCCTTGCTTAAAATGGACTCAAAAACCATCGAACCCTTTTTGCGGATTCAAACTGGTTGTCGGTCGTCGAGAGGTTAGTTTTGGGATTTTAATAATGGCATATCCGTAAATGTTTTAAGTAAAGAGACTATCTTCTCACCTACAAAATCATACTATTACTGTTCAGTATTTTGTTTTGTTCTTCCTCAAAGTGTGGAGAATTTTTTAAAGCATATTATAAATCTATCCATCAGGTTTTAAGGCAGAGAATTATATTGCAGATGCACAGAGATCTTGGTACTTACGAATCGATCTAACTAATAATCAGAGGCATCTTTCTTCTTCCCCCTTTCGATTTCACCACTGTTTCTATAATATAAACCCATCGCAGACAAGGAATTTTTGGTTTTAAAAGGCAAATTGGAACACGCCCCACGCTCTCTGTATTCTTCTAGTGGTTTTATCTCTCTAAGGTAAGATGGTTTTTTCTTATTCTCTTTACTTTTTTTTTTTCCTTTCATTTTTTGGTGTTGCTTTACTTTATTTAATCTTCTGATAATGCCCATACCTTCTGAATCATAACACTTCATTAAAATGATCCCTGACTTTGGCGATTTTGTACAATTTAAATCTTACATCTTCTCTGTGTTCAATCCTTCCATTTGTACTGTGATTCATTTCCAATGTTACACATTGCTATATACAGATATAAAGTTTGGTATTGATCCTAAAAATCAAGAGTTGTACAAAATTCTTAAAGTAACCCTTTTAACTGTTTGAGAAAATGACCCAACCAGATACGAATTTGAAAACTCCACCTGGATTTTCTTGCCTGTTTGGAAAACATAGCCAAAGTGGTGTTGTTGATGCTTGCCCTAAATTAGCTTTGTTCAGGCTTTTTTGAGTGTAAATGCTTTGTTGATTTCGTAAGTCCCAACAAGATTGAAAGTTGGAGAATTTTATTATGAAACTTTGAAATTTTCAGGAACTTCGTTAGTCATTGAAAAACTATTAAACCTTGGTGACATGAGCCTAAGCTACTTGTTTTGAAACTAATCCCTTCCTCCGCAGTATTTTGCTTTGGTCTCCACTTTGGCCGTTTAACGGTGTAATTACTTGCTACCTAGTTCTCAATGTAATACTCTTGTGTTTTAAAACGAATTCTTAAGCTTGATTGCACTTTTTTTTTGAAAATTCAATATCAAAACTGTTTTGCGGCATCACTGCCCATGACTTTTGTGAATTTGTTGTGGTTTAGAATCGTTCATTTGCTTGAGAATTCACCTGTGATTGCAGCCAGTTTGCTCTTTAAGTATTTTGGATTTCCCCCATCAATTAGCTCATCGATCTAGTGGGTCAACTGAGCATGATAGGAAGTTTTAGACTCTCTTGATTGTATCAGAAACTTAATGTAAAACTGATTTTTGGATTTAAGGCTGAAATCTGTGTCAAGTCTACATTTTAGTTTAAATTTTCTTTTGAATTCGTTAATCAAGTTCGGGAAATTGTCCGCATTTGGATTTGACTTTACAAACATTTGGATTTCTGTTGTATTCAACTTTTCATTGCATGTTGTTGTTGTACCTTTGCTATATGGGCTGTAGTCTAATAAAAATTGTATTTGACATCTTTGAAATGATTTAATAAGTATGTAAATGTCATTTATTTAATTTCGTAGTATCCTGTACTAAGAAATTGTAAGAATTTCCTTCTTTTTTTTTTGCTTTGCTGGAGCGACGGCAAGTCTTTTATTTAAGTTTCCTTGTTCCGTTCTTGCCTAGAGCTGTGGTCCCATACTGTTGCCTGGTTTCCGAAGTTTGCTCCTCCAGCTTTGTGCTTCTATATATGCATTTTCATCTACCTTAAGTATTGAACTGTCTAAGTCACAACCTTGTACCGAAAATTGAATTTGGTTTTGTTTTACTCCTGTATTAGCATAATTACTTCCTTATAGCCTGATATATGTACTCATTGTTGGTTAAGCATCAATCCTACTTACGCCTCGAACTCTTTTGTTGGTTTAATACCTCTCCCATTTACCTGTAGTGGTTTAGTCTTTTGACGCGAGTGCATTTTTGTAACCTCATATGTTGTTCATTTAATCATTTTATTTTATTCTATACAAGTGTTTTGTAGTTTTAGTCCCCGAGTGATGTGACAGGAATTTTTCCTTGCTAATTGGGTTGAAATTCAATTAGTTAGAAGGGGAGAATCCTGGGACATCACACCAGTGATATCCCTTACTGAAGCTTTTCAGTTTGTAGTAGTAGTAGTAATGCTTGAATAAAACCTAGTGTTTTCTTTTGATTATCATGATTGATTATAGCGTTACGATTCATGGAAACAAATAGTATTAATATTCCCTGGCTGTTTGTTTAGCCTTCCATCAGCCTCCTACCATGCAACTGTCATCCAATTTCGTTCCTTTTTTTTTTCTTTTCTGTATTCAATGAGAGACTTGCTTAATTGATATCTGCAACCCTTTGGAGGATTTCTTTCCTTTCCTCTATTTTAAGTCAATTGATCTGAGTATTTATTAAAAAATCAGATAAGATCTTGATGGAAGGGTTGGTGAATGCACGAATCATCACCCCATATTCTCCACATTCTACAACTTCCAGAAATTACTCTCCTGTGCTTCATGCTATTTCTCAGCCTTTATTCAAAAGTCATCTTAGGTTGACGAGTCGATTCAAATCGTTAACACCAGTTGGTACATCAATGCAACCCGTGGAGGCTTCATCTATTTCACACTTTGATAATACTCTACCTTCCAAAGGTTTGGTTTTAATTCCAACAAACCTAAATAGATCATAAATACTTTTATTTGAATTGAAATTGTCATATGGGTTTTTTACTAGATTTGGTTTAATCGTCGTCTTGCAATATGGACATTTAGGTTTGTTATTTGGTTACAGAAGTTCTTGAGATATGGCGAAATGCCGATGCTGTATGCTTTGATGTGGACAGTACTGTCTGCTTGGATGAAGGGATTGATGAAATTGCAGAATTTTGTGGAGCTGGAAAAGCTGTTGCTGAGTGGACAGCTAGGTTTGTGTTCTTGTAGTTTTTCAAAGGGAAATGTTTTAGATTATGATGAAAAAATTATGTTGATATCTGATTTAATTTTGCCAACCATTAGCTTTGTTTGATTTTGTTCCTTATTATGGGTTACTTAGATTCAAAGTCTGTACATGTTGATATCTGATTTTTTTTTTTTTTTTAATCTTTGCATCTGCTGCTAGGGCTATGGGCGGATCTGTTCCTTTTGAAGAAGCTCTTGCTGCTCGACTTTCTCTCTTTCGTCCTTCTTTGGCGCAACTACAGGAGTATCTAGAGAAAAGACCTCCTAAGTACATTTCTCCCTCTTATATAAGAGTATTATATTCTGTCAAGTGTTTCTTTCTCTTCATTTGTTTTGTTATATGTTGTTGGAAAGATGAATTTTCTCTTAGAAGTTGAACTTTGCTGGCTTGATTTGCTGGCTTGTGTCTACTTTCTCCACTCCTTATACTCCCTTAAGTTGCTTCCTAGTATATCGGCGTCATGCCTAATTTGCAAACAAAAGTTACCTTACATTAGTGGATGATAAGGCTTTGGAAAGTGATACTGTTAAAATTTAGGTATAGTGGAACCTAGATATCTTTTTTCATTAAGAGTATAACCTTTGTAGTGTTGGAGGAAGAGATAGCACTATATCTTGATTTTCACATAAACAAAATATGTAGCGACACTCTACATTAGGGAAGTTTCAGATTAATTTGAGGTTGTTGCGTGCTGTAGCTGTTCCTTCGCTGCTCTATGGTCGAGTGCTGTAGCTGTTAGCTTTTGTGTCTGACTTCTTGACGTATAATGTCGCTTTAGCTTGACTGCCCCTTAATTAGGAGAGGAATCTGGATGTAAGGTAAGGTTCAGCTGATCCTTACCTTACATTTCTCCGATCAAAACAAATTTCTCCAAAACCAACTATGGCTGCTAGCTGATCCAGTAGTATGCACACTTTAAAAGGCAGGGATAAGGTTCAGCTGGAGCTTTGCAAAGAGTAATCATTAAGATATTTTGGTACATCTACTCAGTAAATATACTCTAACATGCTGCAGATTTGGTAAATATCATTTATAATCGCGCAGAAACCATTTAGAGTGTTGAAGCAACTTGTCATATGTAAAAGCAACATATATGCCAGGATAAGCAATTCTGTTTGGCTTTGAGTTCAATAGCTTACTGGGCAGTTATCAATGTTACTGAATTTTATACTTCAATTTTTGCACTTTAAGTGCAGGGGTCTTATACAAGCAATTGTACATAGAATGCTACTCACATAGGAAGCACTCATAGCTTCATTAAGGCTTCAAGAGCTGGAGATACGATATAAAGCTGAGATGTTTTACTTTCAGCGAAACTGGTGTTAAGGTCGTGATTATAACACATAAATTTTGATACCAAGATGGTATTTAGATAGTATTCACGTACGCAAGCATGTGTTCAGATGTCTTCAAGCATGTTTGACTATCCCTAGTTCTTATTATGCATTTTGTTTTGTAGGATATCTCCTGGAATTGATGAGCTTATCAAAACTCTAAAAGCTAAGAACACTGATGTCTATCTGATCTCAGGAGGCTTTCGTCAAATGATCCATGTATAACACTTGAGTCTCATAAACCTCTTGTCTTGTCACTTCGTTTCTTAATTTTCCCTCAGAAACACAATACATGAATGTTCCCTTTCACATTTATTTCCCAACTAACACTTTTCTGACTAACATTGAAGCCGGTGGCATCAGTCCTTGGAATCCCTGTAGAAAATATTTTTGCTAATCAACTGTTGTTCGGAAGTTCTGGCGAGTTTGTGGGGTTTGACAAGAATGAACCTACTTCGAGAAGTGGTGGAAAAGCCACAGCCGTCGAAAACTTAAGAAAGGTAAAAAGCCCCTACACTATTCCAATTGTATGTCTCTGGTTGTTAAATTGTTCCACAGTTATGTATTTGATCTCCTAATTTGATTGCATTTGCAGTCACATCAATACAAGAAAATGGTCATGATTGGAGACGGGGCAACTGATCTGGAGGTAAGGAAATTCGTGTTATTCTAACAGTTGATACTTTATTTTTCTAGTGTATGCTAGTATGAACACCAGTAAACCAAAAGCATTTTGTATTTCAACTGGAGTGGTTACAAATTTTTGAAACATGATGTGTTGTGGTTTGTGAAAAGATAGCAAAAAGATGGATATACTTGAGTTAGTAATCATATTGTGTAAATCTTTTTAGGCTCGCAAACCAGGTGGTGCAGACTTGTTTATTTGCTATGGCGGAGTGCAACACAGAGAGGCAGTTGCAGCAAAGGCTGATTGGCTAGTTTTCCATTTCCGTGATCTAATCAAATCCTTGGAGTAGTATGTAGTAGAAGAATTTACTATTTCTCCTTTAATTCGTTTTTCTACAAGATTGTACAAGTTCCATTAGAATTTTATTGTTTGATATCATTGTAACATTATAGCTTTCCTCTCTTACAGTTTGATTTGTTAAACAGCTCAAATTGGGGATTATAAATAAAGATCTGGTGTTGAAGTGTTGTCATTTTATTGATTCTTCTCTTTTCGTTTCTTCTTGCAAAAAAAGGCTATGCTGTGCATCAATGTACTAACAAAGAAGAAAAGGAGTGGAAGACTGAAAATGAGAGAGCGCGCTCTCAAATAGTGTTTTTTTCTCTAAGAGTTGAGTGCTTCTTGGAGGTTGCTTGATTTGTTTTTTCCTCGTGAGCGATTAGAGTTGTGGGAATCACATAGGTGAGTCTCTTATTGATTTCTTTTTGTCGAAATCTCTTGGTGGTTTGTTTCTTGTTTAGTATTGAACACCGAAAGTTTTTAAGGCAGTTTAGTGTTGATTTCTCGGTACTTCTGTTCTTCTAAATCCATGTTCTAGTGCTTCTTTATTCCTATACTTACTCTTGGTCTGTTTTGTTTACAAGCTTTTATTTATGATCTGGTATTTGGATTAAAGATTTGTTTAAATTTGTGACGATCAAATTCTCGGTTTCTCTTATTAAATACTTTGGGTTGAGTTCGTTCTGGTGGGTTTGTGATTTGTTTGTCTAGTGCTTGGTTTTGTGTCCTGCTTTCCTCTTTGTCTTCTGTCTTGTTCTATCTGATCAACTGATCGTTGATTGTGGTTTTCAATCTTAATTTGTTGCTTCTTTCACAGCCGGAGTTTTAACGGAACCATCTGTGACGGTTAACTGAGTTTTCATCTTTGACTATTCTTGGCGAATATTTTCTCATTTGATTCCCTTCTCCGGATCATTTCTTCTCTACCGGGTCTTCCTTTGACTTGGTATAGGTACAATCTTTTCTTTTTTCTTTCATTTTGCTTTCTGTTTGGGTCAAGGTTTGAAAAACGGGTCACGGCTCAGGTCACGGGCACTAGGCGTGACCGTTATTAAGCGTTTTCACAGGTGTGAGCACGTTTCGGGCAAAAAACGTGTTATATAGTAAAAAAACGCGTTTTTTGCCCGTTTTTTGAAAATAACGGGCGTTGTAACGGTTACATAGGAAAATAAAATAAAAATTTGATTTGAATTCCCTATGTAACGGTTATAACGTGCGTGAAAACGGAATAACGAGTCTAAAAAACGTTGTTACAACGTATTTTAATTTTTTAATACTCCCTACGTTCCTAAATAGATGACCTATTAATTTTTAAATTTTGTCCAACTAATAGATGACCTATATCATTAAGAAATTCTAATACTACCATTTTATTTGATTAGTGTTAGTATAAGAAATGTGTGTAATTCGATAGAAATGTGTTAGTATAAGAAATGTGTCTAATTCGATCTACCCACCACCAATGCATGATGATGCCTACATAATTTTTTTTATTTATTTCATTTTAAGTTTTAACATGTACACACGTGACCACGTCCAAATCATGTACCCATCTTAACATGTAGTCATGTACCCACCACCACGTCCAAATCATGTACCCATTTAAGTCTTTGAAAGAAGTGTAGAACTAAAGAGAACTTGAATTAAAGATTCAAGTTGGTGACCAAAACGTGGGTACAAAATAGACATCTACAATTTTCTAAAAAGTGTACAAAATAAAATATAGGCCAAGAATAGTACTAGCGAAATTTAATATATGTCACTGATTTCCAAGTAACATTTTCTCGTTATAGATACGATGGAAGGATCGACATCCACGCAAACTGCCAAACGAGATGTTTTTCATGCATATTGCACTGTAATGCCCGATGGTAAAAAATTGAAGTGTAATTTTTGTGGAAAGGAAGTATCTTCTGGTATTTCACGCATAAAATTGCATTTAGCACAACAAAGAGGTACAGTTGCCCCGTGCATGCGTGTGCCGCCTGAAGTGAAAAATCTTGCTAAAGTTGCACTGGAAGAAAAAAGAAAAGCAAAAAGGCAAAATATAGCAGAATCTGATAACGAAGATTCAAAACAAGTGTATCATAATGAGCCATGGAACCCTGTGTGTGGTATAGATGAAGAAGAACCAAATTTTCATGCAGAAGAAGAGCAAGTACCAGTCACACAAAAGAAAAATAATGGGTTTTTAAAGAACCTTTTTGGACGAAAAAAAAAGAATATTCATGCCGGAGAGGGTACATTGCAGGGTCCTCGGGCCTCTGCTGAAATACCTAGGTCTACTATGCGCCCATCACAACCACCTAGGATGTCTGTGGATATGGGAGGACAATATAAACCTTCTAAGGATTCTCAACCTTCGATGGCAAAATTTGGCAAAAGCAAAACATGTCGGGAAAGCGTCGATTCTTCTGTTGGACGTATTTTCTATGCCAATGATATTCCCTTCAATGTGGCTAACTCATCTCAGTACCACGAGGCATTCAATTCCGTTGCAAATTTTGGACAATCCTATAGAGTTCCATCAACTTATAAGTTGTTGAATCCCATATTAACTTCAGAAAAACAAAGGATTGAAAAAGATGTGGTGTCTGTTCAACGACATTACTGGAGAGAATATGGTTGTACACTCATGTCGGATGGTTGGAAAAGCAAAACAATCGTACGATTGTAAACTTTCTAGTTTACAATGGTAGTGGAATTACGTTTTTGAAAAGTGTCGACATAGAACATAATCGGTTGACAACAGAGTATTTAATTACTTTGTTCAAGCCCGTTATAGATGATGTCGGTCCGAGAAATATTGCTCAATTAGTAACAGATCAAGGATCCCAATTCAAAGCTGCAGGTAACTAAGAATAACTTCATTTCATTTTATATATATTGGGAATATATTAATCATTAACTTCTTTCTATTTTTGTTTGAATAGGTAAGAGATTGGCATCAGAATATGGCACATTTTTCTGGGTTCCTTGTGCTGCTCACGTATTGGACTTGATGTTGGAAGATATGGAAAAATTCCCCTTTGTTAAAGATGTGATCGGAGAAGCAAGACAAATTAGCAAATTTATTTACAATCATGGTTGGGTTCTTGCTAGATTTCGACAACATTCTCGCAGATTTAATCTATTGCGCCCTGGCTTAACAAGGTTTTCAACGAATTTTATTGCAATCAAAAGCATCATTGATCAACGTAATGCAATCGAGAGCCTATTTCTGGACAAGGAATTTCTGAAATCGGATGAGGCAAAAACTAAACAAGCTAGACAAGTGAAGAATATTATTTCAAATTAGATGTTCTGGACGACGTGTCAAAATGCATGCATAATGGTTGGTCCTTTATTGAAAATGATTCGTTTCTTGGACTCAGGCAAACCCACCATGGGCTATTTATTCCATGCACTTGCTACGTGTGTGGAAACTATACAAATGGGTTTGGGATCAAGTCAAAATGCTTCTATCGTGGGTGTAATAAAGAAACGATGTCAGTTGAGTTCTCCTCTTCATGCTGCATCGTATTTTCTCAATCCTTATTACATCTTTAACCCAGCAACTAATCTCATCAACAATGAAATTTCTGAGCCGCAAATTTCTCTTCTCAAGTTATATCAAAAATGGTTAGTGGCCAAAGAACAAGCACAATGCATGCTAGAGGTACAAAATTACTAATATTATCTCCAAATATGTATAATTAAGTAATTTGAATTTCTAGTAACAATTGTACTTTTCTTTGTAGGTAGGAAGAATGCGAATGATGCAAGGTCAATTTGGATCACCATCAACACGTATTGCATCTCAACATGGTGATCCTGTAAGTTGGTGGTTATCTTATGGTGCTGAGTATCCATCCCTCCAAAAGATTGCGGTAAATATATTAAGTCAAACAAATACATCGTCTGGATCAGAGAGGAATTGGAGCATGTTTGAAAGAATCCACACCAAACTACGCAATCGTTTACTTTCATCGAGATTAAATAATCTGGTGTATGTCCAGTACAATTTGAAGTTGGAGCAACAAAGAATTAAAGGTAAAGCAAAGAGACATGACATTGATGTTCACGACGTTCATAGTCTACTGAGGGATGACAATATGCTTGACTGGATAACGGGGGAAGATGAAACACCGGTTTTACCTCAAGAAGAATAGTGGTTAAATATGCTGGAAGAGGAGACCGTTAATAATCCAGAGCATGTCCCTCTACCATGCAACTGACATGATCCGGAAGTTCAAATCCCATACGAAAGGTTACCGGAGAGTGACTTTGTTTATGACTTTGGTAATCTTTCATTTGGAGACAATACACAATGTTATGAGAATGTGAATCCAACATATGATTCTCGTTACACTTCCGATCGCTCTGACCATGGTGTTCAACATATGAACGAAGAATATAATTCTAATATTGATAATAATAATGAAGTAGGTAACAATAATGATGATACTGAAGGAGGTTATGATAACGATAATGATGGTTATTATGATGATGATGCTTATGCAAACGAAGATAGCCAGTACCCCGACAACGATGACTATGATGTGGAAAGGAACAGTCGAGAAAATAAAGAATACTTGAAAAAAGGTGGTGCTCGTAGTTGGTTTGCGTAGATTTTTTAATGATGAATACTAGTTTAACAATCCTATGTTTTTTAAATTTGAAGTTTTTAATCCTGTAGTTAGTTTCCTTGTATCATTTATAAAAAAAAACTAATTCAAAGTTTTCAGCTTTCAATCCAGAGAAAAAAAATATCAAAAGAAATGGCAAGAAAGTTATTTACACGGTTATAACGTGCGTGATAACGGGAAAACAGTTCTAAAAAACGCACGTTAAAATGTTATTTAGAAGAAAAAAACATTCAAACTAATTTTAGAAAAACGGTTATAACGTGTGTGAAAACAGGAAAACGGTACTATAAAACTGTCGTTTTTTCCTATTTATCGGCCTAATAAAGGCACGAGCTTCGGGGACCCTCACGGCCACGGTATATGGGTGTGACCGTTTTAACGGACGTTTTTAAAACCTTGGTTTGGGTCCCCCCCCCTTTTTTTTTTGTTGGTAAACAGAAGAAATTCATTCAAACTTAACTCAAACAGTTGGTGTTACAGATATTTTCAGTAGCGAAATTTAAAGATACAACATCAGATTCTCTTATGATTACATCAGATTGTTTGACTAAAAGAGATTTTCTAATAACAGTTGGAACATGCATCCATGTTTGTTGAGATATGCTAGAAGATCTATCCTCTTTTGCAAGCAAATCAACCATCAACCTTTTTACCTCATCTAATAGTCTTTGAACCTGCCAAGAGATTGTAGAGTTCTCCCATTCAAGTAGTCCATTACATTTTTGCAGTCCCCTTCTAAAGATAAATTTGTTAAGGCCATCTCTCGCGCCCATTTTGCAGCTTCATAAACAACTATTGATTCTGCCTCTTTAGCAGATTCAGCCCGACCATTTCCTCCTCTGGCCCCTTGAAATCTTGCAACATTTCGAATTTCGGGAAAGCATAATCTATATTCAAACAGTAATTGCTTTGATCCCTCTTTCTTTTCTAATTTCACACTTGATTTTGAAACAAGTTCCTTCTCTTTTTGCTTCTGATGGATTGGTTGTTTCAAACATCAAAGGGATCATGGAAGTTGATATCTTATGTCAAATATTTGATCATCTAAACATCACTATGATACTCGTGTTCTTTCCAAAGAGGAGGAACCACTTTGTCACTTGTTTGACTGTCTCAATATTACCGACGATGTTTTTATTATTCCGGTGTTCATGACATTATCCCAGTTCAATCCTTCGAAGAATTGAGTAACCTAATCCCAAGTAGGTCTCTCTATGCCGGTCTAGTTTTCCATCGGCATAGTCTTTTTATAACAGCTAAAGGGATGGGTATGCTACGGGTTTGTCTACAAGCCCATTTATTGATTCAGGGATAATCTTGCTGTCTTTTGTTCTTGTGCCGGCATATTCAAAGTGACTTCTATCTTTTTACTACAGATAGGGGCAGCAAAATCACAAAAGCTCGGAAGAAGCATGATCGATTGACAGTAAGAAGGATGATTCCTTTCGCATCAGTTATAAAAGTTTACACAACCCTTAGTAGCTTAATTAGTATTAGGTCAAGTATTAAATGCATGGGATTATATCTCAGTTTAAGTAATAATTGCATAATTTATCCTCTCCTAATCAATTATATTATAGATGCTTATTTTTTCATTCAAGCTGATTTCATCAATAGAGATGTTAGGCTTGTATATGAATTACGAATGTGTGATTTCATATATTGGCAGTTTACTGGGGTTAACTACCTCAGCTTTATTAAGTTTTCCATTCGGAAGATTGCCTTGATCCCTTTGAGTCGTCGTGGCAGTTCTACTATTTCTAGTAGAAAGCTTGGGATCTTTCATGGGACTATACTCTTTCAAATGAAAGAGTTTGATCTCTTGATTATCAAGAACATAATGATATATCTTTTGGAAGTGAAGAAACTTCAACACCAATTTTACATGGAAATACTTACATCTTCTATGATTGAAAAGATTTCAGATGAGGATAAAAGAAGAAGTTATGAAGTTAACGAAGATTGGTCTATGGAGGGATATGTCTATGCTTTTTTAATTTACTATATTTATCACTTATGTGTTAAAGTTGGTAAGATGGTATCTTCCATCTTGGTTTGTAAATTTTATCTTTGTATTGCTATGGAGCTTGATACCATCTTTGGGACCTTTCACCAATATGATTGTCTAGTCGACTGGTGGATGTGTTCTTATCTATGATATATATTAATTTGCTTAAAAAGAAAAAACAAACAAACAAGAAAGAAAATTACAAAGCAAACAAAGCAAATAAATAAAAAGATCAATAGTAAGAAGTTAAAGGGGGATCCCAAGCAAAAAGTGAGTCCCAAACTGTATAGCTGAGAATCAAAATTGAACTAAACTCTTTAGGCGGTGACTAAATACAACCCAAGTTTGGGTTAAATACAACCTATATTTTACTTTTTAGTTTTACTAAAACAAAAGGGCTAAATGCAACCCGTATGCCAAACAGGTCTTCTCTGTTTTTCTATTTCCTTCTCCATTTGTTTTTTTGCTACTTTCCTGTAACGCGAGAAAAGTAACTAACGAGATTAAAATCTGAAGTTAACATTAAACATAAAAAAATATTAAATGGAAATAGAAAATATGTGTGCTCGAAATATTGATGATGATTCCATGGATATATTTTTTAAAGATAATGAAGATAGTAAAATAAAGTTTGATCAATGCTTTGTTAATCGAAGATGATCATTGGGATATGTTTTGTTAGTGGAAGATGATGAAGATAGTAAAATAAAAGTTGATCTAAACTATTTGATTTTCAAGACCATGCGTCCAACATCTTTGATTAAATCAATCACGATTATTTGAACCAATCACTAATGGAAAAACCTAGACATTGAACTCCAAAATTTTATTCTCTAAAGAAACTTGAATTATTTATTAACTCTTTATGGCATAATCACAAACTCTGAATGATTATCGATCTCAATTCCTTTGTGTGAACTTTCCTTCATATCTTTTTCCTTTGAAACCCTAAATACTATTCTTTTCCCTCGTATACGCTGTTTGTATTTGTGCAGGTTGTGTTTAATATATAGATTCTGAATTTAGTAAAAAAAAAAAAAAAAAAAACTTGATGATGGCATATCTGTAAAAAAGGGCAGAATTTTCAGTTAAAATGGGCATATCAGTAAAAAAAGGGCAGAATTTCTCAAAATGAAAAAAAAATAATTCACCTACAAAATCATACTGCTACTGTACAATTATGAGTTCCTCTAAGTGTGAAGCGCAGAGAAATATACACTACAACAAAACAAGCCTTTAGTGACAAGATTTTACATGACTAACAAAATTTTGTCTGTAAAAATACTATTTCGCGAGGAATATTTTTTTTGTCACTATACATATTTTTTTGAAGACAAATGGTAAACCTAGTCTGTAAAATTGTCACTAAAATTTTTCGTGACCCAAAATAGCGACCAACATTATTTTTGTCTCTAATAAATTTTTGTGAGAAGCTATTTCGGTCACGGAATTAGTTTCTAGTGACAAACGAAAAATATAGTCCCCAAACATCTTATTGCTAACAATTCAATGTTTCGTCCTTGAATATATTTTACGGTGACAAGATCAGTTTGTTGTCCAAATGATTACGCGTCACATAATAATTTTGTCAATAAAACTATTAGTATCAAGACAAATTGTAGTCACAAATAGATTCTTTTCTGATGACGGAAAAAAATTCGTCCCCAAAAATACTGTTACCGACAATGTGTAACTTTTTTTCCTGTATCTTTATATGCAGACACAATTGATTGGTCACCTAAAATAAATACGGAACAAACTTGGAAGTTTGCCGTTAACACTTTGTTAGCAGAAAAATAAAGTGCAGTCGGCAAATCTCAATAATCGATGACTACAAGACAACTAGTAATTTCCTTCGTTCAGTTTCAATCAATTTCCAACTCTGGTTGTCAAAACTACCAAGACACAATTACACAGAAGAATTTTTTTTTATCTGAACGACTAGTACTGATAGACTAGATGACTGCTAGTGGTGACCGATGAAGAAACTTAAAATACCATTTCCTTCGTAGATTTTTAAGAGTTGAAACAGTAAGTTTTGGAGGACCTCTAAACTCTACTAGGGTTTTTGAGACCCACTCGTCAACCTTCCCATCAAAGAAAAGCCAAGATAAACCACATCATAGTTATCATCAAGGTCTGTGAATCTTGAAACCAAATATTCTTTGTATATAGCTCTGCGAGGCTTTTTGTGGCGTCAAATGTCCATAAATCATCAGAAACAGATGGGGAAATGTTGTTCCAAAATCAGCTCTATCGATGCCTAATTGCAATTCAGTAAAGAAATTTTGCATGATGGTATACATAATTTTGGGAGCTAACATTGTCTCCTACCCGACCCGGTACTTGCTACTGGAAAAGGGTTTTGGTCTCTGGTCTCTGGTATAAGACATACATAAACCAACCTGAAAGAATATGTTATTTTCCATCTGTACGGCTAATGGAACGTTAAATGTCTATGGAAATAGATCTAAGTGATAAAATTACTAAGAAAAATGCAACTACGCAACGACCGAGCATAATGCATAATGTGGAAACGAAAGCGAAAAGTACTAACTTAGTCAAAAGAGAAAGGATATTTCCGACTTTCCGTGATACTGGGATCATGAGTAGTGTATATCTTCACATTTCGGACAATAAATCTTCACAACGCTTGACCGGGAATGTCAGATCGTACAACTGGAAGACAGGGTTGTCCAGAGCAGTGAACTCTGGGGAATCTTCCGGAATGATAGTTCTTGTACTTCTCAAGCTGTAAAATTTCAATCTTTAATCTAAGCCAAAGTCCCAAGCCATAAAAATCAAGTGATTCGAAGAAAAGTAAGTACAAACTCACCATTGAAGCCATGCCTTTGCTGGTAATATGTAATAAACGTGAACCAATCCCTACAACATCTCTGCTGCTGATTCAACCAATTCATGCTGGTCCTCAGTGAATATTTCACCTACATGAAACCAGAACACAAATAAAGAATAATTGATGAAAAAGTTTTATCAGTAATTTGGTCTCGTTCGACACATGTCCACATTTTCCACACGCTATGCAACTGTCGGCTTTCGCTACAACACAAGATATAGAATCCCAAAATCCTAAGGGTTTGACACACAACAGTAGAAGACATAAAATGATATTTTTTGTAAGTCTAGCAAACTATCTTGTTTGGACTGCATATAACGCCGGGTGAAGTACCACAGAACGAACTATTGGATGATATCCTAATAATACGAGTGCGTAAGGACAGAAGGACCCACCTTGCGTCATGGAAAAACAGATTTAAACAAGGATAGAATTACGCATTCAATAACAAAACCGAGCTATATAAACCAACCTGACAAATGATTACCATGAGAATATTCGACATCCAAAATCAAATCAAGCGTGTACTCCTAATATGGAACTTGATTACTTAATCCACAAAACTTGAAATCATCTTGAATGTACTCATTGTCGACCTCAAACAAAAACTCATGTCCTCGAAGATTACAAAACCATGAGCTCCAAGAAGCGTCATCCCCATGTGAACCACTTACATATGACTATTCGTTGTCCATATCGGACTCCTCCGCTGTATAATGCAAATAAGAACATCCATCAGCACAACCAAACCAAACCAGTTCACCAAAGAAAGACCCATAACACTACATAAGAAACTCTAAGAGTCACATGTTAATTTTAAAAAGAAACTATACAAGTTTAAATGTGAAAATGAATTTAAACAGAAAGTCAGACCAAATAACATATATGTAAAACTCTTTAAGCATACATGTAACTAACCTACATATCGACGAATTCCTCTAACATCTCATATTCTTGTAGTTGTTCCTTGAAATTACAAATAACATGAAGATGTTGATAAGCTAACAGAATGTCAGACCAAACATATATAAGAGAATTTTTTACACTTCCACAAAAAATGTACAAAAGTGTGAAGACAGATAATTTACGGTGACTGACAAAACACGGATGCTTCAGGATACACAAAGCAATCAAACTACGTCTCGCTAGTATAAACATATATCATTTCATTTAAAGTAGAGATAAGAGAACAAATCCATGAATGGCTTATATACATCATTCCCTCACTTTGAAGTACAATCAATCAAAACCCTGTAGGAATGTAATCGGCCTTGCTTTGATTCCATTGAAAAGGAACCCATCAACAACCATACTCCAATTAAATTAAAAGGAAAAAGATTTGGAAGATTTTAAGTCATAATTTACCAATCAAACATGGTCATTCTTGTCTTCAAAAAGACTCGTAATAGTGTAAACCAAGATTTAAAACATCAATATCCTAAGTAAATAAAACAACCCATTTTAATTCTTTATTTCATTATTTAGACAAACAGAGAGGTGATATTGTACGATGATTAAACCATTAGGGTTAAGTGAGCTTAAATTGATTCATAGAAAAGAACCAATCAAGAAATCACAACACCATTATAATTGATGGGAAAATTGGGAATCTATCCCATTTTCACTAATTGGTTTGGGGATCTATCCCATAACTGAAAAAATTAGTGAATCTATCCTAGAGAGAGAAAAAATCTGTTAAGTGGGTGATATCCCACATGTGTAAGCCCACACATGTGAATGTATGACATTTCTACCCTTGTCACTTCCAAACTCGATGCTACTTCACCATCCAAGTTAGTTGCTGCTGCTGTGAGAACTCGACTGTGGGCTGGCTGGAGCAACCATAGTATTGGCAGCAACATCAGTTACTTGTGGCGTCGAACCTGAGCTCAACTGAGGACTCTTTGCAGTTTGTTGGATAGTTTTCTGTTGACCAAATTGCTGCAGCTGTGAGGACATATGTTGCAACAGTCGCGACTGATTTGCAGTTGGATAGTTTTCTGTTGACCGTAACTCCACATGGAACCCCCGCTAACATCTTCCCTGTTGCTGTCATGCCTGTTTTTCCAGATTGAGCTCCCCCTAACGTGTTTATTTGGTTGTGAAGCATATTGAGTTTTGCTTCCATTGCATCAGCTTGAGCTTAAAAAAAAAAAGACTACAGCTGGGTGGCAACCGATTGTTTGGGACACTTCCTCTTTGTGCAACCTTAAAATGCTCAGAGCACTAATATATACTTGATAATAAATAGCTTCACAGGCAATGGAAATCTTATAAGGTTTTTATACTAGGATGCTAGTAGTCAACCACTCTTTTCTTCCATCTCGATTACAGTCACTGCCCACTCGAGTTCTTCTAACCACTGCCAGACTCGAGTTTCATTCTCATTCTCTTACAATACAATTCTTCCTGGTACCAATAATAATTTCTTCCATGAAGGTTCTCCTCCTTAATTTGGCAGCTGCATCTTAAATTTGCTGTAGTAATGTTTGTCTATCTATTGTATAAAGTAGTAGATTTGGGTGAAAGGAAGGGGCCTTATAATGTTAACATTTCTCTAACAGTTTGTTGAGCAATCACTCACTAGATCTTGAAAAAGTCCAGTTATTAGTAATGGGTACTCGATTTCCTTCTCTGTTTGTTTGTTTATGTGCTTAATAATAGAGCTAGTACTACCAGAAAAATGGAACCAAAATATATCTAAGATATTTTCTTTCATTGCAACACGAAGTCAGGCATATGCGTTGATGGTTGTGGACCACTGTCAGTTTCATTTCTGGGTCAATCTCATGATATTTTTCTTCTCTAAACTTTCTAATGGAGGCTGATGAGATTGTTATTGAGTGATGGCGCAGAAGAATTTTCAATAAATGAGTAGAAGAAGTTTCTCGAAAGCAAAAATGTTAAGAAGAGAAACCACTCGAGTAGATTTTATTAATGATGTTGGTGGAGGGAATCTGTTCGCTTGGGTTAGTTAATCATCTTTCATCATGTCTCTCTTATGTTCGTTCAAAGAGAGCTTTGTTTATCCCAGTTGACGAGTCGCTCATTTAAACACTGAGGGCAGAAACGTAAATCCATCGCATGTGTAAGCACACAGATGTGGGAAATTACGTAGTTAACGGTTATTTTCTCTCTCTGGGACATATTCACTAATTTTTTCAGTTATGGGATAGATCCCCAAACGAATTAGTGAATATGGGATAGATTTCCAATTTTCCCATAATTGATTTGTAACTTATAAGCAAAATCAAGCAAAACCCTTATGCAAACTATTTGGTCATAGAATTGATTCAATTGAAAAGAATCCATCAAGAACTATACTTCAATTAAGATAAAGTAAAAACTGGAGACAACAAGAATCCTAAGATTGGATCTTAATCAAATAAAATCCCCAAAAGATTAAATAGATACAGAGAAAATAAATGATCGCCGTATACATGTATGAGAAACAAAAACTTAGAACGAATACCTTACAGATTTTTATGAACTGAGTTGTTGAATATGTAATTGAAAGATGCAAAAGTTGCACTGAAGACATAGGGTTTATATAGCCTACTGGATTTTTGATGAATTTTGAATGCCAAAATAAATTAGCGCGAAACATCCCGCCAAAAAAAAAAATCTTCTTCAATTATACTAGGAAATTAGTTGATGTATTTAGGAGAGAATCTTTATCTAAATCTACTTTGGAGGGAATTAAGTGCGAAAGAACAAAATCAACGCTCAATTATAGTTGGAAACAACGAAATCTATGTGCAAGTTGTTTTAACTTTCCTTAATCTTAAACTTGAGAAAAAGATAAGTACAAATTTCTAAAGCACAAGATATGGAGAATTTTAAGGAAGAAAAAAAAGAAAAGGAGTAACAATGAGATTTTTGGTTGTCATAGAGATTCGGAAGGAGGAAGACAAGTCGTCGTGACCTTTTTGTCAACCAAAATAAAACAAAGTAAGACACGTGCCTGCATCTATCATCAACTAAAGGATCCGCAGAGTGAACTGCTTCTATTACGAAACCGTACAGGGGTATCAAGGTTATACTTTACGATGCGCACTACTGATCCAGCAGCTCTACAACAACCTAAAAATCAATTTGACGCTCATCTAATACAATACTTGAGACAACTCATCACGGCGGATGGTGCAGGGTTCGGTCTGCTTCAACAGCGTATTGCAACATTGCCGATTAAAGGTGGTGGGTTAGGTATCTATACAATGAATGATACCATCAAGTACTGTTACTTAGCATCGCAAATTCAGACACAACGGCTGCAATGTGCTATTCTTCGGAACTCTAATGTCGCGGAGTCGAGTATCATCTCTCAACATGCCCTACACAATTACTTACAGGTATGTGGCTTATGTCATTCAAACCTCAACATCAATGACACTGCCCCCCATCCCATGCAGACCTTGGCAGTACCATACTTTGATGTCGTAATGAAGGAGATGCTTGATAAATTTCGGTTCACTAAGAGAGACTTGGTTTTGTGGCAATGTAACAAATCCGAACATGCACAAGACTATTTGATGGCTATCCCCATTAGTGGCCTCAACCAGTCCATGGGACCGAGACAGTTTGCTTTCGTATTGTGCTACAGATTAGGTATACCACTCTTTGAGGAAGATAGTACTTGTCCGAGTTGCGACAAAGGGATGGATACTTTTGGCGACCACGCGTTGCACTGTTCTATTTTGACTGTAGCTGTCAGCATAGTTTTTCAGTGCCGGCAATCCATCGTCCATGCCGGCATCACTGAAAAACCAAGCCAAACCGTCAGCTACAGTAAAAATATCCCAATTAGTTTATGTATCCCCTTTTGAATCAAAAAAAAAAAAAAAGTTTATGTATCCCCAAATTGCATCTTTATAAATGCGTAATGCTAGAAAAAATTGGTTAGCCCATAAAAAAAATGGTTAGAATAGTAAAAATTTCGGTCACACTAATGCATCTGTTGGAAAAAGTACTCCCTCCGTCTTTAATTAACAGTCCTAATTGACTTTGTCAAAATATTAAGGAAATCCTATGAAATGTCATGACTAACCTTTGACTAACCTGTTTAATGTTATATTATTACTAAAATTAAAATTAATATATTAAAAATATAAATTGGGTAAAATAATGTTATTATTTTAGGAAATGCTTTAAGAAAATCAAAACCAAAATATTTTTGTTTTATTATGGAACCTATATGAATAGGTAGAGCTTTATTAGGAATTTTATAGTTGTCCATACATAAATATTTTTATTTAGAAAGGAAACTATGATTAATATGTAAGATATTAAATATATTTTTTTCCTTATTTATGGTGATACTATTTAAGATTTTGGATTGAATTTATATTATAAATGATTTTATGATTATAAAAAATGAAGGGTATATCTGATAGTTCAAGGGAAAAGTATGTTTATAAACAGAGCGGACAGATAAAAAAAGACAGACCAAAGTAGAAATTAGGACAGATAAAAAAAGACAGAGGGAGTATTTAATTAATACTTTTAATAAACTTTTTGAACTTCTCTTTATAAATACAAAATTAACATCGTAATTTTTTAAAATATATTTTACATTTTCCGATGTAACAAAATAACGAAATCTTCAAAAAAAAAAAATAGTAATATGTGTAACAAGTTCTTGTAAGCTTACAAATTCCATTTCTTTTGCTTTATTTTGGGGCTCTTTGCTCTACTTTAGCTGTATCTGATTGTACACGGCTTGTGTGCCTTTTTTTAACTAAGTTTGCCAATTAAAAACAAAAAATGTGGGTTTACTTTCCTAGGACATTTAGGGGCGACTCAATCGCAATTAGGGGCGACACTAAAAGACAAAAAAGGTCACCCAAACATAAAACTGAGCTATCCCTTATCCGCGATTTTTCTAAATGGAAACTATGCCCTTATATAATCGGTAGCCAAAACCACAATCGGTAGGTTACAAACAATCGGTAGTTTAAAATGAATCATTAGCTACCGATTAATGTATGGATATTTCGGCTAATGTTCCCTTTTATAATCGGTAGTTAATTGGACCTGTAAAACTACCGATTGTAATAATCAGAAGTTTAACTGGTTACATTACCTTCCGATTATAGGTTGCCCCAAAATGAGTTTTTTCTAAAATCCATTTTTTTCCAAAATTTTGAAATCTTCCATAATCGGTAGGATATTTGGCTACCGATTATAAGTAGCCCCACATCGGACCTTTGCCAAATTTCCACTTGGCTCAGGGTGCAGAGCCACCCCTAGCCATTTGGTTCGTGTTTGAGACGTAGCCATAATCGGAAGTTTAACTGGTTACATTACCTTCCGATTATAGGTTGCCCCAAAATGAGTTTTTTTCTAAAATCCATTTTCTCCAAAATTTTGAAATCTTCCATAATCGGTAGGATATTTGGCTACCGATTATAAGTAGCCCCACATCGACCTTTGCCAAATTTCCACTTGGCTCAGGGTGCAGAGCCACCCCTAACCATTTGGTTCGTGTTTGAGACGTAGCCATAATCGGAAGTTTAACTGGTTACATTACCTTCCGATTATAGGTTGCCCCAAAATGAGTTTTTTTTTCTAAAATCCATTTTCTCCAAAATTTTGAAATCTTCCATAATCGGTAGGATATTTGGCTACCAATTATAAGTAGCCCCACATCGGACCTTTGCCAAATTTCCACTTGGCTCAGGGTGCAGAGCCACCCCTAACCATTTGGTTCGTGTTTGAGACGTAGCCATAATCGGAAGTTTAACTAGTTACATTACCTTCCGATTATAATAATCGGAAGGTTATTAACTAGTTACATTACCTTCCGATTATGGGTTGCCCCAAAATGAGTTTTTTTTTTCTAAAATCCATTTTCTCCAAAATTTTGAAATCTTCCATAATCGGTAGGATATTTGGCTACCGATTATAAGTAGCCCCACATCGGACCTTTGCCAAATTTCCACTTGGCTCAGGGTGCAGAGCCACCCCTAACCATTTGGTTCGTGTTTGAGACGTGGCCATAATCAGAAGTTTAACTGGTTACATTACCTTCCGATTATAGGTTGCCCCAAAATGAGTTTTTTTTTTCTAAAATCCATTTTCTCCAAAATTTTGAAATCTTCCATAATCGGTAGGATATTTGGCTACCAATTATAAGTAGCCCCACATCGGACCTTTGCCAAATTTCCACTTGGCTCAGGGTGCAGAGCCACCCCTAACCATTTGGTTCGTGTTTGAGACGTAGACATAATCGGAAGTTTAACTGGTTACATTACCTTCCGATTATAGGTTGCCCCAAAATGAGTTTTTTTCTAAAATCCTTTTTAATCGGTAGGCAAAGGTGTTACAAAGCTTCCGATTAGGTTTTAACAATCGGGCACAAAATACCTCCCGATTATGGAGGGGCATATAAGTATTTTCAACCTATTTTGTCTTTTATTGTCGCCCCTAAAAGTGCTAGGTTTACTTTGTCATTTTTTTCTTTTCTTTTTATGATTGTTTCGGTACTGACTGCAAAGGGGAGTCGGTCATAGCAGATTTACAAAACATACTAGATGCACAAATTTATACATTAACACTAAGACTTTACCTTGGCCAAACAAAATGACGCGTCATTTTGTGAGTAGGTCCATCAAATCGTGTAAATGACGCATCCTAAGACTTCTGAGTATATATATTCAATGGTGTTTTTAGAAACCCATTTATGTAAATATACGCCAAGTACTAACCCTATTCTTATTTTTCCATTCTTCTATCTCTCTTAGGCCTGCACACGGTTCGGTTCGGTGCGGTTATTGCCAAAACCGATCACCTAACCGTTAAATGTGCGGTTAGCACATTTAAAACCGTAGCCGAAATACTTAGTATTCGGTTCGGTTTTTAACCGCACCGACACTATTCGGTTAATTTGCGTTCGGTTCGGTTATAACCGTATACGAATTGTTCTTGTTTCTACCTGAAATCTCTTCAATACCTTTGCTTACGGCACCCTATAGCTTGTAACAGCAACAACAATCTCCCATATCCAAACTCAAAACAGATTTAAACCCAACAATCCTAGCACACTCATCAACCCACAATCAATATCAACAACTCGAGAGCAATAGTTCACAGTGAGAACTCTAATTTAAAATAATAATAATTAAAATTCACAATCACCCAACTGATCAATTCAACTGAAAAGAAACATGCATAAGATAATTTAACAGGAAACCCAACCTCACTAATCAATCAATTTATTCCAGTTATCAGATCTGTTTAAGAACCCTAATAGCAATCACCAATTTCATCACCCAAACTGAAACAACACAAACATTAATTAAAACCAATCACCATATTCCTCAATTTAATTCATCATTCAATCAGTTTGTTATACATCAATTGTGAAGACTGCAACAAAAAAATTGTTAGCAATCAATCTCTCTTCAAAACCCTAAGTTATGTTCTTTAAAAGGCGGTGGTGTAGGTGCTGGTGGTGTAGCAGGCGGTTGCGCTGATGATGGTGGTGTAGAAGGCGGTGGCGCTGATGATGTTGCAGGTGGTGGTGCAGGCGCTGGTGTTGCTGCAGATGGTTGGGAAAGAAGAAGAAGAAGAAGAAGAAGAAGAAGAAGAAGAAGAAGAAGAAGAAGAAGAAGAAGAAGAAGAAGAAGAAGAAATCAAATAAGAAGAAGGAGAGGAGTTGGTGATTGTGGTGGTGATGGAAGCCGTGATTTAAAGTAAGAAGAAAAAAAAGAAAAACAAAAGAGGAAGTTCTCTGAAGAAGATAAGAGAGATGGAAAAGTGAGCGAGTATAGATTTTAGGGTTTAGATAAGTTGAATATATACACTGAATGTAGGGCTAGGATTAAAATAGTTTATAAAATCAATGGTTATAGATTTTCGGTTTTTCGGTGCGGTTAGTGTGTGGTTATGGGTAAAACCGTTGACCGCACCGAAGATCTAACGGTTATCATAATTAAAACCGAAACCGACCGTTGGATCATCGGTTCGGTGCGGTTAGTGCGGTTGCGGTTTTCGGTTCGGTTAGTGTGCAACCCTAATCTCTCTCTTTCTCTTTCAATATTGTTCGCCTCCATCTCAAGTCTTCCGCTCTCTTCAGAAAATCTAAGAAGATGGGAGGACAAGTAAACCACTAACCCTATTTTACATTCTTTAGCCTCCTCCTGCCTCTTTGAAGATGGGGAACATATATGAAAACTACAGATTTAAAAATAAAGGTAAACAAAATTTGATTTGTATCTTAATTTAGGTTTTTTTGAATCAATATTAATCGGAGATAATTGGTTTTGTTTGGTGTATGTCAGTTTCAGAGTACTCGATGACGGTTTGAGAGACCATCGTGAATAGTTGTATGGAGATCGGCTGTGCCGTTTTGGAAAAACCATTTGATAGACGATTTTTTTTTTTTTTTTTTTTAATCAAGTGTTATCTTTCTAATCTGCTTGTAGTACGGATAATATGATACTTTTCATCATTTAAGAGCAGTGGAGCATTGAGTTTACTTTAATTGGGCAGATACAGGTATGATCAAAGATTGGAAATGGGAAGATCCTTCTCAATTTAGTGGTGATATGTAATCAAACTTTTCAGTATCTTTTTTTTTTTATCAACAAAACGATAACTTTTCAGTATCTGTGGTATCAAAGATATAGCATAATTGTGTTCCTTAATTAGGTCAGATTGTAGGCAAGTTATTTGTTAGGTCTATCTATTTTGTTTCTTTTTTGAATCTAAGTTTAGGTTTTCTTAATCAAATGATTGTGTTGTTCGGATCACAAAATTGTTTTCCTCTATATGTTTCTTTGATGACTTATGATTAAGTTTCTAGTATTAATTATGTTTTAATCTGTTTCGGAACACTCGTGACAGTTTAAGAGACCATCTCCATTCGATGACTATGGAGATCAGTGGTGCCGGTTGCTGGAAGGAAAAATCATTTTCGTTTTTCCTTTTGGATGTTTCAATTTAAATAAATTTTATTTAGTTATTGAAGTATGTTGTTTTCTCCTTAATGAAGGACTCATGTGAATTGTGCTTTTTTAGCTTTATTGAGAGCAGCCTGCCTCGGTGTAGAGTAATACACTATTCATAACCGATTCATGTTTCGGCTTAATGCATCAGGTGGAATTACAAGTTTCTACTGCTGTTGTTAACCTTCTTCTAAATATCTGGCTAGGAAGAAGGATGAGAGTAAGAGAAAATAAGACCTGCCCGTGATTCATTCAAAAGGCAAGAATCACGGACTTTGAAGATGCCAGAAGACAATGAATTATTGGGTTAAAGGCAAGGTTGGAAGCCATCACAGATTCAGAAGCCACATGAAGACAATTTTGGCAAGAGACATTGCATTAGATGGGTTTGGACAAGTAGATAGTAGATATATTGTATTGCATTTTTGTGCGAGTGTCTTTAAATTTGTTTATATGTTGAATGACTCCCAAAAAAATTGTATATATATATATATATTAATAAAATCTGATAAATTCTTTTGTTCTCAATATTTAGTTTTATAATTTCTTTGAATAGCGGCAATTTAAATAGGGACTGGTACAAAGATTTAGGGACCAAAAGAAACTCTTTAATGAAGAAAAAAGTTGTTTAGGGAACTTATTTTTGTGGCAAAATTGATCGTCAAGTAAAGCGTTTCCAGGCCAAATGAGTCGTCATTGATAGTATATATAGGGACAAATATTTCATTAAGAGAAAAAAAAACTTGTCTTTGAAAGTTTTTAAAGGCAAAATGAATTGTCTTTAATAGAAACCATTAGAGACAAAAATAAAAGCTTTCAGCGAGGTGGAATTTTGTTCCCAAAATTTTCTTTTAAGACAAAAAATTTGGTCAGTAACAAAATATTTAGAGACAAAAAATTTAGTCTCCAAAATTTGATTTTCAAGGGCTATTAGTTTTGTCTTTGATAAAATAAATTAGAGACAAAAAATTTTGTTTCAGATAATTATCATTAAAGACAAATTAAGTTGACACGAAAATTACATTTTTGAGACAACTTTTTTGGTTTCAAATAGTTATGATTAAAGACAAAATAGTTTGTCGCGGAATTTACATTTTTGCAACCAAAATATTGCTTGCTAAAATGTGATTTTTTGTGTCAATCTTTTTCGTCATTAAAATAATTTTCACGGACAATTTTATTTCGTTGGTGAAACACACTTTTGTTGACAATAATTTTTTAGTTGTTAATTGTTTTCTCTCGTGACCGTTTGTAATTTTGTCACGATATACTTTCCCTGACGGTGTATTTGAGACAACTTCGTGACAAGAAAAAATCCATCTCAGAAAATATTTTGAGGCAAAAAAAAGGGATTACCTGACAAAAATTCTTGACACTAAATGACCATTTTCTTGTAGTGATAGTGTAGATGAGACAGAGATCTATCTAATTATACAAACCCATCTCGAGCATTTTTCCTTTAAAAGGAAAGAACGCAACCCTTCCTCTCTGTATTCTTCTAGTGGTTTATCTCTCAAGGTAGGGGATTCTTTCTCTGTACTTTTTTCAATCTTCTGAATGATAACCATTCATGCAATTTGGTAAACGATTATTTATTTGAGATGTTTTAATAACCATGAATTTAACAAGTTTTATTCAGATGAATGATCCCTGACTTTGGCGATTTTGTACAATTTAAATCTTATGTGTTCTCTGTGTTCAATCCTTGCATTTGTACTGTGATTAATTTCCAATGTTACAAATGGTTTCATGAAATATTAAAAATTGTTATGTAAATATTAAGTTTGATTTTCATCACACAAAATTCTTAAACCAACCCTTTTAAGTGTTTGATAAAATGACCCAACCAGATACGTATTTGAGAACTTCACAGCTAGAATTTTCTTGGGTATTTGTAAAGCATAGCCAAACTGGTGTACTTGATGCTTGCCCTAATTTAGTTTTTTTCATACTTTTTTTTCTGTGTGTGTTAATGGTTTGTTGATTTCCAAAGTCCCAACAATATTGTAAATTTGAGAATTTTATCTTGAAACTTCGATTTTCTTTTTCATTTGCCAACATTGCCGGGAGGGAATTTAGTTTGGAATTTTTAGGAACTTATTTAGTTATTGAAAAACTATTAAATCTTGGTGACATGAGTCTAGCTACTTATTTGGATAAGAATCCGTTCCCACACAGTATTTTGCTTTGATTTCTACTTTGGTTTAACGGTATAATTACCTAGATAGGAATTCTTAAGCTTCGTTATTGTTTTCTTATAGCTTTTGTATTTGGACTGTTTTTTCTTTAAAAGCTTAATCTTTTTCTGTTCGTGAAACCTAGTTGAATACTTTGAGTTCTTCTCATATTTTTATAAGATGAGGTATTTGTTCTTATTTTGTATTCACGTCGGCGCCGACAGAATCACCTTCCACTTTGCTAGTGATTTAACTCCCTCTTTTAAGAATGAATGCCTTCACTCTTAGTGTGTAGAGTGAAGGCATTTTTGGGACCTTTCACCAATATGACTATCTAGTCAACTGGTGGATGTGTTCCTATCTATGATATATAAGCAAACAAAGAAGAAATAAAATTATAAAGCAAACAAAAGCAAAGAAACAAAAAGATCAACAATAAGAAGTTAAAGGGGGATCCCAAGCAAAGAGTAAGTCCCAAACTGTATAGCCGAGAATCAAAATTGAACTAAACTCTTTAGGCGGTGACTAAATACAACCCAAGTTTGGGTTAAATACAACCTATATTTTACATTTCAGTTTTACTAAAACAAAAGGGATAAATGCAACCCGTATGCCAAATAACTCTTCTCTATTTTTCTATTTCCTTTCTCCATTTTTTTTTTTCTGCTACTTCCTTGTAACGCGAGAGAAGTAACTAATGAGATTAAAATCTGAAGTTAACATTAAACATAAAAAATATTAAATGGAAATAGAAAAATGTGTGCTCGAAATATTGATGATGATTCCATGGAAGATAATGAAGATAGTAAAATAAAGTTTGATCAATGCTTTGTTAATCGAAGATGATCATTGGGATATGTTTTGTTAGTGGAAGATGATGAAGATAGTTAAATAAAATTTGATCTAAACTATTTGATTTTCAAGACCATGCGTCAAACATCTTTGATTAAATCAATCACGATTATTTGAACCAATCACTAATGGAAAAACCTAGACATTGAACTCCAAAATTTTATTCTCTAAAGAAACTTGAATTATTTATTAACTCTTTATTGTATAATCACGAACTCTGAATGATTATCGATGTCAATTCCTTTGTGTGAACTTTCCTCCATATCTTTTTCCTTTGAAACCCTAAATACTATTATTTTCCCTCGTATATGTTGTTTGTATTTTTGCAGGTTGTGTTTAGTCAAAACATATTTGTGTGGTTTGGATTGTATTTAACCAAACTCTTCACTCTTTATTCAACACTCACCCATGAGAAAATAGTAGACTTCACTTCCCCTGCAACGTGTTTCTATATTTGAAGACTTATTCCTGAAAACTCCCTGATCTCTCTCTTTCAGACATCTACAAATTGTCCTCTGAAATATTCTGAGTTCCATTGTTGAAGGAGTTGAAGAATGAGTGTGACCCATGGCCAATTGGTTTTTTAGGAGGAGAATTTAAGAAAATATGTGTTAGATTGTTGACACATCAATTTCACACTCTCGGTTGAAATATTATTTTTACACTTCAAAACTGGATACAAATTGTGACGGAAAAGGTAAAAAGCGATAAACATATTCATTCCCTAGCACATTACCTAAATAGCCAAAAAGAAAAAAGAATCGTTACAATACTAACCATACTAACCGTTGCCAGGAAAGGCAAACTAAAGAAATAGATACTAGTTCTTTTAGCGTAACTTTTCCATTTCAAAATTCAGAAATTATTTACAAATATGACCCACATCTTTTCATATTATCACTTTTATTTCTATTTTGGTCGCCACCAAAACCAACTTAAATTCTTGTAAATAACAAGGTAAGAAGACGATATAAATACCACATATATACTAGAGAACATTTTCTCTTTACATAACATTCTCATTCATAATTGTAAATAAAAAAAAGGAAAAAATGTCAGAAGAGAGCGAGGGGGAAAATACTTTTTTAAAAATAAACAAAATCCTTCTCCATCAGTGCCTAATCCATTTGAAAATTTAAAAATTCCCAACTATTCTCATATTATCACTTTTATTTTTCCATTTTGGTTTGTCGCCTATCAAAACCAACTTAAATCCTTGTAAATAACAAGGCAAGAAGACAAAAAAATTACAACATCTTAATCAAAAAACGTTTTCTCTTCGCACAATAATCTCATTCATACTTGTATAGAAAAAAAAAAGACAAAGAGTGAGACGAGAAAAGACCAAGAGGTAAATACCTTTTCAAAAGTCATCCAACGAATTTCTCTTTTTCCACTAGTGTCTTCTCTATTTCAAAATTCAAAAATAATTTACAAACTCCACCCAAATCTTTTCATATTAACACTTTTTCTTCCGGTTTTATCCCCACCACAACCAACTTAAATTCCTATACAGAAGGGGTGGATGGTGGTTTTCAAGATGAAAACAAATCCTTCTCACTCATCACCATGGAATCTAACCTATATTACTCGTAGCAAAATATGGAAAAGAAAACAATAAAAATAAATAATTATCTTTCTAGATAAAATTTTCGCGACACACCTTTTTTTGTTAGTACCTTCTCCATTTCAAAATCTAATCTTTTTTTACAAATCCCACCTCAATATTTTCATATTACCACTTTTATTGCCATCAATAGCAAGGGAAGAAAAAGAAAGAAAGACAACATATTGGCTAGAAAACACTTTCTCTTCGCACAACATTCTCACTCATACTTGTAAAAAAAAAAAAAATGAGTGAGACCAAAGAGAGCAACGGGACAAATACTTTTTCAAAAGAACAAAAAATTTCTCGCTCATCACCCAATGAATTTCTCTTATACTACCCCTAGCAAAAAATGGAACACAAAACAATAGCAAAAAATGGAACACAAAACAAAACAAAACAAATAAATATAAATTATTATTATTTTAACTTGGCGGATTGGGATTTGTAAATTAATTTGGGACTAGCTAATAAAACAAAGCATGTTTCATCAGGAAGTAAAATCCAAAACTCATTGGCCATATACCTTTCCTAATGGCAAAATAACCCCTAATTAATTAGCACTAGTCTATTGAATTAGTTAAGTGATATTGTTAGATTAAATTTGTTAAGTATATATTATGATTCTTGTTAGAAAAAAAATAGCTTTTGAGAATTTTGCAACGAAAATGAGTTTCTCTAGTCAAACACTTTTCAAAATGGAATTGAACAGGGTTTTGTTGGTTTAATTATTCACATGACATTTGGAATTCAGAGATTCAGAACCTAGGTCATGAAAAGTCGTCATACTCGACTGTGCAACAACATGCCGATCGTATATAATAATAATAAAATGATGACTTTTAACAGTGACATCAAATGTCTGCATGTTGTATTTATTCTAATCATTGCAATAAGTCGTCATGCTCGAGAAAACCGTGACGACTGTCTATTTTATGGACGCGGTCTTCATGTTATTTTTTCAAAATATTGACTATTAAAAGTAAATTTAGATACAGGAAAACTTGTTTTTGGAAGTTCTTAGTCGTCATGCTCGAGATTGTAACGATGATAACTCTACATATTATAGAAAACAGTCGTCATGCTATATTTTCATAACCATGGCGACTAAAACAAAATTTGAATATAGAAAACATTGGTTTTTAGCAGTTATAGTTGTCCTGGTTGAAAATGCAATACTATGACGATTGTGTATTAGTCGTCAAGTTATTTTCCAAAACCATGGCGACTAATAACAAAATAGGACAGAGTAACAACTTGTTTCCGTCAATTATTATTCATCATGGTTTAGCTTTTCCCATGACGATTGTTCATAATAATCACTAATCGTTATGGTTGAGGAATGAAGACGATCACTAAAAAGGAAAGGGTACTGAGTACAACACATTTTCCTTAGGCAACCTATATGGATAAAATCTAATACCATTGCAAGTATATCTAAATTAAAGATCATTGAACAATATTCATATAGAGTTTTTCTGTTTCTCTTCCACAATCAATATGTCTAGACTAAGAAGTCTGTGAACCTGATTGTGCAGAAGAGTTCTTGGACGATCTCATAAATCAATATCCCAGATCAATCTAGTTGTATCCAAATCAAGAATACTGACGAGTATGAAACTTGTACTCTATTTTTCAAGATAGAATTACACAATAACTAGTCTCATTATACAATAATAAGGACTAAAACTACCTATATTGTACACGTACTACTTGTGATATTCCTATTAGAAATATAAAACAATATAATGATGAAAATAAAAAACATGAGACACCAGAAGTTTTGTTAACAAGGAAGACTACAACTGCAAAAAAAAAACAAAAAAAATGGACCTCGTCCAGCTTTCATCACCAAATTGTATTAATCTACTATAGACACTAGCCTACTATCAGACTTCGGACTGGAATGTAGTTGAGACCGAATCAACCCTCTAAGGAATCCTGCCAGAGTCGTGCACCTTACGTATCTTGAACCTTGCAAGGATCTACGCAATTGATTCTCTTAGCTGACATCCTTTGCAACCTAAGAGTTACTTCAACCTAAGTGAATACTTTTGATACTAATCTACCTCTAACAAATAGGCCTATTTGATTCCCTTTTGATCTTTCGATCTAGGTTTGGAAATATGTTTTCAACAGACAAACTCTAGCAAACCTCACGAATCCAGAACACTTAAACTTAATCCTGGATTACTAACCACCTTTCAAGAACAGTCAAGAAAAATCAATGAATAAGAGTTTAGATATATATATATATATCTTGAGGAATCGCAAAGTCCGAGACCAAGAAAACCTTGTGATTTCAATATATCTCGCTCTAGATAGGACCTCAACAATCAATAAAAACAAGATCAAGATACACAAACTATCAGGTAAAGGATAATTGGACATGGCTTCACGAATCCATAAATAAAGTCTTTAAGTGGTACACCTAATTATGTTTCTCAAAGGAAACCTAAATTAGTAGAGGACGGCTCTAACAAATAACTAGCACACAGAAGTGTCAAGGATTAAAGTTCCCGGTTGTTTGAGTCTCTTTATTTATAGACTTTCAAGGCTCTATGTAGCTTTGAATTCTAGCTAATATAACTTCAAATTTAAGTAAATACTTTCTCTGTTTATATAAAATTCTTATTAGGAACTCATGTAAGCATGCAAGAATTATGTCTTGAAATTACACGAAAGAAGATACACTATGGTCTAGAACCGTGTACAATGATAGTTCGTGGCAAACATGCCTTATGAATTTACAAGCATAAATCATATTCATTAACACTCAAGACTTAAACCATGATTCACAATCACAAAGTGACTTAGTGAACAAAATTGTCTTATAAGTGTTTATAAGAGTGGTAGTAATGCCAGACATATTTGTGAAAATATTTTATAAGCATCTGCTCGATACCAGGTAGGTATGTACAGGGGTACGCATACCAATAGAAAAGTTCGTTAAATTAGGATATGAGTATGTGTACCCTTAGCCATTCACGAACTTAGGACCTCTAGGTATGTGTACCTCCCTCTCATTCACGAACTTAGAACCTTAGGTTACGCGTACTGGGTATGCATACCTACTTCCCATTCCGGAACTCAGATCACTATGATACGCGTAATAGGTATGCGTACCTACCATGTGTCCAGAATTTCACTAGTTCTGAAAAATCTCTTTAACCAATTTGAAACATTCTCAATCCTCGTGGATAATGTAGATCATTGCTTGGTCAATTTCCAAGATTGAAAGGATCTAAAATATCCATTACTTGAATCATATAAATTTATCAAGACAAGCTTGATTCGGAACTTCTACCTTCCAATATTAAATATACTATAACTATATGACATATGTTAGAGCATTGCTTGGTCGAACTCACATGTGTTTCTATCTCAAGCATGTTTTTCAATATTAGTAATCAAAAATATACGTCTTGATTTCTAGTTTACTTATGAATAAGTCCCGGTCTAGGATACTTAAGTATAGTTGATCTCCAGACTCCACGGCGATTATCTTGCGAAGACGAAGAACTACTCAAGGAACCGGTAGAAATTCATCCGACCAAAAAGGTATGTGGATACTTGAACTTATCTAGCACTCAAAAGTCTATCTATCTATCTCCTACTCTTGAGACAACAGTCTTATAAGTATGATAGTTTTCATACATACACATTTGCTATTTCGAGCCGAGTTTACTCGCCTATATTTTTCGCGGAAGTTCATGTCCGTGAATTTCTGCTGAGTTTGGAGTTTAGGAACTTACAAACCAGTCACCTTAGGTACGCGTACCCATGGAAGTTTTCCATCCGAAAATTTCTGTTAGGTTTTCAAACCCAATTCCGGTAAAGCTAGAGTACGCATACCCGTACGCGTACCCAAGATGGTTATTTCTCAAATCGGTTGTTCATGAACTTAAACAATAAATCAATAAGGAATGCAATCTTTGCAAACCGTGGCTATATTTTTCATGAATTGATTCAATTTAATTAAACCGATTTTACTTCAGTTGTGTCTTGTGTAGTTACATAAGATTTCCTTGCAGTTGAACAACTCTTGAACTAGTTCTAATGAGTCATTTGAACTAGTTATGAGAAAGATAAATATGGTTGATATGAAAGTTCTCATATGGATAACCATTGGTTAACTATTCGTGAACCAACCAAATGTACACGTTTAGGTACGGTTACTCAAACCTAAATGAAATACATTTCATTTGTGTGTGTGGCAAGCTAAATTTCGATCTAATGGTTGAAAGATATTAGCTTGGATAAGTCAGGTTTTTCATCTAATGGTGAATATTGAATGCTTTGTTACCACACTAACTTAGATTGCAAACCATAATTTGAAATATATATAAAGGATACTTCTAGCAATTGGAAAAACTAATCCCCACACCTCATGTGTGATACTAGTTGGTTTGCTAGAGTCGATTATCCTTTAATCGTAGGTTTCTTCTCGAGACCCTGTCAATAATGACTTAAAGACTTCATTGGGATTGTGAAGCCAGATGAAACTACTTCTCTTGTAGTTGAGCGATCTGATCTTGACATTTCCTATCGTACGAGTTCAATTGAATAATTGGCTTGAGATTACATCTCTGATAGGTCAAGATAAAAAGAAATCACAAACATTTTCGTCTCATCGTTTGTGATTCCGCAATATCTAGTTTCGCTACCATGATTTAGATTATTGTGAGGTGATCAATAATTCTAGGATGTTCTTCGCGAATATAAGTCCGGGTTATTGATTGGTTCTTGTTCACCTTGATTTTATCAAAATACGGAATAAAACTACTAGGTTTATCTGTGGGAGACAGATTTATCTATTATCGTAGACTTTTCTGTGTGATACAGATTTGTTTATTCAAGTCTTCGACTTTGGGTCGTAGCAACTCTTGGTTGTGGATAAGATGAGCTAAGGGAATCAAGTGTGTAGTATCCTGCTGGGATCAGAGACATAAGGAGCGCAACTGTACCTTCAATAAGTGTGATATTGATTAGGGTTAAACTACAGTCCAAACCGAAGTTAGTTTGTAGTAGGGGTAGTATCTGTAGCGGCTTAATACAGTGTGGTGTTCAATGTGGACTAGGTTCCGAGGTTATTTTGCATTTGCGGTTTTCTCGTTAACAAAATTTCTAATGTTTGTGTTATTTCTATTTCGCATTATATTTTGTTATATAATTGAAATATCACAGGTTGTGCGTTGTATCGATCAATTGTGAAATCCAACCTTTGGTTGTTGATTGGAAATTGATTGATCCTTGGATATTGGTCTTTGGTACCATCCAAGTTTATATCTCTCTTGTAATTGATAAAGACTCGCAAATTTCTATTTTCTTGAGTATAGATCAAATCGAGAGATAGAGATATTAACTCCTTGATATACTTTTTATTAAGATTGAGTATGACTGTCTAGTTGATTCTCTTAAAAGTATATTCGATGTAGTCCATACAGATTGCTAATCGAAATATTGGGTCAGGTTTTTAGACCCCCGCTTTTTCAATTGGTATCAGAGCAGGCAAACACGTTTAACACCTTAAAAGTCTGTGTTTGTGGCGATCTGATTCTGTGGACAAAGTAGTATCTCGTTCTACGCATAGTCTATGTCTTCTAATACTTTTAACTATGTCAAGTGTCTTGGTTTTTCCTCAAAGGTTGACTCCTTAGCTGATTCTTCCGAATCCCGAGAAAGGAACGAGACAATTGAAAAAATGTCAGAAGTAAACCGGAATGTCACCAGAAACAAAGAAAATTCGATTGAGACGGTTGATTTCAAAAATCATGCTCAATTCTTGGATGAATTTGAAAAGTCTCTGGATCGAGAACGTGAACTCTATAAAATCATTGAGTCATTTTCTAACAATATTAAAAAACTTACTCAAGAGAATATGCTTCAACAAGAGAAGATTAGTATCCTTGAGAATATTATTAAAGAGGGAACAATTAAAGAAAATTAATTGAGACACATTCATCTAATCTAAATAACCTTCATGTTGAAACAAAGAATATTACTGCATTTCTTCACCTAGCCCAAAGACAGCTTTTCTCCTTGACAAAGGAAAACGCTGTCAAAGTGAGAAATTTTTGTATGCTAAGCAAGCTACCTGACACGAAGAATAACTCACCAAAGGAAGTCCCTGCTAAAAATTGTTTACATAAAAAAGCAGGCTTCCAAACGGGATATGGGTTTGAAACATATATTCTTCAACAATTCTCTTCCATGAACTTGTTCATTATGTGGGAAAAGAAATCATATTGCTAAACATTGTTATGTTATGAAGAAGCAGATCTCCGATCTTCGAAATCTTCTTTTATTCACTGTCAATCGAGTTAATCATTTGACGGAATCAACAATGGATTTCACTCCTACAGAAGGCCAGAATTATCATAATTTTTTTTTTAATGATCATTTATTTCAAAAACTTTACAGGAATCGTCTTTTTTCTCATGGTACAAATTATACCACAAAAACACAAGTTCCCAGTGTATATGAGAATAAGACTGGTAGATCTAAGTCTAGAAGGTGGAGACCTATCTCAGTTGATCCTCTAGAACCAATCTGTAGAGGTCCTAGACTTGATCATCAAAAATTTCCATTGAATGGATTCTCTCAAAGGGTTGCAAGAAATTTCTATGGAATTAGAAACAGTCATGAAGAGAAAAGAAATACGAAAATCAGATCGACTGATGGTATTCACAAATCATCTCTAAACAATTATGGTAAGAGCATATCTCATCCTGCTACCTAAATATAGGTTTTCTAATCCTTGTGTCTAACTTGAGGGTTACAAGGATGTCTGTTTATGAGGTGCTCAAGTCTTAGGTCGATCACCATCTGTTCTGTTGGTTTGATGTCTGCTCTACATATCAAGTTTTTATGTTTCACTCTCTGTATATAATATATCTCTTTTGCTCTATCTAACTTGTTCAGATATTGAGCCCTGCTTAAAAGAGTCATTTTAAGAAATAATATCTATTTCTTCTTGGGTCATTCTCGGTTCTGATATTTTTCTCCTGGTCCACGAACGTCCAAATTTTATAGGATTTCTTTCAAAAGTGTGTTTCCCTCAACTGATAACATATATATTATTTGTATGTGTTTATTCATTTTCCTAGAAAATGTTGTTTATGGAACCCCCGGTTGAATCTCAAAAAGAAGACTCCAAAGGATGTGATTCTGTTCAAGATCTGCTTCTGAAAAAGATGCTTGAAAGAACAGAGTTTAACTCTTGGATAGGAGAATCTGTCAAGGATTTAATTATAGTTCAGAATAAAGTTAAGAACGAGCTTGCTAACCTTCAATTGCAGATAAATCAATTCGTTGATGGTCAAGCAAGAATCCTTGATAATCAAAACATCTTGATCAGGAACCAGAAGAAAGTCATCCTTGATTGCGTCAAAGCCAGGCATCTTGCTCGCATAGTTGACCGAAAAACTAATGTTCTAACTCATGAACATGGTGTCTTTACGGTCAAGAAAATCAAGGATATTCTCCTATTTGATGGACCTTTTCAAAGGAATGAAATTATCAAAGAAAATTGATATAATTTGTCTAGGAAGTCTTCTTATGAAAATTTTATTCTTGTGTTTTAGGAAGAATAACTAGAGTTTGGAATAGCCATCATTGTGATTATATATAGTTATGTCCAATTTTATTTTCATCTTTGTTTTGTATTTAGATTTATTTATTTAAACTCTACAATTGTTTGGAAATGATTTTTGCAGTATTAATCTATATGGTTTTATATATTGCAATATGTTATGAGATATGTGTGTTTGCATCCGTGACCTATTATGAGATTTGTATTTAATTTGATTGTGTATTCCGATTAAATTAATCATGGGTTCTCTTGTGGTTAGTTTAATTGAGAAATTTTGGATATAGAAAATCATTTCTTATGGTTTTTGGTGTCCAATAAAATCCTTCTTTTCTTGTAAAAGTAAGGTCGCTCTTGTTGTTCTCTCGGGAATGACATCAAATAGGGAAGAGTTCTTTTGAACTTGCGCTTAATTTCCATATTTTTGTGGGGAGTGCGCCTGTGGAATATTTGAGGGGTTATCTTGTATCTTTATAAAATCCTTGATGAATGCATTTAGCTTCGGATTTAAGATTGCATCTAAACAAGTTGATATGTCCTTTTATTTGGTCTTGATGCGTCTCCATGAAAATTTCATTAGGATCCCGTTTTTGTACCTTTGCCAATTTTATTAACAAAAAGGCGGAGAATTAATATGTAGTTCACACTACAAATACATATGATCTATATGCCTTATGGGTCATTATGTAAGGGGGAGTGGTTTTCGTGTTGAGACGAAAGTATTGACTAAGGGGGAGTGATACATATCACCATAGTATTGTTGTCAAAGTTATGATATAAGAACTTTGATGATATGTAATGATACTATGACACTGTATAACAATGATCGAGAGCTTTTGTTTTCTCATTTTTAAGGCTACGAGACGTCAACAACTATGATGCTGAACTGAACATATATGGAATCATGGGAGTACTTGGAAAATATGAAGTTTTCGAGTAATGTTGAAGCACCAAGGAGATTAAGCATGTGGACAAGAAGCTACAAAGTTTTATCTATTTTGTAATCCATATGTATTGATAGTTTTGTCACTAAAATTGACAAAGGGGGAGATTGTTAGAGCATTGCTCGGTCGAACTCGCATGCGTTGCTATCTCAAGCATGTTTGTCAATATTAATGATCAAAACTATACGTCTTGATTTCTAGTTTACTTATGACTAAGTCTCGGTCTTGGATAGTTATGTATAGTTGAGCTCTATACTCCATGGCGATTATCTTGCGAAGACGAAGAACTACTCAAGGAACCGGTGGAACTTCATCCGATCAAAAAGGTATGTGGAGACTTGAACTTATCTAGCAATTAAAAGTCTATCTATCTATCTCCTACTCTTGAGACAACAGTCGTATAAATATGATAGTTTTCATACATACACATTTTCTATTTCGAGCCGAGTTTACTCGCCTATCTTTTTCTCGAAATATGTATTGGTAAGATTTCGCTTTAACCACTTTCATCTTTATCCGTGACGAAAGTCATGATGACGTTTCAATCTCGCAAATGGCTTTGATGAAGATAGTCAATTCTTTATGTCTAATGACTATTAACATTATAGAAGATTGTTTCAATGATTGAAATGTAAAGTTGAGATTACGTAACCACCTATGGATATAAGCACATATAGTGTGTTCGCACATTAGTGTATAAATCCATGTATCGGAAACCAAGTGCGTGCATATGTTTGCATGCGGTATCGGTGAAGGAGACAGGTTGGGTACGTGTACCCGTACGCGTACTGGTGGAAGTTCATGTCCGTGAATTTCTGCTGAGTTTGGAGTTTACGAACTTATAAACCAGTCACCTTAGGTACGCGTACGCACGAAAGTTTTCCATCCGAAAATTTCTGCTGGGTTTTCAAACCCAATTCCGGTAAAGCTAGAGTATGCATACCCGTACGCGTACCCAAGCTGGGTATTTCTCAAATCGGTTGTTCATGAACTTAAAACATAAATCAATAAGGAATGCAATCTTTGCAAACCGTGGCTATATTGTTCATGAATTGATTCAAGTGAATCAAACCAATTTTGCTTCAATTGTGTCTTATGTAGTTACATAAGATTTCCTTGCAGTTGAACAACTCTTGAACTAGTTCTAATGAGTTATTTGAACTAGTTATGAGAAAGATAAATATGGTTGATATGAAAGTTCTCATATTTCTAACCATTGATTAACTATTCGTGAACCAACCAAATGTACACGTTTATCTACAGTTACTCAAACCTAAATGAAATACATTTCATTTGTGTGTGTGGCAAGCTAACTTTCGATCTAACGGTTGAAAGATATTAGCTTGGATAAGTCAGGTTTTTCATCTAACGGTGAATATTGAATGCTTTGTTACCAAGGTAACTTAGATTGCAAACCCTGATTTGAAAACTATATAAAGGAGACATCTAGCAATTGGAAAAACTAATCCCCACACCTCCTCTGTGATACTAGTTAGTTTGATAGAGTCGATTCTCCTTTAATTGTAGGTTTTGTTAGAGCACTGCTCGGTCGAACTCGCATGAATTGCTATATCAAGTATGTTTTTCAATGTTAGTGATCAAAACTATAAAGTCTTGATTTCTAGTCTACTATAGCTAAGGTCAGGGACTAGGATAGAAAGTGTAGTTGAGCTCAAGAACTCCATGGCAATCATCATACAAGACGAAGGACTACTCAAGGAACCAGTGGATCTTCATCGACTAAAAGGTATGTGGAGACTTGAACTTATCTATCACTCAAAAGTCTATTTACTCTATCTCCTATCTTGAGACAAAAGTCGTTTTACTATATAGATTAATGATATACACATGTGACATTTCGAGCTGAGTACATCTCACTTATCTATTTCTCGAAATATGTGTTGGTAAAGCTTTTGCCTTAGCCAAGTTCATCTTTGCCTAGTAATGAAAGTCATGTTATGTTTCAATCACTTTGGAAATTTCTCTGACAAAAACTAGTTTGTGAATAACAACTATATGACGTCCTCTGAGAATGTTTCAATGATTGAAATGAGAGTTTAGACAATATAACCACTGGGGGATATAAACATTGTTGTGGTAACACATATATGTATAAGTCCTTATGCACTTGAACTGAAGTTTGTGAACTTTGTTGATCAAGTGAAAACCGGAACTTGAGCAGTCAACCCAATCCATGAACTCAGTCCGCGAACGAGCGTAGTTATCGAACCCGAGAATTTCTGTTGGAGTTGAAGTTTGGTTTCAGTCCGCGAACTGACGGAAGTTCTCGAACCCGAGAATTTCTGCTGGAGTTTGTGAACTCCAACCGGTTACTTAAGTCCGCGAACCAAGTCCGCAAACTTGAGTGGTTATGTCTAAAATCAATGCTCGTGAACTTATTTAAATTATCTAAGGAATGCTATTGCAAACCGTGGCTTTATAGTTCATGAATCGATTCGAGTGAATCACATTGTTTTTGCTTCAATTGTGTCTTGTGTAGTACATAAGATCTCATAGCAATTGAACAACTCTTTAACTAGTTCATTTGAGTCATTTGGACTAGTTATGGTGACGAAGAATATGGTTGATATGAAAGTTATCATTTGGCTAACCATTTGGTTGACTAATCTTGAACCAACTATTGCACCCGTTTGGGTACGGTTACACAAACCCAAAATCGTCAAGTACATGTGTGTATGGAAAGCTAAGTTTTCGATCTAACGGTTGAGAGATATTAGCTTGTATCTAATCAGGTTTTCATCTAACGCTAAATATTGAATGCTTTGTTACTAAGCTAACATTGATTCTAAACCCTGATTTGAAAGACTATATAAAGGAGAACTCTAGAAACTGGGAAACCTAATCCCCACACATTCTGTGTGATACTAGTTTGCTAAGCTAGAGTCGATTCTCCTTTAACCTTTGGTTTTCTGCTTCTAAAACCAGGTTAACGACTTAAAAACTTCATTGGGATTGTGAAGCCAGACCGATACTACTTTTCTTGTAGTTGTGTGATCTGATCTTGTTATTTATATCATACGAGTACAATTGTAATAATTAGATTACGATTTATATCTCCGATAGGCAAGATATAAAAGTAATCACAAACATCTTCGTCTCATCGTTTGTGATTCCACAATATATTTTTTCGCTGCGTCGATTAAGACTATTGTGAGGTGATTAATAAAACTGAGTTGTTCTTCGGGAATATAAGTCTGGTTTTAATGATTGGTTCCTGCTCACCTCGATTTATCAAAAGATGGAACAAAACTCATAGGTTTATTCGTGGGAGACAAATTTATCTATCTTGTAGACTTTTCTGTGTGAGACATATTTGTTTGCTAAAGTCTTCGACTTTGGGTTGTAGCAACTCTTGGTTGTGGGTGAGATCATCTAAGGGAATCAAGTACGCAGTATCCTGCTGGGATCAGAGGTGTAGGAGCATAACTGTACCTTGGATCAGTGTGAGATTGATTGGGGTTCAACTACAGTCCAGATCGAAGTTAATTTGGAGTAGGCTAGTATCTGTAGCGGCATAATACAATGTATGTTTAATCTGGACTAGGTCTCGGGGTTTTTCTGCATTGGCGGTTTCCTCGTTAACACAGTTCTGGTGTCTGTGTTATTTCTTTTCCGCATTATATTTTTATATAATTGAAATAATACAGGTTGTGCGTTGTTCAATCGATTAGAATATCCGACATATTGGTTGTTGATTTAAATTGATTGACACTTAGATATTGGTCTTTGGTACCATCCAAGTTATATCTCTTTGATTAGACTCGCGAATCATATTTTCTTGAGTAAATCAAATCGAGAGATTGAGATAATAACTCCTTGAGTATTTTCTATTGATTGAGTCTAGTTGATTCTCTAGAAAAATAACTCGTAGTTGTCCATACATATTTCTAATCGAAATATTGGGTGAGGTTGTTAGACCCCTGCTTTTTCAATTGGTATCAGAGATGGCAAACACGTTCAAGACCTTACAAGTCTGTGTTTGTAGCGATCTGACTCTATGGACAAGAGTAGTATCTCTGATAAATACGTCACCAGAAATAAAAAATCCGTCTCGTCTAATTATATTAAAGAGAAAGATTCCTCTATCTCAAACGTAGACGAACCTTATGTTAAAATTAGACAGACAGGATCTGACATGTGTTGTACCGACTACCCTTCAAAAGAATGCTTCTTTCTAAATGAACGAGAAATAGCTGAAAAGAGTGAACTGATGATAAGTTTTGTTAAAGTTCAAGCTTATCGGTTGAACCAACATGTCAAAATTCTTCTTGGGGAAATAAGAGACTACAACACCAATGACTTTGAAGGTTTGCTCTTTCTGAAGGCATGTCTTGAAGGAGATTTATTGGAAATCAAACATCGCTTGAAAAAACTCTCAAATTAAGGATGTTTCAAGAAGTTCTCTAAACCATAAGAAGAATCAATGGTTCCTTCTCATAAAAATGTGTTAATACCCTCCTGTCAGAGATGGTGCACATTGCATGAAGGAAGGAAATCTCCACAGAATGTTAAGATAGTACCTTCTAACAATCATAAGGTATGTTCCTTTTGTAATTCAAGAGGACCGATCAAACAGATGAGAAGCTCTAGGTTGAGTAACAATTCTCTTGTTCATATGCAACCCACCTTTGATGTAATATTCAAAGGAATAACTGACGTCCATATGACTAAATCAATTGGTTTCAGTACTTACCATGTGAATTCTACCAGGAAAGTCAGTTCTATGAGTTCCCCAAATATATTATCTCAGAATAGATGTCTTAACAATCTAAGAGGAGATCAATATCCTTACAACTTAAAAAGGGGAGTTAATAATACAATTGATGTGAACAGAGTATCAGAAAGAAGCCAACTCTCTTCAGGTAAGAATCATTCCTCTTATTTTCACCTCTCACATCATAATGGTTTTCCTCAAACGTTTCATATAGAAAAGGATAACCAAAAGCTTTGTTCATTTAATGAGCCAATGGCTCATACTTGTGTTAATTAATCACAAGGTTGAGAACTTGCTCATAAAAATCCTGTTGAGCAAATTGTGTAAAATTCAGGTGTACTTTGGCAATTTGAATTTTGTCTAGTTGAGATCTGCTATTATCGTTTATAGCTAAACTAGTGCCTGCAGACAATATTGCCTAAAAAGTATTTCAATGTCTTTTAGTATTTTTCTGTTCATTTGTCTTGTGTTATTTTCTTGTGGAGTGCACTGTGTTCGAATGTGTACATGGGTTACCGTTTAGATTTTACAGCTTGGAAACTCTAAAAATCCTTCATCTAAACAAAGCATTTAAATAGCCTACCTATAGAGTTATATATGTCACGTACGCATACTCTAGGTTTTTCTGGGTTATCAAGAATGTCCTCCTCCTCATCTTTCAATGGTGGTTTTGCAAATGGATTTCTTATAAAAGGTTTTGGCGTTGAATCAAAAGGAAGAAAGCAAAGAACTCTTGTAGAAGATGGAGCACCTAATGCCTCATGCTACTATGCCTACTCACATCAAGATGTTGAGAATGAGGATATGGTGTCTGCTGAAGTGGTTCATGACTTTCTGAAATACTTTGAGAAAGCAAAACTGCAACTTGTTGATACAATGAAAGATCTTGATGTGGTTAGAAGTGAGTTGAAAAAGGTTACTGCTGACCTTGGTCTCATGAAGTCACATGTTAAATAACTTCTCAATAAGGATATCTTCTCCGAAGATGCAGTTAATGATATGGATCACAATCTCAAAAGTTTTGAAACCTGTGAAGCTATCGAACGTGAACTTTAGCTTGTGATCGGTTTCTAGTAGACATGTTTGAGTTAACATTATCTAGTAAATCTTTTATTTTTATCTTTTGTTTAGAAGAATAACTAGTGTCTTGGAATAGCCATAATTGTGATTACACATAGCTATATCCAATGTTTTTCATCTTCTTGTTTTTAGATTTTTTTGTTTAAAAATTCTAAGTTTGTTTGGAAGATGCTGGTTGCAGTATTAATCTTTATGGTTTTATATATTGCAATATTTTGATGGGATATTGTGTTTACGTCCGTGAACTTGATTGTCCCATATTTTGTCAAAAGTAAAGTCGTTCGTGAATTGATATGCAAATATTAATAAAATGATGAATAGACTCCTTCCATGGTGAATTCTTCTCCTTCTTAGTCTTCCATGGCTCAACTATCTAAAAATTTTGGCGATACTGAACATGGTATCCCAAATAAGTGCGGAGACGAAGCTATTACTAAAATATATCAGTCTCTCTCTAACATTTGCGATGCTCTTATCTTAGCTGATAATGCTTCTCTTCGCGGAGTTTCAAAATCGCTGACTCCAGTCTCTTGAATTCTCTTGGTATACTGGTATGTTTCCTCTTGTTTATTTTTGTATTTATTTCTTCGCCAAATCTTAATTTACATGACCCTCTCGCAGGTTGGAAGGGCTTCTTTTGATGTTGCCTCTGATCTAGATAAAAGATGTGCCAACTCTGAAAAGAAAACTGCTAAACTTTGCGAGGATAAAGAAAAATTAGAATCTAAAGTTATTGAGCTTCGCAAGAAGAATAAACAACTAGAGACTGAAGCTTCTGTTGATAAACAAAATCTCTGATCTTGATAGAGCTAACCAACAACTCTATGGTATGACTGATTTCCTTTCTCTCTTAATTCTTTTTACTTTATTGCATCTTATTCAAGCGACCGCTTTTAACTTGCAGATATTTATGGTCTTACTGACAAGGCTATACTCTTTCAATCTTTCCCTGAACCTGTATATGATCATACTCTTCTCGCTTGTCTTAATAATTATTTAAGTAATTTCTCAGATGATAAGATTAAATCCTTCTCCATAGATGAACTTAGATCCAAGCTTAATCTTTTAAAAATTGAACACAAATTCAATTTAGGTCTGACTGATAGAAATAAGCGCTTTTATCTTGATTCGAAGAAAGAAATAGATAGATTAAGACAGCAGAATAACGATCTTATTGATGAGAAAGATCTTGCTATCAAAAAGGGATCCAAGACCCTAGCAGACTTTCATAAAACTCTCCTTGATGTTCAAATGGATAGAGATAAACTTATCCGCGAGAATGAAGATCTTCTTGCGAGGGAGACTCAAGTTCGATCTCGTCTCCTTATTAATAGCGATGACGAATTTTCTTGGGCTGCGAAGGTTCTTGATAACGCCAGGAATGACCTAGGTGTAAATGTTAGCCTTCAACTTGAACAAGCGGCTTTAATTAGGGATATGATTTCTGAAAGAGAAGGTTGTTAACTTGTTCAAATCTTGCTAATTTTTCATTTTAATATTCTTCTTGATAAAGCTTCTAATTTGTTATCACGTTCTCGCAGTTGTTGAAGGAAATTATCGCAAGAGATTTCAAGAACTTGAAGATGAAAAACATCAACTCGCGACCAAACTTACTGCTCGCAATAAGAAGTATTCAATATTGAAGGACCATCTCAAAGTTACTACTGCGAATTTTAACAGATCTCTTGTTATTACTCGCAATAAATTCATTAAGTTGGTTTTCGATGATCATAATATCTCTTATTCTGCATATCCTGATCTAGAAGAACAAATCCCAGAAGAAATTTCAAGATCTGCTATCTCTGATAGCGAAGCTGAAGATTCTAGCGATGAAGACAGTATTGGTGATGATGAACAAGAAGAAAATTCTGACGATGAAGAAAAATCTGACAATGGTGAAGAAAAGAAATCTGGCGATGAAGATGGCGATCAGTCTAATTAATTTTCTTCTTCTTTTATCTTTTTTGCATAATTATTTCCTCTTTTCTGTAATTAGTTGCGAGTTTTTCCGCCATTATAAACTCCTTTTGCTTCTATCTGTATGAATCAAAAAACAATTATCTTCTGCAAAGCAATCAATATAATTGTTATCTTTTAATGATCTGTATAAGTATGTTATTTATCAATGCAATTTTATCATATAATAGATGAATAATAATTTCATCATTCTGTGCATTCCCATACTTTCCTCTATTATTCATCTGCAATAAGAGAAAATTGCATAAATATTAATTATTAGTTGAAGTAAAAATATATTATGTCTCAGCACTAGTGTGACATTATGCCTCAATACTTGCCAAATCTCATAAATACTGCGAGCAGTATCGCAATAATCTGTTGGTCTTATTATGCCTTCCTAGTTAAAGGTCTTATTTTGCCAACTTTTACATTTCTCTGCGACAAAATCGCAAGACGTCTTTATATTTGCATATATCGACCCATTGATCTTGTCTTATCAGTATTGCTTGATTATATTCCGACAATATGACAAGTCTAAGCTTTCTCGCGAAATCAAAGTCTCGTGACATTGCCGTCTTGCGATGAAATCGCAGGACGTCTTTACACTTTCATGTAAAAACCCATTGATCTCATCTTAACATTTTTATTTTGGCTTTTTGCCTCTGTATAATTTTCGTCACGTGACAATATGATAGGCCTAAATGTTCTTGCGCGCGATCATAAAGCCCCATGACATTGCCGTCTTAAGACACTTATCAGCTCCCTAATGGAGGGTGTCGCCCTTATCTCCCCCCTGGTTGCCCCTTCAAGGAGGGCACATCGTACATACAAGACTAGCTCCTCCCATCCAGATTTACCAACAACCAGCTATTTTCGCAGCCTCTTGTCCTTTATGCCTATATGGCTTATAGTTACAAGACTGCACCTAAGTGGGGTTTTCTTCAGGTCAAGTGCATCATAGCCAAGACTTACCAAGAATGGCAAGGGAGTTTCGTACGCCATTGGCACCCTTGGCTCAACTGTGTACCTCGGTGCCTTGGTCATACTTTGCACTTCTTGGAAGATATTCTCGGTCGTCCAACCAGGGTATAACCATATATAGTTGGAAATCCAAGATCTCTCTCCCGGATAGGTTTTCTTTAACCCCAACATCTGCATGACTCAGGATCCAGCAGTGGTATAACCTTACCCCTAAATCATGTCAAGATATACCCCCTCCTATGACGTGCTATTAGGTCTTACATTTGCCTCTTGCGAAATTTTATTCGCGAACTAGGGTGCACGCCATAAAGGTTCGTCTCATTCTTTTAATCTCTGCGAAATTTTATTCGCTGTTCTTGCGAGTATTGTGACTCGGATAGAATTTCATAACTTTGAATATCTTGCGATTCTTTCAAGCAGAATATTCTGTTCAATTACATATTTTTTCAAACAAATCATTCATAGAGTTCTCTAGAGTTCATCATTTTACCTCTCTACTTACTATTTTCTGATCATGCTTTTCTTCTATGTTTTACCGTTGTTTCTTTTTCTGCGAGACGCTCTCCATCAGCTTTCACATCCTCTTTCCGCTCTATTGCATCAATCATTAACCTTTCACATCTCTGTTGTTGTTTGATTTTGTACTTCCAATTGCTATTCTTTTCAGCTCTTTCTTCGCAAGACTTCATGTCGATTTCGTAACATTTCTTGCTTTCTCCCCAATCTCCCTTAATAATTCCAACACCTTTCGGATGAGGAAATTTGATACATTGGTGATAAGTGGAGGCAACACCCAATATCCCATGTAACCAAGGTCGTCCTATCAAGGCATTGTAAGGTGATTCGATATCCACAACGTAGAATAAGATTTTTGAAGATATTCCTTTTAACGGTATCTGCATTTCAATTTCGCCCTTTGGTTTGTTAGTTGTACCGTTAAATCCATAGATTTTATATGTTGATGGTATCAAATCTTCATCTCTTCCACCCATGGTTCTATAGGTATGATATAATAAGATATCAACTGAACTCCCAGTGTCTATTAAGACTATGTTGATGGCCCAAGAGTCTTCAACCTTACCATCATTTTCTTCATCTTCTTCTGGTATTGGCTTTGGGTTTATCTCTAGCCTTACTACCAACGGGTTATCATGCTGCTCGCCAAGCCCTGGTACATCTTGTGCACTGAAAGATATAGTTTGTTTTTGCCATTCTTCTACTGGCGAGGCTCTCGCAATATTCATTATCTCTCTTCCATCTGTATTTTTCGCGAAGACTCTGCTTAAAACATTATCATGGAAATCTTCTATAGTTCTGTATGAATGTACTATGGAATTACAAAAAACATTCTTTGCTTTAGCCCCAACTTCTATCATGAATGTTTTTGCTCCTTTTACAGCATTTACTTTGCGATTTTCTAGTGCTGGAGGCAATCGCTGAGATTGTGGGTGTCCTACTAAAAAGTGATTTAGCTTTCCTTGTTCGATCATCCTTAAAATTATTCTCTTTACATTCCTACAGTCATTTACTGTGTGGCCATGAAAATGATGGTAAGGACAAAATTCTTGACTGCGATTGTTAGGATGTGGTTCTTTTCCCATGTTCCATGGGGATGGTATATTTTCCATTAAAATGATAGCTTCCCAGATTTTTTCTATACTAGCATTAAGAGGTGGCATTTTAATTTCTTCCCATATTATCTTGTGATTTCCTTGCCCTCTAAAGTTATTCTGCCTTTGTCCGCCATAAGTTTCTTGCGGCTGATCAAGTCTTTGAATCTTATTATTATCACCGCGATTGTAATAATTCTTATCTCTTTCATATTCTTCTTGATCTCGACTGCCCATTGCTACCAATTTTTGTTGGTTTTCACTTACCACCTTCTCTTGTTGTGACTGCGAGGTGCTCGCCACATTATTTATCATTTTAGGGAGCAAACTTCCACTTGCCGTCAGCGAGCTAGTGTTCGCGATTGGGTATGATTCCATCTCATTTTGTTTCTCCTCCAAAGCAATGTATTCTTCCTGTAGTTATCGCAGTTCAGTCATAGTGATTGTATTCTTAACTCTGAAAATTTGTATGTACAGTAGATTGGTCGCGAACATTGCATTGATAAAAGACAAGATAAGATATCTCTCGTCAACTCTTCCTGCCATCTCACTGCACATTGTCTTCCATCTTATGGTTAAATGTTTCAGACTCTCGCCAACTCTCTATTTTAATCCAAACACATCTTCAATACCTGGCCGTGGTGAATTGTTGCTAATATATGCTCCTAAGTCTGTAAATGATCAAAAGAAGTTATGGTATTTTTTGGTAATCCTTCGAACCATTTCAACGCCTCGCCAGTTAAGCTGGATGCAAAATATTTGCATAGCACAACATCATGATTCTTCCACTGTAGCATACATCTAACATAAGCTTTGACGTGTTGAACAACGCAAGTAGTTCCATCAAAAATGCTGGTTAACGCTGGTAAATTGCATTTTGGAGGTATCCCTCTTAACTGTACTTCTTGGGTAAATGGAGTTCTCGCTGCTTCCTCAATAGATTCATCAAGTTTCCTTCTACCTCCTTCTCTTCTATTGTTTATCATTCCTCGCATTTCTGCTAATTCTCTCAATATTTGCTCATTCTCAGCTGAGTTTTGTTCCATTGGTCTCTTTAATGTTGTTTCCCTTGTTCTGCGTTCTTGCCTTTCTTGTCTTGCGAGATTTTGTGTATCTTCTTCTTCATCATCATTTCGTCTTTCTCTGCGATTTTCTATTTCATCTTCCTCTTGATATCGTAACCGCCTATCTTCTTCTCTACGAATTTCTTCATTTATCCTTATTTCTCTTCGTTGCCTCTCTATTCTCCTCTGTATCCTATCATATTCCTCCTGAATATTACCATTGTAGCGATTTTGTGTATGTCTCCTATCTCGATTTTCATGATTATTTTGTCGCACTGCTTCTCGAAATTCATGTTCTTCTACTTCTGCTCTTAATCTTTCTCTCTCACGAGCTAGACGTGCTTGTTCAACGTAATGATTCTCAATTTCTTCTTCAATCATTCTTTGATTCTCTCGCCCATGTAATATCCTCCTACCTTCTTCTGGATTTTCTTCTTCAATTTGGTTGTTTCTTCCCTCTTGATTTCTATTGTTATTCGGATTATAGCGATCACCAATTATCTCTTATTCCCTATTTTGCACTTCTCCTCGAATATTTTCTCTAACATTTCTTATAGGGGAATTTTGCCTTGGTTCTTCTCTGAATGATCTTGAATTTGATCTAACAATACTTATTAATCTCCTTCTTTGTAATCTCAAATTCTCCATTCTTAGCTCATGATTTTGTCTTGTTAAATTCGCACGCTCTTCTGCCTCTAATATTCTTTCTTCCTGTATTTTTGTCTCAAATCATCTACTATTTCACGTCCTTCATGAATTAATCCTCCATCCACTTCTTGATTTCTTTCTCCTTCTTCCTCATTTCTCAATTGTCGATTTTCTGCCTCTTCTACCGAATCTGACCTCCAAGTATGCACACTCACTCTATCATAATCCACATCCCTATCTTGCATTTGCGCTTGTTGATTCGGCTGTTGGATTGAACTTTCTGCTTCATTTCTTGTAGGGACAGAATATCGCAAGATATTGAGTTACGAACATAGTAACAAATACAAGAGAAAGGTGTCGCAAGATAATGCGATAATGGAAGAAACACGGGAGAAGTATGAAGGATTTGCGAATATAAAATAATTGGCGCTAGAAACATGGAGGGGGTTGAAGTTTTCTTTAGCAGAAATTTAAAGAAGTTGTGGAAATCTAAAGATCAGACAAAGCCAGTAGAAAAAGATGGCAAAGGAAAATAGTGTAACATGATCATAAAGATGTTCTGAAAGTGTGCTCTATAAGAAATATTGAAGAAATCTGTGAAGAAATAAAGAGATAATTAAAGAATTTTGCATCAGAGAAATGGCTAGAAGAAGAAATATATCAGAACCATTGACTGCAGTAAGAAGAAGTGTAAGACTCGCAGGTGGAGAAGCAAACGTAACAGGAGAACCTAGTAGGAGAAGGAGCAATCGAAGAAATCAAACTCAACAAACAGTAACACAAGGAAGAGCAATAGATCATGATCGAGTGAGCGTACACACTTGGAGAACTGATACACCAGTAAAAGCATACAGAGAACCGCAAATCAGAGAAAATGGGAGATTGATGGGGGGAATAATTCATGAAAGAGAAATAGAGGCATTAGAAACATTGAGACAAGGAATTCAGGAAGAACGAAGGTTTGAAGCTGAAGAACGTGCAAATCTAACAAGACAGAATCAAGAATTGAGGAGGGAAAATGAGATGTTACAAAGAAGGAGATCTCAAAGTGATGCGAGATCAAGTGCTAGACCAGAGAGAGAAGAACAAAATTCGCCAACAATCAATAGTGAAAGTGCTATGCAAGGACAAGCACATAATCTGGTTGAAAGAAATCGAGAAAATCGCTTCATTTTAGTACCAAACAACGAACAAAACGTGGAAAATTTACGAACTGAACCATTTCCAAGGGAAAATAACCAGAATGGCGAAGAAAATCGAGAGGAAGAGCAGCAACTTGTGGAAGAAATTGAGAGGCAACATATAAAACGAACACGTTTAACTCAAGAACGAGAAAGATTGCGAATGAAGATGGAAGAATTAGAACTGAAACAAGCAATGCATCAAAACAATTACGAGGATGGAGTAAGAAGACATGAACAGGCTCGCAACAATCAAAATCTTGAGTATGGTAGAATTCAGAGGAGAGTTGAAAATCAACGAACATAAATAATAAAGAATGAACCAAATCTTCAAACCAGAATTCAGGCAAATCAGGGAGAGGTAAATCGCAGAAGGAGGACAAATGAAGAAGAAGAAATTCCTGATATTCACATGAGAAGGATGAGGAGAACATAAATGGAAGAACAAGAATTTCAAGATGCTCTGCAACAAAACAATTATGACAACCTGGAAAGAAGATATTTGCAAAATTGTACAAATGGAAACATTAATGAAGAGTATGATAGAATGCGAAGGATCACAAGAGAAGAAATGCAAAAACTTAGAAGAAGAGAGGCTGCGTTGAAGAGACCAATGGATGAGAATTCTGAAACAAATGAACGGATCTTTCGAGAATTAGCGGAAATGAGAGGAATGATAAACAATAGAGGAGGAGGAGATAGAAGGCAATTAGATGAAGCAATAGAAGAAGCTGCGAGGACTCCTTTTTCTAGAGAAGTGCAATTGGGAGGGATTCCACCAAAATGCAATCTGCCTACATTAACCAGCATCTTTGACGGGACTTCATGTGCTATTCATCACATTAAAGTGTATATAAGATGCATGTTACAATGGGAGAATCACGATGCTGTATTATGCAAGTACTTCACGTCAAGCTTAACAGGAGAAGCTCTAAAATGGTTCGAAGGACTTCCAAAGAATACTATTACATCATTTAATCATCTACAAGTAACTTTTTTAGGAACATATATCACAAATCATTCCTCGCGACTTGGTATTGAAGATGTGTTCGGTTTAAAACAAAGAATTGGAGAAAGTTTGAAGCATTTGGTAAGAAGATGGAAAACTATGTGCAGTGATATGGCAGGGCGTGTGGATGAGAGGTACCTGATTTTGTCTTTCGTAAATGCGATGTTCGCAACTGAACAATTATATGTTCAAATCTTCAGAAGAAAGAATTCCATTATGATGGCAGAGTTGCGAGAATTGCAAGAGGAGTACATTACATTAGAGGAAAAGCAAAACAATATGGAGTCATATCCAGTGACAAACACCAACACTCAAGATACAAGAGCAAACTTACTTCCTAAAATAGTCAATGTCGTAGCAGGTACCTCGCAGACATCCTCGCAAACATCTTCGCAGATATCAGAAGAGAATAAAATTGACAATGGTCAACCAAAATGGTAGCAATGAGTAACAAGGATCAAGAAGAGTATGATAGAGAAAGGAATTTCTATAGCCGAGGAGGAAATAACCAGATCCCAAGATTAGATCAGCAACAGGAAAATTATGGAGGACAAAAGCAGAACTATTTTGGACAAGGGAATTATAGACAAAACTATAACAATGGACAGGGAGGTCAAAGAATGATAAGAGAAAAAATAAAGATGCCACCTTTGAATACAAGTGTAGAAAAGATATGGCAAGCAATCATCTTGATGGAGAATATACCAACGCCATGGAATATGGGAAAGGAACCACCAATGGGTCCAAGAAGTCATGAATTTTGCTTGTACCATCACTTTCATGGACATTCTACAAATAATTGCAATAACATCAAAAGGATTATCTTGCGAATGATTGACCAAGGCAAACTGGACCATTTTTTACTCAAGCAAGCACAGTCGCAACAATTACCACAGGCTCCAGTGATAACTCGCATGGTGAACACAATACAAGAAAAGGGAAAGGAAACCTTACACATAAAAGTGGGATCAAAAGAAAGGAATGTTTTCTGCAATTCTATTGTTCACTCATATAAAACCATAGAAGATTTTCATGATAATGTGTTAAGCAGGGTATATGCGAGAGATGGATAAGGAAGGGAAATAATGAACATCGCAAAAATTTCACGACTTGAAGGTTGGCAGAAGCGGGAAATTTCTTTTGAAGCCACAGAAATTCCAGAAGGTTGCGAAATACATGATAATCCATTAGTAGTGAGATTAGAAATTTTTCTAAATATGGGAGAAAGCGAAGATGATACAGATGAAGAATCATTTGGTCTTAATAGAATCTTAATTGATACGGGAAATTCTGTCAATATTCTCTTCTATCCTGCTTACAAAACCATGGGGGGAAAAGACGCAAATCTAATACCTTCTACCTACAGGATTTATGGCTTTAGTGGAACTGCTAATAAACCTAAAGGAGAAGTAAGCATGCGAATTCCCTTAAGTGGAATGTGAACTGAAATTCTCTTTTGCGTTGTTGATGTCGAATCACCATGCAATGCTTTAATAGGGAGACCTTGGCTTCATGGGATTCTAGGCGTAGCTTCAACTCTTCATCAATGCATAAAATTTCCTCATCCAAAGGGTATTGGAGTTATCAAGGGTGATTGGGCAGAAGGGAAGAAATGTTACGATACATAAGTAGAAGTTTGCGAAGGAAAAGCTGTTGAAAAGGAAAGTTGGAGAAAAAGAGCAAAGGCTGCGAAAAGAAGCGAAAATTTAATGACTGAGGACTAAGGCATGAAGGAATAAAGTTACAATGTTAAGCATACAAGAAAATTTATGATGATAGCAAAGGGATATGGTTTGCGAAGAAAATAGAATGAAGAAAAAAGGTAATGAAACAAAAAGGTAATCAGTATATTTGTTCGCAACGTATAACAAAATGTATTTTGAAAAACAAGAAAATGAAATGAGGTATTTCGCAACATGAAATTTTTTTGATGAGTTTTTACGAATAAAAATGATTCACTGTGATCAGCTTTCAAAAAAAGAAAGAGAGCCGCAGAAAATTTACACAGGCAAACCTTTGTGACGTACACCCTAGTTCGCGAAGCAACATTTCTCAAGAGGCAAAGTCCTAAAGTACGTCATTTAAGGGGGTACCTATAAGCATGGTTCAGGGGAAACGGAACACCACCACGGAACCTGAGTACATGGACATTACGGGGTACATAACCCAAAAACGGGGTACCTATCCGGGTAACACACCTTGGATTCTCAACCTAATCTTGCGATGTAACATGATTTAGTTTGGGCGACTAAGGCATACTATATTTCCCAAGAAGTGCAGAAAATGATCAAGGCGCCGAGGTACACGGTTGAGTCAAGAGTGCCGGATGGGTTTGAAGCACATCTGCCATTCTTGACAAGTCTTGGAAAATGATGCACTTGGCCCAAAGATACCCCATAGGGTGCAACCTCGTAACTATAAGCCCTATAGGAAAAAAGGATAAGAGGTTGCGAACAAAAGTTGGTTGTTTGTAGAACCGGATGGGAAGAGCTAACCTTGTATGATCGATGTACGCTTCCTTGAAGGGGCAACCAAGGGGAAGATAAAGGGCAGCACCCTCCATTAGGGAGCTGATACGTGCTATAAGACGCAAATGTCACGAGGCTTTTTGTTCGCAAGAGCATAAAGGCTTGTCATATTTGTGCAACAATCGTATTTATGCGAGTAAAAAAATAAAAAAATAAAAAAAAATATATATATATATACTCGCAGAATTAAATACAAAGAAGTTAAGATGAGATCAATGGGTTATTACATGAAAGTGTGATAACGTCCTGCGATTTCATCGCAAGACGATAATGTTACTTGTCATATTATCGCAAACACAAAAATATTGTTAAGATAAAGTCAAGGGGTTGAGGCATGCGAATGCATCAACATCCTGCGACTTTATCGCAAAAGAGGTGGCAAAGTAAGACCCTTACTTAGGAAGGCATGATAAGACCACAGAAACTAATGAAATCAATTCCGTCAATATCACTGGAGATTCTTTATATTTTCAACAAGAATATATATCAAGAATTTCTACCAAAAGAGGCAATTTTATTTGCAATCAAGGACGGATATTTCATACTCATTAAATTTTTCGAGGATTGAATACTTCTCATATTTCTTCAAGGATTGAATACTTCTTATACTTCTTCAAGGATGTTTCATAATTCTTATACTTCTTCAAGGAGATTTCATACTTCTTATACTTCAAGGGGAAGATTTCTTATTTACTTCGTAACAACCTGAAACTTCGCAACGTAAACTGAGGCAGATATTCTAATACTTACAACAACAATTGATCACCTGAAGAGCAATAATAAGGGGAAAGGGAATACTAAGATAAGTCTTCAAAATATATTATTTCTCTTCATATGATCAAGTTATGCAAATAAGGAAAGCATTCAATTAAGAAAGATCAACTCATCATCGCAAATTAAGACATTGGTACTAATTAAGTTGCGAATAAAAAATTGTTGATTGATTAAGAGTGCAGGAAAGAAGAAAATATTGTACTCAAACAGACAAGACGAAAAGAACTGAAGCAAATATACAGGAAGGAATAAAGCTACTCTGTGGGAGATTTATCTTCATCAAAATAATCTTCTCTTTCTTATTCGGAGATATCATCTTCAGCTTCACTATCAGAGATATCCAAATCTGGAGTATCATCAGGGATTTCTTCAGAAAGGAGCGTCTGATACTTAGTGAGAGGAATTTGATTGTCTTCACAAATTTTGCGAGTCATCATAGCTCGGAAGCGTTTGATGTTTAAGCTATGGTTGTTCTGAGAAATTTGATGTTGAGACTTTAAATCAGAAATCTTCTGATTATGCGCAGCAAGAATAATTTCCAATTCGTCAATCCTCTTCGTATAATTTTCTTCAGCATTTACAAAGAAAAAGGATAAGTAAGAAATAAGAAAATAAAGAGTAAGGAAAGAAATTAAGGAATTGATTAGCAAATTTTAGAATTAAAATGATCAAGATTTGCGAACTTACCTTCTAATTGCTTCTTATCATTACGAAGAGAAGTAACTTCAAGCTCCAGTTGATTATTCTTCTCAAGGAGAGAAGAACTTCCAGTTGCGATACTCGCAGATTGCGCATTACCTTGGCAGCGGGATTTTAATTCTGCATTATCAATATTCAAATCCTCTATTTTCTGAATAAGTTTTGCATTCTCAACCTCCAACTTGTTACAACGACTTAAAGTATTCTTCTCAGCAATTGCATGACGTCTTTCCCAATCTGAAGCAGCTGCACAGCTAACTCTCCCAACCTGAGCAAATAAAAGGGATTAAAAATCAATGAAGTAGGGGAAATAAACCAGGAATAGAAGAGAAACTTACCATACTCCCCAAAGAGTATAATGCAACAGGAGAAATAAATCTTGAAATTCCATTAAGAGAATTATTGTTGATTACAGTGGGAATTTTGCAAGCCTTCGCAATATGCCTATGAGCATTCGCAGTAGGAGAGTTTCCTAATCCACGAGAAGAGTTGAGAAAAACTTCAGACAATCGAGTCATTGCAGACTTAAAAGTTTCCATATTGCTGTAGTCTTCATCTTCTTCATCATCGTCATCATCATTTCTCCTATCAGAATTAGTATCAGAATTAGAACTAAGATCCTTCTCAGAAAGCCTATCATCTTCATTACTTTTTTCTTTGTCAACATCCTTGTTAGAGGAGATCACATTGGAGTAAGCACTGGGTGGGAGTCTCTTCCTCTTCTTCGTAGAAATAATATCCTTAAGTTTCCTTTTTCCTTTGCGAAGAACATCTTCTTTATTACCAGAAGTCTTGATATTCCTCGCAGAGCGAAGTGTTTTTTGTCTTGAAGTTAGCGCTTCAGAAGAAGTTGAATTCTTGTTCTTACTCACAACAGTCCCAGGGAAGTCAGGAAGAACCTACAAATTCAAATAAGGATAAGAAACAGAGGCAACAATATATTGTTTAAAATACATATAAGAATGTTTCTTACCTCATTTGAAAACAATTTGAAAGCCTCACGAGTACTGGATTTCCCAGTTTTAAGGTAACTTTCCTTAAGTTCATTCACCTGACAAATATTGCAAAAGGATTAGTAAAAGAAGAAAAAGAACAAGAAGATAAGGAAAAGGATATACATACATCTTTATCTCTATTAGGCCAAGAAAAGACCCAAGGTTGATAGTTACGATCATGAAGATTCACAGGAAGATCTACTATCCCAGAGATATAAGAACCCGATAATTCTAAAGGATAATTGTACCAATCTTCATCATGAGAATGGCGAGGGGTTTGATTATTTCCAGAAGCATAATCAATATCATGCATCAGAAGATCAGCTTCTGCGACATCAGTTTTACGATGAAGACGAACACCCCAACGCTTATCTTCTCTCTTCGCGGGAATTAATGTGTAGTTTTTAAATAAATTCTCGACTGTATAATTCGCAGCGATAATCTCTACATCTCTAAATACAGGTTTCCTAAGTTCAATTGGATATAAAGACTGTCCAGTAGCAGAACGGTTTGCGAACTCAACCAGAATGCGAATACAATCCCCAGTCAATTGATAAATGGCTCGTGAGAAATCTGGGTGGGAAATAATCTCATAGAATAAAGGAAGATTGACATCATAAAGAGGAAGAGGAAGACCTGCGAGGATTTGGCCTCGTGAGACTAAAACTACCTGATCATTCCAATGGAGATCAGTAAAGAGTTCCATACAGAGAGAGGATTTATTGGTATGACCATCAATCTCAGAAAGAATGAGATTTCTATCAGCAAGCTCTGCATTAAGTTGTTCCACAATTTTCTTCTTCGGAGCCATTAGATGAAGGATAGAAAACAAAGAAGAAAAGAAATAAAAAAGTCAAGAAAAAGTAGTAGAAGAAAGAAGGAAGAAATTGCAGAAGCAGACGTAATGAGGAAGATGAAGAAGATAAAAGAATAAAAGGAGGAATTAAAGATAGTATTTATAAAGAAAAGAGTTTGATGAAGATAGAAATTCATCAATGCGATTAGACGTGAACGGTTGAGAAGGACGGTTACGAAAAAACGTGTCGAAGATTTAATGAAAGAGAAAATATGTGTTGTGAATATAACAGGTGATGATAACTATAATAAATTTGCGAGAATAATGATTCTCATGACATTTCTTCTTCGCAGAACTGACATGAGAAGAGGCAAGATGTAGGGACAGAATATCGCAAGATATTGAGTTACGAACATAGTAACAAATACAAGAGAAATGTGTCGCAAGATAATGCGACAATGGAAGAAACACGGGAGAAGTATGAAGGATTTGCGAATATAAAATAAATTTACGATCAGAGGTTGCGATGCTTCGTAAGCTATATACATTTGCACAGATTTCATTATAAATAGTAGTTCAAATGTTAGATTGGAGAGGTTCTTTAAGTGAGGGTTAGGAAAAATATTAGGAGAGAGAACATAGAAAGTTGTAACTGTTCTAAGTTCCATTAACACTTTTCTTTGTAATCATTTGAGAATATTAATCAGTAAATTGTCATCTTTCATCAAGAACTTCTTAAAGTTTTATGAATTCTACTGAGGGTGTAGTTGTAGGATTTCCTGCAACTACATTTCTTGTTCTATTTCTTCCTGATCTTATCCTTAAACATTCTTCTAATTCACCTGTTCCTTCACCTGCAAGTCTTTTACGTCTCCTCACAGTTGTTGGTGGTTCTGATGTGTTTTTTCTTCTTCTAGCCATTTCTTCAATTCTAACAATTTCTTCAAATTTTCAAGTTGTAATTATAGATTTCTTAGCTTGATTCTCCCTGTTTCGGGCGCCAAAATGTAGTTGCAGGATTTCCCACACTACACCCTTGTCAAGAATCTATGAAAACTAAGTCATGATTGAGAATGAACAACAACACTTTTATTAATTCACTTTCAAGAAAATTTACAAGAAATATTGAAACTCAGAAATACAACTTTTATTTCTGGAGTTTCTCTCTCCTCAAAACTCTCTCAACTCTCCAAAAAATACATCATCCCTTTCTGGATTTAGCCGAACCCTTTATATAGGAAAATACATAGTAGAAGACAGCTAAGATTTCCCCTTAATTCGGATCTACTCCGTGATTTCATCGCCATGAATTTAGTCTTCACCATCGCCAACTTTGTAACCATCGTAAAGTAAATTTATTCTTCTCATGTATTTTCAGTCGTTAACTTTTATATTACTCTTTTGTGACACTCGCCAAATGTCATTGAAGAATCTTGTGATATTCTCGTCAAAGTGTTGTTAATACTTATAGAAATTTTGGGTTTCTCGCAGAAGTGTCATTTCCATCGCGAGAATATCGTTGTGGCGATATTATGGTCCTACACTTTCCATCCAAGACAAACTAATAACCTTAATAAAAATATTCTTAACTTATATGTTTCGATTCCGGGATTTTCTTCCATTTAGCCATTAAGGAATATCTTTGAACAATAATAGCAACTAGGCATTCAGCACGTGTTCAAAGTTTGTCGACATATTTACTTTGCAAGTTCTCTTTCACACTTGCAATCTTGAAACCGATTTACCACACTTCCAAACAAGTTTAGAATTGGTTCATCTGACTTTCAAGAACTATGTGATTGATAAAACCAAACATTCAATCACACTCATGGGTTTACGGTTCTACCAAAACAAGTTTCGGTTCTACCTCCATGTGAGTACTACGCATAGTCACAACTAGCTTACCAAAGATATGGTTGACTAGGTACTAGGATCGGTTCCCCACATATATATGGTATCTAACTTATATGCACTACACCCCTTCACATGATTGGTTCCCCTCTTCACTGTAAATGTGTTGCACCCCATACAAGGATCGGTTCCCTCTTTGCACTGCACCCCTTACTAGGATCGGTTCCCCTTCACCCCTTACAAGGATCGGTTACCTTACACCCCATACAAGGATCGGTTCCCCTCTCACTCTTTTGGCAGTTGCACAACCGATACATACCAAGGTGATTACTTAAGAATGGTTCTACTAATAAAAGTTTTACCAATACATAAGTAAGGACATTGCGAACAGTTCTACCAAGTACACAACAAGTTGTGAGCGGTTCTACTAAATCACACATATTGGTTGTTCATAAGATAATTAATTAATAACAAAACCAATAACTCCCAACCATTTCCTTTTCGGTTCACAATACAAGATTATGAACTTACTTCCTTAGAACACATGCAAGCATTGTTCCCTAGGATGAAATCCTCACCTTATACCCATACATAATCACAATAGCAATCAAATAATTATGATGATGTCTTATCTACAAGATTTAATGGTTAAGCAATAAACCTCGTACTGTATTCCTTAGTACCATGTCTATCTAGAGTTCAAACATGCTTCGCAGTTATGTTTTCAATATGCGCGACTTGAAAGATACGATAGGGAATGAAACAGTTCAAGTCAAATATCATTAACCTCAAGTGGAAGGATGATCGTAGTCGTTGTAGCTCCTTGCTTCTTCACATCTTCAAGACTTTGCAATACTTGTAATGTCTCATATCCTAACACTTTCAAGCTAACCTATACGAATTATAACTCTAGTACAAAATCAAGCGACTCTTAATATGAGTTTTGATTCACTAAAATATGACAACCACACTTGACATACCAACGTATGGTGAGTTCAACCGAGCAATGCTCTAACAGACTTCTTCAGCGGTAAAAGAGATGGTTTGCTTCTGCCATTCTTCCAATTGTGACACCTTCACAATGTTCATAATTTCTCTTCCATCACCATCTCTTGCGAACACTCTGCTCAAAACATTATCGTTGAAATCTTCAATCATTTTGTAGGAGTGTACAATAGAGTTACAGAATAAATTCTTTGCGTTTGCACCAAATTCTATAAGGAATGTCCCTTACTCTTTTACTTCGTTTACTCTGCGGTGTTCTTCTCACGGTGGTGGTGGTAGTTTAGGTTGAGGTTGTGCTTGTCTTACTAGAAAATGATTTAGCTTCCCTTGTTCTATCATTCTCAAAATGATTCTCTTAATATTTCTGCAATAATTTGTAGTATGACCATGGAAATGATGATGTAAACAGAATTCACGACTTCTATGATTTGGAGGTGGTTCCACTCCCATATTCCATGGTGGTGGTATGTTTTCCATTAATATTATAGCTTCACATATCTTCTCCACACTTGAATTTAGAGGTGGCATCTTAATCTCCTCCCTTATCATCTTTTGGATTCTTGGTCCTCTATTATAGTTTTGCCTCTGACCTTCATAATTTTTGTTAGAGAATTGCTCGGTTGAACTCACCATACGTTGGTATGTCAAGTTTGGTTGTCATATTTTAGTGAATCAAAACTCGTATTAAGAGTCGCTTGATTTGTACTAGAGTTATACTTCGTATAGGTTAGCTTGAAAGTGTTCGGATATGAGACATTACAAGTATTGCGAATTATTGAAGATGTGAATAAGCGAGGAGCTACAACAACGATCATCCTTCCACTTGAGGTTAGTGATATTTGACTTGAACTGTTTCATTCCCTATCGTATCTTTCAATTCGTGCATATTGAAAACATAACTGCGAAGCATGTTTGAACTCTAGATATACATAGTATTAAGGAATACAGTACGAGGTTTATTGCTTAACCATTAAATCTTGTAGATAAGACATCGTCATAATCATTTGAATGTTATTGTGATTGTGTATGGTTATAAGGTGAGGATTTCATCCTAGGGAACAATGCTTGCATGTGTTCTAAGGAAGTAAGTTCATTATCTTATGTTGTGAACCGAAAATGAAATGGCTGGGAGTTATTGGTTATGGATTCATTGATTATCTTATGAACAACCAATATGTGTGATTTAGTAGAACCGCTCATAACTTGTTGTGTTCTTAGTAGAACTGTTCACAATGTCATGACTTATGTATTGGTATAACTTTTATTAGTAAAACCAGTCTTCAGTAATCACCTTGGTATGTATCGGTTATGCAACTGCCAAAAGAATGAAAGGGGAACCGATCCTTGTAAGGGGTGAAAGGGAACCGATCCTAGTAAGGGGTGCAGTGCAATTGAGGGAACCGATCCTTGTATGGGGTGCAACACTTTTTCAGTGAAAGGGGAACCGATCCTGTGAAGGGGTGAAGTGCATATAAGTTAGATACCATATATGTGTGGGGAACCGATCCTAGTACCTAGTCAACCATATATTTGGTAAGCTAGTTGTGACTATGCGTAGTACTCACATAGAGGTAGAACCGAAACTTGTTTTGGTAGAACCGTAAACCCATGAGTGTAATTGAATGTTTGGTTTGATCAATCACATAGTTCTTGAAAGTCAGATGAACCAATTCTAAACTTGTTTGGAAGTGTGGTAAATCGGTTTCAAGATTGCAAGTGTGAAAGAAAACTTGCAAAGGAAAGATGTCGACAAACTTTGAACACGTGTTGAATTCCTAGTTGATGTTATTGTTCAAAGATATTCCTTAAAGGCTAAGTGGAAAAGAATCCCAGAATCGAAACATATAAGTTAAGAATCTTTTTATTAAGGTTATTAATTTGTCTTGGATGGAAAGTATTGAGATTTGGTAATGTGCATTTACTAATTGATTTTCCAAGAGATTTCGATTTTTAATTTTGGACAAAGAATTTCCAGGAATTATGAAAACCGAATCTGTGCTTTATGTGTATCTTGAGAATATTTTCGGTTTTGTAAATTCCTTGGTGTCCAAACTTCCAAGTCTATAAATACCGAAGTTTTCCTTCACTAGCAAACTAATCCTTTGTAACAATTTGACTTCCTCTTTTGTCATTTTTACTAGTGTAGCCACCTATCGGAGAGGAGAGTTATCTAATTAGGTGAAATCTCTTACGTCCGCTCAGTTTAAAGTCTTCTTTGGGATTCAGAAGCTCTAGCACGACCTGTTGGTGGGAAACTAGATAATTACGGTTTATCTTTGTTTTCGATTTGATTGACTAACTGAGGTTGAAATCTGTTTGCACCTAGTTTATTTATGCTTGAGAATCTTCTCTTATGATATAAGATTCACTCAAACTAGTACAGAGTTTCGACAAGGATCTTTAGACTGTTGTTAGTTCTAAAGACGATCTTGTGGTAATCCATTGTTAACAGACTCCGTTCTATGCGTAATTGATCACAAGAGATTCAAGTTATTGTGTGCAGGTGTTTATTGAAGATTAAAAAACATTTGAAGACAAAGAAGATATTGAATATATGACCTGGGTTTTATAATCTTTGGTGTGCACAATAATTGTTTGGGAAAAGAGGATTCAATTGATAATCGGTTTATCCTTGTGGTAGATTGTAGATTGATCAATTATCGTAGATCGGCATCAACACGGTTTCTTGTGGATTAGAGGTGTTGTTGGCTTAATCTTATTGATTACCTTTGGGTGATTGAAACATAAGATAAATCTAGACCTCACGAAGGAGTTTCTGTTGAGATAAACGGAAGAGCCTTTGTTTGACTCATATCACTTGGTTGAAGAGAGTTGTTACCAAACATATTTGTGGTTCCTTTACTGTTTGGAATATGAACCAAAGGGATTTTTCCAAGTATGTGTTTGAGGCGTGGGAATATAGACGGAACTGGGTATATTATAGAGTTAGGTGCTTGGTCTCAACTATAAGAAATAAGTGTATTTTTTGTAGTGGCTTAATCCTGAAAGTATTCAATTCTGGACTTGGTCCCGGGGTTTTTATCCATTTGGAGTTTTCCTCGTCAGCAAAATCTTGTTGTGTCATTTACTTTTATTTTCCGCATTATAATTGTTTTTATTATAATTAAAGTAAATCACACAAACGTTAATCTCTTATTAATTGATAAGATAATCCTATAGTGTTTGGTTAGGTCCGAACCATTTTATCAAGTAACACACTTTGTTGTCGTTTTGTCTCGATCCAATATACATAGACAATCATACAGAGTGTGAAACCGATTAGTTGTATTTTCTCGATCTCGTTTCCATAGACAATCACTTTCGGGGGAAAGGACTTATAGGTAGGAAAAGTTTAAGCTTGAGGTATATTTGGGTACCCTCGCCTTTTCAATTGGTATCAGAGCAGGCAAACACGAAAAGATCTAACAATTTGTGTTTGGTGCGATCCAACCTATAAGAATTGAATTTCTGTCTGATTCAGTTAACGTTATGCAAGAGTATGAGTGCTAAAATATTGAAGATGTTAATACTTCATTGAATCATGATCCAGGGGTAATGAAAACATCTATGTATTTTTCTGATAAAAAAGAAGATGCTGATAAAGAGTTGGATAAACTCCTAAAGCCTATACAATATCTGTCTTCTAAAGTGGTTTTGTTAAAGACAGAGACGAATCTTCTTAAGGAGGAGATTAAAGAAAAAGACATTCAACTGAACTGTCTTATAAAAGAGAAACTGGATCTTGTTGTCAAACTAGAAGCTCTTGGTAAATCTCTTAATAAAGAGATACATCCTATGATTCTGTTGTGATTTCTTCTGATGAGGAAACTAAAAGTCCATGTTCGACTTTTACATATTTTGTTAAGACCGGTTTAATCACATCTGAAACAGATCAAGATAATGATAGTTTGCCTAACTACATCAAGTTGGAAGAGGATGAGAAACCAATTTCTAGTTCTAGTGATGATCAAACGAAATTTGATCCGGAGGAAACTTTGAACCGATTCGTGTTGATTCTAAGGAATATAAATTTCAGTCACTTGGTAAGAAACTTGTCCTTCTTCAACATACAGTGGTAAAAATATTGAAGGAAGTTTCATGTCTTAAAAAACTGAAAGATTATTCCTCAGTAGAAAGACAGATCATATTAAATCCCAATTTTATAAATTCAAAGGAAAGAGTTGATAATCACTTCTGGAAAAAAGGTTCATCCACACCCATGTCGAAACAACCCAGGTTTTGATGAGGAACAAGTTCAGAAGAAAGGGAAGGGAAATTGTCTGCCAAAATAAACAATCAGGAGTTTCCGATAATTGTTTCAGATGATCACACTAATGTGGATAATAAGGAAGTCCTTAGGATGATAAAGTATTAAAAAATCTCATCGAAAGAATCAAGAGAGATCTAGCTATCTCTGAGAGTTCTTACATTAGTAGATTTTCTCCACATGATCATATCTTGAGAGTTAGGAAAGATCATCGTCCTGCGAGAAAATATATATGTTGGGCAGAAATTCCCTAAGAGAGACATGAACTTTGTTTATGATATTCATTGTAAGCTGGAAGAGGCTTACCCTGATGCAACTTAGTTGTATCAGATATTGTGCTTTCTCATCGGGTGGGTGATCGTAATTAGTTATGAGAAAGGCATAATAAAACAGGAGCACAATAGTCGTGCTATTGTTTATTGGAAGTTCATGTTCTGCATGATTGATGATTGGAAGATTATGATCTAATACTTTCCAATCAATTTGTTTCGAACTAAGGAAACAAAATATTTCGGATTTTCTAAAAGTCTTTTGGTCCGAAAAATATCCCTTTTAAGAAGAGAAAATTTCTCTTATCTGTATTCGAAACCCTGAGTAATCCTCTATATATATTTTTTCATAATCGAACATGCCTCCAATAACTCGCAGTGTCTCTAAGACCAATAAGGATGAAGCTAAGAAGTTTGAGGATTGTCAAGGAATCAATACAGAAAGAAAGAAGAAAGACATTATGTTTGAGTATGATTCTGATAACTCGGTAGGAACTCAAGATGATTCATGTCTGTTGGCTTACAACCTTCAAGACCCAACCAAAACAAAGTGGATTCTATTGGATAGTATGATTGAATATATTCAAAACTTTGAGGAATTTAGATCCAATCTCATTACAACTATCGGAATCAAGATTGGCTCAAGAACAAGATTGATGAAACAAAAGATGATATAGCTTCTGTGAAGGTTCAAGTTGAGAAGCTTGAAAAATTAGAAGTGTTTGGGGACATGCCTTATGAGTTTGAACACTGAAGATACCTCGGTGAACAACGAGAGCAACACTAGAGATTAAGCTTTGCTGCTGTGCTTAATCTAGTTTAATAGACATCAATTTGTGATTTTTTTCATTGATTGTATTAGTCTATCATGAATAAAACTATTATGAATAAAGTTATTTATTTTTGAGTAATTTTCTTGTGATAGTTTTCGGTTTACATAGCATGTGCTTTATTGCTTTATATTATTGCTATGTATGTCTATGAGATGTTTGATTTCGGTTTTATTACTGTGATATTCGATCTCATATGTGAAGCCTCATGGTTTGGGTGACTTTTTAGTTTAGCAGGATTAGATTCCAACCTAAGTGAGGTAGGCTTTATCAAAGGATTATGAGGGGTTCTTGTAGAAACAATATGTGAAAAAGTCACAATATGTTGAATCGGTTTTGGTTTAGCATAAAAGCATATGTGTTTCGACGGTTTTCGACTTTTGCTTGCAATAGTTCAAAACCGGTTTCAACCTTTCTCTGGTAAAGGTTGAGGTAAGTTGTTATTCTTTTGCTTGCGCATAAGAATATTCAACGAGAGGTGATATTTCGTTATCGATCCTCCCTGGACGAAGAAGCAATCATATTGGAGGAAGTGGATTCGAAATTGAGGTAACAATGTTGTTAGTTAATTGTTTTCCTGTTTAAGAAAAGCCGGAGTTTATATAATATATATTTATTTGATTTTGCTTAACGAAATTTAGGTGCAATTGATTTATTATTCCATTATATGCATGTGTGTGGATGTGTTTCAATTGATTCTTGTTAAGAAAAACTATTGTTATCTTACTTTATTATGTGGTATCAATCGTTTAGGCTTACAAAAGTATGGTACAATTGATGTTGTTGATTCAATTGTTTCTAGTTAAGAAAAACCATTGTTGTCTTGATTTTGGTTTGGTGTCAATGGTTTATACTTAAAAAAGTGCGGTACAATTGATGTGTTGGTTATTCAATTATTTCCGGTTAAGAAAAACCTTTGGTATTTTGCTTTGGTACATTATCAATGGTTTAGGCTTACAAAATTTGGGTGCAATTGCGGTGCTTATAACGTCTTATGTTGATTCAATTGCTTCCGGTTGAGGTGAATAATTTTGCAAGTTGATTTATATTGGTTTGTATGAATTATTTATGGCTTAACGAAATAATGTGATTACGGGACGGGTTGTTTAGTCCAATTCAATTCCGGATAAGAAACTAAGTTAATTCTGATCTTAGTTTGTCTTATCAAAGTGAGGTTTCGGTTATTCAAGTCTAATCGAATGCCTAAACAAAGAAATGCTAGTTAACTAACCTAGTATTTGGTTTGTTTGAAATTGAAAGGTCTAAGTGTGGATAATTAGAACCTTATGAGAAAAATGGAGTGTATGCTTTATTTTGGTCTTATCAAATTAAGCGGTTGTACTTGTGCAATCGGTTTAGCAAAGGAGCTAATTTGATTAGTTGTTTTTGGTTTGCTAAACTATGTGGGAAAAATTGTTTCGGGCAATTGTTTCCTTGATAACACTTCAAAATAAAACTACTTGTAGTTTCGGTTTTGATGTTGGTTATCAGAACATGATGTGTGGAACCCTCCTGCTTAAATCTACATGTTTGCAAGTCTATCTGATATTTGTAAGATTATTTTCGTGTTATGTCCTTTGTTTATTCACTTCTTTGTCATTTTTGTGACAAAAAGGGGGAGAAATATATGGAGTAAACAGGTGATACTGGCATTGATAGTTAATTGGTATTTATATTAGTTGGTATTGATTGGTATCACTAGGGAAAAGAACATTGGTGCTTGAATGTTATTATCTAACGAAAGAGTGAAAGCATAGACTAAGGGGGAGTAACATGTCATATGGTGTATAATAAAGCGGTGCGGATTAGATTATCTACCTATCTTCCTTAGGGGGAGTATTTTGCTTTGTTATTATGATGTCAACAACGACATTTTTAAGGATTGAATGTAAGTAGGTTTTTCTGTGCTGTTGAATCAGGAGCCAAGCGGATGTGTTTTGTTTATCCATATTGATGTAAGAGTTTTGTCACTAAAATTGTCAAAGGGGGAGATTGTTAGAGAATTGCTCGGTTGAACTCACCATATGTTGGTATGTCAAGTGTGGTTGTCATATTTTAGTGAATCAAAACTCATATTAAGAGACGCTTGATTTATACTAGAGTTATACTTCGTATAGGTTAGCTTGAAATTGTTCGGATATGAGACATTACAAGTATTGCGAATTATTGAAGATGTGAATAAGCGAGGAGCTACAACAACGATCATCTTTCCACTTGAGGTTAGTGATATTTGACTTGAACTGTTTAATTCCCTATTGTATCTTTCAATTCGTGCATATTGAAAACATAACTGCGAAGCATGTTTGAACTCTAGATATACATAGTATTAAGGAATACAGTACGAGGTTTATTGCTTAACCATTAAATCTTGTAGATAAGACATCGTCATAATCATTTGAATGCTATTGTGATTGTGTATGGTTATAAGGTGAGGATTTCATCCTAGGGAACAATGCTTGCATGTGTTCTAAGGAAGTAAGTTCATTATCTTATGTTGTGAACCGAAAATGAAATGGCTGGGAGTTATTGGTTATGGATTCATTGATTATCTTATGAACAACCAATATGTGTGATTTAGTAGAACCGCTCACAACTTGTTGTGTTCTTGGTAGAAATGTTCACAAAGTCCTGACTTATGTATTGGTAGAACTTTTATTAGTAAAACCATTCTTAAATAATCACCTTGGTATGTGTCGGTTATGCAACTGCCAAAAGAGTGAGAGGGGAACCGATCCTTGTAAGGGGTGAAGGGAAACGATCCTTGTAAGGGGTGCAGTGCAATTGAGGGAACCGATCCTTATATAGGGTGCGACACTTTTTCAGTGAAAGGGGAACCGATCCTGTGAAGGGGTGCAGTGCATATAAGTTAGATACCATATATATGTGGGGAACCGATCCTAGTACCTAGTCAACCATATCTTTGGAAAGCTAGTTGTGATTATGCGTAGTACTCACATGGAGGTAGAACCGAAACTTGTTTTGGTAGAACCGTAAATCCATGAGTGTGATTGAGTGTTTGGTTTGATCAATCACATAGTTCTTGAAAAACAGATGAACCAATTATAAACTTGTTTGGAAGTGTGGTAAATCGGTTTCAAGATTCCAAGTGTGAAACTGAACTTGCAAAGGAAACATGTCGACAAACTTTGAACACGTGCTGAATGCCTAGTTGCTATTATTGTTCAAATATATTCCTTAATGGCTAAGTGGAAGAGAATCCCAGAATCGAAACATATATGTTAAGAATCTTTTTATTAAGGTTATTAATTTATCTTTGATGGAAAGTACTGAGAATTAGTAATGTACATTTACTAATTGATTTTCCAAGATATTTGTAGGACCAGAATATCGCTACAACGCTATTCTTGCGATATTACCAACATTTCTGCGAGCGTCACTGCCAATCCTTTAAACAACGTTTCACGAGCGTCGCAGAATATCCAAAGGAAACTAACGATGGAAGAAACAAAAGAAGAATATGTTGATCCTGCGATGGTTATCATTCTTGCGATGAAGAATATTGTAACGATCGCGATGAGATCGCAGAATAGATCTGAAATAGGAGGAAAACTTAGCTGTCATCCATTATGTAAATCCCTATATAAAGGGCTCGATAGATCCAGAAAAGGATGATGTATTTTTGAGAGTTGAAAGAGTCTTGAGGAGATAGAAACTCAGAGAGAATACTCGTAATCTGTGATTCCTTTCAATTCAGTAAACATTTCTGAGATTTGAATAGCAAAATGTCGTTTAAATCTTTGAAGCTTAATTGATTTCCAATAGATTTCTACAGAATCTTAACAAGGGTGTAGTGTGGGAATTCCTGCAATTACATTTTGGCGCCCAGAAACAGGGAGAATCAAATTAAGAAATCTCTAATTACAACCTGAAAATTTGAAGGAATTGTTAGAGTTGAAGAAATGGCTAGAAGAAGGAGAAATACGTCAGAACCACCGACAACTGTGAGGAGAAGTAAAAGACTTGCAGGTGAAGGAATAAGTGAATTGGAAGAATCTTTAAGAATAAGATCAGGGAGAAATAGAATTAGAAATGAAGCAGAAAGTTCAATTCAACAGCCGAATCAACAAACACAAACACGAGATAGGAATGTGGATTATGATAGAGTGAGTGTGCATACTTGGAGATCGGATTCGATGGAAGGAGCAGAAAGTCGACAATTAAGAAATGTAGAAGAAGGAGAAATAAATCAAGAAATGGCCAGAGGATTAATTCGTGAAGGACGTGAAAATGAAATAGTAGATGATTTGAGACAAAGATAAAATGAAGAAAGAAGATTAGAGGCAGAAGAGCGTGCGAATTTAACAAGACAAAATCATGAACTGAGAATGGAAAATTTGAGGTTACAAAGAAGGAGGTCAAGAAGCACTGTTAGATCAAACTCAAGATCATTCAGAGAAGAACCAAGGCAAAATTCCCCAATGAGAAATGTTAGAGAAGAAGTGAAAAATTCAAATAGAGAACAACGTCATGGAGAAGAAGAGATGATTGGAGATCACAATAATCCACATGGCGAAGCATTGAATAATAGACGTAACAATAGAAATCAAGAGGGAAGAAACAACCGAAATGAAGAAGAAAATCCAGAAGAAGGTATGAGGATATTACGTGGGCGAGAGAATCAAAGAAACCAAAGAATGATTGAAGAAGAAATTGAGAGACATTACGTTGAACAAGCACGTCTAGCCCGCGAAAGGGAAAGATTAAGGGCAGAAGTAGAAGAACATGAATTTCGAGAAGCAGTGCGACAAAATAATCATGAAAATCGAGAAAGGAGACGTACACAAAATTGCTACAATGATAATATTCAAGAGGAGTATGATAGGATACAGAGAAGATTAGAAAGACAGCGAAGATAAATGACGAGAAATGAAGAAATCCACAGGGAAGAAAATAGGCAGTTACGATATCAAGAAGAGGATGAAAGAGAAAATCGCATAGAAAGACGAGATGATGATGAAGAAGAAGATACACAAAATCTCGCAAGGCAAGAACACAGAAGAAGGGAAACAACATTAAAGAGGCCAATGGAACAAAACTCAGCTGAGAATGAGCAAATATTGAGAGAATTAGCAGAAATGCGAAGAATGATAAACAATAGAAGGGAAGGAGGTAGAAGGCAACTTGATGAAGCTATTGAAGAAGCTGCGAGAACTCCATTTACTGAAGAAGTACAGTTAAGAGGAATACCTCCAAAATGCAATTTACCAGCATTAACCAGCATTTTTGATGGAACTACTTATGTTGTTCAGCACGTCAAAGCTTATGTTAGATGTATATTATAGTGGGAGAATCATGATGATGTGCTATGCAAATATTTTGCATATAGCTTAACTGGCGAGGCGTTGAAATGGTTTGAGGGATTACCAAAAAATACCATAACTTCTTTTGATCATTTACAAGCTACATTTTTGGGAGCATATATTAGCAACAATTCATCGCGTCCAGATTTTCAGGATCAAAAATACAATCACCATGACAGAATTGCGAGAGTTACAAGAAGAATATATTTCTTTGGAGGAGAAACAAAATGAGATGGAATCATACCCGATCGCGAACACCAACTCCTTAGCGGCAAGTGGAAGTTTACTCACTAAAATAATAAATAATGTGGCGAGCACCTCGCAAGCACAACAAGAGAAAGTAGTAATTGATAACCAGCAGAAATTGGTAGCGATGGGAAGTCGAGATCAAGAAGAATATGAGAGGGACAAGAATTATTACAATCGCGGTGGAAATAATAAGATTCAAAGGCTCGATCAACCGCAAGAAACTTATGGTGGACAAAGGCAGAATAATTTTAGAGGGCAAGGTAATCAGAAGATAATATGGAAAGAAATTATGATGCCACCTCTAAATACCAGCATAGAAAAATTTTGGGAAGCTATCATCCTGATGGAAAATATACCCTCTCCATGGAACATGGGAAAAGAACCCCATCCAAACAATCGAAGTCAAGAATTCTGTCCTTACCATCATTTTCATGGCCACTCGATAAACAATTGTAGGAATGTAAAGAGGATAATTTTAAGGATGATTGATCAGGGAAAGTTAAATCACTTTCTAGTAGGACATCCACAATCTCAGAAATTACCGCCAGCACCAGAAACTCGCAGAGTGAATGCTGTAAAAGGAGCAGAAACATTTGTGATAGAAGTAGGGGCTAAAGCAAAGAATTTATTCTGTAATTCCATTGTGCACTCATATAGAACTGTGGAGGATTTCCATGATAATGTCCTAAGAAGAGTCTTTGCAAGAGACGTGAATGTAAAAGAGATAATGAATATAGCGAGAGCCTCGCCATTGGAAGAGTGGTAGAAACAAACTCTATCTTTCACCGCGCAAGATGTACCTGAGGTTGGTGAGCAGCATGATAACCCATTGGTCGTGAGATTGGAGATTAATCCAAAACAAATGCAAGAAGAGGATGAAGAAAATGATAGTAAAGTTGAAGATTCTTGGGCTATCAACAGAGTCTTAATAGATACAGGGAGTTCAGTTGATATCTTATTCTATCATACCTTTAAAACCATGGGTGGAAAGGACGAAGATCTAATACCATCAACCTACAAAATCTATGGATTTAACGGTACAGCTAACAAACCAAAGGAGGAAATTGAAATGCAAATACCGTTAAAAGGAATACCTTCGAAAATTTTATTCTGTGTTGTGGACATCGAATCGCCCTACAATGCTTTGATAAGAAGGCCTTGGTTACATGGGATATTGGGCGTAGCATCTACCTATCATCAGTGTATCAAATTTCCTCATCCTAAAGGTGTTGGAGTTATTAAAGGAGATTGGGGAGAAAGCAAGAAATGTTATGAAATCGATATGAAATCTTGTGAAGAAAGAGCTGAAAAGAATAGCAATTGGAAGTACAAGATCAAACAACAACAGAGATGTGAAAGGTTAATGATTGATACCATAAAGCGGAAAGAAGATGTGAAAGCTGATGGCGAGCATCTCGCAGAAAAAGAAACAACAATAAAACGTAGCAGAAAAGCAGAATCAGAAAATAGTAAGTAGAAGAGGTAAAATAATAAACTTTAGAGAACTCTATGAATGATTTGTTTAAATAATATGTAATCGAACAGAATATTTTGCTTGAAAGAATCGCAAGATTTTACAATATTCGCAAGAAATTCTATCAGAGTTACAATACTCGCGAGAAACGCGAATAAAATTTCGCAGAGATTAAAGAATGGGACGAACCTTTATGGCGTGCACCCTAGTTCGCGAATAAAATTTCGTAAGAGGCAAATGTAAGACTAATAGCACGTCATAAAAGGGGTATCTCTTGACATGACTCAGCGATAAGGTTATACCGCTGCTGGAACCTGAGTCATGCAGATGTTGGGGTTAAAGAAAACCTATCCAGGAGAGGGATCTTGGATTTCCAACTATATAAGGTTATACCTTGGTTGGACGACTAAGGACCTCTTCTAAGAAGTGCAAAGTATGACCAAGGCGCCGAGGTACACGGTTGAGCCAAGAGTGCCCGGAGCGTACGAAACTCTCTTGCCATTCTTGGTAAGTCTTGGCTATGATGCACTTGTCCTGAAGAAAACCCCACTTAGGGTGCAGTCTTGTAACTATAATCCATATAGGCATAAAGGACAAGAGGCTGCGAAAATAGCTGGTTGTTGGTAAATCTGGATGGGAGGAGCTAGTCTTCTATGTCCGATGTTCCCTCCTTGAAGGGGCAACTAGGGGGAAGATAAGGGCGGCACCCTCCATTAGGGATCTGATAAGTGTCTTAAGACGACAATGTCACGGGGCTTTATGATCGCAAGAATATTTAGGCCTGTCATATTGTCGCGTGACGTAAATGATACAGAGGCAACAAGCCACGAGAGAAATTTTAAGATGAGATCAATGGGTTTTTACATGAAAGTGTAAAGACGTCCTGCGATTTCATCGCAAAGACGGCAATGTCACGAGGATTTGATCTCCCAAGAGAGTTTAGACTTGTCATATTGTCGCAATACAATCAAAGAAGAAAGATAAGGCAAGATCAATGGGTCAATACATGCAAATGTAAAGACGTCCTGCGATTTTGTCGCAAAAAGAAAAAGTGTGGCAAAATAAGACCTTTAATTAGGAAGGCGTAATAAGACCACAAGATTACTGCGATAATACTCGTAGATGTTATGAGAATTGCGATTTCACGCAATTATTTCTGACGATGAGATCGCCATTATTAAGGCAACTTTCATCTACCATTAATATCTAATCTTTATTCAATTTTTATATTGCAGATGAATAATAGAGGCAAGTATGGGAATGCATGAGAATGATGAAATTATTATTCATCTATCATATAAAAATTGCATAGACAAATGCACTCAGATAATTAAAGAATAATAATTATATTGATTGATTGACTTGCAGAAAAAGAGTTGTTTTCTAATTCATACAGGTATAAGCAAAAGAAGCAAAAGAAGTTCACAAATTGGGATAAATCCACAGTAGTGTTACAGAAAAAAAGAAAACAAATATACAAGGAAGATAGAAGGAAAAAGAATAACTAGCTAGATCCATCGCCATCCTCCTTATCAGACTTCTCTTCATCGCTAGAATTTTCCCCTTTATCATTATCATCACTATCTTCTCCTATGCCATATTCTCCACCCTCGTCATCATCATTATCATTTTCATCCTCGTCAGAGTTCTCAGCCTCACTATCAGAGATGTCAAGATTTCAAATCACTGCGGGTACTTATTTTGCAAGATCAGGATATATAGAAGGAGAAATTCCATGGTCATTGCAAACTAATTTAACAGAATCATTGCGAACAACAATGAGAGATCTATTGAAGTTCGCGGTAGTGATGCCAAACTGCTCCTTCAATTGTGAATATTTTTTATTACGAGCAGCAAGAGTGTTCGCGAGCTGATTCTTCTCCTTTTCAAGCTCCCCGATTCTTTCAAGACAACTTTTTTCAGCTCCTGCGAGAATACATGACAACAAGTTAGAAATTTTATAAAGAAGAGTAATAAAAACAAGAAACTAGCGAGAAGAAGAATAGCTAATAACCTTCTCTTTCAGAAATCATATCTCTAATTCGAGCCACTTGTTCAACTTGAAGGCTAACATTTACACCTAAATCATTTCTGGCATTGTCAAGAACCTTCGCAGCCTAGGCAAACTCATCATCGCTATTAATGCGGAGACGAGATCGAATTTGAGTCTCCCTCGCAAGAAGATCTTATTCTCGCGGATAAATTTATCTCTATCCATTTGAACATCAAGGAGAGTTTTATGAAAGTATGCTAAGGTTTTAGATCCCTTTTTAATAGCACGATCTTTCTCGTCAATAAGATCGCTATTCTTCTGTCTTAATCTATCTATTTCTTTCTTTGAATCAAGATAAAAACGCTTATATTTGTCAGTCAAACCTAAATTGAATCTGTGTTCAATTTTTAAGAGATTAAGCTTGGATCTAAGTTCATCTATGGAGAGGGATCTAATATTATCATCTAAAAAATTACTTAAGGAGTTATTAAGACAGGCAAGAAGAGTATGATCATCTACAGGTTCAGGGAAAGATTGAAAGAGTATAGCCTCGTCAGTAAGACCATAAATATCTGCAAGTTAAAAGTGGTCGCTTGAATAAGCTGCGATAGAGTAAAAACAATTAAGGGAAAAAGGAAATCAGACATACCATAGAGTTGTTGATTAGCTCTATCAAGGTCATAGATCTTATGCTTATCAACAGAAGCTTTCATCTCCAACTGCTTGTTCTTCTTGGGAAGCTCAATAACTTTAGACTCTAATTTTTCCTTATCTTGGCGAAGTTTAGCAGCTTTCTCTTTAGCGTAGATACATCTTTTATCTAAATCGGAGGCAACAGCAAAATAAGCTCTTCCGACATGTGAAAGAAAAATATAAATTAAGATCCAGCGAGGGACAAAATATATAGACAAACTGAAAAAATAAAAACATACCAAGGCACCAAGAGAATTCAAGAGACTGGGAGTCAGCGATCTTGAGATCCCTTGAAGAGAATAATTATCCACTAAAATAGGGGCATCGCAAACTTTAGCGAGAGCTTGAGATATCTTGTCAATAGATTCATCTTCATCACTACAAGTCATGCTGTGGAAAATATCGCTAAAAATTCTGGACAAATGAGTCATTGAAGAATCAGAATCAGAAGAATTCTTTATTGAAGGAAAACCACCAGCATTAAAATCCTCGTCATTATTATCCTTATCAACACTTGGATTTTCTGGAATTAGTTGAGGAGTTGAAGAAGAAGAAGGTTGAGTTTTTCTTCTCTTTAGTGGAGGATCGCTAGATTCTTCATTGCGAGGGGCAGAAGATCTTCCCCTAGAAGAAGCAGCAGACTTTTCCTTTAAAGATTTCCCAGATGTATCTTTTGAAGATTTCTCCTTGGTTTTTGAGGGTATTAATGGTTCTAACTGTTCGATTTCTTGCGAGCACAGATGAAGATAAGAAATAGGGGCAACAATATATTGTTAAAATTTATGAAGAGATATTTCTTACTTCATCCGTGAAAGATTTCAGAGCCAAGAAAGTGATGGGCTTCCTAAGAGTTTGGTAACTGAGCTTCATTCTTTCAATCTGAAAAAGATCAAAATAATTAGCGAGAATATAAAAATGCAAGAAAGATAATGAATAATGGTAATATGAAAATTCAGGGAGATTAGTACCTCTTTAGTTCTCTCAGGCCAGTTAAAGACCCAAGGTTGATATTCTGCGAGATTCGAAGGAAGTTCGCGAGAACCAGATATATAAAGACCTTCAAGACACAATGGAAAGATGAACCACTTGTCATCGCTAGAATGGCGAGGACCTTGATTGGTAGATGTGGGAAAATCAATATCCAGCATAAGAGCTTTGTCATCGCTGGCGACCTTCTCTTTATTCAAACGAACACCCCAACAGATGTTATCCCTCTTCATAGGGACTATACTGTAATTTACAAAGAAGTTGTCCACAGTGTAATCTGCAGAAACAATGGGGACATCTTTAAATAAAGGATTCTTTGGAGCTTCAGGGTAGCGAGTTCCTTTATTAGCACTGCGAGAAGCATATTCCAGTAGTAATCTGATACAATCTCCACCTAGTTGATATACTGCTCGCGAGAATCTTTCATCAGAAATTATTTGATAAAACAATGGAAGCTCTGGATCATAGAGAGGGATGGGAAGACCAGCTTCAAGTTGTCCCAGCGATATTATGATTTTTTCGCGAGAACATCGATCATCAGTAAATAATTTAAGAGAAAGTTCAGATTTAGAATCTTGATATGGAATTAAAGACAAGTTAAAACCTTTAACTCTGAGTTTCTCGCGCATTTCATTGAAGGCATTCAAGTTTTTAGTACCAGCAGCAACCATTTTTTAGTATGGGAATGAAAGAAAAAGTTGAAAAGAAGAAATAAATCACAGCAGTAAGCGCAATTCGCGGAAGAACAGTAAAAATTTGCAGAGAGGATACGGAGAGAAAGAAGAAGAAAGTAAAAGAGAAAAAGGAAAGGGGTGAGAAGAGTATTTATAGAAGAACAAATTTCTAGAAGAAGATGAAATCAGTTAATGCAAAGAAGAGACGTGGGTGGTCAGATCGCAGCGGTTAGAGGAGACGTGTCAAAAAATTATTGGATGAAAAAATTCGTGAAAACAGCTGGCGAAGGACATAGAAACGTGTCAGAACGGGGAAATCTGAAACGATAAGCATTTAAAGTATTTTAAATTCTCACGGTCTTCTCTTCTTCGCAGAAAAGACATGAGAAGAGGCAAGATGTAGGACCAGAATATCGCTACAACGCTATTCTTGCGATATTACCAACATTTCTGCGAGCGTCACTGCCAATCCTTTAAACAACGTTTCACGAGCGTCACAGAATATCCAAAGGAAACTGACGATGGAAGAAACAAAAGAAGAATATGTTGATCCTGCGATGGTTATCATTCTTGCGATGAAGAATATTGTAACGATCGCGATGAGATCGCAGAATAGATCCGAAATAGGAGGAAAACTTAGCTGTCATCCATTATGTAAATCCCTATATAAAGGGCTCGATAGATCCAGAAAAGGATGATGTATTTTTGAGAGTTGAAAGAGTCTTGAGGAGAGAGAAACTCAGAGAGAATACTTGTAATCTGTGATTCCTTTCAATTCAGTAAACATTTCTGAGATTTGAATAGCAAAATGTCGTTTAAATCTTTAAAGCTTAATAGATTTCTACAGAATCAAAACAAGGGTGTAGTGTGGGAATTCCTGCAACTACAATATTTCGATTGTTATTTTTGGATAGAGCATTTCCAGGAATTATGACAACCGATTCTGTGCTTAATGAATATCTTGAGAATATTTTCGGTTTTGGAAATTCCTTGGTGTCCAGACTTCCAAGTCTATAAATACCGAAGTTTGCCTTCACTAGCAAACTAATCCTTCGTAACAATTTGACTTCCTCTTTTGTCATTTTTACTGGTGTAGCCGCCTATCGGAGAGGAGAGTAACCTAATTAGGTGAAATCTCTTATGGTTGCTCAGTTTAATGTATTCTTTGGGATTGAGAAGCTGTAGCGCAAACCGTTGGTGGAAAACTAGATAATTGCGGTTTAGCTTTGTTTTCGATTTGATTTGATTGACTAACGGAGGTTGAAATCTGTTTGCAACTAGTTTGTTTATGCTTGATAATCTTCTCTTCTGATATAAGATTCACTCAAACTAGTACAGAGTTTCGACATGGATCTTTAGACTATTGTTAGTTCTAAAGACGATCTTGTGGTAATCCATTGTTAACAGACTCCGTTTTGTGCGTGATTGATCACAAGAGATTCAAGTTATTATGTGCAGGTGTTTATTGAAGATTAAATAAGATTTGAAGACAAAAAAGATATTGAAGATCTGACTTGGGTTTTATAATCTTTGGTGTGCACAATACTTGTTTGGGAAAAGAGGATCCAATTGATAATCGGTTTATCCTTGTGGTAGATTGTAGATTGATCAATTGTAGTAGATCAGCATCAACACGGTTCCTTTGTGGATTAGAGGTGTTGTTGGCTTAATCTTAATTGATTACCTTTGGGTGATTGAAACATAAGATAGATCTAGACCTGACAAAGGAGTTTATGTTGAGATAAAAGGAAGATCCTTTGTTTGACTCATATCACTTGGTTGAAGAGAGTTGTTACCAAATAGATTTGTTGTTCCTTTACTGTTTGGAATACGAACCAAAGGGATTGTTCAAAGTACGTGTTTGAGGCGTGGGAATACAGACGTAACTGGGTATACTATAGAGTTAGGTGCTTGGTCTCAAATATACGAAGTAAGTGTATTTTGTGTAGCGGCTTAATCCTGAGAGTATTCAATTCTGGACTTGGTTCCGGTGTTTTTATCTATTTGGAGTTTTCCTCATCAACAAAATCTTGTTATATCATTTACTTTTATTTTATGCATTATAATTGTTTTTATTATAATTAAAGTAAATTACAAAAAGTTTAATCTCCTATTATTTGATAAGATAATCCTATGGTGTTTGGTTAGGTCCAAACCTATTTATCAAGTAAAACACTTTGTTGTCGTATTGTTTCGATCCAATATCCATAGACAATCACACAGAGTGTGAAACCGATTAGTTGTATTGTATCGATCTCGTATCCATAGACAATCACTTTCGGGGGAAAGGACTTATAGGTAGGAAAAGTTTAAGATTGAGGTATATTTAGGTACACTCACCTTTTCAATTTTCTTGCGGTTGATCAAGCCTCTGGATTTTGTTATTACCACCACGAATATAGAAATTTCTTTGTCTATCATACTCCTCTTGATCTCGACTTCCCATCGCCACTAGCTTCTGTTGATTGTTTACTACTACTTTATCTTGCAGAGTACTTGCTACTGCATTCGCCAGTTTTGGTAATAAACTTGCGCCTGTTGCTTGCGAATTAGTGTTAAAAATTGGGTATGACTCCATCTTATGTGTAAGCTACAATAAGAGAAAAAGATGATACAAGGGTTGACTAACAATTACGAAGCAGATTAGTGTCCAAGGCATTTTTCTAGCATATGTACTATCACAATTTTCTAACATCACTAAGTGCTGAAACCAGCTTTCGCTTTATCTTAGCCAACATCAATCTACAATAAAAACCGAGTAAGCAGAACCATTAGATTAGTGATCAAACATTAACTATCCGCTGCAACATGCTGAGTGTGTTCTATTTGCAGGGCAAAACAAGTGGTTTCCAGGAATTCAGAGTAAGCAAAACCATTACCCTCTCTTGGTAAGTGGTGGTAAGTCTTCTGTGGAAAGTAAGTATAGTAGGGAGGCAAATGAGGCACTATATCATGTGCATGAGTTACTCGTATTGTATTTGGCACATGCTGGCTGAAATACGATTCAAATACTGAGTTGCCAATACATGGTTGTCCAAAGGTCATGAGTTGAACTTCACAAGATCCATCAAAATTAACCTGGAAAGATGTACAAGTATTCCCTCAATACACTATAACCAAATAAAAGAAAAACGCCAATAAAATCTAACATCAAAATGAACCCACAAGATGTTGTAAACTGCTACGAATTTCAGCGTAAATAATGCAATGTCCAAATTAGTGAGAAGACAAGTTGATAGGTAGGTTAATTACTGATAGATCAAGTGCACAAAAAGAAGCCATTACCTCGCCCATAGAATGTCCAGACCATGATGGGAATGTCCCCGAATAGCCTATTGGCTCTTCTGACAGCATTTAGAAGACAAGGCCTAATAGTCGTGTTATGATATGCTGAATAAAATCCATGATGCACCTGAAAATGTTTACGAGAGCAAATATAAGGATTATTCACTTTTATATGAACTTGATCTTTCTTTCCAGGTTTTAGTTAAATGAACAAACCATTGCATCAGGCATGCCTGGATAGTTCAGATCAAGTTGCTTCCAGAACAAATCTTCAACCCAATTCTGAATGCTACAAATAGGTATATGAACACAATCAGAAGTTTGCTGGGGTATGATAAAATAGAAAACAAGTTGGAAAATGGCACTTCATTAACAAAGTCAGCAAATATGTCCTGCATAACTCCAAGAGTCAATGGGATTAACTTGCTCTCTTTTCAAAGTCACGGAAAGCTACAGGAATTTCCCATAAATACATATTCACACAACAAAAATAAATTTATATACTAGTAACATGTTCTAAATAACGGAGATTAATAACTAAGGCTTCTCTCTATAATTTCAAGTTTTCAACAAATAGTATGGTAAGCATGCTACCAAACAAATCAGTACATGTGCTCTTGAGTACCCCTAAATGCAATAACGACGGCATTAAGATCCTTTGCATACCCAACAAATGACTGCATAAGACAATAGTATCACAGCTTAAGACGCTTGCCAAACCAAGTACAAGTAGTTCAACATAGCTATACCATCATGAAAGCCAGTTATAGGACATTTAGTTATCATCACATCTTGACCCAAATTGAACATGCCCACTGAAATATTCTACAAGGTACGAATTCTAGATGCATATCTAGACAGACCCAAATAAGACAATAAGACTATACATCAAGGAGTTGTGAATAAGCAGAATAAAATTCACTTGGGTTAGTTTCAAATTCAACATTTGGATAAAGGGTCAATTAGCAGCTTAACCTTCACAATCTTAGATATCCAAAGGAAGACAAGTTTTTAACATCATCGATAAAGTCCTTCGTACTTTAGCGGTAAAGTACCATGTGAATAAGTCATTGCCTACAAATTCTGACATGTCCAAACTTCACACACTCTGAGTTATGATATGACAAACCAAAATAGCCTCTGATTAAATGGCACCATGCTTCTAGAGAAGACATTTATGGGTAGGTAGAGTAGAACCTACTTGAACTTGAAAAATACATATCTAAAAGATGAAAAAATAAAACAACCAAGGAAAGAACGGAACAAAACAAGTCCCTAGAATATCAAAAACTTAAACCCTAGTCTTGATAAATAAAGAGTTAGTATTACAGCTTTAGCATGAACAATGGTAACTCGTTGCACTAATTTAAAAAGGTGTACTCCTTGCTCTTATCCCGGAGATAAACCAAGGGGGTAGACAACATATATCACCAAGAAAATTTATATAATTGTATCCATTACGCATTCACTCAACAAAATAGGTTTTACCTGCAACCTAGCTTTCCTGTCTTCTTTTCGATGTCCAAGTGCAACATAAAGAGGCTTTCTTGCAATCATCTTCCCATTCATCTCCGCAAGCTACAATATAGACATACAGATAATTAAGGTATCACCGAATTTCCAAATTATAGAATGATACAAGCAAATATATAAAACTTACCGCTCGAGATGATTACTCAGGTGTTGAGAAGGCAACAAATCATGAAACTCTGCTAGTACCATTAGAGTCTCGCATAACCTATTAATTCCATAACAAAATAATTATATAAAGCAGCCTATACGTCCCGTACAGAAAGGAAAACAAGAAAAAAAAAGTGAAAAACATGTAAATTAAGCAGTGTGAAACAAAGTCGAGATAAAACACATTGATCACTGATAGTACTGACTTCCAATCTTACTCTTTTTCCTAAATTTTGTTTTCCTTTTAAAATAAATTTATCTCAATCTTTCTAATATAGCTTTTATGTTCAACAATCTAACATATACAGATAAGTGTGACAGGCTCCAAGAATCAAATAAAGAACTTAGACATACTTTTCCAATCTAGTAACTTTGTAGAGCCTAAAATAACTTTATTCGAATACAAACTAACTTTTACTTGTTCTTCTTCTCCTCTCTGTAAAACAAACATATGATCTAAAAACGAAAAATCAAATTACTAACAAATGAAACCCCTAAAATAAATCAAAACAAATTTTATGTTTATTTTTTATTTTGAGTAATGGGTTTTCTCCAATTTAGGCGAGAGATGCATTTTATTCGTGTATAGAGAAAGAATCGAACAACAAATCTACTGAAACTGCCACCGTCGGTCTTCTCTATCCAGCTGAATGCAAAGAATCTAGGGCTGAATAATTATCACCCTATTAAACTACCATTAAAGAAACTAACAAGGGTCAACTGGAATTCGATTTTTAAAACAAACCCACTTGTTCATCCAGTCAATTAGATTTTTTCTTTCTACAAATGAAGAACCCTAAATCTGACACAACATATTAAAAAAAAAAAGAAGAAATAGACCCAAAATTTAGAGCATCAGCTGCGAAAAACAATAAAATTAAACCCAAACGTATAGATCGGAATCTATTCAGTGAATTTGAATGATAAACATCGTTTATCAACAGAAAAACAAGCGATAACTTCCATATTTTAGAGACGAGATGAAAAACAAGCGATACTTACATCTTTCACAAATCGGAGTTATAGATCTGTAGTCACGAAGAAATTTGCTTCAGAGAAAGTTAGGGTTTCTTCTTCTTCGTTAAAAACGAGAGGATTTGAGCGAAAACGGTTCAGAGAAAGATAGAGTATTTTTCTCTAAGTTAGAGAGAGACGAGATGATTTTAGCGAAATTGGTAAGAGTTGGGAAGGGATAAGACCAATTCATGTGGTTCAGCTTTGTCCATCAGTAAAGGAAAGGTTTAACGGTTGAGATTTGTCCATCAAAAAACACGGACGACTGGCCTTTTTTTGGAGGTTCTCATACGGATTAAGGGGAGCGTGTGAGAAGCATGTGTGTTCTTTTGAGAAACATGTGTTTCTAGAGAAAATCGCAAGCCGTCCAACCGATTTAGACCTGATTTTGTCATTCTGATTAACCGGAGATGAAATTTATCAGATCTGAACATCTGAAGCTCGAAGATTACCAGAGTTATACTTGAGTTTATCATTCAGATGAACTGGAGATGAAATTTATTAGATTTGAACTGGAGATGAAATTTATCAGATTCGAACATTCGAGGTTCAAAGATTACAAGAGTTAGACTTGAGTTTGTCAGTATGATGAACTGGAGATGAAATTTATCAGATTTGAACATCCGAGGTTTGAAAATTACTAGAGTTAGACATGAGTTTGTCAATCGGATAAACTGGAGATGAAATTTATCAGATTTGAACATCCGAGGTTTGAAGATGACTAGAGTTAGACCTGAGTTTGCATTCAGATGAACTGGAGATGAAATTTATCATATTCGAACATCCGAGGTTCGAAAATTACTAGAGTTAGACCTGAGTTTGTCATTCTGATGAATTGGAGATGAAATTTATCAGATTTGAACATTCAGGTTTAAGGATAACACTAAAAAAATATGTAAGTACAATGTCTCGATGAAAAAGAAATCATTCAGGAAAAAATGACAAGAATCTGTTGATCTAGGGTTCTTATGAAGATTCTAGCTTAGTGCAAGAGGTCATTAATCAGAATAAATCAAACAAATGAAAAATCGAATCGACAATTAATGAATTCTAAAATGCATTTGAAACAATATGACAACACGTGGTATATAAATGCTTAGGTTTATTTCATAAGATCGATTCAATTCTAAAATTAGATTACTTTGTAAAATCATCCTATGAAAATATCAGAGTATACCCAATATTTTTTAGTGCCATGTATAAGGATCATTAAGCCAAAATGATATATAGATTTTTTTTACCGTAAACAATATATACAAACCGCCAAGCCAAAATGTAGTGCGTAACTTCCCCATGGCAAACCATCGATCAAACCACGTAGTATAAAATTTTGAATGGTGGGTAATGATGTTCGTGTGGATATATGAAACAAAATTTTGGGCAATTGAAAATCCGTTCGGGAATCATATGGATTAAGATAAGTGTGTGAAAAACATGTTTGGTTCCTTTAGTGCTAAAATGAACTGGTGCATTCGGTTTATTCATCGATCTTCGATAATCTAAAAACCCAAAGAATATTAGTATATAAATAAGAATACCTAAGAATATTTTTATTGACCTTCAAGTATACAAAAGTTCGAATATATATAAGAATGAATTAGAAAAATGAAAGATGAATTTGACAATTGTTTAAATAACATATCATTCCGACAAAAAACATAAATTTATCTTGATTTATATGAATCTAGATTCTAGACTATGTTTAATCTCACTCGATATCGTTGGTTTTATCAACCTCATTCAATTTCATTCGTTATTCATCAATGTTTAATAGCCATGTATTTACTTTTACAGTTGGTAAAGGTGTCCACAGACAGATAATTTTGGCGGCTAACTACACTTGCTAGAAATATATTGCTTCTATTATACTTTTTCGTTGCCAGACAATAGTTGTCGAAATATACTAGCAACGCCCGAAATATGATGGTTGGATTAGGTATCTACCAACACGGTTGTCCGGTGGCTAAGACAAGTGACAAAAAAATTATACCTTCTATGGTACATTTTGGTTGCCTAACCATGGTGTCCGGAGGATAGTAACAACAAATATGATATTTTGGTTATTAAGTCAGCGTTGCTAAATAGTTTAACCAACTGTCGTTGCTGGAAAACTGGTTGTTAGAGATATCTACCAGCTGGAGCTATTTTTGGTTACCAAAAGTTGTCGCTTGAGAGTTCTACCGACTGTAGTTGGTAAGAAAGTAGTCGCTAATTCCAAGTTTTCTTGTAGTGAATATTCAACATTTCTTTTATTAAAAGTATTCATTTTATTGCAAGTTCAAATCGTTTTTCTTTGTTTTGGATTTCCTTTGTACGATTTATTTCATCTCATTTGACAAATATCTTTCATGGAAATGATCCTAATAGGTACCCCCTCGTATGACGCACTGAGGTGCTTTGCCTCTTGCGAATGTTGTTTCACAAGTGTACGCCATAAAGGTTTGCCAGCTACTACTCTCCATGTTGAATATCATATCATTTGAAACAAAGCAAACTTTTCAAGAGAAATATATAAATTGATTTGTGCGAGATATTTCTCGGTTTCTTTTGTAATTGTGAAATCTTTGTAATTCTGCGATTGTATCGCGCTTTGTAAATCAAATCAAAAATCTTTTATTTTTTTGTAAATAAAATGTTTAAGGAAAGAGGTACTTAGCTTTCGTGGTTTGTTTTTGTTTTTGTCTCTTGCGAAGTATATGGTTTTCTTGCGAAGCTAGCATCCAATTGTTCTAACCCTCTCTTACGAAATATGTCTGCGAAATAATCTCCCATTTTCTTCTTGCGAAATTATCAAAGATTGTGCGAAGTAAACATTTGCACGAAGTAAACAAACATCTGCAAACGTTCGCAAAATAAACATTTGCGAAGTGCTGAATGATTTGGAATTATCGATCTTTGCGAACTACTCTTTGCCACCAACAATTACCTGCGAACCTTCTAGCGCAGAAAACAAGAAGGATTTCCTGTGTAGTTGTAGGACTTACTTTAGTGTCATGCGAGATTCAGAGACACGTTGAGATTTTCGAAACTCTAAATCTCTCTATGGACGAAGTGATGGTTGGTGATGAACTAAGTTGTTGGTCCACTACTTTCTAAGTTCGCAGCTCTTAACCTGTGTAGTTGTATACTTTATCGTAGTAGTTTGTCCTTTTACGAAGTATATACTTCGCATAGAAAATACCTGGTACGAGCTTCCATGTTTGTGACGAAGTAATTTCTTCCAAATACTTCATCGATCTTTATTAATCCGAAGTGAGCTTGACTACTGCCTCCTTTTACTTCGTATGTTTGGAGGGGTGCTGAATTTTCGTGACTACTGCTCTGGGTTGGAGGCTTCGGCTAATTGTACTAAGTTGACGAAGAGAAGTAATCCTACAAAATAGGTTTGACATGATTTAATCATTGGTTTTATTTCATTCCCACTCTTTGTGAAATCTTGTCTCCAAGCTGACGAGATTTAGTTGCTTCCTCCTTCACTTTGGGTGATTCTCTCCCGGAAAAATTTCCATTTCTACTTTGCTGCTTCCGTTTTGGTTTAAAATTTTCTAGATCTGAATCTTAGAAAAACACAAGATAAGAAGAATGATGAAGATATTTGTTCCTTTTCGAGAAGTTTGTTGACATTAACTCATTCCAGATTCAATTTCTTCTTCTCTGTTACATGACCCCTCTAAACTTCTGATGCTGTTCATGAAAATTTATTGAACCAACAAGTTACAGGAAGGATAAATCCATTACTCTCTCCCTGTTTCTAGCGCCAAAAATGTAGTTGCAGGAAATCCCACAACTACACCCTCATGAGATTCCATTAATTTGATTTGATGATCTAATTTATTTGGTATGAAAATGAGAATTAAAGTACTAAAATTGTAAAAGAGACACAAGAATTTTTACATGGTTCGATCATTGTGATCTACATCCATGGTTCTTCACTAGTGATTGTATGTAATTACATAATTTTACAATTGAGACTCCATTAATGAATATTTGGAGCTCTAGTTTTTTGGGGAAGAAGATGATAAAGAAAATAAATCTCTCTCTAAAACTATATCTCCCCTACTAAAATTATCCTCTCCTTATCAAAAAAGACCCTTTCTTCCTCTCATGCCTAAATGGCTATTTATATGATTTTACAAAATGTTAACAACTAATCTGTCCTTCAACTTCGGACTTGAGAATTATCCTGCGAACCTTCGCAACTTCACTTCGCAAACCTCTTTTGATAATTATTCGCAAGTGAATATTATTGCGATATTCCGCTCCTACACACATAGTTTTCCATCTTTTAGTTAGATTCCTCAAGCTTTTGCCAACTCTTTATTTCAATCCAAATACATCTTCAATACCAGGTCGCGAAGAATTATTGGTGATGTATGCCCCAAAGAATGTAGTCTGCAATTGATTGAAAGAGATTATAGTATTCTTTGGAAACCTTCAAACCACTTTAACGCCTCTCCTGTTAAGCTAGATGAAAATTATTTGCACAATACAGCATCATGATTCTCCTATTGCAACATGCATCTCACATAAGCTTTGATGTGATGAATTGCACAGGTAGTTCCATCAATATACTAGTTAACGCAGGTAAATTACACTTTGGGGGTATCCCTTTTAATTGCACTTCTATTGTGAATGGAGTTTTCGCAGCTTCTTCTATAGCTTCATCTAATTGCCTTCTGCCTCCTTCTCCTTTGTTGTCCAACATTCCTCTCATTTCTGCCAATTCTCGCAAGATTTGTTCATTTGCTCCTGAGTTTTGATCCATTGGTCTCTTTAACTAAGCTTCCCTTCTTCTGCGTTCATGCCTATCCTCTCTTGCGAGATTTAGTGTTTTTTATTCCTCTTCTTCCTCTTGCCTTCTCCTGCGATTTTCATCTTCGCCTCTTTCTTGAATTCGCAACTGATAATTATCCCTATTTTCTCCTCATGATTATGTTCATTCCTTACTAATTATGTTCGCGGCCTATCAACCCTTCTTTGCACTCTTTCATATTCTTCATTGATATTATCATTATTGAGGTTTTGTTGGCGTCTTCTTTCTCGATTATCATGATTATTCTGGCGTATTGCCTCTTGAAGTTCTTGTTCTTCCACTTCTGCTCTCAATATTTCCCGTTCGCAAGCTAGACGTGCTTTTTCAACATAGTGCCTCTCAATTTGTTCTTCAATCGTCTGTTGAGTTCTTCGAGTTTCTCTCCCATGTAAATTCTTATTCATTCCTCTCGATTTTCTTCGCAATCTTGATTGTTTTGTCTGCGATGTCGTCTATCCTCTTGATTTCCACAATTCTGCTCGCCATTGAAAGCTTCACCTTGTGGAACATAACGATCTTCATTTCTTTCTTCGCGACGCTCTTCATATGGATTTTGTACTTCCTCTTGAATATCATCTCCAACATTCATCATAGATGAATTTCCTCTTTCTACTCTTCTAGTTGATCTTGCATTTGATCTTGTGGTGCTTCTCGATATTCTATTCTAAAATCTCCCATTTTCCATTCTTAACTCATGATTTTGCCTTGTTAAATTCGCACGTTCTTCATCTTCTGCTCTTCTTTATTCATTTATTATCTGCCTCAATGATTCTAATGCTCCAACTTCTCTGTTTCCCTGGTGAAAAAGCGGGAGTCTAACAACACCACCCAATATTTTGCTTAGCAATCTGTATGGACAAACTCCAAATCACTCTACTAGAGAATAAACTAGACAATCAGACTCAATCTAGAATATAGTGACTCAAAGAGTTTATATCTCTATCTCTCAATTTGATTTTACTCAAGCAAACGCAAATATGTGAGTCTAATCAAAGAGAGATAACTTGGACGGTATCAAAAACCAATATCCAAGTGTTAATCAATGAGATCAACAATCGCAAGACTGGATCTCCAATTGATTAAGCTTTACGCACAACCTGTATTATTTCAATTATATAACAAATATAATGCGGAAAAGAAATAACACAAACACCAGAAATTTTGTTAACGAGGAAACCACAAGTGCATAAAAACCCCGGGACCTAGTCCAAATTAGATACACACTGTATTAAGCCGCTACAGACACTAGCCTACTCCAAACTAACTTCGGACTGATCTATAGAAGAACCCCTACCAGTCTCCCACTGATACAAGGTACAGTTGCAACCCTAAGCCTCTGATCCAAGCAGGATACTGCGCACTTGATTCCCTTTGCTGATCTTACCCACAACAAAGAGTTGCTACGACCCAAAATCGTAGGCTTAACAATAAACAAATCTTTCTCACACAAGATAAGTCTATCAAAGGATTAATCTGTCTCCCACAGATAAACCCCAAATAATTGTTCAGTTTTCTGATATTTCTATCAAGGTATATTCAAGGAACCAATTGATAAATCCGGTCTTATATTCCCGAAGAACATCCTAGATAAATCAATCACCTCTCAATACTCAATTCCTGAATACACAAGAAGAATACCGAGGATTCACGAACAGTGAGACGAAGATGTTCGCGAATACTTTTATCCTATCTATCGGAGAAACAAGTTCTCGAGCCGATCTTTATCAATCGTACTCTTAATGATAGAAGATGTAGGATCAGATCACACAACTACGATAAAAGTAGTATCGGTCTGGCTTCACAATCCCAATGAAGTCTTGATAGTCGTTAACCCGAGATTAAAGAAGAACCTCAAGGGTTAATGGAGATCGACTCTATCTTTGAAGAAAAACTAGCATCACACAAGAAAGGCGTGTGGGGATTAGTTTTCCTTCAACCTAGAAGACTCCTATTTATAACCTTTCAAACCATGGTTTTTACTTAGGTATTAAGTAATTAATCTCAACCATTGATTTTAGATCCAAGCTAATATCTCTCAACCGTTAGATCAAAAGACAAAGCTTGTCAAGCACACTTGCACGTTTTCCAGGTTCGTGAAAACCGGCCCAAACGTTCACAAGCGCATTGGTTCAATATAGCAACCAAAATGGTAACCATACGAGCTTGGCATATTGACCATGTTTCTCATCCATCACAACTAGTTCACTTGACTCAAACAAACTAGTTGGAGAGACATTCAATTGTTATGAGATCTTATGTAAATACACTAGACACAATTGAACATGTGATGATATCGATTCAATCGAATCGGCTCAATGAACATTATAGCCACGGTTTTCATAAAGCATTCCTTAGTAATTTAATGTTTATGTCCAGAGCAAATCATCTTAGATTACAACCTCTTAAGTCACGGCGCAAGTTCGCGGACTTAAAATTAATCTGGGAGTTTTCCAAACTCAGCAGAAATTCTCGGGTTCGAGAACTTCCGCCAGTTCGCGAACTGGGTTCGAGGACTGAGCTCGCGGACTTAGTGACACAAATGAGTTAGGGAGAACCCAGCAGATATTTTTGGTTCGAGTACCTCGACAGTTCGCGGACTTGGCAAGCCAAATACACAATCCTCCGAAACACACTTGCTCAACAGAGTTCAAAGAACTTAGGATCAAGTGGTCATGTAATCTAACTCTCATTCCAATATGAAACATTCTCAGAGGGCGATATTTAGTCGTGAGCGAATCGAACGACCTTTCTCGTCAGAGCAATTTCCAAAGATTGTAAGATGAAGAAAAACTTGATCAAAGCTAAAAGCTTCACCAACACACATATTTCGAGAAACAAATAAGCGTTGAATACTCGGCTCGAAATAGTGGTGTGCTTGATCTAGTCTATAAATCATACGACTTTTTCTCAAAAGAATTAGGAGATAGAGTAGATAGACTTATGAGTGGCAGATAAGTTCAAGTCTTCACATACCTTTTTGTTGATGAAGTTCCACGGTTCCTTGGTGTAGATCTTCGTCATTACTTCGTTGAATCGCCATGAAGTACTTGAGCTCACCTCCACTTTTCCTATCCTAATCCTAGACTGATAATAGGCTAGATATCAAGACTATATAGTTTTGACACTAACATTGACAAACACGCTTGATATAGCAACGCATGCGAGGTTGACCGAGCCATGCTCTAACAATCTCCCCCTTTGTCAATTTTAGTGACAAAACTACTAATACATATGGAATACAATAAAGATAATCTTTAGTGGCTCCTATTCCATAGTCCAATCTTCAATGATACTTGAAATCTTCGTCCTTCCCAAGTATACCAACGATTCCAAAAGATGTCCATAAAGCGCCAATCGTTGTTGAAGATTTGTAGCATAATAACGAGAGAGATCGAGAGTCTCAATCATTATTAACAGTGTCATAGGACTACTATGAATATAAAAGTCCAATTGCATAACGACTTCAACAATAGTACTATGGTGATATGTATCACTCCCCCTTAGTCGATACCTATCTCGATCATGGAAATCACTCCCCCTTACACAATGATCCGAAAACCATATGTATAATGTAGTGTGAACTACACAATATTTCTCCCCCTTTTTGTCAATAAAATTGGAAAACGAAAAGACCGGGATCCTAATGAAATTTCCAGAGAGACAAAAAGACAAGGAAAATGATATATATACCAACTTAATTTAGATGCAATATTATAGCCAACGTCTAATAGCATTCATCAAGGAGTTTTAAGACACAAGATAACCAATAAAAATTCCACAGCCGCGCTCCCCGAAGGATATTACCATTAAGCATAAGTTCAAAAGAACTCTCCCCCATTTGATGTCATTCCCGAAAGAACAACATAAGCGACCTTCAAAAAATAAAAAAGAAGGATTAGAAACATGGACACCAAAGACCAAAAAGATGATCTTTTATATCCAAAGAACAACCAAATTAACCACAAGTAAACCCATGGTTAATTTAATTGTCACGGGAAATTAAATCAAAACCACAAAAGTGATGAATTTAATTGAGCGTGCTCAACACAAGTAAACTCACGGAGCAATGAGCTACGACTAAGTTAATCATAAGGATACAACCAACTTAATCATCCCAAAATACTCGACATAAGGAAAACCTTACGGAATATTTTAAAGTGTACTCAACATAAGAAGTCTATATGGAATACAAGAGATGTACTCAACATAAGATAAATCTTACGGAATACATGACTACAATAATCACAAAGGAAAATGATTACTATAGTCATTCAAATACTCAACACAAGAGATTGTGGAATATTTGAAATGACACAATTAGATTTACTACAAGAGAACCTATAATAAATCTAATTGGTCACAAGATTTAACAACCAAACTAATCACCGAAGTAATCAATTTAATTATTAAAAGGTTTTGCTCGACAAAAGAAAACTTTCGGAGCAAAGACAACTTAGTAGCCAAACAAGTTTGATTAACATAGTTTACATGGGCTCAACATAAATGAATATGGAACCCCGATTAAGGTATCAAAGATTAACACACCTAACCGTACGTGTACTCAACATAAGTAAAGAGAAGAAGACTTATGGAGTACAAGAAACTAAATAACCAAACAAGTCGATTAGTTTACTTTCAAATGCTCAATCATATAACATCTTACGGAATACCCAAAAAAGCCAATAAATCGACTATATTGTAAGGTACTCTACATAAGATGTATAAGGAGCCTTCACGGTTTACAAACAAAGTTGATCAATAAGGACCAAAACCGTGGATACCAAGGATCAGTTCTATCTTTGTATCACAAAGTGACATAATAGACATTATCCTTGAAAACAAACACATCCTATTTTTCATCACAATATATGACTACATAGGCTATTAATGTTTGCATGTTGTCAAAAGTCGATTCGTTCCTTAACCAACAAACCGATCATGAACGACTTTACTAATGACAACAAAAATATGGGACCTTCAAGTTCACGGACGCAAACCATACATATCCCATCACAATATTGCAATAAGAGAAACCAAATAATATTGCAATATCAAAATCATCCTCACACAATTTTTAGAATCAAAATCCATTAAAACTAAAAACAACGAAAGAGAATGAAAACAAAAGATAGCTATGTGTAATCACGATCTTCGCTATCAACGCTAGTTATTATTCCATCTAAAAACAAAAAGAGAAGAGTTCCTAGTTATAAAGACACCTAAGCTAAGAGGATTCAGACTCCATTGCATCCCAAACAGCGACTAGGGACACAGGCGACACATGATCTTTGTGTTATGGAGTCTTCGAGCTTGTGATAAACAACCTTCTCTTCACGAAGATCATTAACTTGGATTTTAATGAGATCAAGATCAGAAACAACCTTTTCCAACTCAGTGTTCACCCTGTCAAGGTTCTTTAGAGTATCAACAAGCTCTTCCTTAGCTTACCCAAAGTATTTCAGAAAGTCAATCAAAACTTCAACATAAACCATATCATCATTCTCAGCATCCTCATATGAGTAAGCTACGAAGCAAGAAGATTTAGGATGATATTCGTCTACTAGAATTCTCTTCTTCTTGGGTTCAATCTTGTCTTAATTTAAAAACCATTTCTCAAAGCCACCATAGCACAAAGAGGATGAAGAAGACATTCATGAATATCCCACAAACCAGATGTACACGAACGGATGTACGTAACCCTAATGGTAAGGATATTTATTCTTGGGGAGAAACGAATTAAGGTTTTTGAAAAAGTTGACCAGGTTTTGAACCGACAGTTTGGTTCCAACAAAAACCAACGAACAACAAAGCCCAATTTTTTAATAAGCAAGGGCAAGACAAATAACGATGAAATAAATTTTATAAACATTTAACCAATACTTGCTCTAATCATCATGCCGTGAGTTTAAACTATGGACGATAAGAAGATAGCCTAAACAAGACAGATGCAAGTAACAAGTATACATGTTTAAACACCACTTACTCAACAGGATTTGTTATGAGTAAGTTTTCTCCCTTGTGATTAATTGACACAAGTACGAGCACCAGACTAATCAACAGTTTTGTGTTTGTGGTTAAGCTTATTTTTCCTCTTAACACTAGAGAGGATTCCTATTTGACATGAGAAATTGTCATAGGGTTTACCGTCATCAAAAAGTAAGTTGTGGTTAGATGACTTACCAGAAATTTATCGCCTTGAGAATGCAGAGACATTGTAGACCAGCTCCTTGTACTTCTCAATAATCACTTTGATGTTATCCCTGATCATAGTGACATCTTTATTTTCTGGGATGACTTTCTCTACAGGAACATCGTTACTTTTAGAGACATGGTATTGAGATCCTTCTGAATGACAGTCAATCACATCTTGAAGGATCAGATATAGAGAGTGTTGAATACCAGGATCTTTGTTCAACATAAACTTTCTCTTCTGTCTAGCATAACACTTGGTCTCAAGAAAAAATTCTTGATTAGAAAATTTTCCTTTCTTACAGAACTTCATAGGTCTGGTGGGAACACTAGGAGTGTTTGTATTAGATTCTAAAGACTTTTCAGAAGCTCTTGATATGATAGATTGCTTTTAACTACCTTGAAAGTAGAGTTTACCCATTGTTTGTGGGTGAAAACTACTTCTGCAGGTTTAGGTAATTTTGGGGTGTGTGGATGAGAAGTGAGTTTAAACCTTCAACAAATGTGCTGCATAGGAGCACTTTTGATTCGAGAGATAATCTGTACAATTCTGGCCCAAACCAAGAAATGGCTGTTCCATATTTGCTTCGGTCACAAGGTGAAGGATGTGAGGTTGATCTTAGGGAGGGAAGCGAAGAAGGTGTTGAGAGTGTGAAGGTGAAGGCTGTTTATGACTTGTAACAGAAGGATGAGCAATCTTACAAAGGTTGTAGGCAGGCTCTGGGTGTTGAATACGATGGTATTAACACTGATTTCTGTGTTGTTGTTGGAAATAGGGAGGAGAACCTATTTATACAAGTCATTGAACCTTGTTCACGTTTTTCGTGGGAAAGTGGAGGAAGTGGAGTGATGGGGAAGTGGAATTGTGTGTTAGTGTCACACAACTGCTTGCCCACTTCTCCTATTATCACTAACCGTCCATGTTTCCCTGACACGATCTTATGATAGCGTGTTGCACGCAGCACGCTGTAAACCGCCAGACCAAAACCCCATTTTGTATCCCCCAGTTTGTGACATGATTAATGTCTCGAGTGAGTCGTGGGACCCACATGTGATAGCAAACGGTGCTAGGTGAAATAACTGAGTTATTTTCAGGTGTTCATTCTATGCATGCATTGCATTAAATGTGCTCAACATGCTTGAAGCATGGTTATTTTAAGACTTTTAGTGAAAAAGTCGCAAGTTGAAGTGCCTCAACTAGCCATGTTCAGGCGTTGTTTGGAGGCCGCGTGAGCGGGCCCCACCTTGGACGATCATGCCATGGGGAAGTACGGTGGATGATGATCACGGTGATACATCACTTGCCGCCTAATTCCCTTTCTAGGTTATTCGTCCAAGCCTGCGAAGTTAGACGGATAGGATTGTTTGAAAGCAGTCGTTGGATTAGGGTTTGGAAGGCTTGCAAGCCATCACTTTCAACCCAACGGTTTTTGGCCTTGGGAGGCGTGCAAGGAGGATCTGATCGGTCCTGTAGGCAGGCGGGACGCTAATCTACACGTCCATGCTTGGTTGAATCACATCGGAGCAATCTAAGTCGCCCGTTTTAGCCTGCGATGATGGATGGCCGAGATTAGAAGGGGACCTTACATGCTACCTATGGGCGTGTATATCGAGGCATACAGATATCATGGGTGCCAGCCGATTGGTGCATGGTGGAGGTGGGCCCACAGTGATCATGCAGGTTCTATCGGCTGGTGGTTGCACCTCCCATTCGTTCCCGTACGCTAGCCCAAAGTTGTGTGGTCGCAACTGTCACACAAACCCTAATTTTAGGGTTTGCGGGCCGCAAACTTCAATCTAACGTTTTTTGCCCTTCACGTCTCCCATGGGGAAGCCGATTGCACCAGAAGGGAGGTGGGCCGGCGTTGATCTCATGCATGCATTACACTCGGTCCCGCGTGCGATCTAAGCCATCCAATCATGCCTGCGAAGTTGGATGGTCGTGATTAATTTGGATCGTGCAAACCTTGTTTAGGCGGACGCAGGTTGCATGCTGGATTGTCCATGGGAAAGCAGTTCATGCAGGTGGAAAGGGGGTCCGCTGGTTGGCGCGCCGACACTTTCCCCTCTGATCGAATCGCTATCTAAGACGTCCAACCATGCCTGCGAAGTTGGACGGTCGCGACTCTTTTAAAACTTATTTTTTCAACTGTTTTCAGCATGTGAGACTAGCATGGGTAGTCTTGCTTACTCTCAACGGTGCTAATATAACCCGCCGTGAGGTAGCCTGTATGGGCGTTTTATGTCGAAACAAAAGGCTTTAATAAAAGCATTAATCGGTAATGATGTAAACCTACAGAAAATCGGGATGGTTGCTACATGCTCCATTCTGAGTATATTTAATTCTCAGGGATGGTTGCGCATGCTCCAGTGAATTAACATGGTGAGAAATATTCATCACGCGAAGGCTTTATCCTTTGTAGGATGTCAGCCTATAAAAATTTGGCTTTTACAATTTTAGCCTTAAATGGAAATCCACCATCAACATTAAGTCCCCTGTCTAGCACGTAATGGTTACACTATTGCGGAGTAGACATGAGATGGTGACAAATATGCACGAAAGAAGTAAAAGTAACTAACCCTGGAAAACCGTGATTAGCCGTCAGTAATTTCCCATGTGAACGCACCAGTGCAAGCATGAATTCCTAAACGGGCCGGTTTCCTTTCTTGGGTGTTTGAAACAAAAGGGAATCCTTCTTTTATTAAAATTCTTATAAATCTAGTTTATAAAAGGGAGGTAACCCTTTTATTTTTTCTCACGAGAGAGTTTTTTCTTTCTTTTTGCTCGCAGCTCTCGTTGTTGCTGATGCTCCCGCCTGCCACCTGTTGCTGCTGCTCCCGCCTGCCACCGAACTTGCTGCCGTCGGCGCCGTCCGTCAGGTAAATTATTATTATTATTATTATTATTATTATTATTTTTGTTGAAAAACCTAATTGCTTAGGTAGAGCCTCTTTTTATTTCGAGGGGATTGTAGGTGCAGCGAAACATACCATAATTGATTCCTTTACCGCCTGTTAGGGTTGCTTGGTAAAATAAACTGGAACCCATGAATATGTTGCTTGTTCCCTTTATCTTTGCATGTAAAAAAACCCAATTTTAGGTTGTAACTTGACAAGACTCCCACCTTGAGATTGTAGAAACGATCCCCGTAAATAACCAATTGTGTAAAATATGTTTGACGTGCTTGCTTAGTTTTAGGGATGCGCATGAAGACTTTAGCATCCACCTGCGTGACTTGCCTCCATGCTAGCATCGCCTTTACGCCTGCCGTATTTCCTTGCCCCATATTTTCACCTGCTTAGTTTTAGGAACGCGCCTGCAAACCCGAAGACTAGCAGCCTAACTCTTGTCTTCATATATGCCGGTTTGGCATTCGCGCCTGCATGGCGATCCTTCATGGCGTTGTCCTCCTGCGAACTCATGCATGCTTTACTTGAAGCTTGCTTTCTTGAATTTGAGGCCACAATTGTGCTTACGTAGATTCTATTGTCACCGTATGACTCACAGGAAATACACTAACTCTCTTTTTCCATCCTACAGTTATTCGAAGATGAACAAGGAGGATAATGTTACCTCATCAGGAAGTATTGACCCTTTTAGAGATATGCCAAACATGGATGATGAACTGCTTATCAAGCCTTTTCCGAGCGCCAGGAAGCCTCCCAGTCATAAAATAATCCTTATTACCGGTTCAGAAAGCGAAGAGGGTCTACCATCGTATTTAGAGGGTGTGATGAGGTTTTGTCTCCAGAAGAAAGAATATCCACCTTCCCATATTGACTTCACAATTTGTCAGACTCCACTCAACTCATATGAAAGATGGATGTGGCATATGTTGAGTAACGAAGGGATTAGAGACAAATTGAGCAGGGCGCGAATTCTTGATGTCGTCAAGGCGTCCGCAGTTCTTCATGTCAAGAAGGACATCCCAGGTCTGGTCGCTTTTGCTTCTCGATGGCATCCTTCTACGAATACGGCCCTATACACGTTGGGGTGAAATGACTTTTACTCTTGAGAGTGTGTCTGCATTAATGAGCCTTCCTGTCGCCGGCAGTCTTAATTGTAAGTTATCCGAAGATGAAGATATCATTTATCAAGCTATACTTCAGAAGGTGCACGAATCTGAACAGCTAGAGAGGAATCCGAAATGTTTCTATACTTGGTGGGTAGATGAATGGTCTTCCATACAAGGCGACGATGATATTAGTGCGGCTGCATTCTTGTCTTTGTGGTTGTCTAAGGATATCCTTGACGATGGTTCCGGAACAAAATCCATAAGAAGGAAGATTATCATATTTGCTATTAAGTTGGGAAAAGGTATAACTCTCCCCTTGGCCTCATTGTTCCCTGGATCGATGTATCAGCACCTGAATTCTTTAGCGGAGGAGATGTATGTTCCTAATGGGTGCATGAAGGTGGATACATACGTACACGTCACTTTACTCCAGGCACTTCTGTGGGAATACTTTAAGGATTACGCTCCTATCCCTACAACTTCAGTCCCCAGCATGTATGGTAGCTCGAGAATACTCCGTTGGCAAGATAGATGTCCAAAAACTGGGGTAAGGCTTGTATATCTTCTCGATAGCGTGGGTGCCATAGACTTTCGTCCTTGGGGGCCGGTTCACCCTTCCGTAATCGTCCCTGTCATCGAGTTGCCGCCTGAGGGGAGAGATATGAGCCCTAAAGAAGTTATTTTCCTGCGGAGCTGTATACCAGGATATGTTCCTTCTTTTTTCGAAGGGAGGCTCAGTATTATTCCATATAATATCGACAGAGCCGCTCTCCAAATGGGGTTTGATCAAGGTGTTCCATTTTGTCATCCTGCAACGCCTCCAGAAGATCTTAAGTCATCATGCCTTGACGTTGACGTTTTTCCGTCGGATCTAAAAATTCTTTTCCCACCTGCCGGCAGCCACCTCTAGTTATAAAGATTTTTGGAGGGGGAAGCTGATTCTTTTTAAATCATTTTCCAACGAAGTGGCGACTGAGCTTCGTGGTAAGCCTTCTCCTGAGATCTTGGCTGATTATAAACGATTGAATCCCCTTACGAGCAAACGAGGCAGAGTTAATACTATCAACTGCACTCTCGGGCCTAAGAAGAAGAAGCAGGCATGTAGTCCAGTATTGCTCAACTCTTACAACATGCAGGTACTTTAAATTCTTTTCTGTCTGACCTTCATATTTCATTTATTCCGATTGACTTCTTACTAAGGACATCCATCATTTGTGCAGGGAATCCCGAAAGAAAATGCTTTTGCGGTTATGGCTCGGCTTCACAGGGAGCGGTCTGGCGAAGGCATCCTTCTTCACTCTAAGAAGTTAGGTAATACTAACCCTCTTGGTGACCATCCTGAGAAGTCTGGTGGCACCGATCCTCTTTCAGATGATGACAGAGACGTCGAAAGTTGGGTTGAAGGGAACGCTTTCCAGGGTGACAACTTCGGTGAATGTGTATACGAGATTGTGTCAGTCATTCAGACCAGCACTATGAAGAGTCTGGGAGAGATACGATCCGTGATTGCTGTGGTGCCTCCTTCTTAAGGATCTCTTGAGCAGGCTTCGGCAGATAAGGTACCTGAGAGACTGTTAACGGCGCAAACATCTATTCTCCCCAGTGATGTATGATATCCTCCATTTGATGTTCCTTATGAAGGTCATGTGTTGGTTGGAGGATTCAGCGTGCCATCCCAATTTGAGGGGTTGTATATGTAGATATGAAAGAAGCATGGCCACATTGCTACCACTACGAAGCTGAAAAGCCGTCTTGCATTGGTTAATCGCGTTCAGGATGCTTTACCTTTTATCCAGGCGATGAAGGTCACGATTGGTCGTGATGTTTCTAAGGATGTGATGGAAGACTGGAAATGCCACTTAGACTTGTTCGCGCAGGACAACTTCAACGCTCCTTGACTTCATAAAGGGTTTTCATAAATCCATGAGTTTCAGAAGAAGCAAGGTGTGGTTCCTTCTCCAGAACGTGTTGCTCGCCAGGAAGAACAATTCGAAAGGTTAGCAAGCGAGTTAAATTTGCAGCAGACTATACTCCAGAGGATGAAAGGTAATCTTGATCGGCAGGATGAGTTATTGCTAAAAGACTTTCCTTGAGAGATCTGTGCTGCCTACTTGTGTTTTTTTTTTAGATGTTCTTGCGAGTGATTGTGAGGATTTCCTTTCATAGTTTGATTTTGGGTTTGAAACTAGTAGGCATTGGATTTTGAATTGGTTTGTTTGAAATAGTTTTTGTGAACCATTGATTTTTGGAAAGATAATGGAATTTTCATCTTGATTATAAATGATTATACATGTCACATGAAGTCGCGAATGTATAAAGAAAGAGACACAATAAAGGACAAATTTGATGTTTGACCCGATATTTTGTCTTAAGTGGGACGCTAAGTCCCCAGTAAGGTTTCTTAAAACTATCTCGTAAAAGACTGCCTGATATGACTTACTTGTTTTCTGGAATTTCGTGTGGACGAACATAAGCATCCTCGAACGCCTCCTTTGAAAAACAATCTGCATGCTAATTCCCAGAAGGCTTTGGAAGGACGGCTTTTCTGTGTTGAGTTTCACCTGGACGATGTGTTTTAATGTGTTTCATGCGCTGGTAGGATGGTTAATAAATCGGTGGTAAGGACAATACTTTGGGTCTGTCATTTCCTGACTGGTTGGCGGACGCCATACGGATGGCAGTTGTACCTCCCCATTCCGTATCCAAGTTTTTAACAGTTCCAGGATTTTTTTTATGGGTAAAGGGAACCGTGGTTCTTGTTGTGACAACTCCCTCATATCTTGATGTGTAGCGCGCTTCGGGGAAGGATCCAGGAAATTGTTAGGTGCCATCATACTTGCGGCCCGTTTAGCCAAATGGCTTTGCCGGAATACGGAAGGCGTGTGGGTAACGTCATCACTATTGTGTGAGTGAGTCTAATGTTGCCTACCTATGTATTCATACGTCTTCTGATGGATCTCCCCTTCTTCAAGCATCGCTTCATATGGATGGATTTGAGCGGTCCTCTGACCGTCAGCGAAGGATCTGAGGTATAAATCTTCCAGTAAGGCTCCGTAGGCTGCAGGATACTTCTCCTTGTCTGGCATGCGTGATAACGCCTTGGGTACGTCGGGTTGGCTTGAGTCTTTATCTGGATCATGGTATCCATCACTCCGGAGTCTCCTGTGGTTACATGCCCCTTCCGTGTCTGTTGGTGGAGCCTTCTTGCAATTGAGTTGATATGTCGTTGAGAAGCCTGAATGTCTCGCTCTGTCTCCTAGCAATACCCGCTTGATTTTCCAGGACATCTTCCAGCATCTTAGACACGTTTCCAATGATACCTGAATTATCCATGGTTTCCACCGAATCTCGCTGGCGAAAAGACATCTAGGATATAAATTGGGAATAGTATAGGAAAAGTAGGTTGACGATCAAATCTAAGATCTACCCCTCTCTGAAGAAGAGAAAACTTAAATAATTGAGTTTTTTTGCAACCGAGAGATTAATCCTCCCGCTGTGGTCGCAAATTGTTTGTGGGTGAAAACTACTTCTGCAGGTTTAGGTAATTTTGCGGTGTGTGGATGAGAAGTGAGTTTAAACCTTTAACAAATGTGCTGCACGGGAGCACTTTTGATTCGAGAGATAATTTGTACGATTCTGGTCTAAACCAAGAAATGGTCGTTCCAGATTTGCTTCGGTCACAAGGTGAAGGATGTGAGGTTGATCTTAGGGAGGGAAGCGAAGAAGGTGAAGGTTGTTTATGACTTGTAACATAAGGGTGAGCAAGCTTACAAAGGTTGCAGGCAGTCTCTGGGTGTTGAATACGATGGTATTAACACTGATTTCTGTGTTGTTGTTGGAAATAGGGAGGAGAACCTATTTATACAAGTCATTGAACCTTTTTCACATTTCTCGTGGGAAAGTGGAGGAATTGGAGAGATGTGGAAGTGGAGTTGTGTGTTAGTGTCACACGACTGCTTGCCCACTTCTCATATCATCAATAACCGTCCCTGTTTCCCTGACACGATCTTATGATGGCGTGTTGCACGCAGCACGCTGTAAACCGCTAGACCAAAACCCTAGTTTGTATCCCCCAGTTTGTGACATGATCAATGTCTCGAGTGAGTCTTGGGACCCACATGTGATAGAAAACGGTGCTAGATGAAATAACTGAGTTATTTTCAGGTGTTCATTCTATGCATGCGTTGCATTGAATGTGCTCAACATGCTTGAAGCATGGTTATTTTATGACTTTTAGTGAAAAAGTCGTAAGTTGAAGTGCCTCAACTATCCATGCTCAGGCGTTGTTTGGAGGCCGCATGAGTGGGCCCCGCCTTGGCCGATCATGCCATGGGGAAGTATGGTAGATGGTGATCACGGTGATACCTCACTTGCTGCCTAATTCCCTTTCTAGGATATTCGTCCAAGCCTGCGAAGTTGGACGGATAGGATTGTTTGAAAGTAGTCGTTGGATTAGGTTTGGAAGCCTTGCAAGCCATCACTTTCAACCCAACAGTTTTTGTCCTTGGGAGGCGTGCATGGAGGAGCCGATCGGTCCTGCAGGCAGGCGGGATGCAAATCTACACGTCCATGCTTGGTTGAATCACATCGGAGCAATCTAAGTCGCCCGTTTTAGCTTGCGATGATGGATGGCCGAGATTAAAAGGGGACCTTACATGCTACCTTTGGGCGTGTATATCGAGGCGCACAGATGTCATGGGCGCCAGCCAATTGGTGCACCGTGGAGGTGGCCCCACTGTGAGAATGCAGGTGTTATCGGCCGGTGGTTGCGCCTCCCATTCGTTCTCGTACGCCAGCCCAAAGTTGCGTGGTCGCAACTGTCACGCAAACCCTAATTTTAGGGTTTGCGGGCCGCAACCTTCAATCTAACGTTTTTTGCCCTTCACGACTCCCATGGAGAAGCCGATTGCACCAGCAGGGAGGTGTGCCGTCCGTGATCTCATGCATGCATGCCACTCAGTCCCGCGTGCGATCTAAGCCATCCAATCATGCCTTCGAAGTTGGATGGTCATGATCAATTTGGATCGTGCAAACCTTGTTTGGGAGGCCACAGGTTGCATGCTGGCTTGTCCATGGGAAAGCCGTTCATGCAATGGAAATGGGTTCCGCTGGTTAGCGCGCTGACACTTTCCCTTCTGACCGAATCGCTATCTAATCCGTCCAACCGTGCCTGCGAAGTTGGACGGTCGCGACTCTTTTAAAGCTTATTTTTTCAACTGTTTTCAGCATCTGAGACTAGCATGGGTAGTCTTGCTTATGCTCAATGGGGATAATATAACCCGCCGTGAGGTAGCCTGTATGGGCGTTTCATGTCGAAACACAAGGATTTAATTAAAGCATTAATCGGTAATGATGTAGGCTTACATAAAATCGGGATGGTTGCTACATGCTCCGTTCTGAGTATATTTAATTCTCAGGGATAGTTGCGCATGCTCCAATGAATTAACATGGTGAGAAATATTCATCACGCGAAGGCTTTATCCTTTGCTGGATTCCAGCTTATAAAAATTTGGCTTTTACAATTTTAGCCTTAAATAGAAATCCACCATCAACATCCATGAGTCGTTCAAAAAACGATAAGATCTTTCTATAGACTCTGCAATCTTTATCAAAACCAAGTAGATTACTGACATGGACTAAAAACTGTTTCAATCTGACCGCTTGATTTTTAAACAGTTTTAAAATAGTACTCCTCTCATTAGCTGTATCCCATTTGTCAATTGAGAAATAGATTGGAGCATCCACATCAGGACCTGTCTGTCTCGCTACCCAATTGGGTTTGTTTATATTCAAGAAGGAATAATTTTTCTCTTTGATATATTTATACGAGAGAGACTTATTTTTACTGGTGACGCGTCTATCGGAGATACTCTTGTCCATAGATTCAGATCTCTACAAACACATACTGTTTAGGTCTTAAACGTGTTTGCCTGCTCTGATACCAATTGAAAAAGCGGGGGTCTAACAACACCACCCAATATTTCGCTTAGAAATCTGTATGGACAAAATCCAAATCACTCTACTAGAGAATCAACTAGACAGTCAGACTCAATCTAGAATATAGTGACTCAAAGAGTTTATATATCTATCTCTTAATTTGATTTTACTCAAGCAAACGCAAATCTGCGAGGCTAATCAAAGAGAGATAACTTGGACAGTATCAAAAACCAATATCCAAGTGTTAGTCAATGAGATCAAAAATCGCAAGATTGGATCTCCAATTGATTAAGCTTTACGCACAACCTGTATTATTTCAATTATATAAAATATAATGCGGAAAAGAAATAACACAGACACCAGAAATTTTGTTAACGAGGAAACCGTAAATGCAGAAAAACCCAGGGACCTAATCCAGATTAGATACACACTGTATTAAGCCGCTACAGACATTAGCCTACTCCAAACTAACTTCGGTCTGATTTATAGAAAAACCACTACCATTCTCCCACTGATACAAGGTACAGTTGCACCCCTACGCCTCTGATCCCAGCAGGATACTGCGTACTTGATTCCCTTTGCTGATCTGACCCACAACAAAGAGTTGCTACGACCCAAAATCGCAGGCTTAACAATAAATAAATCTGTCTCACACAAGATAAGTCTATCAAAGGATTAATCTGTCTCCCACAGAAGAACCCCAAATAATTGTTCCGTTTTTTGATATTTCTACCAAGGTATATTCAAGGAACCAATTGATAAATCCGGTCTTATATTCCCGAAGAACAGCCTAGATATATCAATTACCTCTCAATATTCAATTCCTGACTTCATAAGAAGAATACTGAGGATTCACGAACAGTGAGATGAAGATGTTCGCGAATACTTTTATCCTACCTATCGGAGAAACAAGTTCTCGAGCCGATCTTTATCAATCGTACTCTTAACGATAGAAGATGTAGGATCAAATCACACAGCTACGATAAAAATTAGTATCGGTCTGGCTTCACAATCCCAATGAAGTCTTGATAGTCGTTAACCCGAGATTAAAGAAGAACCTCAAAGGTTAATGGAGCTCGACTCTATCTTTGAAGAAAAACTAGTATCACACAAGAAAGGCGTGTGGGGATTAGTTTTCCTTCAACCTAGAAGACTCATATTTATAGCCTTTCAAACCAGGGTTTTTACTTAGGTATTAAGCAATTAATCTCAACCACTGATTTTAGATCCAAGATAATATCTCTCATCCATTATATCAAAAGACAAAGCTTTTCAAGCACACTTGCAAGTTTTCCAGGTTCGTGAAAATCGGCCCAACGTTCACAAGCACATTGGTTCAATACAGTAACCAAAAGGAAACCATATAAGCTTAACATATTGACCATGTTTCTCATCCATCACAACTAGTTCACTTGACTCAAACAAACTAGTTGGAGAGACGTTCAAGTGCTATGAGATCTTATGTAAATACACAAGACACAATTGAACATGTGATGATATCGATTCAATCGAATCGGATCAATGAACATTATATCCACGGTTTGCATAAAGCATTCCTTAGTAATTTAATGTTTATGTCCAGAGAAAATCATCTTAGATTACAACCTTTTAAGATTAATCTGGGATTTTTCTAAACTCAGCAGAAATTCTCGGGTTCGAGAACTTCCGCCAGTTCGCGAACTGGGTTTGCGGACTTAGTCACACAAACGAGTTAGGGAAATTCCAGCAGATATTTTCGGTTCGAGAACCTCTCGACAGTTCGCGGACTGGGTTCGCGGACTTGGCAAGCCAAAAACACAATCCTCCGAAACACACTTGCTCAACAGAGTTCAAAGAACTTAGGATCAAGTGGTCATGAAATCTAATTCTCATTCCAATATGAAACATTCTTAGAGGGCGATATTTAGTCGTGAGCGAATCGAATGACCTTTCTCGTCAGAGCAAAAAATGTGATCAAAGCGCAAAGCTTTACCATCACACATATTTCGAGAAACAAATAAGCGTTGAATACTCAGCTCAAAATAGTGGTGTGCTTGATCTAGTCTATAAAGCATACGACTTTATCTCATAAGAAGTAGGAGATAGAGTAGATAGACTTATGAGTGACAGACAAGTTCAAGTCTTCACATACTTTTTTGTTGATGAAGTTCCACGGTTCCTTGGTGTAGATCTTCGTCATTACGTCGTTGAATCTCCATGAAGTCCTTGAGCTCACATCCACTTTTCCTATCCTAATCCTAGACTGCTAGTAGGCTATATATCAAGAATATATAGTTTTGACACTAACATTGACAAACACGCTTCATATAGCAACGCATGCCAGGTTGACCGAGCTATGCTCTAACACTTGGACTGTTCTCTCAGCCACTTGTCCAACATCTCTTCTTTGTTATTCTTCTTATGAATCTGACTGCCAAGTGTGTACACTCACCCTATCATGATCTATATTTCTTCCCTGTGTTGGTGTTTGTTGAATTGGTGGTTGATTTTGATTTTGTTTATTATTTCTCCTCCTAGATGGTTCTCCTATTTCATTTATCTCCACACCAGCAAGCCTGGTACTTCTTCTAACAGTAGTTGGTTGTTTTTTTGTGTTTCTTCCTCTATCCATCTCTTTGATGAATTATGAGAAATTTATATGAAATTCTTCACCAACCACACCAAATCTTGTGGGTACCGAATATCGCAAGATATTGGGTTACGAACATAGTACCGAATATGAGAAGAAAAGTGTCGCAAGATAATGCTTTAATGGAAGAAACACGGGAGAAGTATGAAGGATTTGCGAATATAAAATAAATTTACGATCAGAGGTTGCGATGCTTCGTAAGCTATATACAGTTGTACAGATTTCACTATAAATAGTAGTTCAAATGCAAGATTAGAGAGGTTCTTTTAGTGAGTATTATAAAAAGTCTTAAGAGAGAGAACAGAGAAAGTTGTAATTGTTCTAAATCCATTTACATATTTCTTTGTAATCAGTTGAGAATAAAATTATTAAATTGTCATTTTTCATCAAGAACATCTTAAAGTTTTATGAATTCTACTGAGGGTGTAGTTGTAAGATTTCCTGCAACTACATAATTGGCGCTAGAAACAGGGAACGAAGATTGTTATAGCAGAAATTTGAAGGAGTCTTGGAAATTTGAAGATCAAATGGAGTCGGTAGATGAAGATTGCAAAAGAGAAGAATATAATATGATCACAAAGACAATGATTGAAGAATTTCATAACAACATGAAGGGAAGGATATACAAACGAGATTGTAGAGGAAGAAAGATCATAGAAGTGGAGAAAATAACAACTTTGAAAGAATGGGAAAAGCAGAAAATCACGTTTTCAGTAGCAGAAATTCCAAATGAAGACTTGAACCACACTTCACCATTAATAGTCACAATTCCGATCATGCGAGAAGAAAAGAAAGCTACAAAATCTATAGAAAAATGGAAATTAAACCGAGCTTTGATTGATACAGGGAGTTCTGTTGATATTATATTCTATCATGCACTTAAGGGGATGGGGATTCAGGATGAAGAAATCACAAATTCAGAATGTCTTATCCATGGATTGGGAAAATCTACAACAAAATCCAAAGGGGAAATAATGTTACGAGTACCGCTGGGAGAAATCGAAACACACATAGTTCTATGTGTGGTAGATATGGAATCTCCATATAATATGTTGATAGGAAGACCATGGATTCATGCGATTAAAGCTGTTGCTTCGACATTACATCAATCAATTAAGTTTCCTACACCAAGTGGAATACAAGAAATAAAAGGGGATCTTGATAGTGAAATTTTTTGTTATCAGATTGAAGTAAAACAGTGTGGAGGGAGAGCAAGAAAGAAACAATTTCGTAGAAAACTTGCGAAAGAAGCGAAAAAGGAAGAGGAGTTCAGAGTGTATACAATAAGAGCAAGAGAGGGAAAAGGAATACCAAGTGAGATCCCAGAAAAAGAAGGAGAACCAATGAAAGTAATCAAAGAACCAACACCCATGGGAGAGCAAAGTCCTAGTTATGTTGCAGCAGAACCAACCAAAGAAATAAATATTTGAATTGAAGAGGAGCCTTTAATCTTGCGAATTGGAACTAAGATGGACGAAGAAAAAAAAAAGAACTATTGATCTCTTATGAGAATACAAAGATATATTCGCAAGATGTGTGGATGAAATACCAGGAATTGATCCATCAGTGGCGTGTCATAGATTGAACATAGATAAAAGCGTGAGACCATTCAAACAAAGAATAAGAAAGATCTCGCAAAATTATCATGCACAAATAGAAGAAGAATTACAAAAGATGTTGGATGCAGGAATCATAAGAGAAGCAAAGTACCCAGAATGGATTGCGAATATGGTCATTGTTCCAAACAAGAATAAAGGGATAAGAATTTGTATAGATTTCACTGATCTAAACAAAGCCTGTCCCAAAGACAGTTTTCCACTGCCAGACATACCACAAATGGTGGAATCAGCTGCAGGACATGATAGAGTCACTTCACTTGATGGATATAAAGGGTACAATCAAATATCACTCGCAGAGGAAGACCAAGAACATACTGCCTTTTTTGCTCCAAGAGGTTTATATTGTTATGTGAAGATGCCATTTGGTCTGCGAAATGCGGGTGATACATATCAATGAATGGTTGAAAAGGTGTTCGCAAAGTGGATACATAAAACCTTAGAGGTGTATGTAGATGATATGTTGATAAAAAGTAAAGAGGCCAAAGATCATGTGCAAGATTTGAAGGAAATATTTGAACAAATGAGAAAATTCAACATCAAATTGAATCCTGAAAAATGTATAATTGGAGTTGCGTCAGGGAAATTTTTGGGATACATAGTATCAAAGGAGGGAATACAAGTCGATCCAGAAAAAGTACAAGCAATTCGTGACATGCCAACACCTGCAACGGTAAAACAAGTGCAAAATCTAAATGGACTCTTGGCTTCACTTGGAAGATTTATTTCACGAATGTCAGATAAGTGCAAACATTTCTTCAACATACTTAAGAAGGGAGAAAAATTCAAGTGGACTGATGAATGTGAAGAAGCTTTTCAAGGAATCAAAGAATATCTTGCGAACACATCCATATTACAGAAACCAGAAAAAAGATGGAGAATTATTGGTATACCTCGCAACAACTCAATACGCTTTAAGTGCAGTTCTATTGCGAACAGATGCAGGAATAGAAAGGCCAATTTACTACATCAGCAAAACTTTTAATACAGCATAGAGAAATTATTCTAAAACGGAGAAGTTAATCTTAGCCCTGGTTTATGCATCATTTAAGTTACGAATATACTTTCAAGCGCATGTGATAAAAGTGGTAACCAAAGTCCCAATTGAGTCATTCATGAAGAACACAAAAAGATCAGGAAGAATAGAAAGGTAGAATGCACAAGTAAACCATTACAAGATAAAATACGAAGTGTTATCATCGCAAAAGTCACAAGTTGTTGCAGATTTCTTGGCAGAATTTCCTTTGGAAGAAGATGAGGCAGTAGAAGAAATGATGGATATTGAAGAAGAGTTTGGGAATCCAAATGACCTATTAACAGAGCTAGATAGGTGGGAAATTTTAGTAGATGGATCATCCAACAGTGAAGGGAATGGAGTAGGAGTTGTGATGATTTCACCGGAAGGAGAAAGAATAGCATTCTCATTCAGACTAGAATTTGCATCCACGAACAATGAAACAGAGTACGAAGCTGTAGAAATACACCACAAATGAGTCTTCTTTAAAGAAATACAAGAAACTCGTTGAGGAATTATCTGCGAAGATACCAAAGTTAAAATGGAGGCATATAACGAGGAAATAAAATTGACTCGCAGATGCTTTTGCATTCATTCCAAGTATGATGACAAACCCTAATACAAGAAATATCAAAATCCAGAAAATTCAACATCCATCAGTGAATAAAAAAGAAGAAATTGAGGAAGCAGTTGCGATAGAAGTAGAAAGGGCACTACCAGACGACATCGCAGAAGGTATCGCAGATTGGAGAAAGGACATTCATGCATATCTCGCAAAGGGAGAAGTACCCAGGAATAGATTAGAAGCACATAAATTAAAGAGTCGTGCAACAAATTATGAGTTACGAGAAGGAATTTTATACAGAAAATCTTTCAGTGGACCACCTCTCAGATGTTTAACTCGCGAAGAAGGAGAAAAAATATTGAAGATGTTACATGGAGGAGAAGCTGGTAATCATAGTGGGGGAAGATCTCTAGCTTATAGAGCAAAAATACAAGGATATTATTGGCCTTATATGCACACAGACGCAAAATTGTTGGTGATACGATGCAAAGAATGTCAACGACATGGGAAAAGAACTCATGCCCCAGGGGCACCATTAACTTCTTTAACAAGCTGCTGGCCTTTTTGGAAATGGGGATTGGACATTGTTAGCCCATTTTTACCTGGATCTGGGCAGAGAAGATACTTAATAGTCGCAACAGATTATTTTACGAAGCTCGCAGATAAAAAAGAGACAACATATTCGCGATAAGGATGTTTTTTCATTCATATTTGAGAATATCATTTGTAGGTATGGAGTTCCAGCACAATTAGTATCCGACAATGGGAAACAATTTGAAGGGCAGAATATAGAGATGTTACTCAGTGATTTTAGGATAAAATGTGGGAAATCAACTCCATTATATCCACAAGCTAATGGACAAGCAGAGGCAACAAATAAAACAATCGCAGATACAATCAAAAAGAAATTAGAAGGACATCTCAGAGGGTGGTGCGAGCAAGTACCTAGTGTAGTTTGGGCATACAATACAACTAGAAGAGAGGCAACTGGAATGTCTCCTTATTGTTTAACATATGGAGTAGAAGCAGTATTGCCAACAGAGGTTATAATTCCGACAACAAAGAAAGAAGCTTGGGAAAGAAATTTAAGTGCAGGGGTGATATTAAGTGAACTGGATGATTTGGAAGAAAAAAGGGAAAAGGTGTTGCGACATATGAAAATTTATCAGGAAAGATTAGCTCGAGAGTATAACAAGAGAGTTATTGAACGTGAGTATTAACCAGGTGATTTGGTCATGCGAGAAACACCTCCTTACCAGAAAGAAAATGGAGGAAAACTAGCACCAAAATGGGATGGACCATATGTTATTAAAGAGGTTGTGGGAAGTGGAGCTTATCGGCTGATGGATCCAGAAGGGAAAGACATGGTTTTAAGACTTGGTCGACCCTGGAATGGATTGTATTTAAAAAGGTACTATCCATAAAACTCATAATAATTTTGCGAATATCGTTTGATCGCACAAAAACTACCAAAATTACAAATTTTAAAATTCTTATTGCGATCAGCTTTCATTAAAGAAAGACGCAAAAATTTATTTGCGATACGCTTTCATAAAAGAAAGCCGCAAACTGTGATCAGCTTTCAAAAAAGAAAGAGAGCCGCAGAAAATTTACACAGGCAAACCTTTGTGGCGTACACTCTAGTTCGCGAAGCAACATTTCACAAGAGGCAAAGTCCTAAAGTACGTCATTTAAGGGGGTACCTATAAGCATGGCTCAGGGGAAACGGAACACCATGGACATTACGGGGTACATAACCCAAAAGCGGGGTACCTATTCGGGTTAGACACCTTGGATTCTCAACCTAATCTTGCGATGTAACATGATTTAGGTTGGGCGACTAAGGCATACTGTCTTTCCCAAGAAGTGCAAAAAAAGGTCAAGGCACCGAGGTACACGGTTGAGTCAAGAGTGCCGGGTGGGTTTGAAGCACATCTGCCATTCTTTACAAGTCTTGGCAAATGATGCACTTGGCCCAAAGATACCCTATAGGGTGCAACCTCGTAACTATAAGCCCTATATGCAAAAAGGATAAGAGGTTGCGAACAAAAACTGGTTGTTTGTAGAACCGGATGGGAAGAGCTAACCTTGTATGGTCGATGTACGCTTCCTTGAAGGGGCAATAAAGGGGAAGATAAAGGGCAGCACCCTCCATTAGGGAGCTGATACGTGCTATAAGACGCAAATGTCACAAGGTTTTTTGTTCGCAAGATCATAAAGGCTTGTCATATTTGTGCAACAATCATCTTTCTGCGAGTAAAAAAAAAAAAAAAAAAAAAAAAAGAGAAAAATATATATATACTCGCAGAATTGAATACAAAGAAGTTAAGATGAGATCAATGGGTTGTTACATGAAAGTGTGATAACGTCCTGCGATTTCATCGCAAGACGATAATGTCACGAGGCTGTATATTCGCAAGTATATTCAGACTTGTCATATTATCGCAACCACAAAAATATTGTTAAGATAAAGTCAAGGGGTTGAGGCATGCGAATGCACTAACGTCCTGCGATTTTATCGCAAAAGAGGTGGCAAAGTAAGACCTTTACTTAGGAAGGCATGATAAGACCACAGAAACTAATGAAGCCAATTCCGTCAACAAGAATATATATCAAGAATTCATACCAAAAGAGGCAATTTTATTCACAATCAAAGATGGATATTTCATACTCATTAAATTTTACGAGGATTGAATACTTCTCATATTTCTTCAAGGGTTGATATTTCTTCAAGGATTGAATACTTCTTATACTTCTTCAAGGATAATTCATAATTCTTATACTTCTTCAAGGAGATTTCATACTTCTTATACTTCTTCAAGGATGATTCATAATTCTTATACTTCTTCAAGGAGATTTCATACTTCTTATACTTTAAGGGGGAGATTTCTTATTTACTTCGCAACAACATGAAACTTTGCGACTTAAACTGAGGAAGATATTCTAATACTTACAACAACAATTGATCACCTGAAGAGCAATAATAAGGGGAAAGGGAATACTAAGCTAAGTCTTCAAGATATGTTATTTCTCTTCATATGATCAATTTATTCAACTTATGCAAATTAAGAAAGTATGCAATTAGAGAAAGGTCAAACCATTATCGCAAAATATAAAATATACTTCTTAAGGAACATAAACAGTAAGCAGAATTGTTTATAAAAAGAGGACCAACAGTAACCAAGAGAAAGAGTTCAAAACAAAGAAAAACAAGAGGATTAATGATAACTTGGGAAAGAAGTTCATCATGCTTAATGCTCTTCATCAACACTTTGTGCTAGATCTTCAAGATGAGTAGGATCATCAGCAGTGTTCAATTCTTGCGAAACATTACCCTCTGTAGAGCCTTCAACAGGAGCTTCTCCTTGAAGGATAGATTATTTTTCACCATCAAGTCTTTCATCATCACTCTCGTAATCAAAATCGCTATCAGGATCACGAGCAACTTCATCATCAGATATTTCCAGAGGTTCAACTTTCACTGAAGGTAGAGATCTTGATAAGAGAATGTTGTTTACGAATACTTAAGCTTTCAGATAACTTTCACGAAGTATAGCCTTCTGGTGGTTAGTATCTTCAATATCTTTGGCATAAGCAAGATGGTTGAATCTCCGATTGGCACGATCACGAGAATTGATCAAACGAGCAGAAAGCAAAGCGTTCTTCTTACGAAGCTCAGAACAGGTGGTCTCCAATCCAGCTTTAGCATTGCGAAGATTGTTCTCTGATTCTGCGAATGAAACAAAATTCAAAAAATCAATTCTGCGAATATAACAAAATTTAAAGATATATCAAAGGCAGACAAATTTTAATGACTACCTTCTCTTTGCAAAGTAAGAAATTGAGCTAAAGATAGACAACAATTTTTCATCTGATCCATAGCTTTATCAAAACCATCACCAACTAATCCCTCAAGTCTGGATTAAAGCTTTTGATCTTTGGAAAGAATAAATTTATTATCCTTCGCAATTTTTGTATTAAGGTCTTCTAGTTGGGAATAATCTTCTTTAAGTTTATTCCTCTTAGTGTTCAAAATTATATTCTTATTAAGAAAGTATTTCTTCTCGGCAGCAAAAGAACTTCTCTCTGTATCTGAAGACTTCTTTAATTCCTCAAGTTCACCTTTTAACAAATAAGGAAATTTTCTTGATCGCAACATTTACTCTGAAGAATATTCAACTGTTGCGAAGAAACAACCATTGTATTCAAATACGAACATCTTTCTTCTGATAAGGTTTCATTATCTTCCAATAAGGTATCTATTCTTAAATCAGCTTTAGTTAAAGATGAAGTGAGTTGAGATATTTCATCATTCAAAAAAATTTGATCGTAAATTAGTTGGGTATTCTCTTGGAAAAGGGCATCTAAATTATCAAGATCACATGAATGAAGACTAGATAAGTGGGAAAATTGGTTCAAAAGACTTTCATGCTTGGCATAAGATTCTTCTGCGTATGATGCATGATGAAGTACCAACATTCTACATTTCTGGATTGATTCTATAAAGGGGAATAGGTTTAAATGGGTGTTTAAAGCATGCGAGAAATAGAAACAAACAAAAGGAGAAAATATAAAGATAATAGTAATACCTTTTAATGCATCATTCCTTTTACGAAGGATTGCACAATCTAGAGAATCATTTTGAAGCTGATGATTCTCTTTGCGAAGATTCTCACACTCCATTTTCAAAGACTCCTGAGTTTGGAGAAGCAATTCAACTTGTTTTTCCAGGGTTTTACGAGAAATAGAAACATCAGGATTGATGAAGTTGTCGAGTATTTCGCAAAATTCAGACTGCGAGCGAACATTTGAAGACTTTGCAGTATTACTCAAAACATCAGATAACATCTGGAAAGTTGAGTAAATTCCATCTCGAACTTCTTGAGGAAGGGGAGAAGAATTCGAAGGAACAAAAGCAAGTTGTAAATTGCTTGGAGCAACAACACTTAAAGGATTAGGAGCTAAAATGGGTTTTCCAAGAGAAGGGGTTGAGAAGGTATCTTGCGAAGGTTGATCTTGAAGGAGTGTTGATAAATTGACAGGAGGGGGAAACTGAAAACTGGGTAATGGAGTAGAGGCAGGAGTTTGCGAAGAAGTATTTTCACGAGGAGGAGAGGAAAATTATTTATCAATCACAGAAAGGAAATCACTGATTGAAATTGATGGCTTGGGTTTAATCATACGAGATCTCTTGGTAGGGTTGGATTTCTCACCGACCTACGAATCAAAATGTAGATTAAAAACTGAGGCAACAATATATTGTTTCAGAAGGAAGACAGAGTATTTTAACTACCTTTTGATTCTCGGATTTTCTTCTTCGAGAGTTAGGGCTTGAGTTTTTAGTTGAAGGTTTCACTTGAGAAGTAATTTTGCTGAAAAAAAATCAAAATCAAACAATAAATTAAACAGAGATAAAAGAGATAAACAAGTGAAAGATGCGAGAGATAAAAGAAAATTACCTTGGAGAACTCATGATGGGATTAACAGGAAGACAAGGCGATAATCGAAAATGTGATGTGAGAAGAAGATGAAGTTGCAGAAGTAAGAAGAGAACGTAAGAAAGATAAGGAAGGGAATAAAAGGAGTTTATATAAGGGAATAGTTAGAAAAAGACGGTTGTAAAAGACGTGTCCGAATTCTGATAAAAGACGGTTATAAGTAACGATTATATTCTCATGATCATTACTTCTTCGCGGAAATGACATGAGAAGAGGCAAGATGTAGGTACCGAATATCGCAAGATATTGGGTTACGAACATAATACCAAATATGAGAAGAAAAGTGTCGCAAGATAATGCTTTAATGGAAGAAACACGGGAGCAGTATGAAGGATTTGCGAATATAAAATAAATTTATGATCAAAGGTTGCGATGCTTCATAAGCTATATATAGTTGTCCAGATTTCACTATAAATAGTAGTTCAAATGCAAGATTAGAGAGGTTCTTTTAGTGAGTATTAGAAAAAGTCTTAAGAGAGAGAACAGAGAAAGTTGTAACTGTTCTAAATCCATTTACATATTTCTTTGTAATCAGTTGAGAATAAAATTAGTAAATTGTCATTTTTCATCAAGAACATCTTAAAGTTTTATGAATTCTACTGAGGGTGTAGTTGTAAGATTTCCTGCAACTACAAATCTAGATATTAATCTTCAAACTTTTCTAAAGTAAATTTTGATCGGCGTTCAACACACAAGATTAATCAGGTCCCTGTTTCTAGCGCCATATGTAGTAGCAGGAAATCCCACACTACACCCCATATAAGATTCTACAAACATTCAACTCATATTTGGATGAACAACACTAATTTTTATTGATTAACTTTGTGAATTCTTTTACAAGAAATGATAAACAACACAAGTATTACAACTGTTCTCTCTCTGTTTCTCTCTCCTAACAATCTAACTTTTCTCTCCACAAATGAACCTCCATTTTTTCTCATGCCCAACGGCTCTATATATAGGAGTTTACATTGTGGATGACAGCTAATTGATCCCTTATTTTCGGATCTGACTTGAGGCATCTCGCAGGATCCTTCGCAAGTAATCTTGGTTCTTCGCCAAATATCACACCTTTCTCGTGATATAACTTGACATCATCCGTTACGTCATATAAGACATCTTTCTACGACACTAACATATTTTCTGCTACGTTAATATATTTTCTGCGACATTAATATGTTGTGTCGCAAGGATATTCGTAAGTATAACACTAATGCGATATTTAGGTACTAAAGTATATGGATACGAGATCGAGACAATATAAATAATCGGTTAATACTTTGTGTGATTGTATATGGATACAAGATCGAGACAATACGACACAAAGTCTGTTTACTTGATATAAGGGTTCAGACTTAACCAAACACAATAGGATTGCTTATCAAGTAAATAGGATATTAATGTTTGTGTGATTTACTTTAATTATAATAAAACAATTATAATGCGGAAAATAAAAGTAAATGACCCATCAAGATTTGTTAACGAGGAAACCGCAAATGCATAAAAACCCCGGGACCTTGTCCAGAATTGAATACTCTCAGGATTAAGCCGCTATACAAAATACACTTATGTTAAAGCATAGCTCGGTCAACCTCGCATGCGTTGCTATATCAAGCATGTTTGTCAATGTTAGTGATCAAAACTATAGAATCTTGATTTCTATCCTATTTAGCTATGTCTCGGACTAGGGTAGGAAAGGATAGCTGATCTCAAGGACTTCATGGAGATTCATCGACAATGACGAAGATCTACACCAAAGAACCGTGGAACTTCATCAACGAAAAGGTATGTGAAGACTTGAACTTGTCTATCACTCAAAAGTATATCTATTTTATCTCTTACTTCTTGATGCGTAAGTCGTATGCTAATTATATAGACTAGATCAAACATATTTGGTATTTCGAGCTGAGTATTCAATGCTTATCTAGTTCTTGAAATATGTATGTGTTGGTATAGCTTATGTTCGATCAGGTTTATCTTTATCTTCTAATCAGTTGGAATGAGAGTTTGGATAGAATAACCATGTTCCGAAGTTCAGTGAACTTTGTTGAGCAAGAATTTGGTGGATTGTGGAATTGGCTTGCCAAGTCCGCGAACCCAGTCCGCGAACTGTCGAGAGACCGAAGATATCTGCTGGATTTCCAAGATTCGTTTGCGACCTTAGGTCCGCGAACTGGCGGAAGTTCTCGACCGAGAATTTTTGCTGAGTCTGGAAACTCAACAGTGGAAACTTAAGTCCGCAAACTTGTTTGCAAACTTAATAGGTTATTATCCAAAGATGTGCTCTGAACATTTATATACATTACTAGGGAATGCTTTATGAAAACCGTGGCTTTAATATTCATTGAGCCGGTTCAATCGAATAGATAGCATCTTGTTCAATTGTAATTTTGTGTATGCGCATAAGATCTTATAAACAATTGAATGTCTCTCTAACTAGTTCGTGTGAGTCATGTGAACTAGTTATGATGGATGAGGAACCAAGCCAATATAAGAAGCCGATATGGTTTACCTTTGCGGGTTACTGTATTGAACCAATGCTAGTGAACACGTGTGCCAGTTCTCACGAACTTGGAAAACGTTCATAAGTGTGTTTGACAAGCTATATCTTTTAATCTAATGGTTGAGAGATATTGGCTTGAATATAAATCAGGTTTCATCTAACGGTGAATAAGGATTGCTTTGTGACTAAGGCAAAACCCTGATTTGAAAGGCTATATAAAGGAGATTTCTAGGTAGAGAAAACCTTAATACCCACACACCTTTCTTGTGTGATACTAGTTTTTCTCTAAATCTAGAGTCAATCTCCATTAACTTTAGAGTCTCTTCTTTATATTCGGGTTAACAACTAAAATATTTCATTGGGATTGTGAAGCCAGACCGATACTACTTTTATCGTAGTTGGGTGACATGATCTTACATGTTCTATCATTAAGAACAAAAACGTTTTTGTTTGGTTCGAGAACTTGTTTCTCCGATAGGTAAGATAAAGTAGTCACAATTATCTTCGTCTCACTAATCGTGAATCCTCTATATTCTTCTTGTGTAGTCAGGAATTGAGTATCGTGAGGTGATTGATTTATCTAGGATGTTCTTCGGGAATATAAGACCGTATTTATAAAATGGTTCCTTGAATATACCTTGGTTATTTTATAATCAGAAAACGGAACAAAAACCTAGGTTTTATCTGTGGGAGACAGATTTATCCTCTTTGATAGACTTATCTGTGTGATTCATATTTATTTATTGTCGAGCCTGCGATCTTGGGTCGTAGAAACTCTTTGTTGTGGGTCAGATCAACAAAGGAAATCAAGTGCGTAGTATCCTGCTGGGATCAGAGGTGTAGGGCTGAAACTATACCTTCTATCAGTGGGAGACTGGTAGGGGTTCAACTATAGATCAGTCCGAAGTTAGTTTGGTAGTAGGCTAGTGTATGTAGCGGCTTAATACAGTGTGTATCTAATCTGGACTAGGTCCCGGGGTTTTTCTGCATTTGCGGTTACCTCGTTAACAAAATTTCTGGTGTCTGTGTTATTTATTTTCGGCATTATATTTTATATAATTGAAATAATACAGGTTGTGCGTTAAAGTTTAATCAACTGGAGATCCAATCTTGTGGTTGTTGATTTCGTTGATTAACACTTGGATATTGGTATTTTGGTACAGTCCAAGTTATCTATCTTTGATTTGATTCGTAGATTTCTATTTACTTGAGTATCAATCAAATCGAGAGATAGAGATAATAACTCTTTGAGACACTATATTCTAGATTGATTCTAACTGTCTAGTTGATTATATAGTAGAGTGTTTCAGAGTTTGTCCATACATATTGCTAAGCGAAATATTGGGTGGTGTTGTTAGATCCCCGTTTTTTCAATTGGTATCATAACAGGCAAACACGTTAAAGACCTACTCAGTTTGTGTTTGTAGCGATCTGACTCTATGGACAGAAGTAGTATCTCTGTAAACGCGCCACCAGTCTTCGATGGCTCAAATTACTTATGGTGGAAAATTGTTATACGATCTTTTCTTCAATCGAGTGATTTTCAATCATGGGTATATGTTGTCAATGGCTATGATGCACCCATTGTTGCATCTGGAGATGAAACTGTTCCCAAAGATATTGGTGCTTATAATGCTGCCGAGATTCTTGCTGCAAAGCATAATTCTGAAGGATTAAATGCCATCATACATGCCATTGCCCCAAGTCTTCAACACCATGTGTCTACGTGCACTACGTCTAAAGATGCTTGGGATATCTTAGAAACCGTATTTGAAGGTAACTCCAATGAGAAGGAAGCCAGGCTTCAAAACCTTAGCTCCGATTGGGAAAACCTTCGTATGGCAGATGAAGAAACATTTGATGAGTTTAATCACAAAGTGTCTGAAATTGTGAATGCATCTTTTGCATTATGTAATACTATCCCTGATAAGGATATTGTGATGAAAATTCTCAGATCGCTTCCATCTAGATACGAGTCTAAGAAGCATGCCATCGTTGAGGGAAATAACCTTGATACTCTCTCCAGAAATACCTTGGTTGGAAAGCTGAAGATCTTTGACCATGAGCACGCATCCAAAGTCGGAAAGGATGTTGCCTTTAAAGCACAAAAGAACGCTAAATTACTTGTCAAAAGTAAAAGTGTTCATGTCTCTGAGGATGATCAATCTGAAGGTGATTTTTCAGATGAAACCTTGACAATTTGGTATCCTTGATCACAAGACAGTTAGTGATCTTCTATTGAAGAGAAGTAAATGTTTCTCAAGAGACAAGCCCAGGTCCTCTGACAAACCTCATGGTCGCTTACCTCCTAAAAACAGGGATGCTGACGAGGCGGATGATGAGGATATGCCACAGTGCTTTAAGTGTAAAGGATTTAGTCATTTTACAAACGAATGCCCTAATCGTAGAAAATATATTGGGAACAAAGGTCTGGCTATAAAACTTGATGAGATATCTGACTTCTAAAATTCCGATGAAGATAGGAAATCAAGTTTAGGGCTTCTTGGAGAAAACATCGATTTTGATACCTGCAGCAACACGTATTTCAATATCGACGGGTTTGGAAAGGAAGAATCTCCAATCAAGCTGGAAGATTCAATTGATTTATCCCTTGGAATATCTGGATGCGATGATTTGGGATCCACCATGTCTTTGCCTGCGTTCGCACCATGCTTACCTGAATACCATCCAATTATGACGTGCTCATATTGTTCGATGAAGGGACACGAACTCTCAAGGTGTTACAAGTACAAACATCAAGTGAGGCACTCCAAGAATCTTCAACGAAGAGCTAATCATCTAGAAAGAAAGTTTAAACTCGCTCAGAAGACTGCTGAGGTATGTAAGATCTTATCTTCGTTTAAGAAGCCAAGTTCCAAGGCAAGGCCAGTTAAGAAGAAAATCTGGTCAAATCGTGTTGATAGACAGAAGCCTGTAGATTCCTCTGTTGAGTAAAGTGGTGGAAAAATCGCCATTCATCACAGCACTAATTAATTGTCTTGTGTTTCTTATCTTGTCTCATGCGCCTGATTGAAAGATACAAGATTGGAAACGAACATGCTATATGAAAAGGTATTTTTCTTAGGGTCATTATCGATAATTATACTCTCTTTAGGGTTTTGAGTTGTCGTCCGTGAACATGTATATAGGTTCCAACCCTATATTCATTTTTCCTTCCCGACATTCTCTATATCTTCATGAGATTGTGAATTCCATCCACAAAAATCAGTTGGTCATAAATGTTCTCAAAGATGATAACTATGGAGGAAGTCAATACGATTGGGCAATTTTGCCGTTGTGCTGATTGATATCGATTTTGCAAAATTGATTCCAAAGAGAATTAGGCTCAAAGCCAATGGAAACTAATTTTGGCAGTATGTTGAAATTCAGGATTTGGAAAGCATTAAGTTTTGTAGCCATTGCAAGCATATGGGACACAAATTTGAGAATTGTATTGCAGCTCGCAAGATTTTGGGTGGTAAACCGGAGAGTGATACATCCAGGGGTGAGAATAAGCATTCTAAATATGCTTGGAAAGAAGTAAGAGGTGGTAAGAAGAGTTTAACGGAGGCCAAAAATGTTGTTCCAAGTGTACATACTTTGGGTCAGTTAAACAAGGAAAAAGTTGCAGTTGTTTGTGCAAATTCTTTTGAAGTGCTTGTGGAAACTGATGACGAATCTAATGTGCAGAATTTTGACAACCCTAAATTGGAGGCTGCTGCTATGGAAAATAAAGTCAATGAAACAGAAGTAAATGTTCAAGTTAATGTGGAGGAGCAATTAGCAAATGCTTTGGCTAATTCAGAGATAGAGTTCCGTGAAGCCCAGATGAAGTTGATTAGGAGCAAAAATGCTATTGCAGTTCATGTAGATATTGCCGCTCGTTCAGCAGCTCCTGCTATGGCTACTAACGCGTCTAAAGGAGTCAACGGTCTGAAATGGGGGAGGTGCCATTGGAAAATAAGTCTATCTTAAAGGCTGATGCGGATCAACGGATTTTGGGGCGTGACTCGAGTGAAGGAATGGGTCCGACAACACCTGCTGTTGCGGGCAGAGAGTGGGTGGATGATCATGGTCTGGATTTAAATAAGGAAGAGCGTGGGCATTTGGAAACATCAAATGATGGTGAACAGGCGATGCAACGTGAGGATATGGGAAAATTAAATAAAGCAAAGAAGAAAGATAAGGGGACAGTGCAAGATTCCCTCTTGAATAAAGAGATGCCAAACAGCAGAGAGGAGGTCGGCTTGACTAAGAAAGTGACAAACGCAAAAGCTAATTATGATGGAGACTCTAGTGGGGTGAAGGAAGATATGGATTACGGTCAAAAGGAAAATCCTAATGTTTACTTAAAAGGGGCGGTGATAGCTGGGAGTAATCCTAGTGACTCAACAAATGGTCAAAAGGTGGGGGGGAATCCTATTGACCCACAGATTTTGTCTCCAAACAAATTCGATGTTCTACAAGAGGAGCCTGATATTAATGAGGATATAGGTGAACATATCCGGGCTAGAATGAGAACCCATGAAGAGGAGGTGGAGAATAAGGTCAAACTTATACCATCTGCTAGTCGTGATAAAGAGGTGTCCGGTTCTCCAGATATTAGAGCTGCGAGGAAAAAGAACAATAAAAAAAATTATTATGGGAGAGCTGAACGATGGGACGAGCATTACTATTGTGGGCATTTAGGCGGGACTTAGTTTCTCCCTTTCTTTTTGTTGTATGTTAGAGTGCTGGATGGAGTGTGTTTCCCTTTTTTCGTTTTTTCTGGTTTTATTTTGTTTCCCTTTTTCTCTTCGCTCTCTGTTTGGAGGTTAGGCTTATCCCCCCTCTTTCTCTTTTTTGGTTTCAATATATTTTAGTGTTTAAAAAAAAAAAAGTCAATACGATTGTCAATGCAATCAACAAGGAAAAGGGAAATCTCATGTGTCTAGGCCTTTGAAAAGAAAGAGAACAAGAAAGGAAAAGACTATTCCATCTAATTCTCAGAAGTATTCAGATTTTCTTGATGAATTGAAGGGAGTAAAAAGGGAGATTCACGAATTAAAGGCATTTGTTTCAAGGTCTTTGGAGATTCAGCGGACTCTGGCTCGACATTATCAACCTAGACAACCTGTTGATATTGTTTCTTATCTTCGTGAACCATATGTCCCAATGGCTGTCGACGATAAGGAGTTTGGGAATGACACTGAATTTCTCAAAGACATTAAATCCTAGGAAGTCTTCTCTTTTTGTTTAGATGGAAGAATAACTATTGTTGATAGCCAAGATTGTGATTACACATACATATGTTTTTTGTTTCATTCTTTTTTTTTTTTTTTTAGGTTTATTATTTTAAATTCTAAAAATACTTTGAGGATGATTATTATTGAAATATTTTTATTGGTTTCTTATATTGCAATATTGTTTATGGGATATGTATTGTTTACGGTCGTGAACTTGAAGGTCCCATATTATTGCCAAAAGTAAAGTCGTTTGTGATCGATATTCGTGTTGGTTTAAGGACAAATCAATTTTTGACAACTTACAAATGTTAAACCATATGCAGTCATATATTTGATGGAAAATAGGATGTAACCATTTGTTTACAAGGATAAAGTATATTATGTCACTTTGTGATGCAAAGATAGAATTGATCCTTGTTGGTATCCATGGTTTTGGTCTTTTTTGATCAACTTGGTTTGTAAATCGTGAAGGCTCCCTTATGTGTCTTATGTTGAGTACCTTACAACCTAGTCGATTTTGTTGGCTTTGTAGGTTATTCCATGAGATGCAATATGATTGAGCCTTAAGAACTATTTTAATCGACTAGTTTGATTACTTAGTTAGTATTCCATAAGTTTTACTTGTGTAGAGTACATACACGGTTAAGAGTGTCATGTGATGTGTCAATCTTAGTCGGGGTTCTGTAATCCTTTATATTGAGCCCATGTAAACTAAGTTAATCATCCTATTCAGTTAATTAGTTTTGTACTCCATAAGTCTTGTTCTCTTTACTTATGTTGAGTACATGTACGGTTAAGTGTATCATTTCCTTGATAACTTAATCAGGGTTCCATATTCTCATATGTTGAGCCCATTTGAACTAAGTTATTCAAACTTGCTTGATAACTTAGTTATTTGCTCTGAAAGTTTTTCTTTTGTCGAGCAGATATTTTTAGTAATTAAATTGATTACCTCAGTAATTAGTTTGGTTGTGTAGATGGTGGATTTTCGAAAAAGGATAAATCGTAAACCCATAATTATACGAACCTCTGATCCAGCAACCAGACGTATTGAGACATGGGTCTCTCATCAAATTCTCTAACTTGAGAATACTTTCTCTAAGAGTACATGCAGATATGTGGTCTCACGGCTAGATAACAACATATCTCATTAATACTGTGTTAGAGCATTGCTCGGTTGAACTCACCATACGTTGGTATGTCAAGTGTGGTTGTCATATTTTAGTGAATCAAAACTCATATTAAGAGTCGCTTGATTTTTACTAGAGTTATATTTCGTATAGATTAGATTGAAAGTGTTAGGATATGAGACAGTACAAGTATTGCGAAGTCTTGAAGATGTGAAGAAGCAAGGAGCTACAACGACTACGATCATCCTTCCATTTGAGGTTAGTGATATTTGACTTAAATTGTTTCATTCCCTATCGTATCTTTCAAGTCGTGCATATTGAAAACATAACTGCGAAGCATGTTTGAACTCTAGATATACAATACAAGTTTTATTACTTAACCATTAAATCTTGTAGATAAGACATCGTCATAATCATTTGAACGTTATTGTGATTATGTATCGGTATAAGGTGAGGATTTCATCCTAGGGAAAAATGCTTGCATGTGTTCTAAGGAAGTAAGTTCATAATCTTATGTTGTGAACCAAAAAGGAAATGGACGGGAGTTATTGGTTATGGATTCATTGATTATCTTATGAAAAACCAATATGTGTGATTTAGTAAAACCGCTCACAACTTGTTGTGTTCTTGGTAGAACTATTAACAATCTCCAGATTTATGTATTGGTAGAGCTTTTATTAGTAAAAACCAGTCTTAAGTAATCACCTGGGTATGTATCGTTTATGCAGCTGCCAAAAGAGTGAGAGGGGAACCGATCCTTGTAAGGGGTGAAGGAACAGATCTGTGGACATGATTGCTTATATATGTGTGAATGTTTTTATGACTTTATGACATGATTGTTGTTTTATTAAGATTCTACCCACAGGAGTTTCTTAATTTATATGTGTGTGAGTTTGACTTTGTGTATCTTTGTTATGTTTTACAGCTTCTAGTTCTAAGTCTTTGCATTCGTATACTTCTTCTATCCCATTCTTCAATGGCACCAACTTCTCAGAATGGAAAGAGAATGTTGAGTTCACTTTGGTTGGGTGTGCAGGATATTGACCTTGCTCTCCAAATTGAAAAGCAAATTATAGATGATAAGAGTTCCACTGAAGATAAGGATCTCTTGAAAAAGTGGGAGAGAATTGATAGGCTGAGCATACAGTTGTTGCGAATGCACATGCAAACATTAAAGAATCGCTTCCCAAACCTAATAATGCTAAGGACTTTATGGAAATCGTAAAGCAACGCTTTAAGACAGCGGATAAGTCTCTAGCTGGGAAGTTGATGGCTGATCTGACCACCATGAAGTATACCGGTGTAAGGTCAATGCACCAACACGTGATAGAAATGCGTAGCATTGCTGCTAAGCTCACTGAGATGAAATTAACTGTGGATGAAAATTTTCTGGTCCAATTCATTCTCAACTCGCTTCCGCCTCAGTATGCCCCTTTTCAAGTGCATTACAACACTATTAAGGAAAAGTGGACTGCAAATGAACTAGGAAACATGCTGGTTCAAGAGGAAGCTAGGCTAAACCAGCAAGGGCTTAATCAAGCACATTTCGTCAATCGAGGAGTGAATAATAAGTGCAAGCCTGCAAAGGGCAATAAGGGAGCACTATAGAATAATTCTGGTCAACCTGAAAAGAAGAAGGCAAAGAAAGATGACAATAAGTGTCGTTTCTGTAAGAAACCTGGTCATTTTTAGAAATATTGCACTAAGCGTCAAAAATGGTTTGAAAATAAAGGTAATCCATTGGGATTCGTAAGCTATTTTGAAACAAATTTGACTATTAAAGAATCTTCTTTATCATGGTGGTTTGATTCTGGTGCTAATGTTCATGTTTCTAATTCGATGCAGGGATACCTTTCAACCCAAACCACAAACCAGAATGAAAACTTCCTTTTTATGGGCAATGGCAATAAAGCCTCAGTTAATGCTATAGGAATCTATCGTCTGATTCTAGATCATGAATACTTTCTTGATTTGGAAAATACTCTTTATGTTCCAACTATTTCTCGCAATTTAATTTCAGTTTCTCAACTAGATAGACAAGGTTTTCAATTTCAAATTGCCAATGGATGTTTTAGTTTGTTTAAAGATTTTAAAGTTATTGGTTCTGGTTATCTTTCTGATGGTCTTTACAAGTTAAATTTATCATCATCATCAATACCTGGAACTTATTTAACCATGCATCATAATGATAGAACTAAACATGCTGAGGGTAATTCCTCATTCTTGTGGCATAAGAAGCTGGGACACATATCTCGTGAAAAGCTTCAAAGATTGGTAAAAGATGGGATTCTACAGAACCTTGATTTTACTGATTATAAGAGTTGTGTGGATTGTATTAAAGGCAAGATGACAAAACACACAAAGAAAGGTGCCACAAGAAGTTCTGAACTCCTTGAAATAATACATACAGATATTTGTGGACCCTTCGACGTTCCAACTTTTGGAGGAGAAAAATATTTTATCACCTTTATTGATGATTTTTCACGTTATTGTTATCTTTACCTATTGCATGATAAATCTCAAGCTGTGAATGCTGTGGAGCAATTCATTACCGAAGTTGAGAGGCAATTAGAAAAGAAGGTGAAAATCATTAGGTCTGATAGGGGTGGAGAGTATTATGGAAGGTATGATGAAACAAGACAACATCCTGGACCTTTCGCTCTACTTCTTCAAAAGCTTGGAATTGTTGCTCAATACACAATGCCAGGTTCACCTTGGCAGAATGGTGTAGCAGAAAGGCGAAATCGTACTATAATGGAAATGGTTAGAAGCATGATTATTTACATCGAATATTTCAATTTCCATATTACTAAAAAATGAGATATTGTAGCAATATAATGAGATATGGAATGAATATCATGTTTATATAATTTCCTTTTTAATCTAGTACACATTCTGAACATAACAAACTAAAATAAATCGTGATCTCTTAGGAAATACCCAAATGATTTTTCTACTTTTCGACTAATTACCTAGGCCGGTTGGGTGGGCGCCCGGACGCCTGGACCATATAGGTGTAACGCAAAAAAAGGAAAAAACCAAAGGTTGGTTAAAGAATGACCCAAACTAATTAAATTGTACAATTCAACATAGAAAATAATCCAAACACCAAAATCAAAAAAAAAAAAACAAAAAACTACCACAAGAGAAAAAAAAAAGCTACATAAATAACCCAAGGAATAAATTCTACATAGAATAAAATCCAAAAAAAAAAAAAAAAAAACAACGACAACACAACTACAAGAAAAATTAAAAGCTACATAGATAACCCAAGGAATGTGTTAGTGGCATGTACATCATAAGTACATGTTTCCGATTGTCCACCAAAATTCTTCAGCGAGACAGTGCTCCTCATATGAGGAATAATTGCAACCCTGCTTGTTTCCCACAATAGTTTCCCCCAAATTTCCGTCCAAGTTCTGGTGAGTGCATTGTAACGCAATAAACTCCCATTCTGCCACAATAGGAGGTCCTTTTTTTTCCCAATTAAATCTATCGGGTAATAGGTATGCCACCCTTCATCCACATCCTTTTCCAAGAAAATGCTTATCTCATGATTCCAATTCCATTCCCCGCCAGGTGCCCATGTATGAATATTTTTTTCGGAAATGGGTGCCCAGAAATCTACCCGGGGATGATTAATCCCCTCATCATAGGCCTCATGGATGTAGTAAAATAAAAGTCGAACTCCGAACATAACCATCCCAAGTTCTAGTAATTCTTTATCAGGAATGAGAGGGGGTCGCGAATGTTGATAAAATGTCTCAGTGTCCAAATTCAAAGAAACTATTCCACTATCCCACTGACAACAATCCTTCCAAAAAATACAACCATGTGCGTACACACCTGAACTCCGAAAAGTATAAGGAATCACCTCCAGTATGTTCCTCCATCCCCTCTTGTCTCCTAGAGTGTGTATTTGAACTTTACCATCCATGTGAATTCGAACAACCTTGTACTCATTGGTACGTTGACAATAGCCGAAACCCCCAATTACATTGTATCTTGGATACCACGAAAGTACTTGATCTCGTGCAGTTGGGATGCATAGTTGTGGCAGATGTAGGTGCTCGCATGTTTCTGGATTCATAACGTATACATGATCTTGTATGTCGTGGCGTGAGACATAAAAGCATACTAGACCATTGCAAGATCCAACTATTGGGTGCAACTTACTCAAATCTTCGTGAGTTCCATCATCCTGGGCGTCGTGATTATTGGCTATTACGATCGGGCTGAAATCTTCCTCTCTATAAAAGAGTTGAGTAACTTCTTTTCCTATTCTTGGTGTGACACCAAAAAGGAGTCTAATTATTTTGTCCCCGAGGATAGTATTCCACTCTTTTGAAACACACTTGCTTGCTAAAATGCTTTCTGCAGTTTGGAGGCGCTGTAGTATTTTGGTAGTTAATTCCGGTAACATATCCATCACTATTATTCTGATGAAAGATTATCAAAAAACATTAAATAAATACAAGCTTTTAGGATTTGCTTAATATTGTAGAATGCTTCAATCATGTACGAGTAAGGCTTATATAGACCTCCAATACACCTGTATGCGAAAGTCCGCGTCCATGATGAGCAGGCATTATCGCGTCCTTAATGAGCTGGCAAGTAACGTATAGTTTCCCATTTTATATTATAAGCGGTTAAAAGGGAACAAAATCTAAAGGTATCAAAATCTAAAACTGAATTTTTATTTAAAAGGGAACCAAATCTAAAGGATAACCATTCGTCATGAACTAGGTCTGAAAGGACATGACGTTTTAGTAGGGTGTTATTATTTCTTTGAATTCAACCGTTGTATGCGTCTCTTGGGAATAGGTCTCAAAAGAAAAAAGAACGAAAAAAAAAGATAATTAATGTGAAAGAGGAATTAGGGATTATATTCATTTTCTAGAGAGAAAAATAACACAAGAGAGGAGAAGAAGAAAAAAGGTTTCAGAGATAACAACGGCTCTGAATAACCCAGAAAAAGGGAGTGGTTCCAAACCATCAAAAGGCAAGACCCCAATGACAACGGAAGAACTTGATAAGGAGGATTGCTTGAAGAGAAAAGAAGTGATGATGAGGTTCAAATTAGCAGTATTTGAAATGGATTTGGAGCAACTAGAGAAATCTAAGTACCATATATCGAAAGCAATTAAAAAGAAGAAGAAAGAAGAGGCAAGGAATATGAGAGAAGAGGAAGAAGTAGGTTTGCAGAACAATAACCAAGATGATATGGATCTGTTGTGGAATGAGTTTTCTCATGCAGAATCAGTATGTGAGGCAGAAAATGAAGATATTGCGGACGACTGAATCTTGTTTTGTTTCTAAATCTTGTTTTGTTTTTTGGAATCTTCGTTTCGGATTTAGGATTAATTTTCATGTTTTTTTTAACATTAATGACTGTTTTGATGTTAATGACTGAATGTGTTGGACTTTCTTAATGACTTTCGGATTTAGGATTAATTTGCTTGTTTAATGACCGTTTTCTTGTGTATGATTGAATGATTTTGGAGTTGTTGGTCGCATTGTCAAACTCAATATATGAGTAAAAAACTGGATACATAGAAAGCACAAGTTTTGAATACGAATGACTGCTTTGAAAAATCACGCATAATAGCAGAAACTAGCTGCGATTCTCATTATAGCTACTTATGCACCAATCAGTAATGCTTACCTCCTGGAATTATCACAACGACATTGATTGATACTAATAGAAAACAGGAACTATCCCTAAAATAGAAAAGTGTATTTACCACTACCAATAAGGGATAATGGTACCTTAATTTATGTATATCTCTTTTAGCCCCTACATTTTTATGTTAAGAAAATAAGGTGTTTAGTATTCCTTACCTCCTTACAAGTACATCAAATATTTCAGTTTCCATATCACTATAAATATGGCAGAAAATAGATAATGAGATATATATATATATATGAAATGAATATTTAATCTTTATCTAATTTCCTTTTTAATCGGATGTAGTTTCTGAACATACGGAACCTAATAAATAAATAAAAATTCGGCCACCATATCTAATTGTCAACACAAGGAATTTTTCTTCTCCTGCGAATCGCTCTTCCTTTTCGATCACAATGAACTGCACAAAATATTGCTACCAATTTATTGCTATGGGTCCTAAAACTGTTGAGTACAATTCATTAAGAAGAACCCTAGAAGACGATTTTAAGATCTCAGACTACAATGTACGAGTTCTTCAGCCTAGACTCGGCGTGATCATAATCTGCATGAGGAAGCATGCAGATTATTGGCGTTTACGTGAGATTAATGCATTTGCTGTCGATGAGCATTGTGTGGAATTGGTGCATGGGGAGAGTAGGTGCTGTTGTCCCTTTGATCGTGATTTTTTTGGTCTCCAACAACAGGTGAATATACTTCAAGAGCCAGTTGATCAGCTTCAAGATCAATTTTTTCGTGATATTAATGACTACTAGGACATGGCATTTTGAAGTTCATGATTCAAAAAGAGACGGTTTATTATTGATCAATATTCTTGTATTTCTTAGTTATTTATTAATAAAAAAGACGTAATAACACAATTCTGGAAATTAAAATGATGTGTTACATGTCTCTAATTTGTTTTACCCATCTATGTTCTGGTTTTGGGTTTTGGTGTCAAACAACAGTTTCAAATCTATAATTCGTCTATCAAAAGAATCCCATCACGTAATCAACACTTTTTTTCCACTTATCAAATCCCCATCAGTTACAAAATCTTTTTCATTTGTTTGCATTTTCAAGGATATCATCATTGATTTAGGGTGTTCTTGTATATACCTGGGTATATAAAGGAACGCCCTTGATTTATCTATAAATAAGTTATACCTTTTGCATCTCAAATTCTCACTTCTTTTTACATTTTTCTTCTCTCGAATTTCTTTTTTTATGTCTCCCTGTAGATTCGCAAAATTTATAACCATAAATACAACTGAAATAGAGAAATGCCTCCCTCTATACCAAATCGTCGGGAATTTGTTTAAAAGCATCAACTCCATTAAATAAAAACACCAACCATTATTACCCAAAATAACACCAAGTTCGAATTCTTCAAATTTCAAAAACAAGATAAGAAAAAAAAAATCAAAGATGAGAAATAGTATCATTAAATATATATATATGGAACACCAAACTACATCAAAACAAAAACACTACACACATAATATGTTTGTGGCATGGACTTCGTCGGTACATGTTTCCTATTTCCCACCAAAATTCCTCAACGAGACGGCGCTCCACATGTGAGGAATAACTCTAACCTTTTCCCAGTCTGTCACCGCAATTTCTGTCAAAGTTCTGGTGATTTCATTATAACGCATTAAACATATGTTGTTTTGCATTAGGATGTTGTTGTTCTTTCCCAAGGCTATGAGATTATAAGTTCGGAGAAACATATACGAATTCCAATCCAAAACAATGCTCCTCTTAGGTTCCCAATTTCATTCAACATCGGGTGCCCGTGCATGAATATCATTATCGGAAATGGGTGCCCAAAAATCAATCCAGAGATCATAAATATCGCGAAGGTTGTAAAATAAAAGGCGAACTCCAGAGAAGACCATTCCAAGTATTGGAACACTAAAACCATTCTCATAAATATGATGTGGGGGTGACAAATGTGACTAGAATGTCTCATCGTCCAGATTGAAAGATACTATATGATCATTGTTATAAGAATAATGATTTATCCAAAATATGCAACCATGTGCGTACACACCTGATTCACGAAAAGTAAAAGGAAATTCCCCAATGTTCCTCCATCCCTTGTTGTCTCCTAGTGTGTGTACATCCACTTTACCTCCCACTTGAATTCGAACTACTTTGTATTCACCGGTATGTTCACAGTAGCCGAAACCCCCCACAACGTATCGTGGCTCCCAACTAATTTTTGGCATTGGTATTGGATCGCATATTTGTGGAAGATGGAGGTGCTCACCCGTTGTTGGATTCATAATATAGATAGGATCTTGTATGTCGTGGTGTGAAACATAAAAACATACCAGGCCGTTACAAGATCCAACGAGTGAGTGTGACATGTTTTCATTATTGGGTTGGATAATGTCCCATGCACCATTGTTTCCAAGTAACATCTGATAGAAATCTTCCATCATCGTGTAGTAATCTTCCTCCTCAATTAGTTCTTTGTAGAAGAGTTGCGTAACTTTTTCTTCTCTCACTTTTTGAGTGAAACCAAAAAGGAGTCCAATTCTTTTGTCTGCAAGGACATAATTCCAATCTTTACAAACACATTTGCTTTCTAAAATTCTTTCTGCAGTTTGGAGGCGAAGTAGTATTTTGGTAGTTAATTCCGGCAACATATCCATCACTATCACTGGTGTTTTGTTTTTTTGTTTTTTTGTTTTTTTAATGTAGAAGAATTTAGGATTTGTTTTTGTTGTTTTTGAATGGTACTGGAAGTAAAGCTTATAGAGGCATCCAATGGATGCAATATGTGTCCTCAAACGACACACCTGTTGGATTTTCACATCTTTTGGGGTTTAAAAATGTATCACATCTTTTGGGGTTTCAAAATCTATTCGGTTAAAGGGGTGCGAACTATTACACCGTTTGGTCAATGGTCAACATTCTATTTATGTGTCCATTGCAAATTTAAAAATTAGGGTTATGACCATAGTATATTAATTTTTGAAAATTCCTTCAAAAGAAAAAATTAATCTTTTTAAAAAAAGGATCCCGATATATATTGTTACTGCCAAACATAGCTAGTATATTAATTTCTTAAAAATTCCTTTAAAAGAAAAAATTAATCTTTTGAGAAAAGAAAATGATCCCGATATATATTGATATAGCCTATTGCCAATCATAGCTTAATTTATGGTGTTGACCAATATACGAAAGCCAAAAGAGAATTTGGGCATGGTTATAGCGCTTGGATGGACGGAATTGTTGCGCATTTGGCAAGAGTGTAACCAAGGCATGCACATTAGCGAAGAGTACATGATCATGATCTACTGTATGATAAAGCATAAACCCCATATATATTCAATCAACATGGTTGTGTTTACGCAATTTTTTCGTGCCATTTTTTCGTATTTAGATAAATCATATATATACTAAAATCAACGTGGTGATATACCCCATATATACTCAATCAACATGGTTGTGTTTACGCAATTTTTCCATGCTATTTTTCCGTATTTAGATAAATCATATATATACTAAAATCAACGTGGTGATGTACGCGTATATGAGCATATATATTTATCGATATGGAAACTGTTATGTTTTGTTTATTTGAGTGATATGCGGGATACAACTAAATTAGGTAATTGGAGATAATGCTCTAGAAACAATTAGGGTTTCTTTAATATACATACATATATATATATACCACACCAGCATAAAAAATAGATTGATATATTAGAGGAAGAAAATGAGTTCCAATAAGAGGATTAAAACAACTCCAAGGATAGTAATAGCTGTACCTAGAAAGCTAAGGGTCACTATAACTATTGATGGCGTGTGTGAGGTTCCTGGCATGCCCCTGTTAGCTGAAGTTCAGGATCATGTTGACAATCTTACTCTTCCTGCTTCTGCTTCTGTTGAAATGGATGGTGTCGATGCTCCCATACCTTCGAATGAGCCTGTTAGTGAAACTGTGTCTGGCACACCAGAAATACCCAGGGAGACACCTCTAGAGCAAAAGTACTTGAAGTTCCAGCACAGCCTTCTAAGGCCGCAACACGAGTACCAGATCCAAATGCGGTGGTTTTAGTTGAGCATATTATTAAAGAAACTTTTGAATAATGTGGTTTTTGTTTTTAGAAATTGTTTATTTTGATTATTTATTTATTTTTAAATATTGAGGATCTTGGTATTATTTTGCTTGGTTTAGTTTTATAAAAATATAGGTTCTTTAAATTATTTGCTTGATATTTGTTTGTTAATCAATCATTTTTAATTAACTCGTTGAGTCAACACAATTCAGTGGTCAGAATACATTGTACTCCACCAGCACCAAGTGGTTTTATGGGTCAGTGGAATCATGTAGGTTTCACAGGACTCAATTAGTGGTGGTGGGTTCCAAAATCAGAAGAGAAAACTGGTTTTGCCTTGGGGCTGGTACGCCCCCCACTAATTTGGTACACCCCATTAGCCTAATTGCAGACTCTTCCGATGGTCAATATCTAATAAATCTGTCATTAAGGGGTTGATAGACAGTTCAACCAACCACTAATTATCATATTTGATTTTTTGGTAGATATTGCAGCGCCAGCACCTGCTGAGAGACATGATGTGGCGCTGGTGTACTGCATCTATAATGGCTGTGTTCACACATGAAATGGCCGAACATTAATGAGATTTGTTAGGTGTACCAAAAACTGGTCAAACATAGTTAGGTGTACAAAAAATGGTCAAACGTAAGGTCAAATACCAAATAAAATCAGCAGACTTGTGTATATTTGGCATAATTATTTGATCTGATAATTAGTTAACAGATGGGCCATATCTTGAACTACAACATGGTTTTGCTCAGGCATCATGCCATATCTCAATACCCTGGTCCCTGAGTCCTGACAAAAACAAAATAGGTTAAGAAAAATCAAATTAGAACTGTGCCACATAATGTCTAAATTTTAAAGAAAAATAAAAAAGGTCTAAAGATTTTCGAACCTCCGACCTCAAACTTAAAAGAATACTCTATAAGGGAATAAACTCCATATATGAATAAAAATATTTGGTCCCAATTAGGCTTAATCTATGTAAAAATTACCTCTATATAAGAATAATTCCATATAGTCCCAACAATATTCTGAAACAGAGGTTTTAGTTCTAGTCCCAATTAGGCTTAATCTATGTAAAAATTACCTCTATATAAGAATAATTTTTTTATATAGTCCCAACAATATTCTGAAACAGAGATTTTACTGTAACTAAAGTGAACCACTGTGCCACGCTAACGTTTTTGAAATTTGATTTCCCTTCAAGATATTTTCTATTTTTGTTGTTGTTGTTACCGCTTAACATCTAAACTGGAGTACGGTAGAACCTCCATATAAGAATACTCTATATAGGAATAAACTCCGCATAAGAATAAAAAATAATGGTCCCAACTTAGCTTAATCAGTGTAAAAATTACCTTTATATAAGAATAACCTCTATATAATATAAGAATTTTTTTTTATGGTCCCAAGAGCTTATATAGAGGTTCTACTGTACTTTATTATTGTACTAGCTAATTCCTTTGTTACTAGTAGTAGTATCTTTTCTTTACAACTTTAGTCAACTACATTGCACTTTTTTAATATCTTTTCCACCAAGATAAATTGTTTGATGGTAATTTTCCATTTGATGGTAATTTTCCATTTTTTCCGATGTCACTCTTGAACGAGCTTGTAAACCATTTTTTAATTCGATGTCACGATCTTAGCAAGTGATTATCGTCCAAATCTATAAGTTTCTAGCATATCTCCACCAAGATAAATTGATTGATGGTAATTTTCCATTTTTACCGATGTCGCTCTAGGACGAGCTTCTTAACCCCTGATTTTAATTTCGATGTCAAGATATCTTAGCAAGTATATTTCATCCAAAATCTAAGTTTCCGGAGATCACCGAGATAAATTGAATTAATTTTCTATTTTTACCGATGTCATGGACGAGCTTATAAACCAATTTATATTTCGATGTCACAATCTTATGCAAGTACAATTTATCGCCCAAATCTAAGTTTACTGGGGAATATCTCCACCAAGATAAATTAATTGATGGTAATTTTCAATTTTTACGGATGTTACTCTTGGACAAGCTTATAAACCCCATATTTTTATTTCAATGTCAAGATATCTTAGCAATTATATTTCACTAATGGACGAGCTTGTAAACCAATTAATATTTCGGTGTCACAATCTATGGTAATTTTCAATTTTTACCGATGTCACTCTTGGACGAGCTTCTAAACCAATTTTTATTTATTTCGATGTCACGATCTTAGCAAGAATTTTCCGTCCAAATCTAAGTTCCCGGGGAGTATTTCCACCGAGACAAATTGCTTAATGTTAATTTTCCATTTTTACCGATGTCACTCTTGGACGAGCTTGTAAACCAATTTATATTTCTTCCAAGTAAAATTCCTTGATGTTAATTTTACAACCAATTTTTTTTTAATTTTTCTTATACTCTATTTATTTATTTTCCAAAGCTATACTTGTTCACTAGCCAAGTTATCACGCTTGTACGTGGCTAAGCTAGAGGTTAAATCGTAAAGTGAAAACGTGTGTCACGGTATAAAACACGAGCAAGGGTGACTAGGAGAGTACTACTACTCGCCTTTTTATTTTCCAAGTCTCTCTCTAAAACCTAGGGTTTCAGTATCAAAAATTGAAAGTTTTAGTATCAAACCAGAGAAAATGAATGTTATGGTAGTAACTTCCTTCCGATTTCTTCTTCTTGATGATGAAGATAACGAGATTGTTGGTTATTTTGGTTGCAAGGTTGTTCCTTGTTTTGGAGATAAAGAGGATTATGATTATGATGCTTTTGACGATGAAGAAGAGGAGGACGACGAAGAGGATGATGAGTATGATTCTGAGGATGATGATGATGACGAGAATGATTCTGAGGATGATGATGATTTAGATGATCCAGAACACTTCTTTTGGTTTGGGCCAGCGCTTGAGGATGATGATGAAGACGATGATGTTGATGATGATGATGATGATTGACCATACAAAGATGTGGTTACGATTGTCGACAGCAGCAGTGAAGAAGAAGGGGATTCTAAATGATCTAGTCCTCTGTTTTCATGGTTCTGTTATGTCTTTTTTTTTTTTTTGTGTGTGTGTGTTGTTATTAGTGTATCTTATGTTTTTTTTTTTTTTAGATGTTTAATTAGTCTGTTTGTAAAGCTGCTTGTAAGTTTAATTTTTGTGAATGTTTAATAATTAAGGATGCAATATTTTGTATAGATTCCAAGTGCATATTTTGTTTAGTTTATGTCCACTATTTATCTGTTGGAGTGTCAATCTCTTTATGAAATAGAATGAACTAGTAATGTGTTCAAGGGGGCTTGGATTAAAGATTTGGATCTGAAGAGTTAGGGTTAATCAAGATTTTATTCTGGATTTGCTGTTAAAGTGATAGGTTCATGAATATGGTAGGGACTTTATAGTGAGTCTTGTATTAGAGTTGAAAAACATAGCCAATTTTTTCATAAATTGCAAAATTCCAAATCTGACAAACTTAACCAAAAAAAAAAAAAAAAAAAAAAAAAAAAAAAAAAGAATTGAGAGCACAATTGATTAACACTTTGACTGCTACATAATTTTGCTTACACAATTAACAAAATTAGCATACCAAAAATAATGTAAAAAACCTGAATTTAGTCTATGTCGAGTGCTCAGCCATAAATTTGCTGGTCTTGGTGGCTTCCCATGTTCTTATTCATTAAAATCATTATCCAAATGTTCGCCATATCTTTTCTCAAATGCATCCCAAGAAGCAAATGGCTTAGGAGGAGGATCATCTTCAACATGGATCGTTTTCTTAATATGAGCTAATTCCCATTCTTCATCGACATACTCTTATAGTATATCAACAATACTTTCCACAAAGTCATCCCATGAAGCAAAGCCCATCGGAGGAGGAGGATCATTATTAACAATACCATTGGCAGGAACAACACATTTCTCATTAGAAATCATCCTCTCAATTCGTTCGTTCTTTTACTTATGAACGAGGTATCTAGGATCCAAATCTAGCTAAATATATAATATTTTTCTATAAATATCGTGTATGCAAATCTAAATATAGTGGGTGGGTTATGTTTACCATGAATATAACAAACGAAAATCAAGGTGATATATGGAAAGTGCGATTTTGCGGATTTTGCGAGACCCAGCAGCAAAATATTATGCGGATTCCAGGATTAGACTACTGATCGTCAGTTCTAATTAGACGCCTATATTCTCGCTGAAACCCTAAAGAAATCTCTAAATATCATGACACGTTAAGCATTCATGTCAATGAGATAGTACACTTGTTAAAATTAAAAGTTTACCTTCCTTATTTAACAAAATAATCCTTCCTTATTGAATTTCAGACGCAATTTTTTGTAAAATTCATAGACCAGCACTTATTGATCATGCACAGTTTACCAGGGTTTACAGGCATTATGTGACGCTGGTGTATCGCCATATCTTGATTTGTCAAAATACATCATTATTATCCTCTCTTGACCCGTCCCATCTCTTAATTGCAGACATCGTTATCTTTAAGAGTAAAACGAGTCGGTAGCCTAATTTGAAGGCCATAACTGTAGCATTATGGTTCACCAGGGTTCGCATGTTTGGCTCATGTATCAAGCCATATGAGTACCTGACCAAGTCACCAACAATAAGATCTAATTAATAATAAAATAAAATAACAATATTTTACATCGACAAAAATATTAGGGATGGTCATGGGGCGGGTAGTGTCAATCCCAGTCACTGCCCCGTTCGTAAAAAAATAAATACACATCCCGACCCTTTACCCATATGATTTGGGGCAGGGCGGGTATGGGGAATACCCATATAGGGCGGGTTTACCATGGGTTACCCGTAACACTGAGTTAATACATAAATTTGATTATAATCAAAACTTAAATATTATTCTATATTATTAGATAGATATTATTACATGAAACTAGTTGGAAGCCTAACAAGCTAAGCTCCAACGACATACTACTACATTAATTGAACATGTTGCTGTGCTAACCTACCAGCGAGCCTCAGTGGTGGTAAGAACAAAAATAATAACGTAAGAACGACGCATACCCGATCCCATCTCCATTTGTGTGGGTAAAACCCTACCCGAATGGGGCGGGTACCCATGGGGATGGGTTTGGGTGGGGAAAATGGCTATTCCTAGACGAAATAGGAAAACGCACAACAAGCTGCGCCGCGAGCCCTTTTTGAATTTCAACCTATCCTATGGAAAACAAACTCCCTCGAACCAGGAGTCATGACATTACTGTGCATGACTTTATGGACTCTTTTGAGGAGTCCAACGGCCTCCGGAGCTAAAAAACAAAAAGTATCAAAAGCAAAATGAATAAATGTATGCTTATTATCAAGACACGCTTTCTCATTTTCACTATCTTACCTGAGGCATCCCTCAACGCCGCTTGCCTGACTATAAGCGCACCATGTGCAATTCCTATTAGTGGAGAAACCCCATTAAGATTAACACATGCATGTTTTCCGTTAGCCCACCCAAAAATTAAAACATCTGCTGGTCTGAGCGTCGATTTCCCTTCGAGTGGATCAGTCAAAAAATTGACATGCGCTTATTTCATTGAGAAATACCGGTTATCCATAGTATATCATACTACTAGTTAACAGGTCCCTGCCCTAGTTAGTAATTCTCCGAATTATTCCCGAATGATTCGCGAACGTATCCGAACTAACCGAATCCGAATGATATTTCCGAACTAGAACTCCAATTGGTAACAATTGTTTGATTTTGTATATACTTTATATTTAAATACAATTATTCAGTTAAAATTTTCTATCGGTTGTTGTTTAACCAGTGTTTTATGTGTTGATTTTTGTTAAAAGTCTATAAAATCGTTTTACAATACATTTATACGATTAAATTGTTTACTTCTTATTAAATAATCAGGCTAAAATGTTTTTTTCCATCTTATAAATCATACAAAGATAAAATTAGTCTCGTAATAAGGTCATAATACTTATAAATTTATCATATATGTAAGCCGAATTTTAAGTGCCGAACTCACATTTATAAAACAAATATGCACGTATGTATACTGTTCCGAACTACTGTCCGAACAACGAACCGTTGACCGAACCCAACCTATCTGAATCCGTATAATTCCCGTATGTATTCCGTCTCAAACTAATATCCGTACCCCGAATTGCTCCCTGCACAAATTGTGTATATTTATTTATTTAATTTTAATTAGTTAACAGGGGTCATATCTTGAACTTTAGCTAGCATGGGAAACCCCTGACTCGGGACGAGTCAGCAGTCAGACCGTTTTTTTTTGTATTTTGAGTCAGATCTGACTCGACCTATGACTCAGACATAACCCCTGACTCGGACCCATTTGAGTCAGGTAATAAATTACCCCTGACTCACTGGACCAAACCACTGACTCACATTTTTTTGACTCAGATGAGTCAGATCTGACTCAAAACAAACATATCGAGTCATATCCAGATGACTCAGATCCAGACGACTCAGATGAGTCAGGAGTAAACAAACATGGTATGTCAACAGCGCTTGAGACATAGTCTATTCTTTCTCCCAAACGATCAGCAGCAGAAATCTCTCTTGAATCCTTCCTTCTTCATCGAAATCGAAATCCAGTTTCATCTTCATTAATTTCACACCCTAAAATCTCCATCAATCTTTACTCCATTTCTTTTTAGATTGCAGAGTTTGGATTTGGTTGATTGAATTTTCAATCTTCTCTAACCTGTAACCCTAAATTGAAAGTTTGGTGAATTGAAGGAACCACCACCAACATCACCAAGTTCGTCATCTGCTTTCTAATCGAAGACATTACTTTGCATAGAATCATCAACCATTTTTTTCATGAGATCCCAGTTAATTTTTTTCTAATCGAAGATTGCAAACTTCAGATTTTGGTAAAAAAATTCTGATTGAAGAACAATATGAGGTAATATTAATGGGTCGCATATGATAATTTGGTATAACTTTTACATTTTCCGGGGGTTGTATTTTCATTTTGCAGGTGTCTACTTTCATGTGTAAACCAAAATCTGTTCAGGTTTTCTGTGGAAGGATGACCCAAAACTGGGTTATCAACCAATTTCCCGCATAGTTATTAGGCTCTCATTTCTCACTGAGTGATTATTATTGAAAGTTTTGAATTGTATTGGTTTCCTTTAAAAATGACAAGTAATTGTTTGGTGAATGCTTTTTACATGTGCAGGTTCACTTCCTCTACAAAGGCACTTCGCGTGTTCTGCTAGTGCTGATTCATGAGTTAATACCAACGGATAGTGATCACCATTCTGGTAAACCTTCTTTGGTATACTGATATGAACTGTGGTCCATTATTGTTGATTTCTCATTAATTTTTCTTTTATCTTTTTTCATCAAAGAAAGTTGATGGTTTAGTCAAATGGCTGCAATTGTTTAGTCTAAATATGTTGAGTTGATGGTATTTGATTAGAATTATAAATTAATGCGGGTCTAGATTTGTTACTTAGTGCATTTGTTGTTCTCTTAAAATCATTTTCAAACACAAAACTCCGAAAGGTGATCTGAACTCTTAGCAAGGTACAAGAATGAGATGGATTGAGAAATATAGGTTAATATAACAGGATAGAAGCACTTTATGGGCATTAAATAAGGGTAGTACTGTGTATATTAGAGTCACTTCATTGTACAACATGGATCAATCTTCTTAGTTATATTTAATGGACCAATCTTCTTAGTTATAATTGTATGCCCTAGTTACCCTGCACATTATTTATTTATGCTTCGTTACAATACGTTTCAATAGAAATTGGTATCACCCTGTGTTTATCTTATGAAATTGGAATAATATTCAAATATGGAAGTGTATTCATTATATCTATTTCATGTTCTGGATTCCTTGCAGGTGAAAGTATTAACCAAGGCTTCCATAAATTTGAATATCAGTTGCGAGAGTGTGAGGCTTAGTATGACGTGAAGACACTGATATCACAGGTTTCTACTTCAATTAAGGGGACCATACAAGGTAAAGATACTATGAATCAATTGATTCTTCTGTGAAAGATCGATTCAGGCCTAGATTTAAGTTTAATCGATCTCTCATAGAAGTATTGATTGTGATTCATAATTTTGGAAATGCAAATTTTGGTCATCTTCATCTAAGGTATTTCTCATTCATTCATTTGGGGGTTTAATGATTTTACAAATTGGAGGTTACACACTACTGATTTTGAATGGTACAATTTCTGATGGTGGTTATGAACATCTATATCTTTCAGATTTTATGTTTATTATGTTGATGTGAATTGTATCCTATTTTGAGAATGTATTGGTGATTATGAACATCTCAATTGCATGATTTAATACTCCACCAAGTAGTTTTATATGTCAGTTGACAGATGATCTTAAACTCAGACATAATATTTGGTTGTATGATATCAGCATTGGTGAATAAAGCTTGTATTCTGTTTTGAGAAGCAGCATCTCAGTATTCACGGTCAGATTGTAGAATTAAATTAGGTGTGCATAAGGCTCCACCAAGTAGTGTTCATGACAGAAGATATAAAGATCAAACATATATGGATGTTCGTAATTTGTCCCTTTGCCGGATTGTAGATTAAGACTAAGCGCCTCTCTATCAAGTGAATTAGACTGGATAGAAAAACACTAAAAGTGACTTGTTGTCAGTATGCATTTGTTGTCAGTGACTTATTCTTGTACATGATCCAGTTCTTTTATTGTAGTTTTAGTTTCTATAATACACCCTGCATCTTCAATATTATTGACGTACAATCATTGGACAATATAAATAAGGTGACTTCGTAATATTGCATTTAAAAAAATTACAACCGTTATGTTCATTCAGTGTTGAGCAACATTTACTTGTTCATAAACTTAAACATACCCATTTACAAGTATTTCACCATCTTACCCACAAAAAATACAAATATCAAAAAGAAAAAGAAAAAAGCAAAATAAACATAACATTTCCCTGCATTTTCAGTCTCCATTGCCAGAACCAAAAAATAAAACATGATTCAGTAACTTACCATTTGTATTAGACCCATCTCCATTCGAATTCTTCTCTGTACTTTGATAATATATATATCTTAACATTATTTCATCATTTCCATTTGAGCACTTACCCAAAAATCCACCATCTCTCTACAGAAGAATTCAAATGTCGATAAGGCTTACTCATTGTCATACCCATCACTGGGAATCAGAATCATCAGATTCATCTTCCTCCTCATCAGACCCCTCTTCCTCATCATCAGACCCCTCTTCTTCCTCGCCAGACCCCTCTTCTTCCTCATCAAACCGCTCTTCCTCCTCGTCTTCATCTTCATCGTCCGTTCGGAATCAGTCTTTTGGGCCAACACTGCATCATTAATCCCATATCTCTCATCTTGGCGAAAATCCTCACTCATCACTCTTAATTCAAATTCTGTATACCCAAAAAACGCAGCAGGGCCTTCATCTTCAGAAGCATCATTGTCATTCTCTTTCTTCATTGCTTCCCTTTCAGCCAACCTCATCTTTTTAGCATGCATTTCCCAGAACTTCTCCTCCTCTTCATCATCTTTCAAAACATCAAAACTACGCTTGTTTTGCAAAATCTGTACCGGTTGTTCAACTGGTTTCTCTTCTGGTTTGATTAAACAATCAGCAGCATGCATCTCTTGCCATAGTTGGGGGACTTCAATATCATATAACAAGTCATTTACTCTCTTGTTTACCTTCTCCAGATCATCCTTGGTCATCTGCCCAATCATCTGCATAGTGGTTGCTAGCCTTTCACGTCTTTCTTTCTCTTCTAACTCTTTCAATAGTTGCTCTTCAGTCATGGAGGCTTTACCCTTTCTTCTGTGTTGATCATCATCACCAGCCATTTTGATTAATTTGATTTGATTAATTTGATTAAGAAAAAAATCAGAAAACAGTAATCTCCCTCTGCAAATTCTCTCTCTAATTTTTTTTGCTCTCTGACCCTTTGGCTTCCCTGTTTATTCTCTCTCAGGAATATAATAAACTATATTCTTGTAGGGTCACGACTATTTCCAAGAGAAAGCTTTAATCGAACACGTACCCTAGTCTAATTGGCACCCATTGCAACCCACAATGTCATAATGACGTGATAAACCTAGGTAAAATGGCATTTTGGTTAATTAAAGTGCTTTAACAAAAAAAAAAGGAAAAAAATTTATTTCCCCTTCTCTTACTTGCGCGGGAGAAAGACTGGAGGCGAAATAGAGAAACCCTAGGTAGGGGATTCTTTCCTTCTCTTATCAGATTAAATTCAAACTTGCTTGTTTGATTAGATGAATGGGGGATGTTGATATTAATTTGATATTACTATTGCTAGGGTTTCAGGTATATACCTTTCCCAAAACTAAAATCGTTTTCTACTGTATTATGTAAACCTAGGGTTTTGTCAATTTTAAGAGTTTTTTATGATCTTGGCTGTGATTCTATATCTTTGTAAGAATTTTAAGAGTTTTTTATTGTCAGGGTTTCTTTTGTTTTGTTCAGGTCTTCCATATTTTTATGATCATAAACCAATTTAGGTCTTTCATATCTTAATATTAATTGGTTGAAACAATTGATGTTTTGTGTGATTTTTGTGACGGAAATTAAGGAATCTGGTTTAGGTTGAGTCAATTTTTATTACTAGTGGATGTTAATGGATTTAGGAATTAGCTTTTGTTGTTGTAAGGAGTAAAAGTTACATTCTAGATTAGGTCGGCATTGTTATATAGTTGGAAAGGAGAATATATTACTGAATTCTATCGATTTGTTTTTCTTCAATTCGCAACGATGTTCATGCTAAGAAATTGGTTTAACAGGGAAGAAGACGTATTTGAAACTCGGCATTCCACAAGCAACGCACGTGCATTCCACTTGTAGCCTATTAGAGAACTTACTCATTCCCTACCTACAACAAATGGCATCGTTTGACTCCGCGGAAGATTTGGCAATCACCAAAGCATGGGAGGCGAAAGTCGAGTTCAAGATCGCTCCGCGACCGAGACCCTTTGTGATAAGATACATAAAAAATTTATCCAAGATTATGGGAACCACAAAAGAAGAAGTGTCCAACAAATCAAGGATAGGCACATCATCATCCTAGATGCGGTAGCTGCGTTTTTTAAAATCAAACATCGGATCTGGCACGCAAGCCACCTGAGCTTTTCCCCTCTACAACTTGTATGTATCTTTATGGTTTATTCGGCACAATACTTTTTTCAATTTATATGTAACCAAATAAGTTTGTGTGTTGTTTTTGTAGCACGAAGCCGTTAAAACGCGCTACTTAGAGGAAAATGGGGAAGCATTCACATTTGATGAAATTGTTTACTTCATAGTATTCATATTTTCGGAGTACCACCAGCTACGGAGTACCACCATAACTCAATGGTAGGTTAATTGGACTCCATACTCTTATTTGGCTTCCAGATAGCAATCTGTTAAGAATGTCTATAATGTGCTTGTCTAGTGCATCTAATACTTTTGCAGGTACTAATTCTGTTTCTCCACAGGTATGGAAAGCTTTGTGGAAGTTAAATTATTTGTTTGGGAGTGCTTAAAATATATAGTCCCAACAGGAGATAAACTAGCTAGATATTACATTGATATTGAATTGCACTGCAGTTTGTGTAATCATCCTGTAAAATCCAGTAATCACCTATTCCTTGAATGTGATCTAGCATTGCAGTTTATGCTAGATATATTTGTTTGGTTTTAAATATCAATGTTAGTAGTAATATTATGGTACATCATTGTTCATTTAGGAGCTATATTCTCTCTTGGTTTTCTGCAGGAAATAATATTACCTTTGGTATAGGAATTACTAGACATGAGATTAATCAATATATGGCATTAATAAACTTGTGCCTCCTGGAACTAATCTTGTTTCTTCTACTAATGGGGTTGTGCAACCGCTAAGATGGAAACCTCCTGATAATGTTTACAAATTTTGATGCTTCTTTTAAGTCGGATTCATTATAAGGTGGAATAGGGCTAATAGTTAGGAATTGTGCAGGTAGCTGCATTCGGGTGCAAGGACAATGTGGACAATGCTTCAATGGAGGAATGAAGATAGGAGTTGTAGCTGAGTAGCTGGAATGTAAGGCTATGCTGGCAGCTGTTACTCTGGCACAAACTTTAATCATGTTATCTTTGAATCAGATTGTTGAACTTTAATAAATCCATGAATGATCAAACCTATTATGTTAATTGGATGAATTAAGCTTTGGTTTTAGATATTAATTCTAATCGGACAGAGCACACAAATACAGTAGTGTGTTTTACTTCACTTAATTCTGATTGTGGCCATAGCAGTTCTTACGATTTTTATTCTCAACTGCACCAACAAGCACTCCACTTTATAAGATAGTTTTTTACTTTAGCACCGTTATAACAACTGCAGCAACACGTACTCTGCTTTTTACGTATCATTTTTTTGATTTTTTTTATTCATTTCGATTTATTTTCTGAATTCGGGTACGAACAAAAGACATCTTAAGTATGGAATGAATATTAATTGCATCGCATCCAACTCCGGTCATTTAGAGCCGTCAAAGCAGAAAATTATGCAGCAGGATAACAACATTTGACTGAGAAAATTCTAAACATAGAACGTGCAGCATGCAAATTGAAGAATCTTTACCTACCTATTTTACCGGATTATTTATGGTATACACTTAAATATTTTTCCAAATTATTTGTTAGTAAATATATTGCCAAATATCCATTTACCCTACGTGTTCATCTCTCTCGTCTTCAAACCTCCCCTAGAGAACAAAATAAGTTGTTTACTTTGATCATCTGATTCATCTCCTGCATAAACCATATATTCCCATGTCAGTTTTTCTTTGCTGATTAATCGGATCAACCGTGTAAGTAATTATTATCAGTACTGCTTTGTTAACTAACATTGTAACTCTAATGGTCATAGTAGGGTAAATATTGTCTTCACATGAAACTGTATGTAGGTAGATAACCTCTAATTGTTTTTATGATTCATATATGATAACTGAACTCACATTGTGATTTGTGATTACTCTTTGTGACAAGATTTATTATTTTGTAGTTTTATTCGGACCACAATAACATTTTCACAAGATGTTGACAAGCTTTTTCTCTGTCCAAGTATCTGAGAATTCATAATGGATCCTAGAGTGGATCCAAGAGTAATGGATAAATCTTGGATGCATACCGATAGAACCAAACCGCATTATCAAGACGGAGTCGATGCATTTATAAAGTTTGCTTCGCATACATTCCAACAGGATATTGCGACTGGAAAACGGAACCATACAAGAATGGCGAAGTTAAATTTCTATGCCCATGTTTGAAATGTCTCAACGTTTACGTGCAAGAGGCAGGTGAAGTTAATTTTCACTTATATTCTTATGGATTCATTCAAAATTATGCCGTATGGACTAACCACGGAGAAGCAGATGAGTCATCATGGTGGACACCTCTGGATGGTAATGGCAGTGATGGTCCGCACTCTGATGAACCAGCACATGTTGTAGAGACTACAGAAATGGTTAATGCTTTATTAGGAGAAATTTTTTCAAAGGAATCTGAGAAGACGCAACGGATACTCAATGATGCTCGGAAACCCCTATACGAAGGATGCAAGGATTTTACAAAGATATCTGCAATGTGTGAACTGTTTAACTTGAAGAGCAAGCACGGAGCTTTCGACAAGTTCTTTAATGAACTTCTGCCACTGTTAGAATCCATGCTCCCTCCAGGAAATGAGATGATGAAAATTACAAATGAAGCTAAGAAGGTGATGAGAGATTTGGGTTCAGGTCATGAAAAGATACATGTATGCATCAATGACTACATTCTCTATAGGAAGGATTACAAGGATGAAGTCAGGTGTCCAACCTGTGGGGAATCAAGATGGAAAGTTGACGACATCACCCAAGAGGTGCATGAAAAAATTCCGGCAAAAATCTTGTGGTATTTCCCAATTATCCCAAGACTGAAACGGCTGTTTCAATCAAAAAGAATTGTCGAATATTTATTATGGCACACAATCAGAAACAACATAAAAGAGGGTGTTTTAAAGCATCCGGCGGACTCACCAGCATGGAAACATATAGAAGAAAGATATCCCGTAATTCGTGATGATCCTAGAAATCTACGGTTAGGCATTTCGGCTGACGGGGTTGACGTAAACAAAGTCATGCAAAAACGGCACAGTGTGTGGCCAATTCTGACAGTGATTTACAACCTTCCTCCAGAGTTGTGTATGAAGAGAAATCTCACCATGCTGTCATTAATTATCGATGGGGGGCCTTGTAAGGACATTGATGTTATGTTAGAACCGTTTGTCAAGGATCTCAAGGAATTGTTTGAGGGGGTCGAATGTTATGATGCGTTGAAACAAGAGAAGTTTACTCTACGTGCGGTTGTTTTATGGACAATAAATGATTACCCGGCTCTCGGTACTCTTTGTGGTTGCCCCTACCAGGGGCGAGATGCATGTAAGGTGTGTGGGAGAAATACTAACTATGTCAGGCTCCAACATTGTATAAAAGAGGTTTATATCGGGCATAGAAGATACCTATCATACAAGCATCCATTCAGAAGTCAGAAGGGGTTCCACGGAAAAGAAGAACATGAAATGGCTCCAAAAATTATGACCCCGTCATAAATATACAATGAGGTAAAGTTAATAAAGAATAAATGGGGAAAGGGACGGAAGAACATTGTGGTGGAATTCGTGTAGGATAACCCTGGAAGCGGTGGAAAGATGAAGAGAATCGAAAAGACCATCGACCCAATAAAGGACAAGGGGAAGAGGAAGGAGAAAGGGAACAAGAAGGAGACCGTTAGGCCCTACTGGAAAAAGTTCAATATATTGTTCCGGCTCCTCCCCTACTGGAGGTATCATTTTGTCCACCATTGTATAGATTTCATGCACGTCGAGAAGAATGTATGCGAGAGTATTGTTAGAACATTGTTGAAAAGTGAATTTAAGTCGAAAGACCACCTTGCTTCTCGAATGGACCTGAAGGAGATGGGTTTTAGAGACGAGTTGCAATCTCGGAAAAATGGAAAAGGGGGATATACACTAAAGGCAGCATGTCACACATTAAGCCCGGAGGAAAAGGAAAAGTTTTGTGCAACATTATCCGAGATAAAGGTTCCACAAGGGTATTGTTCAAACTTTTCAACCCTGGTGAATCTAAAAGATCGAAAGCTTATCGGACTAAAATCACATGATTATCACATGCTAATGCAACATTTTTTGCCCATTGCGATTAAATCAATTATGCAGTAGGCAACAAGATATGTTATTATCAGGTTTTGTTTCTTTTCCAGGGCAATATCTAGCAAAGAAATCAAGGTGGAAGAGCTAGAAAATTTGCAGAAGGAACTCGTAGTGACGTTGTGCTTGCTCGAGAAATACTTTCCTCCATCCTTTTTCGACATCATGGTTTATTTAACTATGCATCTTACCAGGGAAGTGCAAATGTGTGGTCCTGTATTCTTTCGATGGATGTATCCGTTTGAAAGGTGCATGAAGGTCATTAAAAGGAATGTGCGAAACAGAAACAAACCTGGAGGAAGCATTGCTGAAGGGAACATTGCGGAAGAGACAATTGAGGTTATCCATGAGCACCAACAAAGCATGAATAATACAGTCGGAATTCCACCAAACAGATTCAACACATCTGACACTGGCGAAGATTCTTATTCTTTCATGGGAAAACCGATTTCAAAAGCAAAGTTTCCTCGTGTTGATAAGGAGTTGTTTGATAAAGCGCATTTCTATGTGTTGCGGAATTCGCCTAAAGTTGAACCTTACATTGAGTAAGTATAACTAGATCTAACCAAATAACCTTATTTTTTGTTTACTTTTTGATTGTGTCCGGATTTCTTTGAAGATAATAACATTTATCGTTGCACTGTCCAGCCGACACAAGGATTCTTTGAAGGAGAAATTTGTTGGTATGAATGATAGACAGCTAGATCAAAAACATCGTAAAGAGTTCGCCAAATAGTTACAAAAAGTAGTAAGAGTTTGCAGAAAATGTCACTCTTGCTATGTAACTTTTGCGTTGAGACGGAGGCTAATCCTTATAATGTATTTCAGGTTGATAGTGAGTGGGCAGACTCTATGGAAGACTTCAATCAGGAATTAAGGTGGCTATCAAACCCACCGGATCCACAAATAAGGACATACGAATCATATCACATCAATGGATACTTGTTTCGCACATAATCTCATGATGGTTCTGTTAACCAGAATAGCGGGGTTTACGTACATGCAACTGACACGCACATTAGAAAATCGGGGATTACCCATAATGAGGCGGGTTATTATGGTGTTTTAAAGAGATATGGGTGCTGACATATCATACGCTGAAAATACCACTTTTCAGGTGTAAATGGGTAATCCCCAAAGGAGGGGTCTCAAAAGACAAACTTGGCTACACTTTGGTTGAGCTTGATAAGTTGGGTCTCCAGGATGATCCTTTCATTGTATCCTCCCAACCTAAGCAGGTATTTTATGTGCCAGACCAGGAAAATAAAAAATTCTATTGTGTTAGGTGCACCTACCCAAAGCTGGAAATATGCTGCTGGTGACGAAGTCGACGAGGAATTCAGTACGGCAGTTATTTGTCGGAATGAGTATAAATTTCCTAAGGTAGATCCACTTGAACTGCAAAAGGAATCCAGGGATGATTACTATCGGGACGACATTAAGGGTAGAACTTCAAAGAAAGCACCAGCACCAACAGCAGTCCCTACTTCTCAAACGACTGCATCTAAGCAACCATTTCAAAGGACTAAGCGAGCCAGGCCATATAATGTAAATGTTTGTGTTTGCTAATGGATGAATGATTAGGTTGGAACATTTTTTTGTTTTTGTTTAAGGAACATTAGCCTTTGTTTTTGGTTTTGGGTTATACTATTTTGGTAATGATGATCATCATGGTACTGAATTTGGTACAAATTTAAGTCAGCAGTTTGGATTTGGCTATACTAGGCTTGCACATAGATTTTTTTTTTTGTTGGAATTGGGCCTAAAATTGTATTTGAACTAATCTTACTCCAGTAACATTTTATAATCTGGAGTAATACCCAACTACCATCTTAACCAGCATTTTATATACCCTATTGAATCACTAATTCAGTCATTCCTACCAATCTCTACTTTACAATCATTGGAATTTTAAAATCATTCACCAAGACCATTGTTTGTTTGTACATCTACTTTTTTTTTTTTTTGTAAGCAAAGGCCTTGTATAGACATAGGCTAACGGTCTGCCTCAACTGCTGGAGCTAGCCAAGCAGGAGGCAAAGCCCAAAACATAGAAGTTTTTTTTTCTGTTTTGCCCAATGAGCAAGTTCATGGGCAACAGAGTTACAGATTCTAGGTTGAAAAGTAAAGATACATGACACCAAACATGAGGCAAAAAACTGAATGTCTTTAAAGATAGCATCTGTCCTGGAATTTCCTACAAAATAACCCGCAGCAAACTGATCTACCAACTTCTTTGCATCACTTTCCACAATGATATGAGTTAATTTCTGCTACACAGCTTTCTTGAGAACTCCCCAAATAGGAGATGAATGTGTATGAATATAAAGTGGAGAGAGTTGATTGATTGAAAGATCAGGATAAAATATATGTTTATAGAGAAGATTCTCTTTTGATCGTACTTCAGATATTGACAGCAGATATTGTGTTGGATCAAGATATGACCAAATCCTGTTTAAAAAAGGAATATGACTCTTGTTGACCTTTATTGTTCAAAAAGTTATGGTGGAAATGGTGTAATTTTGGGAGGAACTGCTACAAATGCAGTGTTGGGAAGGATTGGTAACACCAGAATTGCCGCACTCCGTTCTGAGTTGTTCAGATAAACTAGTTAACAAATAATTCTCGTGATGGTTAACTTGATAGGGCCACTTGCAGACAAATTTCATACAAGTTGGATTCAGCTTATGATATAGATGGGGGGTTGGTTGAGTGACGTGGAGATAAAAAAAGAAACATTTATGGGTTTTGTCTTTACATTGGTGAAGGAAGCTGCCAAAGATAATAATGGTAGAGATTGGGGGGGAAGTTTGAAAAACTGATGATGGGTAAGAAAGTGGTAAGTTGGCATGGGCTTAACAAAGACCTTGCCAAGGGTTCCCACAGCTTCACTGATGCCTCTCAACTGATGCTGCCTTCTTCTAGCATGCATAAACAAAATTTTGTTAATTAGCCCCCAAAAAAGAATCTCAAAGATAGATGGCCTACCCAAATTTCTCTTAATGGCATTCCTGTTAGGTGAAGTGGTAATGAAGAGGTTTAGGTGTTGACAATAGGGTTCTATGGTGTAATGATGATTATGGAGTTGAATGGAATACGCATGCCCTTGAATAGGCGATGCGAACGAAGTGACATGACGGTTAACCAAATGCCATAAATGGCAGTTAATGGTTAAAATTAGGCCTTTAAAAGGCGGGTATTAACTGAGATTAGGAAATTCATTTAAAGATTTACTAGAAGAAGAAAGGGAATTAGGAAAAATTAGGAATGGCAGGAGTCGGAGAAGAGAACCCCATTGACCCACCAAGATCAGAGCTTTTTGTTCAGTTGCATGCACAAGCCATGAATCTGGAGAATGCCGAGATGAAGCAGATGGTGATAGATCTTCAAAGTGAATTGGAGCGACGACATGCAGAAGAGCAAAGGCGATCGACGAGAGGAAGAGAGAGCCTCTCATAGGAAAGAAAGGATGTATGTGGAATGGGCACCTCAATATTTGTTGAGGCGAGAAAGTAAAGACAATGAGTGGGATGAGAAATATGAAGGGAAAGGTTGTCATAGAAGTGAAGGGTTTCAAGGGGGAAGTGGGACTGAAGAGGATTCTGATTCAACCAGGGGGTCTGATGCTGATGGTGAGGGGGAGGAAGGGATGGAAGCAGGTTATTTTGATTTTGATACTGATGAAGATGAGAGCAGTGAAGAAAGTGATTATGGGCCTCCAGTTTATGATGAGGAGCATCTAAGGGCTCGGTTTGATGAGGAAAGGAGCAGACCCAATGTGTATTCTCGCACCATGAATGAGGGTGGAGAGATTCGGCAAAGTGTGAGTGATCGGGTTCCGATTTCTGATGAGGATTTTGATTCCAGCGGAACTTCTCCAGCCTCATCTGGAAGTGAGGATAGTGAGAGGCCTGAAAAAAGGAAGATGAGAGGGAAGTGGTGAAAGCCGCTGAGTTTTCAGGGGAGACCAATTCTTTTGATTGTGCAAACTTATTAGGTTGTGCATACAATCAGAAGATGATTAGTAAGTTTTTTGTTAACTGGTAACCCTGATGATTTCTCCTTTTTTCAATTTTTCTGGAGATGATCCTGGTACTGCTTCCTCTCTGAAGCTGATTTCGGACGGCTGTTCTAGTATTTATGTTGGTTTGTTTTCTTTCTTTGTGATGAATATTTATTGTTGGTGATGTAATGGGTTTTGGAGTGTTTTGATGTATAGTTTGAGGAACAGGCTTGGATGTTCCTGGGGTCGTAGTAGTATGTATTTTGTTTTGTCTTTGAACTGTTTCTTTGCTGTTAACTTGGATGGACTCGGTGTTGGAGGGAATTTGATTAGTGCTGATATTATCGCTTCTGGTTTTTTGAAATATAAGATTGTAATGAAGGTTGTAAAACATGTGCCTTGAATACATCTTCTAGATGGTCTAATTTCTAGAAAGTCTAAGTATTCTAGATGGTCTAATTTCTTAGTTTTCAAAAAGGGAAGGAAGACTAATTCCCTTGCTAGTATTCAAAAAGGGGAGGTAGACTAACTCTCTTGCTAGTAGTCAAAAAGGGTTAACCCATTTGTTTTTGTGCAAGGGAAGGTGGGCATGAGAACCTATATATACCTTCATTAGTTAGCATTTAAAATCATCCCAAAAATCAGTCACAAACCAAAGAGAGAAACACTACTAAGTATTCTCAAGAGTAGTGTAAACTAAGAGAGAGTAAGGTCTTGTTCTTGAGAGGAGTTTATACTCTTGTAATCTTGTTCATATCATAGTACAACGTTATCGTCGTCTTCCAAAGTGGATGTAGATCATCTTGATCGAACCACTATAAATCCTTGTGTTGTGTGTGTGCCTATTTTACATTTGTTTTCATTTCTATTTCAATTCTTGATTGATTGTGCTTGAGCGAGCCATTGGTCATAACAAATTGGTATCAGAGCGTCGGGTAAAAGCGATCAACGATGGCGGCAAAGTATGAGATTGAGAAATTTGATGGAAGAAATGATTTTAATTTATGGAGGCTAAAGATGAGGGCTGTTTTGGTGCAACAAGGTTTGGTGAAAACTTTGAAGGGAAAAATGGAACTAGCAACAACAAAGACGGATGAGGAAAAGGAAGAACTCATGGAGAAAGCACATGGATTAATTCTATTGTGTTTAAGCAACGAGGTATTGAGAGAAGTTGCGACGGAAACGACACCGGACGGGCTATGGAACAAGTTGGAGAAAAGGTATATGACTAAATCCGTAACTAATCGTCTATATCTTAAGAAGAAATTACATACTCTTAGAATGCATGAAGGAAATTCTATTATAGATCATATTGATGAATATAATAAAATTCTCTTGGATTTGGCTAATATTGAGGTCAAAATTGAAGATGAAGACCAAGCTTTGGGTTTGCTTTGTTCCTTACCTTCATCTTATGAAAATTTTGTTGATACCGTTATGTATGGAAAAACTACAATTTCCATGGAAGACATTAAAGCGGCCTTGAACTCTAAGGAGTTAAAGAAGACGGGTATCGACGGCAAAGATAATTCGGGAGATGGGTTGTTCGTTAGAGGAAGAGGAAACCAAAAGGGAGGATTTGATAGGAGTAGATCAAAGTCAAGGTCTAAATCAAAATCCGGTAAATTCCATTGCTATCATTGTAAGGAAAAGGGGCATTTCAAGAAGGATTGTCCAAAATTGAAGAATGTCGAGAAGAATACAAACCAAGGCACCGCAGCAAATGTTGAAGCAGAAAGTGATGATGGAGTGGTTCTCACGGTTCATACCGAAAGCTCGGAGAACGGGTGGATTCTTGATTCGGGGTGTACTTTTCACATGTGTCCTCATAAAGAGTGGTTTACTACTTATCAAGCTAGAGAAGGTGGTAAAGTTCTTATGGGAAACAATGTCACTTGTAAAGTGGTGGGTGTAGGTACAATTCAAATCAAGATGTATGACGGTATGGTGAGGACTTTAACTAAGGTTAGGCATGTTCCGGACCTGAGAAGAAATCTTATTTCTTTGGGTACACTTGATTCAAATGGCTGCAAGTATCAAGGTGAAGGTGGAGTTATTCGTGTCTCAAGAGGAAGTCTTACAATTATGAAGGGCGAGATAATTAATGGTCTTTATACGCTGCAAGGTACTACTGTGACGGGTGATGCAGCTGTATGTTCTTCAAGTTCTGATGATGATACTACCAAGTTGTGGCATATGCGGCTAGGGCATATGAGCGAGAGGGGGTTGGTTGTTTTAAGCAAGCAGGGATTGCTTTGTGGTCATAAAACAGGCAAGCTTGATTTCTGTGAACATTGTGTATTTGGAAAGCAGTGTAGAGTCAAGTTTAGTACAGCTATTCATAACACCAAGGGTATTCTGGATTACATTCATTCTGATCTTTGGGGTCCTTCTCGGGTTGATTCACATGGTGGTGGTAGATATATGTTGACGTTCATCGATGATTTCTCAAGGAAAGTATGGGTATTCATACTTAAACACAAAGATGAAACTTTTGTCAAGTTCAAGCAATGGAAGACTATGGTTGAGAAGCAAACCGGAAGACAAATCAAGTGCTTGAGGACAGACAATGGTTTGGAATTTTGTGGGGGTGAGTTCAATGAGTTCTGCAAGGAGCAAGGGATTGTGAGACACCGCACAGTCAGAAAAACACCACAGCAAAATGGTGTTGCAGAAAGGATGAACAGAACCATAATGGATAAGGCACGATGCATGCTCTCCAATGCCGGGTTACCAAAGCAGTTTTGGGCAAAAGCAGCAAACACATCAGCTTATTTAGTGAACAGATCACCATCGAATGCCATTGAGTGCAAGACTCCAAATGAAGTTTGGACAGGTTCGCATGCTAACTATGAAGACTTGAAGATATTTGGATGTCCAGCCTATGCTCATGTGAATGAGGGGAAGCTAGAGCCTAGAGCAAAGAAGTGTATATTTCTTGGGTATGCAAAGGGCGTGAAAGGCTACAGGTTATGGTGTCCCGCAGAAAGATCAAACAAGTTTCTTATCAGCAGAGATGTGAAATTTGATGAGCAATCGATGTTGAAGCCAAAGAATGAAGAACTAGATGGAAAAGCTGAAGAGGGTGTTAGCGATAAGGTGGAGCTTGGTGACAAGGTGGAACTTGAGGTGCAAGTTCAAGGAAGCAATAAGACTGTTATTTCTGATGATGATCAAGATATTGTGCAAGAACCTGCCCAGGAAGAAGAAGCACAAGGTCATCAGTACAATCTTGTAAGAGATAGAGAGAGGAGGCAAGTTAGACAACCTCAGAGATACGGCCATGCTGATTTGGTTGCATATGCACTTGCAGTAGGCGAGAGCATAGATAGGGATGATCCAACAACCTATGAAGAAGCAATCGGTGGTGAAGAATCAGCAGAATGGGGCGCATCTGCAATTGAAGAAATTGAGTCTCTTGACAAGAATGGCACTTGGGAGATAGTTGCAAGACCAAAAGGGCTGAAGATTATTGGAATCAAATGGGTCTTCAAGAAGAAACAAGGTACTTCAGATGGTGAAGGAACAAGGTACAAGGCAAGGCTTGTGGCAAAGGGGTTTACGCAAAGAGAAGGCATTGACTACAATGAGGTATTCTCTCCTGTTGTTAAACATAGTTCTATTAGAACATTGCTTGCTATAGTTTCTTTGAAAGATCTAGAATTGGAACAACTAGATGTTAAGATAGCTTTCCTTCATGGTGATTTGGAAGAGCGTATTTATATGCAACAACCAAAGGGGTTTGAAGTTCCTGGCAAAGAAGACAATGTATGTTTGTTGAAGAAATCTTTGTATGGTTTGAAGCAATCTCCAAGACAGTGGTATAAACATTTTGATACGTTTATGGTAGCAAATGGCTATGACAGGAGTAAGTATGATAGTTGTGTATATCACCGGAAACTCCAAGATGGTTCATTTGTGTATTTACTTTTGTATGTTGGTGATATGTTGATTGCTTGCAAAGACATGTCAGAGATACAGAAGCTGAAGGAGCAGTTGAGTAGTGAGTTTGAGATGAAGGATTTGGGCGGAGCAAAGAAGATATTGGGCATGGAGATTCATAGAAACCGAGCTGAAGGCAAGTTGCATTTGTCCCAGAAGGCTTACATTGAGAAGGTGTTGGAGCGGTTTGGTATGAAAGATGCAAAACCAGTAAGTACTCCTTTGGCAGCTCATTTTAAACTTTCTAGAAAGCAATCACCTCAAACTGCAGATGAGGCAGAGTATATGTCTCGAGTTCCATATGCAAGCGCAGTTGGTAGCATCATGTATGCTATGGTTTGTACAAGGCCGGATATCGCACAAGCTGTGAGTGTGGTAAGAAGATACATGGGAAGTCCCGGGAAGGCTCATTGGCAAGCTGTAAAGTGGATTTTGAGGTATCTAAGGGGCAGTACAAATGTTGGTTTAGTGTTTGATAAACACTATGGTGATTCGACAAATGTTGTGGGTTATGTTGATTCTGATTATGCAGGTGATCTTGATAGAAGAAGGACATTGACAGGTTATACTTTTACATTGTGTGGTAGTACTATCAGTTGGAGGTCGGTTTTGCAAAGCACAGTTGCATTGTCTACAACTGAGGCAGAGTACATGGCAGCCGCGGAAGCAGTGAAGGAAGGTATATGGTTGATGGGTTTGGTTGGTGATTTGGGTTTCAAGCAAGAGAATGCAACTTTGTTCTGTGACAGTCAAAGTGCCATTCACTTGACCAAGAACCAGATGTATCATGAGAGAACGAAGCACATCGATGTCAGGTATCATTTTATCAAGGATGCAGTTGAGGAAGGTAGGATAGCGATGCTAAAGGTTCCTACAGCGGATAACCCTGCAGACATGTTGACAAAGCCGGTTCCAAGTATCAAGTTCAAGCATTGCTTGGACTTGGTTGGTGTCAACAGGTGTTGAGAGCCCTTGAGGGGCTGAGCGAAGACGATGATGATGAATGGTTATGGTATTCAAGTCAAGGTGGAGATTTGTAAAACATGTGCCTTGAATACATCTTCTAGATGGTCTAATTTCTAGAAAGTCTAAGTATTCTAGATGGTCTAATTTCTTAGTTTTCAAAAAGGGAAGGAAGACTAATTCCCTTGCTAGTATTCAAAAAGGGGAGGTAGACTAACTCTCTTGCTAGTAGTCAAAAAGGGTTAACCCATTTGTTTTTGTGCAAGGGAAGGTGGGCATGAGAACCTATATATACCTTCATTAGTTAGCATTTAAAATCATCCCAAAAATCAGTCACAAACCAAAGAGAGAAACACTACTAAGTGTTCTCAAGAGTAGTGTAAACTAAGAGAGAGTAAGGTCTTGTTCTTGAGAGGAGTTTATACTCTTGTAATCTTGTTCATATCATAGTACAACGTTATCGTCGTCTTCCAAAGTGGATGTAGATCATCTTGATCGAACCACTATAAATCCTTGTGTTGTGTGTGTGCCTATTTTACATTTGTTTTCATTTCTATTTCAATTCTTGATTGATTGTGCTTGAGCGAGCCATTGGTCATAACAAAGGTCTTGAGTGATGTTTTGCTTATCTTTACTATAATCAATAGCAAAGTTTATATGGTTACTAGTCATATTGTAGAGCCGAGTAGCAGTAGTTTGGAGTAGATATAGAGACACCAAAATAATAGAATAAACAATAGATATTCTTAGATAATCTTCTCTGTGTATGAAGGTATATTGATAGTGCAATATATTATGATAGATGTAACTGTAAGTGAGAATGATAAGAAAAAAGGCTAGCTTCAGAGACCAAACAATAGACGTTTGTACATCTACTTTATTCAATCCATTTCTACTGAAATCAAAAATTTACGGGGCTTAGTTAACCGTCATGTCACTTTGTTAACTACGCCCATTCAAAGCCATGCGTACCCCCATTCACTCTATTAAGCATCATTACTCTATCAAGACCTATTTTCAACACCTACTTCCCATTAAGACTTTTTGGAACTGCCATGCATTAAGGGAGTATCTGGTGGGTTACCAAACTTTGATGTTTATCTTTGGGGTCTAATTAACTCTTTATGTTTTATGCAGACTAGGAGATGGCAGCACCAGTTGGGAGGTTTCATTACTCGTGGGAATGGTAGTTGTTCTGTACTAGCTAAGGTGAGATAGATGCCATTGTACTTTGATAGTATCTGCAGATGTGTGAGTAATTTTGAATGTGGGTCTTCCTTCTATATTACATGGGCTTGCAATATCGATTTCAAAACCAATAGGAGCATTAAACCAGAGAGAAGGATTTGGATCAGTAAATGGTTTTGAATTCGGGTTAAGGTCAAACCTATGAGATGACATGTTCTGCATAATATTTCCATGTGTCTATTGCCGCCCATGTATGACCAATATGCTGAGATTTCGTTTAGTAGGCCTTTGCATGCATAGAGTAAGTGGGATCTTTCTTGATATCGTTGAAAACTGATCTCGATGGTAGTAATCGGGTGGCCAAAAATCATTAACTGTTTATCTTCTCATCCAGCAAGCCTTTAAAGGGAATAACTGTTCTATTTTCTAGTTCAGTAATTCTGTAACTTCCATTATTCTTTTTTGAAAGACCCGGAGTATATTCCAAAGATCAGAAGAATGTCGAAACGAGCACATAATGAATATTTTGATCATCCTGCCACGTCTACTAATCAGAAGGCTGATGAAGCACCAGTTTGCAAGAGGTCCAAATGGAGTACACATGGAAAGCAGGTGATGATTTTTGATAAACATGCATGCAGTAATTTTTGATTTTTGGGTGTTGAAAGTTATGATTGTACTTGTAGTTTGGTTGATTGTTGAGGTCTATAATTGTATCAATTTGGCATGTTAAACAGTTCACACATTGCAGGTGATGATTTTTGATAAACATGCATGCAGTAGATTTTTATTTTTGGGTGTTGAAAGTTATGATTATACTTGTAGTTTGGTTGATTGTGTAGGTCTATAATTGTATCAATTTGACATTCTTCAATTTACTGAGATAGCATATTGTGGGGATAAGGAGAGATGAGAGCACAAATTCTGGTAATCAGGCAGATGTTGATACTAGTAAAGACGGCAAGCGAGAGAAGCCAGTTATGCATGATCGATCCAAATCCAAGGTGTTCAGTACTGAGATGCCCAAACTTCAAGATGCAAAGTCCGGTTGGGTGATTTATGCTGTTCATCCTGACAAAGGCCAATTCGTGGTTAATGAAGGCATTAAACTGGTGGGGGAGGAGGAAATCGTTAGTGGTGGTGTCAGGCAGGGATTTTTCGCAGCACCAGTTCCTGCTACACACAGACACAAGATACGTGCTAATGAACGTCTTGTCATCCTCATGATACACTGGTTTTCCCCAATTTGCTCATGCTTGCACCCCCGCTGTGACGGATGGAAGAGTATGCTTTTGATCTTTCTATGGGCGGAGTTGGAGAGGTAACCGCTTATTTTGATATGCCTACTAATGTGGTGTTGCCTGTGCAGGAGCCCCGGGGAAATTATTCTGTGACCAGGACAAAGCCAAGCCATGATCCATAGATAAATAGGACTAACAAAGAGTCTGCAGCTGGTAATAGCTAGCCTTGGCCTTCCATTTATAACTTCTGTGAATATATCTAGAATTTTGGTTTTTTTGTTTGAAGTGTCTAGAAGAAGAACATACAGTAATGGTTTGTTTGTTAACTTTGGACAAGAAGTTTGCTACTTTGTGGTTTTGGATCAAATGATCATTTGGTTTTGAATGATGATCGTTATGTGATTGTAATTGTAATTTATGCCGATATGTGGTGTGAATGGGTGTTGATGCTGAACTTTTCTGTACCTAATTTTGGGTTTAAAATGTATATCGAGGCTGAGATGTATCTCATAGTAGGTGTAGAATTTGTATGGGATGGAGGTATGGTATTGAATAATAGGATGTATGCATTTGGTAGGATTGACATAAGGATTTTTCCAATTTGTATCAGAGATTTTATTAGAATCAAGTAAACAGAAAATCAGAATAGAATTCAACTGCAGAATAACATCTGACTGTGTATTTGTAGTTTCCAGCATACAAATTCCTGTGGGTGGAGGGTTTATTAGATTCAAATTAGAGTAATAGGATGATTTGGGAAGCACATGGTGTTCTAAGAATATGTTGAATCTGAGTGGTGAAGTCCATTACAGGGAATTGAAGCAAGTCAGAATTGAGAGTGTTGGAAGTTTTATTTGTGATTTCTATTTGTTTCATGAACTTGGATTTTTCGTAGCTTCCTGTGGATTAGTACGTTATCTAACTTCTTCGAGTTTCATGCGTTCGAATATGGGCGAAAGCTTTATATATATATATATATATTAATTTTTTCAAAACGAACTTTTTAGCCACGCTATGAAACCGGCGTGTCTATAAAACGCACACTATGGACACACATAAACTAGCGTGTCCAAAGAAGACCTTTTTGGCCACCCTTTCAGTTTGGCGTGTTTATTTAAATGTTGAGTAGTTCAACCTGTCTAGTATTTTATAAACACTAATCATAAACATCTGAAGAAGTGCAGCTTGGTGGATTGGTAAGTTATCTAATTCCTTCGAGGTCATGCGTTCGAATATGGGAGAAAGCATTTTATTATTTTTTTCAAAACGAACTTTTTAGCCACGCTATAAAACCTGCATGTCTATACAACGCACACTATGGACACACATATACTAGCGTGTCCAAAGAAGACTTTTTTTGCCACCCTTTCAGTTTGGCGTGTCTATATGTCCTACACTATGGACACACATATACTGGCATGTCCAAATAAGAACTTTTTGGCCACACTTTGAATTTGGCGTGTCAATCGGTCGTACACTATAGACACGCATATACTGGCGTGTCTAATGAACCAACTTTAAAACCACACCTTAAATGGCGTGACTAACATTTTGGACACACCACAACTACCTAATGTGGTCATAGACTGGTCTATAAACACGTCCAATACCTAATGTGGCCATAGATTGGTCTATAAACACGCCCAATCAAAAATTTGAAGTTAACGTGACTAAACGGTTGAAATTTTGACACACTACTCACCATGGCGTGTCTGAAAGCACTTATATGAACACGCCCATTGAATATGGCGTGTCTATAGGGTAGAAGTATACCATATAGACACGCCAAAACCAAAAAGGCGTGACAAGGAAATTAAATCCGGCGTGGCTAAAGGCCATTTCTGTACTAGTGTTGGTTATGGATTCATTTATTATGCTATGAACAACCAATATTCGTGATTCAGTAAAACCACTCACAACTTGTTGTGTTCTTGGTAGAACTACTCACAATGTCCTGACTTATGTATTGGTAGAACTTTTGTTAGCAAAACCAGTCTTAAGTAATCACCTTGGTATGTATCGGTTGTGCAACTGCCAAATGTGTGAGAGAGGAACCGATCCTTGTAAGGGGTGAAGGGAACCGATCCTATTAATGGGTGTAAGGGGAATCAATACTTGTAAGGGGTGAAGGGGAACCGATCCTAGTAAGGGGTGCAGTGCAATTGAGGAAACCGATCCTTGTATGGGGTGCAACACTTTTCCAGAGAAAGGGGAACCGATCCTGTGGAGGGGTGCGGTGCATATAAGTTAGATACCATGTATATGTGGGGAACCGATCCTAGTACCTAGTCAACCATATCTTTGGTAAGCTAGTTGTGACTATGCGTAGTACTCACATGGAGGTAGAACCGAAACTTGTTTTAGTAGAACCGCAAACCCATGAGTGTGATTGAATGTTTGGTTTGATCAATCACGTAGTTCTTGAAAATCAGACGAACCAATTCTAAACTTGTTTGGAAGTGTGTAAATCGGTTTCAAGATGGAAAGTATGAAAGAGAACTTGCAAAGTAAAGATGTCGACAAACTTTGAACACGTGTTGAATGCCTAGTTGCTATTATTGTTCAAAGATATTCCTTAAAGGCTAAATGGAAGACAATCCCAGAATTGAAACATATAAGTTAAGAAACTTTTTATTAAGGTTATTAATTTGTCTTGGATGGAAAGTATTGAGAATTGGTAATGTGCATTTACTAATTGATTTTCCAAGAGATTTCGATTGTTATTTTGGAAAGAGCATTTCCAGGAATTATGAAAACCGATTTTGTTCTTTATGAATATCTTGAGAATATTTTCGGTTTTGGAAATTCCTTGGTGTCCAAACTTCCAAGTCTATATATACTGAAGTTTGCCTTCACTAGCAAACTAATCCTTCGTTACAATTTGACTTCCCCTTTTTTCATTGTTACTGGTGTAGCCGCCTATCGGAGAGGAGAGTAATCTAATTAGGTGAAACCTCTTACGACCGCTCAGTTTAAAGTCTTCTTTGGGATTGAGAAGCTCTAGCGCGACCCGTTGGTGGGAAACTAAATAATTGCGGTTTATCTTTGTATTCGATTTGATTTGATTGACTAACGGAGGTTGAAATATGTTTGCACCTAGTTTGTTTATGCTTGAGAATCTTCTCTTCTGATATAAGATTCACTCAAACTAGTACAGAGTTTCGACATAGATCTTTAGAATGTTGTTAGTTCTAAAGATGATCTTGTGATAATCCATTGTTAACAGACTCCGTTCTGTGTGTGATTGATCATAAGGGATTCAAGTTATTGTGTGCAGGTTTATATTGAAGATTTAAGAAGATTTGAATACAAAGAAGATATTGAAGATTTGTCTTGGGTTTTAATCTTTGGTGTGCATAATACTTGTTTGGGAAAAGAGGATCCAATTGATAATCGGTTTATCCTCGTGGTAGATTGTAGATTGATCAATTGAAGTAGATCGGCACCAACACGGTTCCTTTGTGGATTAGAGGTGTTGTTGGCTTAATCTTATTGATTGTCTTTGGGTAATTGAAACGTAAGATAGATCTAGACCTGACGAAGGAGTTTATGTTGAGATAAACAGAAGAGCCTTTGTGTGACTCGTATCACTTGTTTGAAGATAGTTGTTACCAAACAGATTTGTTGTTCCTTTACTGTTTGGAATACGAACCAAAGGGATTGTTACAAGTACGTGACTTATTTATAAGTTGGAGGCGTGGGGATACAAACGGAACTAGGTATACTATAGAGTTAGGTGCTTGGTCTGAGATATGTGAAGTAAGTGTGTCTTGTGTAGTTGCTTAATCCTGAGAGTATTCAATTCTAGAATTTGTCCCGTGGTTTTTCTCCATTTGGAGTTTTCCTCGTTAACAAAATCTTGTTGTGTCATTTACTTTTATTTTCCGCATTATAATTGTTTTTATTATAATTAAAGTAAATTACACAAACGTTAATCTCCTATTACTTGATAAGATAATCCTATAGTGTTTGGTTAGGTCCGAACCTATCTATCAAGTGTAGTACCAAAATACCGCAGAAAGATAGTCTGCGACATTGCTTATGATGCGACATTAAAAGTGTTGCGGGAAGATGATTAACGACACAAGTCTAAGGAGAGATATAAGTAATGACGCAACAGATGACGTCAAGAACAACATGTTAAAAGCGTGACTTCTCGCGAGAAACTAATTGAGTCTGCGGTTGTGTAAAGTAAGTCTTTCTGTCACCCGCAGGGTCAATCCGAAATATCTGGATCTGATAGCTGCCATCCACTTTGTAATTCCTATAAACAGGATAACCGTAGTTGAGAGAAGAAGGCTAAGTTCATTTCAGAAAAAAGTTAGGTCTAGAAGAGAGAGAAACGAGAGAAAAGAAAGTTGTAATTCTTGTATTTCATATTTCTTGTATCACAGTTCATAAAGATTAATAAGAAAATCAAGTGTTGTTCTTCATCTAAACGACTTACAAATTCTATCAAATGAACATGGGTGTAGTGTGGGAAAACCTGCTACTACATTTGCGCTAGAAACAAGGATGGATTAGTCTTGTGATAAACGCCGATTAAAACTTAATTAGAGAGAAATTTGAAGGTTAAACATCTAATTTTTGTGGAAAACTTGACGCAAATATCTGGTAATTCTTCAAGGAGATGGCTAGAAGAAGTCCAACAAACCGAACAACAGCAGTAAGGAGAAGTACTAGACTTGCTGGAGGAGAAACAATGGAAATAGGAGAATCATCTAGGAGAAGAAATAACGAAGAAAATCAAAATTAGCCGCTGACTCAACAAACACCAGCGCAAGAAAGGAATGAGGATGATGATAGAGTGAGTGTACACACATGGCGATCAGATTCAGAAGGAGAACAACCAAGACGAGATGCTGAACAAAGAATTAAAGGGGAAATCAGGGAGATAGAGATGACGAAACGTTGGAAGCGTTGAGGCAAAGAATAAATGAGGAAAGAAGAGCATTAGCTGAACAACGGGCGAATTTGACAAGGTTGAATCATGAGTTAAGGATATAGAATGAGAGATTACAAAATAGATACTCAAGAAGTACCGCAAGGTCTGACTCAAGATCCACTAGAAGGGAAGAAAGACAACTCTCGCCTATGGTAAATGCTGGAGATAACGTTCAAGGAAGAGTGCAAAATCCAAATGAACAACACCGAGAAGAAGTGGTTGAAGATCGTTATATCCCGCAAGGTGGAGCCATCAATGGAGAGCAGAATAATGGGAATAGAGAGAACAGACAACACCACAGAGCAAATGAACAAATAGCCGCAGAAAATCAGGCAGAAGGAAGAAGGATTTTACATGGAAGAGAAGCTCAAAGAACTCAACAAACAATTATGGAGGAAATTGAGAGACATTATGTTGAACAAGCACGTTTGGCTTGCGAAAAAGAAAGGTTAAGAGCAGCGGTAGAAGAAAGAGAGATTCAAGAGGCGATACGCCAAAACAATCACGACAGTAGAGAAAGAAGGCGCCAATAAAACCGCAACAATGGAAATATTGACGCAGAGTATGAAAGAGCTCACAGAAGAATGGACAGGCCACAAGAAGAGCTAACAAGAAATGAACGAAATCATGAAAGAGAATATAGAGAAGAAAATGAGTTACGAATTCAAGAAAGGGAATATGGAGAAACTCGCATAAGAAGACGAGAAGAAGAAGAGGTAGAAGAAGTACCAAATCCTGCGGGAGAAGACAGACAAGAACGCAGAAGAAGCGGAATTGAAAAGACCAATGGAAGAGAACTCAGGAATGAGCGAGCGAATTCTGCGGGAATTGGAAGAAATGAGAGGAATGATGAATAACCGCGGAGAAGGAGGAAGGAGACAATTAGATGAAGCCCTGGAAGAGGCAGCAAAGTCGCCATTTACAAGAGAAGTACAGTTGAAGGGAATACCACCAAAGTGTAACTTGCCTGCACTAACTATCATATTTGATGGATCGACTTGTGCCGTCCAACATGTTAAAGCCTATGTAAGGTGTATGCTACAGTGGGAGAACCATGATGCGGTACTATGCAAATATTTTGCATCAAGCTTGATAGGGGAGGCATTGCAGTGGTTCTAAGGATTACCTAAGAACATTATAGGCTCGTTTAATCATTTGCAGACAGTATTCTTGGTAGCTTATATAACCAATAATTCTTCGCGTCTTGGAGTCGAAGATGTGTTTGGCTTAAAGCAGAGAGCTGGAGAGAGCTTAAGGGCATTGACTAAAAGATGGACGACTATGTGCAGTGAGATGGCAGGGCGTGTGCCAGAAAGATTCTTAATTTTATCCTTCATCAATGCTATGTTTGTAACAAATTTATTATATGTTAAAACCTTTAGAGTCGAGAATACACTCACAATGACTGCTTTACAAGAGCTGCAAGAAGAATACATTGCTTTGGAAGAAAGGCAAAACGAAATGGAGTCTTACCCTGTCGCAAATATTAACCCGCAAACTTCAGGAGCAAGTTTGTTTCCAAGAGTGATAAATATTTTCGCAAGTATATCGCAGACCCAGCAAGTTGCGGTAAACCATCAACCAAAGCTAGTATCAATGGGAAGTAAGGACCAGGAAGAATACGAACGAGAGAGAGACTTTTACATTCGTAACAGTAGTAATAAAGTTCCAAGATTGGATCAACCGCAGGAAAGCTATGGGGGTCAAATGCAGAACTATGACAGAGGACCCAGGAATCCAATGATGAGAGAAGACATTAAATTACCACCATTGAACGCAACAGTAGAAAAAATCTGGGAAGCAGTGATTTTGATGGAAAATATTTCTCCACCTTGGAACATGGGAGTAGAGCCCCCGCAGAGTTATAGGAGTTGCGAATACTGTGTATATCATCATTTTCATGGACATACAACCAATGATTGCAACAATATCAAAAGAATCATACTAAGGATGATCGATCAGGGGAAATTAAACCATTTTCTGATCAGACCTCCACAACCGCCACCACCACCACAGGAGGAACAGCGTAGGGTGCATGAAATTATAAAGCAAGGAACTTTTCTGATTGAGGTTGAAGCTAAAGCAAAGAATTTACAATGTAATTCCATTATACATTCCTATAAGACAATAGAGGATTTTCATGACAACATTCTGAGTAGGGTTTATGCAAGAGATATGGATGGAAAGGAGATAATGAACATCGAAGAGTGGAAGAAGCAAACTATTTCATTTACTGCTGCAGAAGTTCCTGGAGGAGGAGAAATGCACGACCACCCTCTTGTGGTAAAGCTAGAAGTATTGCCAAACCTTAAAGAAGCTGAAGATGAAGAAGGAGAAGATTCTTAAGGCTTAAATAGGATTTTGGTTGATACCGGGAGTTCAGTCAATATTCTTTTTTATCATGCCTATAGAACAATGAAAGGAAAAGATGAAGATCTCATTGCGTCGACTTACAAAATCTTTGGTTTTAATGGTACCGCTAACAAGCCCAAAGGGGAAATAACAATGAGAATCCCATTAAATGGAATGATTACTGAAATCTTGTTTTTTGTGGTGTACGTGGAGTTGCCATACAATGCTTTAATTGGCAGACCCTGGCTGCACGGGATTCTGGGTGTTGCTTCTACTTATCATCAAGCAATCAAGTTTTCTCATCCTAGCGGAGTAGGAATAATCAAAGGGGACTGGGCAGAAGGAAGAAAATGTAATGATACAGAGATACAATCCTGCGAGGAAAGGATGAGCAAGGCAGAATGTTGGACGAAGAAAGTGACAGAAGCAAAGAGGAGTGAGAAGTTAATGGCAGAATAGAAAAAGATTATCGCAAGATATGCAAAGAGTAAATGATTGTGAGAATTTCTAGGAAATTGAATTGTAATGATGAAGAATGAGATTGTAGCCCGCAAGCAGCATGATGTAAGATGCAGAATAAATAGCTACAAAGAAATTGAATGAAAGCTGCGAATTTACTCATCATCAAAGAAATTATATAGATTGGCGACAAAATACAGCGAAAATAATTACTAAACCAGTGAAAAAATCCCGCTGAGTTTATCATGCGAAAAAAATACCGCAAAAATAATTACTTAACCAATGAAAAAATCCCGCTGGTTAAACATGCGAAAAAATACCGCAAAAATAATTACTTAACCAGTGAAAAAATCCCACTGGTTAAACACGCGAAAAAATACCGCATAACAATTGTTGAGGGCAAACCTTTATGACGTGCACCCTAGTTCGCGGAGAAACATTTCGCAAGAGGCAAATGTAAGGCCTAACGTGCGTCATAGAAGGGGGTACCTACAATATGGCTCAGGGGACATGATTACCACGTGATACAACTTGAAAGACCATGTACACAGGGGTCATTGAAAGCCCATCCGGGGGAGCAACCTAAATATTCTCAACTTATATAAATGTGACTTAACATACATTAAGTTGGGCGACTTAAGGACTCTACTCAAGGGGTGTAGAAAACGATCAAGGCGCCGAGGTACACGGTTGAGTCAAGGGTGACCGGGGCGTTTGAAGCGTACCTTGCCATCCTTGACAAGTCTTGGCCAATGATGCACCCGGCCCGAAAAGAATCCCCACCTAGGGTGCAGTCCTTGTAACTATAAGCCCTATAGGCAAAAAGGATAAGAGGACTGCGAAAACAACTGATTGTTGTCAAGACCGGATGGGAGGAGCCTACCCTAACCCGGTAGGGGTACGTCTCCTTGAAGGGGCAGCCAGGGGGAATATAAGGGCGGCACCCTCCACTAGGGAGCTGATACGTGCCAAAGACGCAAATGTCATGAGGCTTTTTACCCGCAAGAGTATTAAGGCTTGTCATATTTGTGCATAATCCTGCGGAGGTAAGAACACAAGACGCGAAAGTTGAGGTGAGATCAATGGGTTATTACACACAAGTGTAATGACGTTCTGCGATTTCACCGCAAGACGACAATGTCACGGGGCTTTATTTTCGCGAGATTATTTAGGCCTGTCATATTTTCGCAACACTCCTGAAGAGGCCAAAATACTGTACACAAAAGATAAGACAAGATCAATGGGTTTTTTCACGCAAGTGCAATGATGTCCTGCGATTTTGTCGCAATAAAAGATGGAAAAATAAGAACTTTAACTAGGAAGGCATAATAAGACCACAATGAGAATAAGGGTTTATTTAAATTATTATCCTACTTTTATGAAATCACGCAGAGTATATTAACTGAGGCAAAATTTTAAAGCTGCGGCTTACATCAAATCTGCGACAAGGATAAATAGTAACATCTCACCCGCAAACAAGTATGCAAACGCATACATACAAGTACAAGGTAACATCCTACTTTTCAGTAACTGAGGCAACATTTATCATTTGAAAGTAAATAACAGAGGCAAGTATGGGAATGCATTAAGAAGTAAAGTATTATTTACTTTCACATGAGAAACTTATGCAAATTATATGAAAGATTTAAATAGAGAAAAATTATGCAAGAAAATTAATTATAATTAACTGGCAATGCCGCAAAGGAAACTTGTTTAACCGCAGGAAATACAAGAATAGAGGAAGTTACAACTATACAGGAAAGAAGGAGAAAATATAAACACTAATTCTTGGGAGAATTTTGTTTATCTTCCGAGTTCTCTTTTGCCTTATTCTCATCACCGCTATCTTCAACATTAGAATTCTCTGCGTCGTCCTCATCAGTAGCAGAACTCTCTTCTTCTTCTCCTTCGTTTACATCTGTGTCAAATTCTTCCTCCTCAAAATCACTATCCTAAATTTGTAGAGACTCAAGAATCTCTCCAATTTCCTCTTGAAGAGAGACAGAATACTTGGCAAGAGGAATATTTTGTTCATTACAGATCTGCGTAGTAAGATGGTTGCGATACTTCTTAAGTTTGTTATGATAATTCGATTTAGTAATATGCAGCTCCTTTTTGTACAATTTTTCCTCTCAGTTTGCGCAGAAAGATCATTAGTCAGCTGCGCTTTATCAGCCTCCAGCTGTGCTTTGTCAGCTTGAAACTGCACTTTCTCAGCCTCGAGTTTTTCAATCTTCTCGCGAAATTCCTTTTCAGAAGCTGCGGTAAATAAATAATTAATTTGCGGTCAAGAAAAACATTCAAAGGAAAGATGATAAAGAACAATAGAAGACCTTCTCTATCAGAAATCATATTTCTAATTAAGTCAGCCTGCTCGGCTTGAAGACTAACTTCTACTCTTAAACCTTTCCTAGCTCTATCTATAACTGTCGATGTACAAGCCAATTCAACTTCATTATTTATAAGCAAATCATAGCAAATTCGATCTTCCCTTTCCTCGAGTTCTTTATTTCTAAGGACAACTTCATCCAGCTTGACCCGCATTTTAAGCAGATCCTCTTGGAAAGCCGCAAGAGCTTTAGCACCATTGGCAGTTACATTTTCTTTTTCATCGTGAAGTACACTAATATTCTTTCTTAAGTCCTTAATAGTAGCTTTAGAGTCGCGGTAATGACGCTTAAAACTATTGGTTAGCCGCAGGTTTGATCTATGCTCAATCTCTAAAAAACGGAACTTGGATTTAAGATCATCTAAGGATAATGTAGAAATTTTATCGTTCGCAAAACTGTTTAGAGATCGGTTAAGAAAAGTGAGGAGTGCGTTATCATCCAAGACATTGGGAAAGGAACGCATATGCATGGCTTCATCAGTAAGGCCATAAATTTCTGCGAAAGGGGTTGATTACATAAGAAAAAAACAAAGAAGTCAAGGAATAAAAGGAAAGATAAGGGTAACATACCGTAAAACTGGTCATTGGCATTCTGAAGAGTAATGATTTTATTTTCTTGAGAAGAAGAATTTGCCTCAAGATGTTGAATTTTCTTAGCATCAGCCGCAACATCATTCTCGAACTTTTTAATTGAATCGCGGAAAAGTTTATTTTCTTTTTCCAATTGATGCATCCTCAACTTGGCTTGGTTATGCTTTTCTTTGAGGTTGGTATATTTTATCTCCCAATCTGCAGCAACAACGTAAGCAGCTCTTCCAGCCTGAAAAGGAAAGACGGAAAATGTTAGTATAAAGATAAGGAAAAAGCGTAAATCACAATATTGAAAAGTTAAGAAGATAAAAACATACTAGAGCATTGAGGGAATTCAAGAAGCTAGGAGATATGTTCCTAAAAATCCCCATTAGAAGAGGATTATTCTCCAGAATTGAAGCATTGCAGACTCGCGCCAGAAAATCACATGTAGCCGCAAGCTCTACATTCCCAATACCTTGCATAGAGTTGGAGAATATACCAGCAAGCTGTGATATGGGAGATTCTGGTGGAGCATTTTGATTCATCAAGGGACCATATTCTGATTCCTCTTCATCCAAATCATCTTCAAGTTCAGGATCAACTTGCGTATACTGAAGTGATTGGGAGGAAGTATTTGCATCAGAATTTTTATTGAGTTTTATCTTCTTGCGGGTTGAAGCAACAAGATCTCCCTCCACTGGAGGAGTATCTTCATGTTTGTCGCCAGGTTTAGAAGCAGCTTTTGCGGTAGCTTTTGCAACTTTCGCAGCATTAATTGCAGCAATCTCAGCGGCACTCAACTCATGAATGTCATATATACACAGATGAAGATAAGAAATATATGCAACTATATATTTCTAAAGACATACGGAGAATTCCTTACCTCATTAGTATATAGACGAAGGGCCTCCAAAGTGGAAAATTTCCCATTCTCGCGGTATCCCTTCTTCAGCTTGCCAATCTAACCAAAGTAGCACGTTGTTAAAAAAAAATGACAGAGATATACCTCAATTGTCCTTTCAGACCAATAAAACACCCAAGTTTTGTACACATCTAGAGTAGCGGGAGGGGCATTTGATCCATAAATATAATTTCCCTTCAGCAACAAGGGTTGCAGATTCCATTTATCATCTTTGGATCGACGTGTAGTGTGATTATTGCAGGAGTGCCAATCAATGTCGTGCATCGGCAATTTAGTAGCAGGAACTTTTGTTTTCTTGGTCAAACGCATACCCCAGCGGGCATCATCTTTCTTCATTGGTTCTATTTTATAATTTTCAAAGAAATTTGCGACAGTATACATCGCAGCATCAATCGCAAGATCTCTAAGTTGAGGATGTCTGAGATCTGCGAAATAGAGGGATTCACCGGTATAGCTGCGGTGTAAAAATTATAGAACTAAGCGTATGCAATCACCACCTAATTGATAGATGGCGTGCAGAAACTGCGGGTGAGAAATAATCTCATAAAAAAGTGGAGGGTTAGGGTCATAAAGAGGAAAGGGTAGACCCGCAAGAAGTTGGACTCGCGTGATGATAATTTGTTGATCATTGCATAAGTGTTAGTGTTCTTCAATAAATTTTAGGTTGATGGTAGATCTATGATCCATATCAGGGATCTCAGTGAGGGTAAGATCTATGGCAGAAAGTTCATCTTTAAGTTCTTGTAGAGATTTTTCTAGAACTTTGTCCTTTTGTTGAACAAGGGGAGGCATGATTCTAGTATGGGAATGAAGGAAACTTAAGAAAAGTTGGGATGAAAAATCAGTGATTACAGTAGCAGAAGATCGAGAGAATGAACAACAAAGTAACAGAGAAGAACGAAGAAGAGTAAAAAGAGAAGAGAGAAGTAAAAAACTGATATATATAGGGAAGAAAATTTCTCAAGAAGATAAGTGCAATTAATGTGATGAGACGTGAGCAGTTAAAAACAGTGGTTATAGAAAGACGTGTCAAGAAATGGGTGGATGATGCGACGTGTGTAATAAATGCAAGAAACGGAAGAATACTAAAAAATAGAAACCGCAACAAAGACGCAACGGAGCCGTAATAATATCGCAGAAAAATATGAGCATAACATGAGGCAGAAAATATAAGATTCATTCTTACGACACTTTGTCAGATTGCAGAACATCACAAAAGAATAAGAGGCAAGTATATACTTTTCAAACTGAGTATTCTTTCGCTCATTCCTCCATCAACAAAGATCAAAGATTACTCTAACAACTGCAAAAAATGGTTTTTCTTGAAGATCACTATCTCAAGCAATATTCAAGAAAAAGAGGCAAGATGTAGTACCACAATACCGCAGAAAGATAGTCTGCGACATTGCTTACGACGCAACATTAAAAGTGTTGCGGGAAGATGATTAACGACACAAGTCCGAGGAGAGATATCAGTAATGACGCAACAGATGACGTCAAGAACAACATGTTAAAAGTGTGACTTCTCGCGAGAAACTAATTAAGTATGCGGTTGTGTAAAGTAAGTCTTGCGGTCACCCGCATGGTCAATCTGAAATATCTGGATCTGATAGCTGTCATCCACTTTGTAATTCCTATAAATAGGATAACCGTAGTTAAGAGAAGAAGGCTAAGTTCATTTCAGAAAAAAGTTAGGTCTAGAGGAGAGAGAACAGAGAGAAAGAAAGTTGTAATTCTTGTATTTCATATTTCTTGTATCACAGTTCATAAATATTAATAAGAAAATCAAGTGTTGTTCTTCATCTAAACGACTTACAAATTCTATCAAATTAACATGGGTGTAGTGTGGGAAAACCTGCTACTACATCAAGTAACACACTTTGTTGTCATATTGTCTCGATCCAATATCCATATACAATCACATAGAGTGTGAAACAGATTAGTTGTATTGTCTCGATCTCGTATCCATAGACAATCACTTTCGGGGGAAAGGACTTAGAGGTAGGAAAAGTTCAAGCTTGAGGTATTTTTGGGTACCCTCGCATTTTCAATTGGTATCAGAGCAGGCAAACACGAAAAGATCTAACAATTTGTGTTTGGTTGCGATCCAACCTATAAGAATTGAATCCATGTCTGATTCAGTTAAATTTATGCAAGAGTATGAGTGCTCAAATGTTGAAGATGTTAATACTTCATTGACTCATGATCCAGGGGTAATGAAAACATCTACGTCTTTTTCTGATGAAAAAGAAGATGCTGATAAAGAGTTGGATAAACTCCTAAAGCCTATACAATCTCTGTCTTCTAAGGTGGTTGTGTTAAAGACAGAGACAAATCTTCTTAAAACGGAGATCAAGGAAAAATACATTCAACTGAACTGTCTTATAAAAGAGAAAATGGATCTCGCTGTCAAACTAGAAGCACTTGTTAAATCTCTTGCTGATAGAGAGATACATCTTATGATTCCGACGAAGATTCTGTTATGATTTCTTCTGATGAGGAAACTAAAAGTCCCTGTGTGACTTTTACAAATTGTGTTATGACCGGTTTAATCACATCTGAAACGGATCAAGACGATGGTAGTTCGCCTAACTACATCAAGTTGGAAGAGAACGAGAAACCAACTTCTAGTTCTACTGATGATCAAACGAAGTCATGTCCAGAGGAAACTTTGAACCAATTTCGGTTTGATTCTAAGGAATATAGCTTTCAGTCACTTGATAAGAAACTTATCATTCTTCAACATACAGTGGTAAAAATATTGAAGGAAGTTTCTTGTCTTAAAAAACTGAAAGATTATTCCTCAGTAGAAAGACAGATCATTTTGAATCCTAATCTTATCAATTCAAAGGAAAGAGTTGATAATCGCTTCTGGAAAAAGGTTCCTCCACACCCATATCGAAACAGTACTGGTTTTGATGAGAAAAAGGTTCATAAGGAAGGGAAAGGGCAATTGTCTGCCAAAAGAAACAATAAGGAGTTTCCGATAATTGTTTCAGATGATCACACTAATGTGAATAATAAGGAAGTCCTTAGGATGATAAAATCGTATGAAAATCTCATTGAAAGAATCAAGAGAGATCTAGCTGTCTCTGAGAATTCTCATATTCGTAGATTTTCTCCACATGATCATATCTCGAGAGTTAGAAAAGATCATCGGTTGGCGAGAAAATATGTTGGACATAAATTCCCTAAAAGAGACATGAACTTTGTGTCTGATCACTATAAGTTGGAAAAAGCTTACCCTGATGCAACCTAGTTATATCAGATATTGTGCTTTCTCATCAAGTGGGTGCTCGTAATTGTTGATGAGAAAGTCACAATAAAACAAGAGCACAATAGTCGTGTTGTTGTTTGGAAGTTCATGTTCTGCATGATTGATGATTGGAAGGATAGGATCTAATACTTTCCAATAAATTTGTTTCGGACTAAGGAAACAAAATAATTCGGATTTTCCAAAGGTCTTTTGGTCCGAAAGTTATCTCTTTTAAGAAGAGAAAATTTCTCCTGTCTGTATTCGAAACCCTGAGTAATCCTCTATATAATTGTTCACAACCGAACATGCCTCCAATAAATCGCAGTGTCTCTAAGACCAATAAGGAGGAAGCTAAGAAGATTGAGGATTGTCAAGGTTTCAATAAATAAAGGAAGAAAATGAATCTATCTAATATCATGTACGATTATGATTCTGATAGTTCTGAAGAAACTATGGGTGAGTCATGCCTGTTGGCTCATAATAAGCAAGATCCATCTAAAACCCGTTGGATTGTATCCGAAAGTACGTCTCAATACTTTCAAGGTTTTAATGATCTTGAAACCAGTCTTGCTATGACTATCCGACATCAAGACTGGATAAAAGAAAAGTATGAATGTACTAAAGGAATTCTCAATGAGCTTAAGGCTCTAATTGAAGAACTTGGAAAACCGGAAGTGGTTGCTGACAAGTCTTTGGAGACACACTTTAATAGTTTGAACACTGAAGAGACCTCGGTGAACAACAAGAGCACCACTAGAGATTAAGCTTTGCTGCTGTGCTTAATCTAGTAGAATAGACATCAATTTGTGATTTCTTTCATTCATTGTATTAGTCTATTATGAATAAAATAACTTAGTTTTGAGTAATTTTCTTGTGATAGTTTTGATTTACATAGCCTGTGCTTTATTGCTTTATATTATTGCTATGTATGTTTATGAGATGTTTGATTTCGGTTTTACTACTGTGATATTCGATCTCATATGTGAACCCTCATGGTTTGGGTGACTTTTTGGTTTAGCATGATTAGATTCCAACCTAAGTGAGGAAGGCTTTACCAAAGGATTATGAGGGGTTCTCTTAGAAACAGTATGTAAAAAAGTCACAATATGTTGAATCGGTTTTGGTTTAGCATAATAGCAGATGATTTTCGACTTTTGCTTGCAATAGTTCAAAACCAGTTTTCAACCTTTCTCTAGTAAAGGTTGAGGTATGTTGTTATTTTTTTGGCTTGCGCATAAGGATTTCAACGAGAGGTGATATTTCGTTATCGATCCTCCCTGGACGAAGATGCAATCATATTGGAGGAAGTGGATGCGAAATTGAGGTAACAATGTTGTTAGTTAATTGTTTTCCTGTTTAAGAAAAGCCTGAGTTTATATTATATATATGTATTGCTTTTGCTTAACGAAATTTAGGTGCAATTGATTTATTATTCCATTATATGCATGTGTGTGGATGTGTTTCAATTGATTCCTGTTAAGAAAAACTATTGTTATCTTACTTTATTGTGTGGTATCAATCGTTTAGGCTTACAAAAGTGTGTTACAATTGATGTGTGTTGATTCAATTGGTTCCAGTTAAGTAAAACCATTGTTGTCTTGCTTTTGGTTTGGTGTCAATGGTTTAGACTTACAAAAGTGCGGTACAATTGATGTGTTGGTTATTCAATTGTTTCTGGTTAAGAAAAACCTTTGGTATATTATCACTGGTTTATGCTTACAAAATTTCGGTGCAATTGCGGTGCTTATAACATATTATGTTGATTCAATTGCTTCCGGTTGAGGTGAATAATTTTGCAAGTTGATTTATATTGGTTTGTATGAATTATTTATGGCTTAACAAAATAATTTGTCTACGTGATGGATTGTTTAGTCCAATTCGATTCCGGATAAGAAACTAGGTTAATTCTGATCTTAGTTTGTCTTATCGAAGTGAGGTTTCGGTTATTCAAGTCTACTCGAATGCCTAAACAAAGAAATACTAGTTAACTAACCTAGTATTTGGTTTGTTTGAAATTGAAAGGTATAAGTGTGGATAATTAGAACCTGATGAGAAAAATGGAGTGTATACTTTATTTTGGTCTTATCGAGTCAAGCGGTTGTACATACGCAACCGGTTTATCAAAGGAGCTAATTTAGTTAGTTGTTTTTGGTTTGCTAAACTATGTGGGAAAAATTGTTTCGGGCAATTGTTTCCTTGATAACACTTCAAAATAAAACTACTTGTAGTTTCGGTTTTGATGTTGGTTATCAGAACATGGTGTGTGGAACCCTCGTGCTTAACTCTACAGGTTTGCAAGTCTATCTGAGATTTGTAAGATTCTTTTCGTGTTATGTACTTTGTTTATTCACTTCTTTGTCATTTTTGTGACAAAAAGGGGGAGAAATATATGGAGTAAACAGGTGATACGGGCATTAATAGTTAATTGGTATTTATATTAATTGGTGTCACTAGGGAAAAGAACATTGGTTCTTGAATGTTATTATCTAACGAAAGAGTGAAAGCATAGACTAAGGGGGAGTAACATGTCATATGGTGTATAACAAAGCCGTGCGGATTGAATATCTACTTATCTTCCTTAGGGGGAGTATTTTGCTTTGTTATTATGATGTCAACATCGACATTTTCAAGGATTGAATGTCAGCAGTTTTTTCTGTGTTGTTGAATCAGTAATCAAGCGAATGTATTTTGTTTATCCATATTGATGTAAGAGTTTTGTCACTAAAATTGACAAAGGGGGAGATTTTTAGAGCATTGCTCGGTTGAACTCACCATGTGTTGGTATGTCAAGTGTGGTTGTCATATTTTAGTGAATCAAAACTCATATTAAGAGTCGCTTGATTTTTACTAGAGTTATACTTCGTATAGGTTAGCTTGAAAGTGTTAGGACATGAGACATTACAAGTATTGCGAAGTCTTGAATATGTGAAGCAAGGAGATACAACGACTACGATCATCCTTCCACTTGAGGTTAGTGATATTTGACTTGAACTGTTTCATTCAAATGATTATGACGATGTATTATCTACAAGATTTAATGGTTAATCAATGAGATCAACAATCGCAAGACTGGATCTCCAATTGATTAAGATTTACGCACAACCTGTAATATTTCAATTATATAAAATATAATGCGGGAAAGAAATAACACAAACACCAGAAATTTTGTTAACGAGGAAACTGCAAATGCAGAAAAACCCCGGGACCTAGTCCAGATTAGATACACACTGTATTAAGCCTCTATAGACACTAGCCTACTCCCAGACTAACTTCGGACTGATCTATAGTTGAACCCCTACCAGTCTCCCAATGATACAAGGTACAATTGCACCTCTACGCCTCTGATCCCAGCAGGATACTACGCACTTGATTCCCTTTGCAGATCTGACCCACAACAAAGAGTTGCTACGACCCAAAAGCGCAGGCTTGATAAAATAAACAAATCTGTCTCACACAGACAAGTCTATCAAAGGATTAATCTGTCTCCCACAGATAAAACCCAAACAATTTGTTCCGTTTTTTGATAAAATCTATCAAGGTATATTCAAGGAACCAATTGATAAATCCGGTCTTATATTCCTGAAGAACAACCTAGATAAATCAATCACCTCTCAATACTCAATCCTTGAATTCACAAGAAGAGTGTCGAGGATTCACGAACAGTGAGACGAAGATGTTCGCGAATACTTTTATCCTACCTATCGGAGAAACCAGTTCTCGAGCCGATCAGAATCAATCGTACTCTTAACGATAGAAGATGTAGGATCATATCACACAACTACGATAAAAGTAGTATCGGTCTGGATTCACAATCCGAATGAATTCTTTGATAGTCGTTAACCCGAGATTAAAGAAGAACCTCGAGGGTTAATGGAGATCGACTCTAGCTTTGAAGAAAACTAGTATCACACAAGAAAGGCGTGTGGGGATTAGTTTTCCTCAACCTAGAAGACTCCTATTTATAGCCTTTCAAACCAGGGTTTTTACTTAGGTATTAAGCAATTAATCTCAACCACTGATTTTAGATCCAAGATAATATCTCTCAACCGTTAGATCAAAATACAAAGCTTGTCAAACACACTCGTACACGTTTTCCAGGTTCGTGAAAACCGGCCCAACGTTCATGTACATGTTGGTTCAATACAGTAACCCAAAAGGCAACCATACGAGCTTCACATATTGACCATGTTTCTCATCCATCACAACTAGTCCACTTGACTCAAATGAACCAGTTAGAGAGACATTCAATTGCTATGAGATCTTATGTAAATACACAAGACACAATTGAACATGTGATGATATCGATTCGATTGAATCGGCTCAATGAACATTATAGCCACGGTTTGCATAAAGCATTCCTTAGTAATTTATTGTTTATGTCCAGAGCAAAGAATACAACCTCTTAAGTTCACAAAGCAAGTTCGCGGACTTAAGATTAATCTGTGAGTTTTCCAAACTCAGCAGAAATTCTCGGGTTCGAGAACTTCCGCCAGGCAAACGAGTTAGGATAATCCAGCAGATATTTTCGGTTCGAGAACCTCGACAGCTCGCGGATGGGTTCGCGGACTTGGCAAGCCAATTCCACAATCCTCCGAAACACACAAGCTCAACAAAGTTCAAAGAACTTCGGATCAAGTGGTCATGTAATCTAACTCTCATTCCAATATGAAACATTCTCAGAGGGCGATATTTAGTCGTGAGCGAATCGAACGACCTTTATCGTCAGAGCAATTTCCAAAGATTGAAATATAAAGAAAAACTTGATCAAAGCGAATAGCTTCACCAACACACATATTTCGAGAAACAGATAAGCGTTGAATACTTAGCTCGAAATAGTGGTGTGCTTGATCTAGTCTATAAAGCATACGACTTTGTCTCAAAATAATTAGGAGATAGAGTAGATAGACTTATGAGTGACATATAAGTTCAAGTCTTCACATACCTTTTTGTTGATGAAGTTCCACGGTTCCTTGGTGTAGATCTTCGTCATTACGTAGTTGAATCGCCATGAAGTCCTTGAGCTCACCTCCACTTTTCCTATCCTAATCCTAGACTGCTAGCAGTCTAGATATCAAGACTATATAGTTTTGATCACTAACATTGACAAACACGCTTGATATAGCAACGCATGCGAGGTTGACCGAGCTATGCTCTAACACTCGACACTTCGGTGTTAGGCCTACCCGCACTCTTTTGCTTGATAGGTTCACCAACCTCCCTTAAATGAGGGTGAAGATCTTGCTCCAAATCATGCAACAATATTTGCTTCTTGGCGCCATTTGATGTAGCATAACGCTCGGTTATTCTTGCACACAATTCCGACTCCATGAACAACGGACCATCAACTACGAGGGTGCTTGGAGTGAAAGTTAATTGCCTCCAAAATGTATGAATATCATTAATGTCAATCACCTCGACGTACCTACCCATTTTATGACGACATGGGAGACCAATACTTATCATATCCTTGCAACACAGACCTTATTCTCGTCATCATAATTTCTATGGAAATTCAATTGTTCCATCGTGTGATTTATTGCCTATTTAGAAACTTTATGAACAATGCCCCATAGAAGAAATCTTTCTTCTTCATGTTCCGTCGGAAATTTATGCACACTAAATTGCATATAATGCTCAATCTTTACGAGATCATGATTGGTGAATTCATGGATTGCTTCTTGGACCGACACAACTCCATTTTGACTACCTAGAAGTATTTTCTTTAATCAACCATGAGACCCCTCTGCAATGCTCTTCGCCTCGTTCTTGAAGTTACGATATTCATATGTCCATGCATACACAAACCTCTCCTTAATGGGTAATCATTGTGTTTTACAGTACTCAACGACCTTTGGGTAGTCAGTTCCATATTCATCCTCAAACTTCTTCAAGTTACGTTCGTATCTTTCCTCGGTTATCGACCAAACGATCTTGTCCCATGCTTTCATGAACGCTCTCCAAATCATTCCATCATCCTTTCACTTTTCATCAAATAACCTCTTCTATTCCTCTCTTTGTTCCACGATTAATTTATTAATGCGCTCGTCCTCTTCCTTCGACCTCTTGGTACCCTTCCTTGGTTTTTTAGCTTGGAAATGGAGATGGAAATTGTGTTTGATGTTGCATTGAATGTGCCACGTACATTGCAAATTTCGGGCTTCAGGAAACACTACCGCTATTGCATGCATTAAGGCTTAATCGTTATCCGTTACAATAACCCTTGGAAAATTATCGCCATTATAAATGGACCTCAACGTCTCCAACATCCAAATGAAACTCACATTGTTATCATGATCCATTAAACCCCATGAAGTGGTAAACGTGTTTTTATCCGAAGTGTTACAAGCAATGTTCAACAACGACATGTTATATTTGTTTGTCTTGTATGTGGCATCTATCAACAAAATTTGATGAAAACACTGAGCCAATTTAATCATTTCGGGATGTGCCAACAAAATAAGTACCACTTTACCATCCTTTTCATCCGTTCTCAACGTGTAGTTGTGTAACTCAGCTAACCACTGCGATTATTGCATGACCTTTCTACCATCCCATTATGTCCTTTTGATCGTAGCTAGGGCCGACTTAATTGTAAACAAAGAAGACAAGTTGCCGGGGTCGTCCGCCTTTATTTTACTTAAGATCGCGCCTTTTGGATACGCATAGACCTCACCGTCTCCATTTCATGTGGTTTTAAATTCGCAACCATTACATGTCCAATAAGAGTATCTGGATCATCGTGGTTGTGAGTCGTGACAACCATTAACAACTTTAGACATTTTCCACTCTTTACTTTCCTTACCGTAGGGCTTATAGAAGACAATATTAAATGGGCATCCAATCTTCTTTGTATGACATCGATACTTCTTCCTCTGCGTCATAAGGACAAGTTGTTGATTAATAATCGGAAGACAGTTTAGAGACAACACACTCGATTAACAATAATCGGGAACCTTTAGGACACAGTCCAACCGATTAAGATATATTCGGAACCCTAGTACTTCCATAGGCTACCGATTAACGAAATAGACAAATGAAAAACTCTCGTGTAAAGAAAACATACTTTAATCGGAGGTTAAAATAATTTATAAACAACCGATTATAAAATATCAAGAATCACAAATATTTCATTTTTGGAGAAATTCGTATTTGGGGCGACATTTTACATTCGGAGGTTTGTGGATGTATAAAACTTCCGATTGTGAGAAATTGAAGCTTTCAATTTGGGGATTTTTTCCATATTCGGCAGATTGTTACATCAACAGATATCCGATTGTCAATAATCGGTAGTCCTGGTACTAAATAAACTTCCGAATATATGTCGTTCATGGCATTCAATGCATGCAAAAATCGAATTTTCACGTTCAAAAACACATACAAACGCACATAACATGGATAACTTTGGTATTAGAGTTTGATAACAACATACCTGTATGTTTGATGCATCGTTAGCTTCGATCTCGGGTGATTCTCCATATTCTTCCATGAAAGCGTCGTCGTCTAGGGTTTCATCTCCATTAAAGTTTGGATCATTCAACATATACCCCAAATCGTCATATTTAAACGGTAGTGAACCTTGAACTTCAACAACTTCACGTTCTTCTTCGTACCCATCCATATTTATGGAAGTTGGAAACAATCGTAAGTTGGCGACATATACCCCTTCTTCTTCTTTTTTTCTTCTTATTCTCTCACTACTCAATCGGAAGATATCTCACAATGACCAAAAACAATTTCCAAACACTAATATATAGACCACAGACTACCGATTACATAGTAGACTTCCGAATAGTTGTACAATCGGAAGCTTCTTAAGTTGTATACACTAACGATTATATCACTCTACCTACAATCGGTAAGTTAAGGAACAAATTTCACGTCCTATTATGGCTACATACAAATCATGAGCCACATGGTTATGCCTGGCTCTGTACTATCTAAACCTATGGATTTTTGGCAAAGGTTGGATCTGGGACTTCGTATAATCGGAGGGTAAGAAGTAATATATGCTACCGATTATGTTAGATTTCAAAATTCATTACGTGAAGGAATTTTGGAAAAACTCATTTTGGGGCGACTTATAATCGAACGGGTGTGAAACATATTAAACTTCCGATTACTGCTGCATACAAGCCACGAACCAAGTGGTTGTGCCTGGCTGTGTACACTCAAAACCTATGAAATATGGCAATAGTTCGATTTGGGGCTCCTTAAAATCGGTAAGCTTTTTTAAGGTGGATAGTCTACCGATTATAACAGATTTCAAAATTCAATACATGAAGAATATTTGAAAAATCTCATTTTGGGGCGACTTATAATCAGATGGTTTTGTAATATATTAAACTTCCGATTACAACTGCACCCAAAACACGAACCTAGTGGTTATGGATGGCTGTGTACACTCAAAACCTATGGAATATGACAAAGGTTGGATATGTGGCTCGATACAATCGGTAGGATTTCTTAGTTGTATAACTTAACGATTATAGAAGATTTCAAAATTCGTTACGCGAGGATTTTTGAAAAAACTCATTTTTGGGGCGACTTATAATCGGTAGTGTTTGTAACATATTTGGCCTCCGATTACCGCTGCATCCACAGCTCAATCCAAGTGGTTATGGTTGGTTCTGCACCCCTCAGAATCAACATAATTTGCCCAAAGTTGAATATGGGGCTCCTTATAATCGATAGTCATACAAGTTGGATAAGCTACCGATTATACATAGGATTATTGGCCGAAGTATCTACACTATAATCGATAGGTATCGTGTAAATTTAACCTACCGATTCACCTCTAACCTACCGATTGTGGTTTATCCTCCCGATTATATAAAGGCATACTGACCATTTTGAAAAATTCGAGATAAGGGGTAGCTTAAAATTACGTTTGAGTGACATTTTTTTGTCTTTTAGTGTTGCCCCTAATTTTTAAGTCGCCCCTAAAGATGCAGGGATAAAAAAACCTAACAAACCACACACCAACACATAGAGTGATGATACATGCACCGAACTGTGCACAATAATCTGCACCGAAAGAAAATCCAAAGGCTGTTAGAACAGCCATGGGGAGATTTGGAGGGGGTGGGGCTAAAGGTGCCCACCACTTTTTTTTTCTCTCACACCAACCCCTTCGGTGTGTGTGTAACATTTTCGCCAACACATATTAGTATACTACAATTGAATTACCCCTTTCCTATTTCATTTCCGGCCCTCCCCCCTCTCTCTTCGTTGAGAGTTTTTTTTCTGGTTCATTTGGGCGCTTCTGCTTTCGCCGGCATACTAAATAATCCAAAAAGCTTCTCTCCAAAATCAAAAATTATTGTTGTTGATAGGTTTCTATAGTTTTTGAAAAGAGAGGCAAAAATGTCTAGGGATGAGAAGTTATTGAGACGGGCGAAGAAACTATCATGGGAAAAACGATTATCACATCAAAATTGGAAAGTTAGAAATGATGGAAATCTCGACCTTGCTACTTTATGTAATTCCATCACCGATCCTAAAGATCTTCGTCTTAGAGATTTTGGTTAGTTCTTTAATTTTGAATTTCTAGGGCACAGATCGTGGATTATTTATATTTTCTAAAATTTTGAGTTTAGTAGATCTGTTTGTTTGAAATGTGTTGTGATACTACATAGTTTATAGATCTTTGGTGTTGTTTATTGTTGTTGTGATTAGGTCCATTGTTTAAGAATACGGTTGCAGATTCAAATGCTACTGTTCAAGAGAAAGCATTAGATGCCCTTATCGCGTATTTAAAAGCTGCGGATGCCGATGTTGGGAGGTACTATAATACGATGAAGTGTTTTTTTTTATTTGATATTGAAACGTTTGTTTTTGTTTTGCATGCATTTAGGTTTTAAGCTGGTATCTTATAAATCTTTTGATATTGTTACAGGTATGCAAAAGAAGTGTGTGATTCAATTGTGGCAAAATGCCTCACAAGTGGTTCTAAAACAGTGGAGAAGTCACAAGCAGTGTTTCTTCTTTGGGTGGAGTTGGAGGCCACTGACGTATTCCTGGTAAGAGTGTTGTTTCTAGTAGTGCTAACAGTGTCTTTTTAAAAGTGATGAATTTTGTTGATTATGCAAACTTATAATTGAACTCTGTAACTTAATGTTAGTTTATTATATTTAGTGATGTAAAGCCCAAACTTTTTTTTCAAAGTTTCTGTCGTATTTCTAATTTAAATGGGACATTTCCTGTGTCTTCGAGGGAAAAGTAGTAAATTGGTGGTGGATTTGAAGATTTATGGTACTCATGGTTCACTACATAGATTCACAATCACATTAAACCCACATTACTTTGAACATCTGGCATCTGAACTTGAATCTTACTCATTGGGGGAAGCATAATCCACAAGCAGATGATACCTGCAGTATTTGGACCAGGTGCTAACTTGGTGTATGATGTATCGATTTTATATTTGATCTTGATTCCTCAAATTTTTTTGCTTAACAGGGAAGATTTAGCTCGATTTCTCTGTTGTTAAAATGTTCCAGAAAGGAAGAGGAAATGCAATTGAAATAAACAAGCAGATGAGAAAATTGAACGGGTTTAAACATTAATACACAGGATCAGCTTTTACTTGATTTCTAAATACAACAACTTATACAACATTTCGTACAATAAAGTTCATGTCAATTTTTTTCTTCTGAAATCTGATTATTTGAGGTTCTCATAGCAAAATTGTTATGCTCGATTTCTCTGTTGTTAAAATGTTCCAGAAAGGAAGAGGAAATGCAATTGAAATAAACAAGCAGACGAGAAAATTTAACGGGTTTAAACATTAATACACAGGATCAGCTTTTACTTGATTTCTAAATACAGCAACTTATACAACATTTCGTACAAAAAAGTTCATGTCAATTTTTTCTGAAATCTGATTATTTGAGGTTCTCATAGCAAAAGTGTTATGCTTGATTAGCACATAAACACAGAGAAAACTCTGTTAAAACATGTACTGTGTTATAGAATTGGACTAAATGGTCTTCCTTCCTAGGTCTAGTGTCAAATTTTCATTGGATTCTAGATCGTTTACACTGTGGGTGTAATCTCATCCCACCTTTTTGGGTATACTTAAGAATTGTATTCTAAATTCAAGGTTCAAATACGTCTCCATGTATATGGTTGTCTGACTTTGCTCTTCTCTGTTATGTATGAAAGAGGTCATCTTGATATTTCAAAGAACATATAAATTTCTTACAAGGTATATTTAACTTTCAGGATTCGATGGAGAAAGCAATTAAATCTAAATTTGCTGAAGCAGTTGTTTCAGCTGTTGATGTCATGTTTCAAGCTTTAAGGTTTGCAGATTGGTTTATCTATTAACTTCTTTATAATCTGTTTGAGATAAGTGAACTGATTAATGTATTCTTTGCTTTTATTCAGCGGCTTTGGGTCTGAAGTTGTCCCTCCTGAAAGAATTTTGAAGATGTTACCTGAACTTTTTAACCACCAAGATCAGAATGTCCGCGCGTCTTCTAAATGACTGACAGTTGAGCTGTGTCGTTGTATTGGAAAAGATCCAGTAATGTCAATTTTGTTTGAAAATATGTGCGACACCATGGTGAGTGTGGCAGTTGTTCTATTTCGTTTTGTTTTTACATGAGTTTTTTGCCAACTTTGATCTGTTACATGTGTTTATTTTTGCTGTTTTGTTAGTTTAATAGGTACACTAATATTTTATTAATTTATTCTTTTTAAGAAAAAAGAACCGGAGGCAGAGCTTGTCAATGTTACATCGGGAGCTAGGCTGAAAAGAAAGATAAGGTGGTTTGCCATCTCACTTATGTGTTTCCTTTTTTTAAGTTTTTAAAATCTTGAACCTATCAGAATATTTTTGGACTTTTTTTGGCTTGCTGGTTCGTGGTCAGTTGTTATGCACAAATTTATCATGTTATCTAGTAGGCTTAATTCCCTTGATTGTCATTAGATCTGAACAAGACAAGGAGCCAGAACCAGAAGCAGTGTCTGAAGTTGTTGGCACTGGACCTTCTGAAGAATCGACTGCTGATGGTAATAACTAATAAATTAACTTTATGGAAATTTTCAACTGATTTAGCTTGGTGGTGGTCTTGAATGTTCCCATTTTATCTTTATGGTCTATTTATTTTCTTCACAAACTTGTTATTATACGTTTTCTGATGTTAATTCTTTTTTGTCAGTTCCCCAAGAAATAGGTGAGTATGAACTTGTTGATCCTGTTGATATTCTTACTCCATTAGAGAAGTCCGGGTTCTGGGATGGAGTGGTTAGTGTTCTCTTATTACATTTAATACAGGTTATTTGTAATTCCTTCAGCATTTCTGCTCCTTTTTTTTTATATGTTTGGCCCTTTGCTGTTTAATTTCAGAAAGCTACCAAGTGGTCTGAAAGGAAGGAGGCTGTAGCGAAGCTAACTAAGCTTGCTTCAACAAAAAGAATTGCTCCTGGTGATTTTAGTGAAGTTTGCTGTACCCTCAAGAAGGTTCCCTCTCTTACTCCATTTCTTAAGCGGTTTCTCTTCTGAGCATTGTCAATATAAGAAATTCTGTTTGTATATATTTTTTCCCGCACCTGTAGTTATCCAAGTGTCCGGCGTTTTTATAAATGAATTATGATACATAATTATCTTGCTAGAGTGACATTTATGTGAGACTTGGCAAAACCTGTTTCTCCGTCTTGACGAGTATTGAGTTTGTCTATTCGTGTTTAGAATGAGCTGTTATACTTGTATCTTGAGTTTCCACTTGTTTAAATATCCCACTACATGACAAGTTTATGGGTACTATGGATTGTTTTCATAATACACTTGGCTCAGTGTCAATATTAAGCTACTGCAGATGTATTTGGTTGTTCATTAAAGTAGGAGGTTTATTAAGCGTGTCTTTGCATTTGCAGCTTATTACCGATGTAAATATTGCTGTAGCAGTTGAAGCTATCCAAGCTATTGGAAACCTTGCAAGCGGACTAAGAAATCATTTTTCTGGAAGCTCACGTTTCATTTTGCCAGTTTTGCTTGTGAGTATTTTCTTCCTTGAGACCACAGGGTTTCTCTTGCTGCAGATTGGGGGATTACTTTCATTCATGGAAATATGATTAATCTTCAATTTATTTTTTTGGTACTATTGCTCAACGTAAATGCATAGTTTCACTATTTCAAATTGTGTAGAACTGCATCACAATTGCTTGGTTTGGTACTTTTGATTTTTAAGTTGTATAAAAAGTTGAATAACTCTATTGTTGATGTTTTAGTGCAACTGCAGCAAGTTATATTTATTCCAGTGATGGACACAATGCTCCTTTTTCCAATCCTCGTTTCTGGTCTCCTTTAAAATGACAAATCCAATACAAAGCCTGCTGGCTAAACCTTGAACAGTGGACAATACTCTTTCTCGATTAGGCAATCTAAATACCTCATTAGCCTTAGACTTGAATATTAGGCATACGACCTTCCAGTTCGTAGATTTAGTTTCTGTTAGTTACGGCTCTGCGAATGGTATTGGTGACGGCTGCTGCTTAGCAGTTGCCTTTTATAAAATCGTTTTGTAGCTTATTTCTGTAAGATTTATCTTCTTCTCTTTATTTCATCCAGGAAAAACTTAAAGAAAAGGAAACAACTGTAACAGAAGCTCTCAGTCAGACCCTCCTAGCTATGCTCAAAGCTGGGTGCTTTACTCCTCCAGATGTTGTTGAAGGTAAGTTGTTATCAAAGTTGCGTGTGTGTTTTTCTTTATAAGCTCATTGCTAACTGATCACTGCCAACTATCATGATACAAGATTTTTCACTCATTGCATGTCTGAGGCCAGCTGCCTGCCCCTTTTTTACATCGATAATGATGCCAAGGATGGCTGTGATTTTAGTTTGTATTTGCCTTAAATTCTTTTCTTTTCATTTCATGGCTTATTAATTAGGTTACAGGATATCTCAAATGATCTCTACTCATAGTTTTAGTTTAATTATCGCTTTATAAGGTTGTGTTTTAAAGTGTGAAAAAAAAACAGTTCTATCTCTTTATTATAGCAAAAGAATTGTTTAAATCATCAGTTTTTGGAATCTGAATGTATGGCTTGATTTCGAGGTCTTTGCTTGTACCTCTGATCATTTGGGATTAAAATTTAATATTATTGTCTATTGTATTTATAAGACAACCATTAGATATGATTTGATTTGATGATATAGCTTGGTGAACTTGTGTTTAAACATAAACTATTGTCTATATTATCTGTATGAGTCTATGAGAATATTGCCTATATTAAACGTGTGAGTGTTTCAAATGTGGCATGTGTGCTTTCAGATAGGAAGGCATAGAAAATCATCCGTTAGATAAGAATTATAATGGCGAATAGTTATTTGTCCATGCTTCTTAGGGTACAAAGCATTAAATAAGAATTATAGTAGGATTTTCAATTTACAAAATCTTAGCATAATGACAAGATACATGTGTAAGAATTTCTATTCCTTAATATCTTGCCTAACATTTTCATTGCAAATTCCATTATATATATGTAGATGTGAATATGGACCGGTTGAAGGAATGTGTCAAGATTCAGGAAGATGATGATTCTTTGAACAGTCATTTTAAAATATGTTATTTGGGTGAATACCGTATGACGGCGGTTAAAGATAATCAAGAGATTACTGGTGCAAGTATCAATCCATACATAATGCACAAACTTGGAACTACTTCTTCTTCTTACCTGATCTATGAACCTATAGATACAACTCTAAAAAAACTCTATGACTCCAAAATTATGCATTTGGTTGATATAAATTTCTTGCCACTTGATATTCTTCGGCGCATTTGGAGGTAAGAAGTTACTCTTAATACACTTATTATATATTTTTTTTGTTAAAATTAAGGTTATTCTTTCAAATTTCTGTAACATTTTTGTAAATCTCCTGGAGTTCACTTATACTTTTTGAGAAATATTTTTTCTTTCTTAATTTGTAACATAAGTTAACCAAACTATTGAATGCCATTTTTTTCATAGACAAACTGTACGAGCCATAGGATCAATCCATTTAAGCAATGGCGTGCTTAAAGAATTGGATTCATCTCAAATTGGAATTCAATACATCCCAAGCTCTTCTGAATTTGGAAAGGGTAGTCTTTTACAAGTTAAAGTCGAAGAGTCCCCGATTAAAAGAGGTATATCCTAACCCGGAAGATTTCCTTAAGTTTAATAACAGATAAAGTATGAATTTTCCTAAGCAGAACACCACATCAGGGGTTGTTTTATTCTCAACAAACTAATTGGTAAATATTGTTTTCCCTTTTTTGGATTAAACTCAAATGTTGTTTGAGGGTATTCTTCTTTTGGTGTTACAAGTGGTTTTAAAATCTTTTTTGGTACACTTAATTCTCTCTTTCTCTTTTATGAGATTTTTTATTTACTAATATGTTTGATTATAATCGTAGAGCCGGAAAGGGCGGATTATATCAGAGAGTTAGTGTCTCTTGGAGATAATATCCTCAGATTTTGTATGATGAATGAACAAAACACTATACTTAGCGAAGAGCTCAAGGACATTCTGTGGAGAATTAAAAAAGGTGGAAGGTAAAAGTTTAATCTCTAGATACAGATTAAGACAAGCAAAGCTGCATCACTCTTGACATATTAGATTATACTGTAGTCAGGCATGTCATCTTGCATATGCGTAGTTTCCTTACATTTTTAAAATTAAATCAATCTCTATCTACAAGGCCTTAATTTTTTTGAAAGCCCTACCTAAAGTAAGGGAGGTTCATGTCGAATATATACATCAACAAAAGTTTAAAAAAAAAATGTTTACTTTCTTGGCAAGTTATAGGTTTTAGTTTACACATGATTCTTTGATCCAAATTTCTTCCACAACTGTAGCTATATTCATGTTTGTTTCTCCACAATATTGTGGCAGTTAGTACTTTCAAGTTAAACATGTCATCCAGTACGGTTAATGGTTTTTTTTTCTTCTTGTAAATGCACAAGTTATGTATTTGCTTAGTGTTTAACGTTAATTTTAATGTAACAAGTAATCAGTTCTAGTCAATAGATGATTTAATTTCACAATAATTGGATCTAATTGTAGAACGGTGGAGTTCATGCTCCTGCATCAATTTAGTTATGATAACACTAGATGACCGCTACCACGGTGGGATGGCCGACCGAAAAAATTGACGTAAAACTAAATTTTCTGTTCACAATTTAGTTCCGCCGTAGGGTGAAAATATTATTTTTCCTGAGACGGCACGAAGGTATAATTTTTCCAAACACGACGCGAAAGTGTCATTTTTCCAGACATGTAGGCCATGGTATATTTTTACTTTGCAAATAATTTGGTGGTGATTCAACACCATATGTTGTGCTTTTCATTTTAAAATTAGTTGTTTTTTATACTTAGTCAATCATTTTATTTTTCTTGTAGTTTTTTTCAATTTTTTTAAGCTATGTCTAATTTTAAGCTATGCCTAATTTTTAAGGAGAAAAGATACAAAATTTGGAGAATAATGAAAAAAATTGAAAAACAAGAATTTGATATCATTATTTGTGCTCGTTGCGTAGCTAATTTAAAGGGCTTTCCAAATATATAAAATTTATAAAAATACGACTTGTAGTTTGAAATATATGAGGTTTTTAAATATATAAAAAATGCATTTACTGTTGTGCCCTTCCTTTTTGGTTTATTTACGAAAATGTCTAATACCTTATTCCCCTTCCTCTTTGTTTATTTACGAAAATGTCTAAAGAAAAAAAAGTAAAATTTGATTTAGAGGGACATCATAGTCTTTTCCAGGTGTCCGGACCAAAATTCAATCTTTTTTGTGTAATTGAAAAAAATGTCACCCTTCACATTGACACAAAGTCACCATATATAGAGTCCTCCCTCGCTTCGCTCGGTCGGCCTAATTAGAGAACAGAATAGATGCCCCGCTTGAAATAATGTGATCAATTCCTTAATGTTACTTTTTTGTTTATATAATGCATTTTTTTTTGTTTATAGGAAACCTAATCACTTAAGGGTCGTCGACGTTGAGAGTGTCGTTGAGAAGCTTGCTGATTGTTTAAGAGATGATTACATAAAATGCGCCACATTAATTTTGGAGCATCTTCTATTTTGGGATCAAGATAAATGCTTGAAGTTTATTTCTGTTGTTGATGATTGGGTAGAGCTCCATGAACGGGAACTACAGGGTCAGAGGCTTTTAAAGCACTCAAAAGACGATTAAATTCTCTTAACGTGAGGGGTTGGCAGGGAAGAATTAATGCCACTGTAAAGAGAAAAGGTTGTAGCTCTTCCATTAACCCTCCTGGTGACGATGTGATTGGAATGATAACGTGTGCGAGACACAACTATACACACTATGCAACTGTTAATGCAGTGACTAGGGTCAGTAACTAATGAGCATTCTTATTTAAATTATTACTAATATAGTTTACATTTTAAAACATGTATAGCTTTTGATTAGTTAATTTAATCTTGTGCAAGTTTCAAACTAATTGTGGTTTTATTATAGAAAACGATCTATGGTGGCGAATTGAATGTCTATGATCATTTCAGACAAGTTGCACCAGCATTCTTCATACATGTTTATACATGTGTCCAGTTGACTTTTGAGGCGCTCGCGGCTGAGCATGAGGTTATTGATCAACTGAATCATTTTCATACCGTGTTTAGACCATACCTCACATCTGGTCCTAAACATCTGGTAAGTCTGATGTCTATGATTACATAAATAATTTGCATTTTGTTAAAACTTGGTGGTCTTCTCTTAACATCTCAGCTGAAATAGTTATAAGATTAGACCGTTTTGCATATCTACAGACTTTCTAGTTTGTGTCAAAACCCGCAAAGGAATCACTCTGATAGATATCATAGGCTAAACATGCAGAGATTTAAAGACATGAGTGATCATGGGAAATTTACTTGCTTAGCCTAGTTCCCATCAGTTTAATGTTTTAGCCAATAGCCACTTGGACGTTTTCCTATTTTCATTCTCAGCAATTAGGTTATGCTAATATGCTTTCTTTTCATTCTATGCAATTTGTATGAAGTTATTTATCAATTGTTATTATGATGTGTGGTAAGCAGTCCTTGCAACTGATGCAATATGTAGCCTTCGTAGTAGATGATTGATATAGAATCATTCAAGCGGTTAAGTGGTTCTTATGCAAACAGATTCAGGTTATGTTAAGCTTGGGTATTGACGTCTTATTGCATGCCTTAGACAAGTCTATCTAAATTATGTACTCGGTATATGGTGTACTATGGACATCCGTGGTTTCTCTAGAAGTTGTGAAGATGCACAGGGATGGTTTGCTTTTTAGAGTTGTTAATTCTACCTATGTTCATGTTCGTCTTTCAATTATTCGAACAACGATTCTTAACATACCGTCCCCAAAACACCCCCAAAACCGTTCCCTAACTTTTTCTCTCACAATTTTTTTTTGTGGGCCCCGGGGGCCCCGCGGAGGTTAGCAGGGGGTCCCGACATTAATTTTGGTTTTGTTTCTTGGTCGTTTTGGGGTCGTTTTTTTGGGCGGTTCAAAAAGAATTTTTGTTATTCGAAATGTGGTCCTTTTTAGTTTACTGGTCACTGCTTGTTGAACTCACAATTTTCACACTTGTGTTCTGTTGTCCGTGCTGATTTTTTTTTTTTGTGGTTTATGTTTCTAGAAGAGCTCGTGACGAGATGACACGTAGATGGCCTCCTGACGCAGACTTAGATCTCCGTGCATCAGAATCATTAGAACTGCAACCAGCTTTGCCAGAGAGAGAGAGAGAGAGCACCCAACAATTTTATAAGGACCAAGTTCCCATTGGTTTTTCAGAAGGCGAGACCACCAAGCAAAAGCTGAAAACCACAAGACAACCAGAGTTCACTTGTTTAAGTAGATAATAACAATTTCTCACCGACCCCATCATCTTCTTCTTCATCTTCCTTCTTTTCTTCTGCCTCGTCTTTCCAAAAAGAATCACTACAGCTAAAAGTTCAAGAGAGAATCTCTGTAAAGGGAGTTATTCCACTTTTCAACATAAAACAATTGTAAACCATCATAATCAACTGAAATCCAATCACCCCACCCCAAAGCAGAAGGAAACAAATCTATTCCAGCTCACTGCAAGAATGAAAACCCTCGTGCAAAATCATCAAAAAAACTGCCTGGCGATTAAAGTACTTTCGGGAAAGTTTTCTTACTCAACCCTTTATTCTACTTTAAGAAGTAAATGGCACCTCCTGCCAATCAAACACCTGGAAACTATTCCCCATAGAGATGCTTACAAGCTCATCATGCACCATGCAAGTGATAAACAGTTACTTCTTCACCAAAAAACTAGAATAATGTCTGACCATGTTTTACTTCTCGAAGATTATGATCTGTTTATGACAAACCCCGAAAACTGTTTTCAGAAAGCTTTATATAAGATAATCAGATCTAAAGAGAATGAAATGTATTGAATAATAGTTGTCTTGAATACAGACAGAGGAATTACAGACTCCTTTTTATACAGACAATAAGTCACACAGACAGGCTGTTACAGCTGTGAAAAACAGTTACAGACTCTATGCTAAGAAAAGACCAACAAAGGATAAGGGGAGCCCTATATTGTAAACATAACTCTGTCAGGTGCTCTTATACTCCCCCTCAAGCTTAGTATGCACAAAATACATAAGCTTGGATACAAGAGTAAAGAACAAATCAGGAGCTAAACCCTTTGTAAAAATGTCTGCAAGTTGAAGTAAAGAAGGAACAAACTTGATAACAAGGAATCTAGATTGAACTAAATCTCTGATAAAGTGATAGTCAATCTCTATATGCTTGGTTCTGGCATGAAAAACAGGATTACAAGCCGGACTGCTAGCACTAAGATTATCACACAGCAAAGTATAAGCAGCAGAAGAGCAAATACCCAATTCCTTTAAGAGATAAGATAGCCATAGTAACTCAGAAGAAGTATTGGCCAGAGACTTGTATTCTGCTTCTGCTGAAGATCTTGAGACTGTAGGCTGTTTCTTAGAAGTCCAGGATATAAGAGAGGAACCCAAAAATACTGCATAACCAGAAGTACTTCTTCTAGAATCAGGGCACCCAGCCCAATCTGAATATGAGTATGCTGTGACTGAAGTAATATCTGAAGAACCAAGAGTAATTCCTGACCCCTAAACTGCCTTTAAGATATCTTAAAATTCTCTTTACTAACTGTAAATGCTCAGTGGTAGGTTGATGCATAAACTGAGATACATAGCTTACAGCAAAAGCTATATCTGGTCTTGTCATTGTAAGATATTGCAATCCTCCAACTAAACTTCTGTAATGGACAGGATTCTGTAGTGGAACACCATCATACAAGGAACATCTAGGACCTTTTTTAACTGGAGTAGAGCAAGGCTTACAATCCACCATATCAGCCTTGACTAACAATTCCATGCAATATTTTTTCTGAGTAAGCAGTAAAGTCTGATTGTTCAAGTTTCTAACTACCTCAATGCCTAAGAAATAATGAAGAGGTCCTAAGTCCTTCATCTTGAATTCAGAACTCAAAGAACTGATAAGAGAACTGAGTAACATACCTGAACTGCCAGTCAGGAAAATGTCATCTACATATAGTAGAAGAAACATGATGCCTTTGTCAGACTTATACAAAAACAAGGAATGATCACATTTGGATTGATGAAAACCATAGTTTAGCAGAAATCCACTAAATCTCTGGAACCAAGCCCTTGGTGCCTGCTTTAAGCCATAAAGAGATTTCTTGAGATGACACACATAATCTTCTTTCCCTGCTTCAACAAAACCTGGAGGTTGTTCCATAAACACACACTCATTCAATTGACCATGAAGAAAGGCATTAGATACATCCAGTTGTTGTATATTCCATCCTTGTGAAGCTGCAATAGTAAGAACAACTCGAATAGTAGGTGCCTTTACTACATGACTGAAGGTATCAGTATAATCAACTCCATCCAATTGTTCATATCCCTTAGCAACCAACCTACTTTTACATCTTTCAATGCTACCATCTGCATTTAGTTTGAGCTTATACACCCATTTACAACCCAAGACATGCATACCTCTTTGATATTTCACCAAATCCCAAGTATCTGCATCTTTTAAAGCTTGATGTTCTTCCTTCATAGAAACAACCCATGTAGGAATCTTGATAGATTGTTTAAAAGTCTTGGGCTCAGTGTGCTGTAACAAAGAGCTAAAAGCTGCAGCTACAGGGTGCTTAACAACATTGTTAGTTACATAATCAGGTAAATGCTTAGGTTTTCTCACACCAGTTTTAGACCTGGTAACAGGAGCAGAAGTAGAGGAAAGAACTGATGCAGGAGAGCTGACTTGCTTACCTGAAGTAGAATTCATCAACTGAGAAGATGAGGGAAATAAAGATGAGTCTGACCAACTGAGTGATTGATCAGATATAGAAGGGAACTGAGATGGTATAGAAGAAACATTAGAAGTAGATGAAAAAGGAAAGAAGGTTTCGTCAAAAATAACATGTCTTGAGGTGTAAATCTTACCAGAGGAATTGTCATAACATCTGTAGCCTCTGTGAAGAGGACTATAGCCAATGAAAGTACACAAAGAAGATTTTGGAGATAACTTGTCTTTCCTATAAGGTCCTAAATAAGGATAACAAGCTGAACCAAATACTTTGATAAAGGTATAATCTGGTTGTTTGTGAAACAAGACTTCAAAAGGAGATTTAAAATGCAACAATTTGGTAGGAAGTCTGTTTATGAGAAAGGTTGCTGTTTGAAAAGCATCATACCAAAAACGTTTAGGTAAATGAGCTTGAAATAAAAGCGTAAGGCCAACCTCAGTTATATGTCGATGCTTTCTCTCAGCAAGGCCATTTTGCTGAGAGGTATGGGGAAAAGACAATCTAAGTGTAATACCTGATGAATCAAGAAACTGCTTAAAAGGACCTTTAGATAACTCATAAGCATTGTCACATTGAAAAGATAAAAGTTTGGTGGTCAACAAATTTTCATTTATTTGTTTAAAATGCTGAAAAGCTACAAGAGCATCTGACTTAGTTATCAAAGGATAGATCCAATGATATCTGCTAAAGTCATCAATTAATGAAGACAATGTAATATCGAAATCCTAACAAAGAAACTTCAGGGGAAGGTCCCCATACATCACAGTGAACAAGCTCAAGAGGAGCAGTAGAGACTCTACTAGACATGCTAAAAGGTAACTTTTTACTTTTACCCAACTGACAAGAAGAACACACAGAGGTAAAGATTTATCAGGGGAAAGCTTTATTGACTCAATTGATTGAAGTTTTTGTAAAACAACAGCAACAGCAGGATGACCAAGCCTGTTGTGCCAAAGTGTTGATGGAGCTGTAATGGAAGCATGAAAACAAGATGTTGATGAAGCATGAGATGAGATGATATGATAGAGATTGTTGAGAATTGAACCTTTAGCTAGTACCTGCTTGGTAACAACATCTTTAATCAAATATCCCCAATCATAGAGTTCAAAATAACAATGATTATCCTTAGTGAATTTAGCAATGGATAGTAAATTAGCTTTTAAAGAAGGAATGTGTAAAACTTTGTTTAACTGAAAAGTCTTCCTTGCAGTTGGTAGAAGAGCATTACCAATGTGTGCAATAGGAAGAAGCTTACCATTCCCAATCATGACATTGGAAGTACCACTGTAAGGAGTGGTATTGGATAGCAATGAATCATCATTTGTCATATGGTTGGTAGCACCAGAATCTGGAATCCACTGAGTTGCAGTTGGTAGTGTTGCAGGTTCAACTTTAGAAGTAGGAGATAACTGAATGCCTGCAAAATCTCTTTGCACTGAACTAATAGAATTTCTATCTGGTTGATACCTATAATAGCAGCGGCTAGCAGAATATCCTGTTCTTCTGCAGATTTGACACTCAACAGTAGACCAGTCAAAAGAACCAGAGTTATTTCTTGAATTACCAGAATTTTGACCAGAATTCCCACCAGAACCACCAGCTGAATTACCATTACCAGATCCAGAACCAGAAGAGTAAACACTATTCTTGAAATTACTTTTGTTCTTATTATGATTGTTGTTTGGATTATTACTCTTCTTGCCATTTCCACCACCTGAAGTAGTGTTCTTACTATACAAAGCAGACGAATTCTGATTATCAAACATAGTGGACATATCTGAATCTTGATCTTTAAGCCACTGTTGATGATTGATTAATCTAGCTTTGATCTCAGCAAACGTAAAAGGAACCTCACGAGTTTGAGCAGAAATAAAAAAATTATTGTAATCACGTCCTAAACCATTCAGAATATGCATTATAATATCAGAATTGCTTACTCGTTCATTGATTGCTGCAAGATTATCAGTAATTGTCTTAATCTGTTGCAAATATTCCTCTACAGAACGATTTCCTCTCTTAATTGATTGAAGTTGATTACGCAACATAGAACGTCGTGCAGCAAATTGAGTAGTAAAAGAAGTTTCAAGAAACTCCCAAATTTCATGAGCAGTGGAAAGACCTAGAACATCACCTGAGACAGATTGAGTAAATGTAGCTTTTAAACAGCTTGAAAAAAATCGATCAACCTTTCTCCAATAAAGCCAAGCTGGATTCTGAACTCGAGCACCATCAACCGTGGTGAATCTAGGTGGTTCTGCAATTGTACCATCAACATATTCGAACAGATCGACAGAAATCAGAACTGACTCGAGCTGATCCTTCCATAACAAATAATTGGTGTGATCTAACTTCAAGGAGATGAAGTTTGCAATATTTGTAAAAGGAAGACGAAAACTGTAGCGATCTTGAGCTGATCCATCATCTGATGCATCTTGTGAGTGAGCAGCGGAGGTCGAAGCACGATTTGAAGATTTTGGAGGCATATTGCTATCAAGAAATTCACAGATCATAAAGATGATGATGAAGATAACCAAGAAAGCAAATCTTGAAAGAATCAAGATGAATGTTGATCTTAGTAGATGAAATTTGATGTAATTCTACAAAGAACTGAAGATTTGCAGTACTTTGATTATGAAATCAAAGTTGAAATGATGCTGTAATAGAACTAGGTTTTGAAAAATTGTTAATGTTGAAAGATCCTAATCCTAGTCTGATACCATATAAGATAATCAGATCTAAAGAGAATGAAATGTATTTAATAATAGTTGTCTTGAATACAGACAGAGGAATTACAGACTGCTTTTTATACAGACAATAAGTCACACAGACAGGCTGTTACAAAAATGTGAAAAACGATTCTGAGACTCTATGCTAAGAAAAGACCAACAAAGGATAAGGGGAGCCCTATATTGTAAACATAACTCTGTCAGGTGCTCTTATACTTTATTTTGGATCCAGTTACTTCATCTGTCTATTTTTCTTGTCGATGATTTGGCTATTAGGAAACTGTTTAAAGATGTGGGACTGGTAGTTGAGGTAGATCTCTCGACAGTACCTCCTAAAGCACTTGTTGAGATGGACCTCGACAAGTCTTTCCTCCCGGGTCAGCTGATAGATTATGCAGGTAAAACTTGGATTCAATATGCTTATGAACATCTTCCTAACATCTGTTTCCGATGTGGCTTCATTGGACATCTATCTAGAGAGTGTCCAAGATTCTGTAGCACGGAGGAAGCCTTACAAGACAGACATTTTCCTGGTTTCTACTACAACAGACTCAATAATAGAATGAGAGCACAGAGACAAGCAATGGTACTACCCAGAAACACAGCTCCACTACCACCTCCAACAGTCCCGAACCCTTCTCCTCCCCATGCTGATACACCAAATGCGTTTGGTTCTTCCCAAAAACTTTTCGGGATAAACATGCAAAACCCTTCGACCACCACTGAATCACCACCACCACCACCACAACCTTCACACTCATACCTCCCAAACACCCAACCACCTAAGAGAATGGTAACTCGGCCGGTCCTGATCCGACTCTCAAGCGAGATGACTCAAAGAGGACTCAATTGGAATCCGGTTCCCGTGGTTCAAGGGCGAAAGACTGCACCATCGACACATTCTGGGGAACAAAGTCAGTCTGACATAAAACCTGCAATGGCAACTACACAGACTGCATATCCTCTTTATGCAACAAGTTCCAATACACCTGCAACATAGAGGAATGTCCCATCTGACGAAACTGGTAAGCAGATAAGCGGTTCACAAGGTCAGGCAGATCCTACCCGTTCACCGCAACCCATCTGCCCGTCTACGTCCAACCCGGTTACATTCGGATTTGGAGTACCCATCTCCAACCTATTCTCCTCAGATGACCCACTACATAATCTAACTACTGGTGGGCCTTCGAGAAAGGGAAAAGAGCCCATGACTCAACAAAATCAGGCTTTCAGAACTTTTCAAATGTGAAAACTACAGGGAGACCCATTCTTCGGATCTTTCCCACTGTGAAACCCACTCCTAAAAATTTGAAGGCGCGCCCCCATTTTCACAAAGAAAATTATTCTAAAACCCATAATTTAAAAAATTCCGTTTCTTCTCATTCATTCTTCTCTTTCTTCCTTGAATAATTTGAAGCCGTAGAATTTCTTCTTCAATTCCTTCTCTTCTTCTTCTCTACTGTGATTTTCTTGTCTATTGATTCTTTGTTTACAACCACAAGAGTAAATAAAGGTCCTGAGTAGCTGGCGGACTTCACCTCAAGGGTTGTATGCTCGTATGTGCTGTGAAGGGAGAAAAATTAGGTCTCTTTGGAAACCAAATTTGTGAGCGGAGAAGAAGAACCAAAGTTTGGTTGCCGGAGTCTCCTGTTGCTGATCCAAGTATGCGGGAATTTGTAGCCAAGGTACGATGGGCAGAGAAAGGGGTGAATTCCGATTGTTTCTCAGTTTGAAACTTCAACTGAAGTCAATGTTGTTGTGACTGATTTTGTTAATGTTTGAGATAGATTTCATGAGATTTTAGAAGCTCAAGAAGAACACGAAGAATTGGTAATCAAATATGGATAATTTGGTTTGGTTTGGAGGTCGTTTTGCTGTTAATAAAATAGTTAAGTACTGTGGCTGCTGCTATTTCTTGTATGAAAGAATGATGGTGATTTATGTGCGTTCTAGAGTTCTTAAATGAGATGTAGGGAGTTGGGTTGTTGTCAGAAATTGCAGGGGAGGTACAGGTGCTATTGAAATCAATAGTGAGGTTATCTCTCGACTAAATGCAACACACGCAGAAGGTGTTCGAGCAATTTCCTGAGTGATGTTGCTGCTATACTGAAATGGTGAGAACCGTTGTTGTTGCCATAGGTCGTTGGCAGTCTGAACTGTGTTGATTTAGCAGATGAAGGAAGGTGATTTGGCAGCGATGTCTAGACATTCTGGTGGAGTTTTAATCTTCTATTACTGCCAGAAATCAGTGAAGAAAGAGCATAATAATTCAAGTATGGGTCTGTGGAATTCTGACAGAAATTACATCAGAGAAGTCAAATCGGAGCAGTAACACGATTACAGATTGCCATTAACATCTTAGCCTGATTTTGGTCTCTATTCTTCTCTCCTCGTGTTGTATTTGATAGAAATTGTCGTTAGAGCTTATCATATCGTATTTACTCACTTGATTGGGTTGCTGTTACAGAAAGACGACGATGAGCGAAGTCACGGAGCAGTAATGACAGTTGACGGTTATAGGATACAACATCAATCAGACAGACTATTTCGTGCAACCCAACTCAGAGCAATCATATCGGACAACTCAATCCAGAGCCTCAACCTCATACGAATTAGATCGGAAAGATACCCTCCTATCTGCTCGGACTCAATGTTCATCTCATACAACCAACTCGAACGAGCACAATCAACACAGACAATCAACCAAATGGAGGAAAAATAGATGTTTAGTCGCTGAGAAAAAGTTCCAGCAAAAAGACGAATGGAATCTCGTCAACAAAACTTGAGAAAGCAGCTCAAAACTTTAGCCATATTTAGGGATTTTTTCATCGCTCTCTGTTCATGCTGCTTTACATAGAAATTGTAGAACGAGTCCACTAATATGGTGCTTTCTCACTTAATTAAGTCGTTGTTTCAGAAAAACGATGGTGGACGAAATCACATCGTAATCACCAGCTCGTGTTCAATTCGAAACCAACTCGTCGAGACACCACCGATACAATCAGAAGGACCATCTCGTATGGTGCTAAAAGGATGCTGCAGTTGGGTTGGAGTGCACAACCCAACATGGCATACCACTTCTGCTATGGTGGACGAAACCACCGATACAATCAGACGGACCATCTCGTATGGTGCTAAAAGGATGCTGCAGTGGCAAGGCAAAGGAGATGGAAGTGCAAATGGGTTTGGTGTGCGTGTGACGTGTATTTAAAAGAAAATGGAGGTGTGAATAGTGATGCATGACAGGTTATGCATCTACAAAATTTGTTGCATAACTTGTTATGCATTCTCGAAATTGGTTGCATAACACCTTCTGCAGCTTTTTTTTTTTGTTGCATAACTTGTTATGCAGTCCAGAAAACGTTTGCATAACACGTTTGTAGCTACTTTTTTTTTAGTATTGAAACCAACAAAAAATAAAACTGTATAACTTGTCATGCACCTACAATAATATCTGCATAACATATTATCCATTCGTGAAAATGGATGCATAATCTATTATGCATCCGAAAATATGATTGCATAATGCATTATGTATCGAGAAAATTGTTGCACAATCTTTTATGCATCGAGAAAATATATGCATAACTTGATATGCATCCGTAAATATGGATGCATACTACATTATGCATCAATTTTTTTATGTACGCACTAAAATCAACCAAAACAATGGTTACATAACTTGTTATAGATGCATAACTTTGTTATCCAAATGCATAATTTGTTATGCAGTCGAGAAAATGGTTGCATAATTCGTTATGCGTCTGCAGAATATGTTATGCATCGTTTTTGGTGGCTGCATAATGGTTATGTATCAATTTTTCGAAAATTTCCCCTAAAGTAAGGATCTTCTCCGATTTTTTCATGAAAAACAAAAATTTGATATTCTTGTTTGTACTCGTTGCGTAGCTCTTTTAAAAAGATTTCCAACGATATAAAATTTGTAAAATTCTAAGGCGCGGATTTTTAGATATGTTATGTCCAAGTTGCGCTTCCAATTATACCCCTGAAAAATTAGGCTGCATAACGAGTTATGCCTGAAAAGATAGTATGCATAACGAGTTATGTATTGATTCATTAATAATTTCATATAATTATGGGTGTCACCGTACCAAAAATTAATTGTGGGCTTGACAATAAGAATATTTTTTTTTTTTGGGTCTCCCCCTAAATTCCCTTTTTCAAATTAGGGAGATTAGCAGACAAGAGTCTGACCAATCTGAATCTTTCGCTGCAGCTACACCTCAACAAATGCCTCTATCCACTTACTTTTCAGCGGATTTTGCTCAATTATTGTCTCACTTTCTACATAAAAAAGATGCAATGATTCAACTGCAGGTTACTAAAGTTAATGGGTACCCACATATCAAGCTGGCTCACAGTCACACTGAGGAACAACCAGCTAACTGTGATGCTGCTGACACTGCCAAGACCGCTACCAACACTGCTACAAAAGAACAGGCCCATGAGACAACCCAGCAGCAGCCGAGCCCACCCAAGATCCATACTCCAGTGAAAACTTACAAAAGGCAGCAGAGACGACAGAGGAAAAGCATACCCAAGCATCTCAACATCCAACCTACACCCGACTTTAGTGCACCACCCCCACCCCCAAAACTCTAAAAGTACAAGTCCCTCTCAACCATCTAAGGGAACTCAAGCAGAACCCTTCAGGCACAACATGAAGTACCAACCACCAGGACTAGGAAGCAAAAATCGAGCAACCGTGCTGGAACATCATCACCTGAAATAACCCAATCCCAATCACAATCATCAACCCTTCCTTCTACAATCCCTGCAAGTTCAACTACAGCTTGGCATCTATCTCTACAAGATGAAGAGACTGATAGCAATGCTACTGTCAATCCATCGTGAGTTGTTGGCCAAGAGCAACACTCGCCAGCATTATGAATTTCTTGGCTTGGAATTGTCAAGGAGCCCACAACTCCTTGACAATTCAAAAACTACGTAAGTACACACGTAGGTTTAAACTGGATCTCCTCTTTTTGTCTGAAACAATCTCATCTGCAACTCGTATGTGTTTTTTGAAAACCACTCTAGGATTTGATGATAATTTTACAATTTCTTGTAATGGTCATAAGGGAGGACTTTGTTTGTTGTGGGGATCTAATCTCTAAGTTTCTGTAATAGTGGATAACCAAAGCTTACTTCATGCTTATGTTGAACCTGTCAATGGCTTACAACCGTGGATGTTTACTGGTATTTACGGCCCCCCACACTCTCAAGCTCGGAAGAACCTGTGGGAGGATTTTAATATTCTTATTCTAGCTCACAATCTTCCATGGCTTCTTATGGGAGACTTCAACGAAGTCTTGAACCAAGCAGAGAAGAAAGGAGGAAGGACCTTTAACATCAACCAAGGGAAACATCTAAAAGCAGTTATCAACAACAATGGGCTTATTGATTTCGGATTTCATGGCGACCCTTACACTTGGAGCAACAACCAATTAGGTGTCAATGCCATACTGGAAAGGCTAGACCGTTGTCTTAGCAACCAACTCTGGATCAACTTACACCCACATATGTCAATACAACACCTTCCAAGAATTGCATCGGACCATGCTCCACTTCTGCTGAAAGAAAAATTCCTTCACCAGCAACTAAATAAAAATTTCAAACTTGAACATCTTTGGTTCCTCCACCCACACATGAATACAATAGTAACACAAGCATAGGAGAGATCATTCTCCCTCAACCCACCAGCAAACCTCAATACCAAGCTGAATGATACAACATCTGCTCTAACGGAGTGGAGCAAAGCCACTTTTGGTCATCTACCTTCACTCATCAGAGGCGCTGAGGAAGCTATTATACATGCCCAATCTATGTGTGCACAGACAGAAGGCCCAGAATTTCACTTTTGGCTAGCAAAAGAACAACAATGCAGACACACTCACGAGATACTGGCCCAATGCAACGAAATCTACTGGAAACAGCGTTCGAGAATCCAATGGCTACATGAGGGAGATCTGAACACCACTTTTTTTTTTCATACCAAAGCTACCATCCATAGAGGGATAAACCATATCACCCAGCTGCAAGACGAACATGGTGCTTGGCTAACTGATACAACATCCATTGGGGAGGAAATCAGGAGGTTTTTTTCCAAGCAATATGTCACACCTCCGACAGCCATTGATCACTCCCTATTCGACAACATTTCCAGTAGATTATCACTGTCCAATGCCTAACTATCACTAGGCCGCCTTCTGAAGAAGAAATCAAGATGGCACTCCAATCCATTGGCCCAAACAAGGCTCCAGGTCCGGACGGGTTCACAAGTAAGTTCTATAACACATACTGGCCCACCGTGAAAGACCAAATCTGTAGCATGGTCCACCATTTCTTTGAGCATGCAGAGCTTCACCATCCGTTCAACCACACAAATATAACTCTCATCCCCAAAAACCAAAACCCAACCAAACCAAACCAAACCATTTCCGACCCATTGGCTTATGTAACATTACATACAAAATCATTTCAAAAATTCTGGTTAACAGAATTCGACACTTCCTTCAATTTATGATCAACCCTTTTCAGAGTGCATTTGTACCAAATGGGGCTATTCATGACAATATTGCAATTGCCACAGAACTTTTCCACCACATCAGAACAACCAAACCCACAAAAAAACCAAAAATTGCTCTCAAACTGGATATCCAAAAAGCGTATGATACTTTGGACTGGGGTTTCATTGAATTGACCCTAACCAAAATGGGATTCCCGGCAAAGTTCAAAGATTATGTCATGAGCTGCATCAAGTCAGTAGCCTACTCTGTCAACCTAAATGGCGCATCACAGGGATTCATCAAACCAACTAGAGGGTTGCGCCAGGGAGATCCGCTCTCTCCATATATATTCATACTATGCGCGGAAGTCCTATCCACCAACCTTGGAATCCTGGAGCAGCAAGGAAAGATACAAGGAACAAAATTTGGAAAAACTGCACCATCAATCCTGCACCTCATGTATGTCGATGACTTGCTGATCACTTGCAATGCAGACCAGAATGCCTGTCTAGCACTCCAACAACTCTTAAGTAAATAATCATCCTCGGCTGTACAAGCCATCAACAAAGAAAAATCCTCCATCATTCACCACCCTAGATTAGATCCTCAAATCACCCACAGCTTACAACAACTCTTCAACTTCAACACTACCTCAATCCCACCCATCTACCTTGGCATCCAGTTTAGGAGAGGGAGAATCTCTTTGAATCTTTTCGGGGAACTGTTAAACAGAATTGAGAGGAAAGCAAAAGGTTGGATATCGAAATGTGTTAACCAAGCAGGAAGGGTAGTGCTGATCAAAACTGCATTGTCACCTACTGCAAACCACATCATGCAGGCGCAACAACTTCCTACAGAAATACACAACAAAATCGACAAGATTACGAGAGATTTGTTTTGGGGACATGATGGGCACACAAGGAAAATGCACCCAATTGCTTTAGGAGGACTAGGCATACGGAAAAGTATGGAGCAAAACATGGCATTACTACTCAAGCGCGTTTGGCATTTGCACAAATCCCCCTCAATCTGGACATCAATCTGCACTCCAAAATACATCACTACAAACATCAACCATAACCCATCAATACCCACTCTCTCAATCTCTATCCCAAAACCGCAATCATCATCCAACTTGTTTGGAAATGCTTAGCTAACTTGTCTTCTGTTTTGCAGGATTTAGTTTTCTATCAAATTGGAGATGGCCTTACCACTACAATCAACAAGTACTGGGTTCCACACAATCCACCGATCAGTTCACAAATCAACAGCCATCACCTACCACATAATACACTCGTGGATCAACTAATTGATCAACACTCTAACTCATGGAACCTCCCACTCCTCAACCATTTCTTCCCACCAAATTTGGCTCGGAAAATACAGAACATCCATCTACATAACCACCCAGTACCAGATCAAATCATATGGCCAAACACAAAGAGCGGAAACTATTCTTCCGAATCAGGATACATTCATCTCACATCAACATCATCACCCACAATCACCCAAATAAACCAAACAACTACCCATCACCCCCCTGTGAACTTTAAGGCAATCTGGAAACTTAAATGTCCACCAAAAATGAGACTCTTCACATGGAAAGTCGCAAATAATGGCCTAGCAACCTTTCAAAGGCTACATAGGCTCCATCTCACCACAACCAACATCTGTCCAAGATGCAACACTCAGCAGGAATCGGAACAACACCTCATCTTCGAATGCAACTACTCCAAAGCGGTGTGGAACCTAATCATGACACACCTACCAAGGAGTCCAAATCACCAGCAAAGGCTTCGACTACATCCACTACAACGGCTACAACGGCAACAACAACAACAACAACAACAACAACAACAACACCCGCAGCTACAGCAGCAGAACGTTGCCATACCGACCTCTATCCAGGAAATTTTGAACTCCAATCAGGAGGAAGAAAGATCCTTACTAGGCTTCACAGCATGGTACATTTGGTTGGCAAGGAATGAAACGGTGTATAACAGGAAATGGCAGACGCCATGGCAAACATACAAGTTAATCAAAGCAATGTATGAGGAATACCAGTGGGCCCAAAACCACTGTGCACCATTCATGGCAGACGACCCAACAATTACAAGGCAAACCAAACAACACACCGGCAACGCTACAATCTACGTACGCTGGATAGCACCCGCAATGGACTGGATTAAAATAAACACGGACGACGCATCAAAAGGGAATCCGAGACCGACGGGAGCTGGCTTCATATGCAGGAATAACGACGGCAACATGCTTAAAGCGACGACAACTCCTTTAGGGATAACTACTTCAATTCTAGCTGAAACATTGGGACTTTTACTGGCACTACGAACATCGGTTCAACAAAAATGGAACAAGGTATGGTTGGAGGTCGACTCTCAGGCACTACTATCTCTAGTGCATTCGCACCAAACATCACCATGGTACATGGCAACGATGCTGATCGAAATAAGAGCCCTCATGAGGAAAATTCCAAGCACCATTCTATCACACACATACAAAGAATCCAATCAAGCAGCAGAAAAATTAGCCAACTATGCAGTACAAAAACAACTACAACAACCAACTTTGGCAGCGTCTAACACCCGGGAAACTATGTGCCCACAGTTCCTACTCTTGATTGTTCAAAATGACAGAATAGGAATGTCATACCCTAGCATTGTAACAACATTTTAATTTAATAAAGTAGTTTTTTTTTTGATCGATAATTTAATAACGGCGCTGCTACACTCACCGCGGGCTGGTCCCGCGGTGTGTCCCGCGAAGGGAAAAATCCAAAGAAAACTGTATTGGGCGGGCTAGCAGGGGTGGGTTAATGGTGGGACCCACCCCCTCCCTCTCACAAAAAAGGTGCGGTATAACCCGCGGGATCCAACCCGCGGGATACCAATCATTTCCCATTTAATAAAGTAGTTAAACCTTCAAAAAATAAAAAAGTAGGCTTAGCAGTCAAGATGTAATTTAGTGACTTTGTAGGAGTTGGGGTGAACAATATAATTAATAGAATTGTAGATTGGTTAGCCTGGTTTTATACCTTTCTTAACATTTTTAGTTCATGAATCTGTTTTTCTTCTTCTGTACCACATTATTAAATTTGTTGCAAATGAATGTTCCCTACATTTTCCATGCTCAGAAAAAAAAATATTTTTTCAATTTAAGACTTTGTAGTCCTTTTACACAAGCTACTAGAACTCCGCTGCCACGGTGGGGTGGGCGTACGGAAGGAAAATGAACACCCCTATGTAACATAACCAATGTTCTAAAATCCAGCCCGGCCATCGATCCCGAAAAATTACTGGGATCATCGAGGGTCAGCATAACCCAGGTTCACTGGGTCATACATGTGTTATACGTGTGCAGTGTAGGGTTGTTCTCTTTCATTTTTCTATGCATAATACGTGTCTAGTGTTCTAACTTCTAAAGCTAGTACATTCCATTGACAAGTCCCTGTCCAACTTCCCCCGAATTGTCAGGTCAACACACATTATTAAAAGAGAGAACTAGGGTTATCAATCTCCCCCGTCTCCTTCTCTATTAACTTCTTTCCCTCTTTTTCCTGCTAACCCATCAACACCTTATTCTTCTTCCATCTTGTTTTTCTTTCCTTTTCTTAATCTTCTCTCACAGGCCGCATGCAATCACATCACTTTGATGACTTTGATGTTGATGGTTAATTTGAAGACTTTAAGAAGATGATGACTGATAATACGGTGTGAATCAACAAACAAATAAGATGATTTAAAATTTGAGTTCATTCATATAAAATTGCAAAAATTGAAACCCTGTATTTTTCTAAATTAATTCTGTTTATTTCTTGTAATTGTTCTATTAAATCATAGAGTTTATGTGTTTCTGATTCTACTATTTAACATTTCTAATGGGTTTATATCAGATTTCAGTTCAAATTTTTAGATAATTAATAAACGGAAAGCTACTTTACTAAAGGGAAAGTGGTCTAGTTTTTTTTTTTATCGGTAAATTAAACGTTTTATAGATGAAAAATCGGAGTACATGAAATATGATCCCTGACACTCGCGACCAAAAAGAAAACAATTCGCAAAAATCGGTCACGGTTTGGTCATAATTCGAAAAAATGACGCCTAACGTGTGAGATAACGTAATATTAAAAGTGTGATGACGCCTAACCTGTGAGATAGCGTAATATTAAAAGTGTGAGGGGATCCTTTCTTTATAACTAATCCGAATGACTATATTAGATCTGAGTTTGTAATATTAATCACCCAACATACTTCATCATTGGTGAAAAGAAATAAGAATTCGTTGTCCAGAGTAGATCCGGTGGAGACCTCGCATATAAATCTGCAACTGGAGCTTGTCTTCATCATCTAGAACCATAAAATTATATGCAACATATAAAAATGTAAGTTGTATATATATGCAACCAAAAAATTAAAGCAGCAAAATAATCGATGCCATTAAAGGGAAGGAAATGTGAACCAACCGTGTAAAAAGGAAAATGTATGAGATATATCGATCATCAGAAATCGAAATACACATGTACTACATTAACAAAAGTTATTATATTTGTCACCTCAGATTGTTGATGTCTTTGTTTGCTGCGGATTTAGTATCGGTGCGATCAATTTTTTCCATTCCACTTCGTTAACTTGGGGTGAAGATAATAGTGTCTGATCAATTGAACTTTGATATTGTTAGGGTTCTACAGTCCGTAAAAGAAATTATTAACAGGGAAGACTTAATTTTAAATCCACCCAAAGGCAAATAATTTTGGCAAAAGCCAGCTTTCCCTTTATTAAAAATGGCTTTCTCCCTAACAATTATCATTTTTTAGTGTTAATTTTAGTTGTTGAAAGAGATCACTTAATAATTCTCATTAACAGATAATGACGATTTACAGAGTCTTATAGCAATAGAGATGACGATAACTCAAGATTCCGTCAGATAGCTAATTGGCAGCTCACAAGACTCTACTGATAGCCACTAATACAGACACACGTATACACTGTCAGTTACAGTTAGAATAACTAACTTAGACAGGCTGAATCATTGGCTATCTGACTATCTGAGACAGACATAATTAATGAATGTCTGAAACAGAAGCTGAAACGTCACAATCACAATTACTCTCCCTCAAGCAAAGGAGGCGGCATCACCTGAAGCTTGGTTTTGAGAAAATCAAAGCGTGGAGCGGCCAAACCCTTAGTAAGAACATCCGCAACCTGGACATATGTAGAGATATACTTAACCTACAAGGTGTCATTGTGCACTAATTCTCTGACAAAATGAAAGTCAAGCGCCAAATGCTTCATGCGATTGTGAAATAGTGGATTAGATGCCAGGGAGATAGATCTTTTGTTGTCACACAAAACAAGAGGATCATCAGGAAAGAAAATATGCAAATCCCTAAGAAGATGACAAAGCCAAACAACCTCAGCTGCGGTGGAGGCCAAAGAGCGGTACCCAGCTTCAGTACTAGATCGAGCAATAGTTGCCTGTTTCTTAGATGACCAAGTTATAGGGTTGCCACCAAAAAATATACAATATCCACCAGTTGAACGTCTAGTGGTAGGATCACCAGCCCAGTCAGCATCAGTATAACCTTGCAGAGCAGTAAATCCTTTAGTAAAGAACAATCCATGACCCAAAGTTCCTTTAACATATCTAAGAATCCTCTTAGCAGCAATAAGATGAGAGGTAGTAGGTGAGTGCATAAATTGACACACCTGGTTGACAACATAGGAAATCTTAGAGCGAGTCCAAGTCAAGTATTGAAGTGCACCAACAATAGAACGGAACTCAGTTGGGTTTGGTAATAAATCACCATCATCCTTAGTGAGGTTGAAAGAAGTTGTACATGGTGTAGAACAAGGCTTAACTCCAACCAGATTAGTCTTCTGAAGAAGATCTAAAGCATGCTTAGTTTGTGAAAGGAATAATTCAGTAGAAGACCTTTTCAGACTTACTGTCAATTTTATGGTGTCAATTTATGATTTTGTTCGATTTATCGTAAAATTGCAATTATGCATGGGTTCGTTTGCTGTTATGGGATTGTATCAATTTGACGAAAATGGTGGTTGCGCTGGCGGGATAGGTGGTGTTTGTAGTAGGTGAAGAGAAATGTGTTATGGATATTAAAGAGATGGTGGTGGCGATGAGGTCGGTAGTGGTAGGGGAAACTTATATATGTTGGGGATATTTTTCGGAATTGGTGGAGTTGTTGGTGCCAGTAGAGCGGCAGTAATTCTAATCTTGTTCTTCTGCAATATGCAGTGGCAGTGGCAGAAATTTTGTTTTTGTGAAATCGAAGAACACATGCAGTGGAGGAGGATGGTGGTATATCAATTGAAAGCAAAATTGGTTAAATTGAAAATTGGTGGTGGTGCTGGTATGCTAACAGCGGTCTCCTGCTTATGTTAGTGGCGGTTTTGTTCATGGTGGTGGTTCTGAATCTGGTGGTGCTGTTGTGTGGCGGTGGTAGTAGTAGCGACGGTAGTGGTTTGCGCCAGTGGTGGTATATGAAATTATAAACTGTGTAATGGATTCGGTATAATGGGATTTCATGGATTTGAATCTGGATTTAATTGTGTGGATTTCATGGATTTGATTTGAATATGGATTTAATTGAGTGGATTTCATGGATTTGAATCTGGATTTCATGAAATTGTAAACTGTTGTAATTATGGTGATGGTGTTTCGCTGGAATTAATGGCGGAGCTGCTGGTGGTGGATGAGCTATCAGTAAAGATGGTGGCGGATCTGTGGATGATTGTGGATGTGCTGTTGGTTTGTCGTATGTGAAGGTGATGGTGGTGGTAGGTGAAGAAATGGGATGTTGTCGTTAGAGATGCTGGCGGAGTTTTGGACGACGGAGGCGCAGGTGGTGGTTGTGGCGATGGATACGGTGGTGGTAGGAGAAGACTTAAAAGTGTAATAGCCGGTAGTAACAATGATGACAGCGGTGAGTTTTTCTTCGGTATAAAGAGAGATGACGACTATAAAAGAAGTGTTTTTAATTAATAGAGCTATTTTTGTCAAGCTTGTTAAAGGGGCGGGTGGTTCCATTAGAGGGGCGGCAAGGGTGATAGAAATGTCCCTATTATTGGTTAGGGGGTGTCCTATGGGAGTTGTTAAATGACTAGATTACCCTTTTCACCTCAAATGGACTAATTTACCCTTGATTTTTTAGTTGAAAAGACTGAATTGTCCTTCCCCCTTATTAACCCAATTGAAACTGAAAATCAAAAAAGTTTCAGTTTTTCAACCTTTCTTCTTCTTCTCTTCTCCTCCTCTCCACCACCATTAAAATTGATTTTCATCGTCCCCGATTGATCGACGATTTCAAAAATAGATAATCGTTGAATTGAAACTACATTAGAGATGCCGAAGAAGAAGGTAGAAGAAGATTGTAGCCGTTCTAATGAACCAAATCAACCATTAGGTCAAGAAAATCAATTTGAAACTCCTCAACCGTCAAAATCAACCACAATGACCTTTATGAGGTATGTTTCGAAAACCCAAGTTAGGGTTTAATGTATTTTGTTGATTAGATGGTTTTGCATCAAAGGATTAGGGTTTTGGATCGAATTTGAAAATTAAAATTAAATTTTGCATGTGAGTTACGGTTGAACATTTCCCAGTTACCAACCATACCTACATATTTTGAAGAACATACGGTTGGTAACTACCCAATTACGAACCGTAACTAATTTTTTTTGCGAATTTTTATGATGTACGGTTGGTGTCGACACCCTAGTTAGGAACCATAATTTCTTCTGTATGTTTCAAAAACGTTGTATGGTTGGTATCGAAACATTAGTTAGGAACCGTAATTCCTTCTGTATGTTTCAAATACGTTTTACGGTTCATCTTTTCATCTAAGGTTACCAACCGTACATCATCTTGTATGTTAGGATTTTTTGAAGTAGTGATGTACGGTTGATCTCGATAACATAGTTACGAACCTTAATTAGTTATGGTTTGTAACATAATAAAAGTTACCAACCGTACATCGTCCTGTATGTTTGAAAATTTTGTAGTGGAGATGTACGGTTGAACTCGATTCATTTTTTACGAACCGTAATTTGTTACGGTTTGTAATTTTTGTATTATTACGAAACGTAATTTGTTACGTTTTGTAACTTATGTCCTATTACGAACCGTAATTGGAACTACTCACCAATTTGTTTTGTGTTTTGTTTCTTTATATTATTTGTTATAAACTTAGTTAATCAATCAATTGTAATGCTTGTGTAGGAAGAAAAAAAGAGGAAATGACTTAACCCCTATTGATCATACGCCCACCTCTCGCGGTGACAAGCATTTAGGGGTAGATAATAGAGGTATTCACAAGAATGAGAAGAAGATGAAGAATAAGTTTTAAATTAGGTACAGAGAACAACATGTGGCTGAAGGAGGAGTTGCGTTACAAGGAGTGGAACAACCTGTGGCTGAAGAGTTTGGAGTCGAAACTAATCGTGAAGGCAATGAAAATGAAATTGTGGAGGAAATAACTAATAATGATGATAATGAAGAAGAAGCTGATGATGATGGTGGGGAGGAAAAGGATGAAGAAAATGATGAAGAGGAGGCCGATGAAGAAAGTGACAAAGAAAAGGAAGATGAAGAGGTAGAGAATGAAGATTAAGAGGTAGAACATGATGAAGAGGCAGAAAATACTAAGGGAAAAGAGGTAGTTGTAGATAGGGCTGTCAATGGATAAAAATCCGCCGGATATTGGCAATACCGATAAGGTTAAGGTTAAGGGTTATCGGATATCCGGTATCCGATAATATCCGTCGGAATTCAAAAATTCCATATCGATAAGGTTAAGGATAAGCTATCGGATATCGGATATTATTCCGATAATTTCCGCTATCTACTCATGATACAAAAAACTAAGATAATTTTCGTTAATATTCAATAATTTCCGATAATTTCCGTTAATATTCGATAATTTCGGATATTTACTTAAAAGAGACATAATCAAATGGCTAAAGAGTAAACCTAAAGGGTATTGTAGTACCAGAATATCGCTACAACAATATTCTGGCGAGAGAAATAACATTTCTGCGAGTAGTCCAAAATTTCCTACAGCACTAACCACGTTTCTGCGAGAACATCGTGAGAATCTTCAACAACAGTTGGCGAATGTCACAAAAAGAATGATATAATAGTTGACGATTGAAGATATGAAAGAAGAATAAGATTACTTCACGATGGTTACAAAGTTGGCGATAGTGAATATAAATACATAGCGAGGAGATCGCGGGATGAATCCAAAATAAGCGGAAATCTTAGTTGTCTTCCATTATATATTTTTCTATAAATAGAGCTCGACTAGATTGAGAGAGGGGAGATACCTTTTGAGAGTTGAGAAAGTTCTGAGGAGAGAGAAACTGCGGAAAGAGGGTTGTATTTCTGAATTCATATTCCTGTTGTAAAAGATTTCTGAAAGTGAAATTAATAAAGTGTTGTTCTTCATATCCAAATTATGTCTTGATTTTCATGGAATCTTAGTATGGGTGTAGTGTAGGAAAACCTGCAACTACATTTTGGCGCCGACTAAGGGGAACGTTTTTTAAGAGATAACATTGAAATTGGAAGAAGTTTAAAGAAGCAGTGAAAAAATTTCATAAAAACCTAACAAATTAAAGAATTAATGGATGGAAGAAGAAGAAATACATCAGAACCACCAACAACCGTAAGAAGGAGTAAAAGACTTGCAGGAGGAAGGAAAAATGAATTGGGAGAATCTTCGAGGGCAAGAACAAGAAGAAATAGGATAAGGAATGAAACGGGAAATAAAATTCAACAACCAAATCAACAAACTCCAATACAAGATAGAACAGTGGATTATGATAGAGTAAGCTTACATACGTGGAGATCTGATTCAATAGAAAGAGAAGATGAAAATCAACAATTGAGAAATGAAGGAAGAGGAGAAATAAATCAAGGAGTAGTGGAAGAATTAGGTCAGAGAAGAGGTGAAAATGAAATAACAGAAAATTTGAGACAAAGAATACAAGAAGAAAGGAGATTAGAAGCAGAAGAACGAGCGAATTTAACAAGACAAAATCATGAGTTGAGAAGAGAAAATTTGAGACTACAAAGAGAAAGATCAATAAGCACCACTAGATCGAATACAAGATCGACCAGAAGAGAGCCAAGGCGAAGTTCCCCTATGCAAAATATTGAAGGAAATATTCGAGGAGAAATGCAAAATCCAAATGAAGAACCACGTCAGAGAAGAGAAGAAATGAATGATGATCGCAATATACATCGTGGTGAGATTTTGGATGAAAGATGCAACATGAGAAATCAAGGAGAGAATAATCAAAACGGTGAAGAAAATCATGAAGAAGGGAGAAGAATATTACATGGACGAGAGATTCAAAGAAACCGAAGAATAATTGAGGAAGAAATTGAGAGACATTATGCTGAGCAAGCACGATTAGCCTGCGAAAGAGAAAGATTGAGAGCAGAAGTAGAAGAACAAGAATTTCAGGAGGCAGTACGACAGAATAATCATGAAAATCGAGAAAGGAGACGCACACAAAATCGTTACAATGATAATGTTCAAGAAGAATATGATAGAATTCAGAGTAGAATCATAAGACAACGAGAAGAAATGAAGAAATTCGCATAGAGGAAGATAGATAGCATAATCAATTGCAATTCCAAGAAGGAGGAGAAAGAAGTAATCGCAGAGAAAGACAAGATAGAGAAGGAGATACACAGAATCTCGCAGAACAAGAAAGACATGAACGCAGAAGAAGAGAAACTGCATTAAAGAGTCCAATAGAACAAAATTCATCTGAAAATGAGCAAATATGGCGAGAGCTAACAGAAATGCGAGGGATGATAAACAATAAAAAAGAAGGAGGAAGAAGGCAACTTGATGAAGCAATTGAAGAAGCTGCGAGAACCCCTTTTACTCAGGAAGTACAATTGAAAGGGATCCCTCCAAAATGCAATCTACCAACATTAACCAGTATCTTCGACGGGACCACTTGTGCTGTTCAACATGTCAAAGCTTATGTTAGATGTATGTTGCAATGGGAGAATCACGATGCCGTATTGTGCAAATATTTCGCGTCCAGTTTAACTGGCGAGGCGCTGAAGTGGTTTGAGGGATTACCAAAGAATACTATAACTTCTTTTGATCATTTACAAGCTACATTTTTGGGGGCATACATAAGCAATAATTCATCACGACCAGGTATCGAAGATGTGTTTGGGTTAAAGCAGAGAGTTGGCGAGAATCTGAAACATTTAACCATGAGATGGAAATCAATGTGCAGTGAGATGGCAGGGAGAGTAGATGAACGATACCTTATTTTATCCTTTATTAACGCAATGTTTGTGACAAATCTACTATACATACAAATTTTCAGAATAAAAAATACAATCACAATGACAGAGTTGCGAGAACTACAAGAAGAGTACATTGCTTTAGAAGAAAAGCAAAATGAAATGGAATCTTTCCCGCTCGCAAACACCAACTCACTAGCAACAAATGAAATTCTACTTCCTAGGATAATCAACAATGTAGCGAGCAGCTCGCAGAAGCAAGAAGAGAAAGTAATGATTGATAATCAACAGAAGATAGTAGCTATGGGAAGCCGAGATCAAGAAGAATATGAGAGAGAAAATAATTACTACAATCGAGGTGGAAATAATAAAATACAGAGACTCGATCAACTACAAGAAACATATGGAGGAAAAAGACAAAACGGTTTTAGAAATCAAAGCAATCAGAGAGTAGTATGGGAAGAAATTAAAATGCCACCTTTGAATGCAAGTATAGAAAAAATTTGGGAAGCCATTATATTGATGGAAAATATTCCTTCTCCATGGAACATGGGAAAGGAACCCCACCCAAATAACCGAAGTCAAGAGTTCTGTCCATACCATCATTTTCATGGTCATACAATAAATGAGTGCAGGAACGTGAAGAGAATAATTTTAAGGATGATTGAACAGGGAAAGTTAAATCACTTCTTAATGGGACATCCACAATCTCAGCAATTACCTCCAACACCAGAATTTCGTAGAGTGAATACTGTTAAAGGGGCGGAAAAATTCGTGATTGAAGTAGGAGCTAAAGCAAAGAACCTATTTTGTAATTCCATCGTACATTCATACAGAACTATTGAAGATTTCCATGACAGTGTTTTGAGCAGAGTCTTCGCGAGAGACACAGATGGAAGAGAAGTAATGAATATAGCGAGGACTTCGACATTACAAGACTGGCAGAAACAAACAATATCTTTCACTGCTCGAGAAGAACCAGAATTTGGCGAGCGACATGATAATCCATTAGTGGTTCAGTTGGAAATAAACCCAAGTCAGGTGGGAGAAGAAAAAGAAGAAGAAGAAAAGGATATTAAAACTGAAGATTCCTGGGCAATTAATAGAATTTTAATAGACACAGGGAGTTCAGTAGATATTTTATTTTATCACACCTACAAGATGATGGGCGGAAAATATGAAGATCTAATACCATCTACCTACAAAATCTATGGTTTTAATGGTACTGCCAACAAACCAAAAGGGGAGATCACCATGCAGATTCCATTAAATGGAATATTTTCTACAATCCTCTTCTGTGTCGTCGACATTGAATCGCCCTATAATGCTTTGATAGGAAGACCATGGTTGCATGGGATCTTGGGTGTAGCTTCTACTTATCACCAATGTGTTAAATTTCCCCATCCCAATGGTGTTGGAATTATAAAGGGAGATTTGGTGGAGGGAAAAAGATGTTATGAAGTTGATATGGAAACTTGTGAAGAAAGATCTGAAAGGAGCAGGAATTGGAAGCACATCATCAAACAGAAACAAAGAAATGAAAAATTGATGGTTGATGCAATAGAATTGCGAGAAGATGAAAGTGTGGGAGATCAAGGAGATGGCAATTTGGTGAATGATAGCGAGCATCTCGCTAATCATAAAGGAGTAGAAAAACGCAACAAGAAAGTAAGGGTGGAAGAATAAGTAGAAAAATGAAAATAACAGCTTATTAGCGACGTTCTCGTGAGAACATAAAAACATTAAAATCTAAAGAAATTAGTAAACAAAAAGGTAAAATGATGAGAAACTTATATCTGCAGTAATGATGTAATTAAAAAAAATAAAAAAAATTAAGGAAATGATATTTTGCAATAGTTTCAATGCTCGCAAGAACAGCGAATAAAATGTCGCAGAATTACAAAGAATGGGACGATCCTTTATGGCGTGCACCCTAGTTCGCGAATACAATTTCGCAAGAGGCAATGACCTTAAAGTGCGTCATATGAGGGGGTATCTCTTGACATGATTCAGCGATAAGGTTATACCGCGCTGGAACCTGAATCATGCAGATGTTGGGGTTAAAGAAAACCTATCCGGGAGAGAGATCTTGGATTTCCAACTATATAAGGTTATACCCTAGTTGGGAGACTAAGAATCTCTTCCAAGAAGTGCAGAGTATGACCAAGGCCCCGAGGTACACGGTTGAATCAAGGGTGCCCGGGATGGACGAACCTACCCTGGCCATCCTTGGTAAGTTTTGGCTATAATGCACTTGGCCTGAAGAAAGCCCCACTTAGGGTGCAGTCTTGTAACTATAAGCCATATAGGCATAAAGAACAAGAGGCTGCGAAAACAGCTGGTTGTTGACAGATCCGGATGGGAGGAGCTAGTCTTGTATGGCCGATGTGCCCTCCTTGAAGGGGCAACCAGGGGGGATTAAGGGCGGCACCCTCCATTAGGGAGATGATAAGTGTCTTAAGACGACAATGTCATGGGGCTTTGTTTTCGCGAGAGAACTTAGGCCTGTCATATTGTCGCGTAACGTAAATTTTACAAAGGCAACAAGCCATAAAGATAAATGTTAAGATGAGATCAAGGGGTTTTTGCACGAAAGTGTAAAGACGTCCTGCGATTTCATCGCAAGACGGGAATGTCACGAGGCTTTGTTTTCGCGAGAGAACCTAGGCTTGTCATATTGTCACAGAAATATTGAAAAAGAAGTTGATAAGACAAGATCAATGGGTCAATACATGCAAATGTAAAGACGTCCTGCGATTTTGTCGCAGAAGAAGAAAAATGGCAAAATAAGACCTTTAATTAGGAAGGCATAATAAGACCAACAGATTATTGCACTAATGCTGGGACAATTTATGATGTTTGACAATTGTTATTAATAATTCTTATCGTCATTACTAAGGCATAATTAATATGCTGCTTTTCTGCAATTTTTTCTTATCACAGATGAATAATAGAGGCAAGTATGGGAATGTCTAGAAAGATGAAATTATTATTCATCTATTATATGAAAGAATTGCATTGATAATACTAATATTGATTGATCTACAAAAGAAAATTAATCTTTGATTTATACAGATGGAAACAAAAGAAGTTTATAATGATGGAGAAACTTACAATTATTTACAGAGAAGAGGGAATAATTGTACAAAGAAGAAAAGCAAAGAAGGAAACTAATTAACTTGACCACCACCTTCATCGCCAGATTTCTCGTCTTCTTCGTCAGATTTCTTATCTTCACCACCAGAAGTTTTCTTATCATTGTTATCAGACTCTTCTTCATCGTCAGAATCTTCTTTCTTGTCATCATCGCCAATATTTTCCTCATCGCTAAAATCTTCAGCTTCGCTATCAGAGACAATTGGACATGGAATTTCATCTGGAATTTCTTCTTCAAGACCAGGATATTTGGAATGATAAATATTATTATCATCACAAACCATTTTGATGAACTTGTTACGAGTAATAACAAGAGATCTGTTAGTATTCGCAACAGTAATATTGAGTTGGTTCTTCAGTTTGGAATATTTCTCATTGTGAGCAGTAAGTTCATTTGCAAGCTGATGTTTGTCATCATCAAGTTCTCGAAATCTATCACGATAGTTCTGTTCAACATCTGCAAGAATATGACAACGAGTTAGAATTCCTACAAGGAAGATTATCAGAAACAAAAGCTAGCAAAAAGGAGTAGTCAACAACCTTCTCTTTCAGAAATCATGTCTCTAATTAAAGCAGCTTGTTCAACCTGAAGGCTAACATCTACACCTAAATTATTTCTGGCATTATCAAGAATTTTTGCAGCCCAAGCAAATTCATCATCGCTATCAATAAGAAGACGAGAACGAACTTGAGTTTCCCTCGCAAGAAGATCTTCATTCTCGCGGATTAGTTTGTCTCTTTCCGCTTGAGTATCAAGGAGGGTTTTATGGAAATTGGCTAAGGTCTCAGCACCCCTTTTAATAGCAAGATCCTTTTCATCAATAAGATTGCTATTCTTCTTTCTTAATCTATTTATTTCATCTTTTGAATCATGATAAAGACGCTTAAATTTATTGGTTAAATTTAAATTAGATCTATGCTCTATTGTCAAGAGGTTAAATTTGGATCTAAGTTCCTCAAAAGAAAGGGATCTAGTTTGAACATCTGAGAAGTTATTTAAAGAGGAATTAAGGCGAGCAAGAAGGGTATTATCATCTATAGGCTCGGGAAAGGATTGGAGAAGTTTAGCCTCATCAGTAAGACGATAAACATCTGCAAGAAGGATTGTTTGAATAAGTTGCGATAAGGAGAGAAGAGTTAAGAAAGAAAGAAAAAAGATTATACCATATAATTTTTGGTGAGCCTTCTCAAGATTAGCGAATTTCTGCTTCCCAGCTGTAACATCAGTCTTCAATTGCTTATTTTCCTCGCGAAGCTTAGCAATGTCAGTCTCTAGATTCTCTTTGTCTTGACGAAGATTAGTAATCTCTTCTTCTTGAACAATACGCCTGTTATCCAAATCAGAGGCAACAACAAAGGAAGGTCTCCCAACCTGTGGAAGAATTTTAAAAGTCAAAAATATTTGGCGAAGAAGTAAATAAGAAAATAAAATGATAAACATACCAGGTTACCAAGTGCATTTAGGAAACTTGGAGTTATTGGCCTTGATATTCCGCGAAGGGAATTATTATCCACTAAAACCGGAGCATCGCAAATATTCACGAGCGCTTGGGCTATGTCATTAAGAGTTTCATCTCCATATTCATTTGCAACTCCGCGAGAGGGATCGCCAAAAAGCATGGATAATTGAGTCATGGAAGACTCAGAAGGAGAGGAATCCTTTATGGTAGGGAAGCCATTGATATTGTTAAAATCATCATCCTTATCCGTATCAATATTTAAATTTTCTGAAAGGGGTTGAGAAATTGAAGAAGAACAGGGTTTTGTTTTCCTTCTTTTTGAAGGAAGATCATCAGATTCCTCATTACGAGGGGCAGTGGATTTTCCAATAGGATCAGTGGCGGATTTCTCTTTGATCTTTGCTGTAATTGGTTCTAATTCTTCAATTTCCTGTGAACACAGATGAAGATAAGAAATAGAGGCAACAATATATTGTTAAGACTAATAAAGGAATATTTCTTACTTCATCTGTAAAGGATTTGAGAGCTAAAAAAGTGTCGGGTTTTCTGAATTTTTTGTAGTTGACTTTCATTTTGTCAATCTGCGAGATAATAGAAAAATTAACGAAAATAAAGAAACATAAAGAAGATAGTGGATAATAACAAAACAATAAGGAAAGAGAATATACATCTGTAGATCTGGTGGGCCAGCTGAAAACCCATGGCTCATATTGAGAAAGATTCGCAGGAAGTTGAATAGAACCAGATATATAAGGACCTTCAATACATAGCGGAAAAATAAACCACTTATCATCATTAGAATGGCGAGGACCCTGGTTGGTTTTGGTGTGAAAATCGATATCCATCATGAGAGCTTCCGTGACATCAAGTTTCTTTTTATGCAAGCGAACACCCCAACAGGTGTTATCCCTCTTCATAGGGAGTAACTCGTAATTATTAAAGAAATTTTCTACAGTATAATCTGAGGGGTTAATCGAAATATGTTTATATTTAGGATTCTGATCATTTTTAGTATAAAGCGATCCTTTACCAGCACCGCGAGAGGCATATTCAAGTAGTAATCTAATACAATCACCACCTAATTGAAATACTGCTCGCGAGAATCTCTCGTCAGATATTATTTGATAGAATAATGGAAGATCTGAATCATAAAGAGGAAGTGGAAGACCAGCTTCAAGTTGACCAAGTGATACTATTATTTTTTGGCGAGAGCATTCAAAATTGGAAAATAATTCAAGAGAGAGTTCAGATTTAGAACTTTGACCTGGGATTAAAGATAAATTAAATCCTTTGTCTTTAAGCTTTTCTTGCATCACATTGAAGGCAGACAAATTTTTAGCACCAGCAGCAACCATTTTGCGAGTGAGAAAAAGAAAATCGAAAGATTGCGTATGCGTAATTTACGGAAGAACAACAAAATTTGCAGAAAAGGAAAGGAGAGAAAGAAGAAGAAAATAAAAAGAGTAAAAGAGAAGAATGAGAAAGCTATTTATAGAGGAAGAAATTTCTCGAGAATGTAACCGCAATTAATATTACAAGAAAATATGAACGGTTAGATTGTGGCGGTTTAAATCAACGTGTCAATAAATAAATGGGAAACCTAAATATATGAAAACAGCTGGCGAAGAACATAAAGACGTGTCAGAACAAAAATCTGAAGAAGATAAAATGAGTAGTTGCGGGAATTTGATTCTCATATCTTTTCTCCTTCACAGAAAAGACATGAGAAGAGGCAAGATGTAGTACCAGAATATCGCTACAACAATATTCTCACGAGAGAAATAACATTTCTGCGAGCAGTCCAAAATTTCCTACAGCACTAACCACGTTTCTGCGAGAACATCGTGAGAATCTTCAACAACAGTTGGCGAATGTCACAAAAAGAATGATATAATAGTTGACGATTGAAGATATGAAAGAAGAATAAGATTACTTCACGATGGTTACAAAGTTGGCGATAGTGAATATAAAGACATAGCGAGGAGATCGCGGGATGAATCCAAAATAAGCGGAAATCTTAGCTGTCTTCCATTATATATTTTTCTATAAATAGAGCTCGACTAGATTGAGAGAGGGGAGATACCTTTTGAGAGTTGAGAAAGTTCTGAGGAGAGAGAAACTACGGAAAGAGGGTTGTATTTCTGAATTCATATTCCTGTTGTAAAAGATTTCTGAAAGTGAAATTAATAAAGTGTTGTTCTTCATATCCAAATTATGTCTTGATTTTCATGGAATCTTAGTATGGGTGTAGTGTAGGAAAACCTGCAACTACAGGTATTAGGTATCGAAAATTTTCAAAAAATTTATGATATAGTTATACACTAACGGTATCGAATATTAACCTAACGGAAACTCCCTTAATCGGTACCGTTATGTTAATAAACGGATATCCGTTACGTTAAGGTTATCGGATATCATATAACCGTTATGTCGGATATTAACCTAACGGAATCCGGATATCGAATATCCATTGACAGCCTTAGTTGTAGATTCACCTCCAAGGAAGAAGAAAGAACAGAAGCCAAAAAATAAACCCGCACCGAAAGGGATGCATATTCCTAAAGGCAAAGAATTGTTGTTTCCAAAGAAGAAGAATAAAAGACCTTGGGGAGAGGCACCAGATAAGTCTTCAATCTTATTTGGTTATGCCGGTTCTTGGTACGCAAAAGTCTGTCAGACAAGGGTATGATTTTTGCTACTTTTCTTAAAACATTCATTATTTTGGTGCATGTTGTTTGTTTATTACAGTTCACCACAATATGCTTATACTTTAGTATATTTGTTTTCTTAGGATCACGCAACATGCGATAAATTGCTCAAGCGTTAAATGGGTAAATATTGGCCATTAAACAAAGAATGTGCTTCGGTTCGCAATCTAGTCCTTAGTACATGACTAGGGCCTGGAATTCTGCATTTGCAATCGGAGTATGAGAGTGTTGTGGTCTCGTCCTTCAGGTAACGTTATTGGCTTGAAACCGATACGTTTCATCTTCCATTTGGAGATATGACAATCACACCGGACGATGTGAAGCAAATTACTGATCTTGAAGTTGAAGGAAAGTGTGTGTTTGAAGGTTTCAACAACAACATGCCTTGGGCTGACTTCTATGTCCTTGTTCAAGACACACTTGGGTGGGGGAAAGATGAAACTGAGATGAAGTTTATGTTGGCTGCTGGTTATGACCCTGCTGAACCAAACAAATCCAAAATCATCAAAAAGCTATTGTTGAAGCGTTTGAGGAAGAAGTTTGAAGGAACAGAAGCAAAGGAAAGAGCTGGTTAGGTGATGGATAAGACAATAGTTAAGCTTACATCCACATTGTATTTGTTGTATTCTCTTTGAACCGTATTATTTCCCGGTAACTCAGGAAATAGGGTGAATGTTCATTACCTACAAATGTTGAAGAATTTGTCCGACACCAGAAACTATTCGTGGGCCACTGAACACTTTCATATTTACTTGACAACCTAAGAAAGGCCTCTAGGGTTGGATCTACTGAAATTGCTGGGAATGTTGCGCTTCTAATGGTAAGTTTGGTTAAATTTTTCTTTATTTGTTATATTTATTTTTAGTCATGTGTAAATTGTTTATACGTAATTTATTATTTAGGCATGGGTTTATGACCACTTTTCGAGCCTTAGACCTCATACTGAATGGGAAGAACATGATGTTGGGCCTAAGGGAAAGAAGTTCAAGTTCACTGGCAGACAACTAAGGAACAAAGAGGAAAATCTCATTAAAATGAGGGAGGATATAGATGCTTTCATTGTTGAAGATGTTATCTTTGACCCTTATGTGAGGATGAAGAATGAAGTTGATGTTCGTAGGTTCACAGAGACCGTTGGCTACAATGGACCATTGTATCATCCCACTGGTTACATTATGACCAATCCTCGTCGAACTCTACGTCAAATTGGTCATATTCAACAAAGGGTTATAAAGGAACACTTCAAATTATCCAAGGAAGGATCCGAGGCTAAGGGACCCACCATTGTGCTCAACTACAAGCCCACTCCAACGTTTGATGCTTGGAACAACCGTTATGAAGAAAGATACCAACTTTCTGTGGGAGAGGAAATTCCTTGTATCAACACGAAAGAAGCCACTTCTGATTACATGGGCTAGTATTCTCATTTTGTTCATCCATATGTGATAAATACTTATCCGGAGGCCCAGCCATATATTCAAGAGGCTATTGCTCAAAGGAAGTCGGTGGACGAGACTAAAGAGAAAAAAAGGTTTATTTGGTTTGACTTGGAAGAAGTTGTATTTCATGTCGTACGTAATTATGTTATCCTCATGACTTTGGATTTTAAGATTAATGATAATTGTGAAATAATCTCTTAACAATATTTTTTATATGTTAATAGGAAGAGCGTGGAGTATCTTTGGAAAATAGCATGACTTCATGCATCCGTCGTAATGGTGTGCTTAAAGCTCGTGAACAAAAGATCTTGCAAGACCAAATAAGGAACATGCATAATCCAAACATGGCAGAAATGTATGAGGGCTTGGTCACGGAGGAAAGAGGCTTAAAGAGGAGTAGAGACTCTCTTGGAGGTGAGGGTAGTAGTCGTCATCAACATTCGTCTAGCAGTGAAGAGACAAATGATGATGAAGAGGTGGTGAACGATGTGGGTACTAGCCAAACAGGTGGTCGCGGTAGTCGCGGTGGTCGTGGTGATGGTCGTAAAACTCGTGGTGGTGGTGGTGCTAAAACTCGTGGTGGTGGTAGCATAAAAAAAAGGGTCGTGGTGGCCGCCATGCTTAGTTATAGATTTTATGTTAGTTGTGTGTGGTGATTTATGAATTTCGACTTATGGATATTAGTTCTTGTTAAGTGACTTATGGATATTAGTTGTGTTAAATATGGATTTTAAACTTATGGATGTTAACTATGAATTTCAAGTTATTTGTGTTAGTTATGGATTTAAACTTATGAATGGATATATGAATTTAAAGTTATGGATATGTATGTTTGTTTTTGACATTTTTAGTTTGAGATTATGAGTTACATAATCAATTACAATTACAGCTGGTAACTAGTTATGTACATAGTCCATTGGAAGAATACTTCTCCAAACAACTGAAGTTACGGTTCGTAACTAGTAATCGATGCGAACCGTAACTGAAATTGGCAGAAGTCTTGTTTAAACAACTTAAGTTATGGTTCGTAACTAATTATAGTTACGAACTGTATAACATCCTGTAACACAACATTTATAGTTACGGTTCGTAATGAATACTACTTACGAACCGTAAATAGTATACTTTAGAGGTGACAGGTTTACGGTTGGTAAGTTTCAAATGGAAGGACTCGTAACTATGGGATTCAATTTTGTCCAGAGTTACGGTTGGGAAACTCTCAAATCCTTACGAACCGTAACCCTGAAACAAATTGAATCCCAGAGTTACGGTTCATGAAGTTACTAAAGTTACCAACCGTAACCTATCTTTTGACACAAAAAAATTTTATTGGTTGCCCTAACATGTCCTTGTGCAATTTGAAAATATATCCGTTGAGACCTTCAACAACTTCATTTTCAAAAAATAGATCCGTTATTGTAATGTCCTTTCACTAACAACTTCAATTTTATTTGATTTTTATATAAATATATGCTTATCCTATTTGTTAGAAGTTACACCTCCACATGAATCATCTCTTACCTTAAACTAGATTTAGATTATGGCTCCAAACCCTGAATTCACTTTGGAAGAAGATTTATCTATTTTCCGCAAATTTGTTCTATGCTATCCAAAAAGAGGGGAAGAACGACGTCGATGTGGTTTTGTGAGTACAAGTTATTTGAGAACTCTTTTTGAAAACTTTTGTTCCGAAACAGGTAACCCCAATCACCGCGATGGAATTATGTTGTATGTTCGATATGGAACTATTCGGGATAACGTTAAATAATTTATGGAATTAGTTCGTATTATGGGTGAAGTACGATTAAGGGGTGAAACCGATGCTGAAGTTTTAGAGAGCTCTATTCAAGAATGGAGAAGGTGGAAAAGGTAGAGTTTTTAATACTTACCTCATTTCAACATTCTTAAAGACTGCTATCGCACTCGTAGACCCGGATATTAGTATCCTTTTAGGTCGCATTAATGAATGAGTTGTAATGTCATTTATATTTTTAATGGTTTGATGGTTGTATTTTTGGTGTATTAATGAACATGGTTTGATGGTTTTAAATTTCTTAGAATGTCTTTGTATTTGGTTTCAGGAAAAGTTACGGTTTGTAACCGTATTATCGTTACAAACTGTACATCACAATGGCAGTTAATATTAGCTTCAAAAGATAGTTACGGTTCGAAACTATACTGTTGAGATGAACCGTAACATCAAATGGCAGATAAAAAAATTCTAATGCATGTTACGGTTCGTAACTATATTACACATATGAACCGTAAATGTCTCTGAAACCTTGCATCCTATTGAGTTTAGCTCAACACTATTATACATTCATTCAACAAAATACTTCATTCATAACAGTCAAATTATAAAATGATATTGTCACTTTTAATCATATCAAATTTAGTCAAAATACCAAAACACAAAATATAAAATGTAAACATGACTTGTAAACATTTAAGCATTATCTTCGTCATCAGTGAGAACTACGGATTGCTTCGGCATAGACAATATTATCGCCCTTCATGTTTCAATCCTTTCCTAAAATCGATTGCACCATATTGTAGGCCGATGTAATGATTTCCTTCCACATGCCCATCACAACAGTTTTTGTTATTGACATATATTCGATAAAAGGGTTTCTTGTTGGTGCAAATGTATTGCTAATGTCACTGGAGATTAAATGAAGGACGCAATTGAATGCATTGGCGAGTATTTGGCCGCATATAGGCATGCGAATCCAATATTCACTCGTCAAACATATATTTCCCATTAACCACCTTTCATTTTTGTGAAGCTCTCATTTAACACCTCATCACTTTCGTCTCTTTCAAATCTCAACATCGGCTTATAGAAGTCGCGGTAACCACGTAGTTCCAATAGGCATTTTTTCCTTACGTAAGTAACTTGGTCACAACCCCACTCTACCGCATCTTCAAAGGGACCAAGTTGCTCCACGAAGACGTGGTAACCACAATTCCCATCACCATGAACATCATCCGTGGCCTTGATATGATCACGAATAAAGTCGTGGAAAATCGAAGATAATATTCATAGCGAATGTGATAGTTCCGGCTATATCGGCCATTCTCATATCTAGGTGGTGGTTTAGGAACTCCTTTTATATATAACGTCTTCTTCTCCTTCTCACCGCTTGAAGGAATTTTGTCAACCATCGAACTTTTTCCATTGTTCCTTGCTAATTGTTTAACATCGACTTTACCAACAAGTCTTTTTATGGAACTATCTTGGGAGGAAACCGTGGCACCTACATAGGAATCTTTACCATTAACTTCATGATTTGTTTTCCCACTTTCTTTACCTTTAACTATATCATTGGTTTTCCCAATTTCTATGCAACCATTACCCTTAATAATAACTCTTCTTTTTTGTTCTTGTTTAGCACGAAATGCTGGACCTTTTACTTTTAAATCATTTTTTCTTGTTGCACTCTCTTGAGTAGGAAGCTCGATATATTTTTGTTGTACATTTCGACGGCTTGGTTCTCCTTTATCCGCTTGACCTCTTTTTCGTTTGTTTCTACCTTGAACATCATCCTATTCCATCTCATCCTCCGCATCATATTCCTTTCTCAACCATTCATAACCACAAGGATCTCTTTTCTTCGATTCTTCCGTTAATTCTATTGCTTTTTTATTTCTTACGTACCTCGTTTTCTTGGTAGAAGGTCTCCCCTTACTCTTCCCTATTGGTGGTTCCTTCATATCATACCTAAATTGTGCATATACGAAATCTCTCAAGCTAATCAACCATATTTGCTTTTGGCCTTGGCTTAGTAAAGCATATTTCTCTTCTAGAGCTCTTCCAATCTCGGTATCGGCAAACGTCCCTCCAAATTGTTGATCAAAAATTATTTCACGGAAGGATAATTGTTTCCAAAAGGGATCAACATCTTGAATCGGGATCACTTTGTCTTGGTATGTGGCTATAACATGACGACATGGGAGTCCCAAACTTGTCATGTTTGGATAAACACACTCTTCTTCATAATAACCCAATTCATAATGTTGGACTTCATACATTATCTTATCAACAGCGCTGTGAGAAACTTGATTTGTAATTCCCCTAAGCCACTCATTGTCTAACCATTTGATGTGTTTTTTGATGGTGGATTTTGATTAAAGGCTAAAATGTTAAAATCTAATTTAATAGATTGCCACCCTGCAAAGGATGAAGCCATGAGTGATGAATATTTCTCACTTTATGAATTCACTAGAGCATGCGCAACCATCCCTGTGAAATGAATATACCCATAACGGAGCATGTAACAACCATCCCGATTTTATAGCATTACTGATTAATGCATGAACAACCTTATATTTCTTGTACTGATCTTGGAAACCCCATTATTGGTATGGCATGAGGACTGAGTGTTGCTCCCAGCAGAGTAACACAAATCTCCGAGTATCAATAGTGAAGCATGCATGAAATACCCGTACATGCTACCTCATGACGGGTTATATTAGCCCCGTTGGCGTGAACAAGACTACCCATGCTAGTCTCACATGCAAAAAATAATTGAAAAATAAGCTTTAAAAGAGTCGCGACCGTCCAGCTTCGCAGGCATGGTTGGACGGCTTAGATAACGATTCGGTCCAAAGAGAAATTGTCGGTGCGCCAACCAGTGTACCCCCTTTCCACCTGCATGAACGGTTTTCCCATGGACAAGCCAACATGCAACCTGCGGCTGCCCAAACAAGGTTTGCATGATCCAAATTGATCACGACCATCCAACTTTGCAGGCATGATTGAATGGCTTAGATTGCACGCGGGACCGAGTAGCATGCATGAATGAGATCACCGCCGACCCACCTCCCTGCTGGTGCAATCGGCTTCCCCATGGGAGCATTGAAAGGAAAAATACGTTAGCATGAAGGTTGCGGCCCGCAAACCCTAAAATTAGGGTTTGCGTGACAATTGCGACCACGCAACTTTGGGCTAGCGAACGAGAACGAATGGGAGGCGCAATCACCGTCCGATAGCGCCTGCGTGCTCATAGTGGGCCCACCTACAAGGTGCACCAATCGGCTGTCACCCATGACATCCGTACTCCTCGATATACGCTCCCAAAGGTAGCATGTAAGGTTCCCTTCTAATCTCGGCCATCCATCATCGCAGGTTAAAACGGGCGACTTAGATTGCTCTGATGTGATTCAACCAAGCATGGACGTGTATATTGGCGTCCCGCCTGCCTGCAGGACCGATCGGCTCCTCCATGCATGCCTCCCAAGGCCAAAAACCGTTGGATTGAAAGTGATGGATTGCAAGCCTTCCAAACCCTAATCCAACAACTACTTTCAAACAATCCTATTCGTCCAACTTCGCAGGCTTGGACGAATAGCCTATGGCATGATCGGCCAAGGCGGGCCCCGCTCATGCGGCCTCCAAACAACGCCTGAACATAGCTATTTGAGGCACTTCAACTTGCGACTTTTTCACTAAAAGTATTAAAATAACCATGCTTCAAGCATGTTGAGAATGAACACCTGCAAATAACTCAGTTACTTCACCTAGCACCATTTGCTACCACATGTGGGTCCCACGACTCACTCGAGACATTAATCATGTCACAAACTGGGGGATATAAACTGGGGTTTTGGTCTGGCGGTATACAGCGTGCTGCGTGCAACACGCCATCATAAGATCGTGTCAGGGAAACATGGACGGTTAGTGATGATAGGATAAGTGGGCAAGCAATCGTGTGACACTAACACACAACTCCACTTCCCCATCACTCCACTTCCTCCACTTTCCCACGAGAAACGTGAGCAAGGCTTATCGACTTGTATAAATAGGTTCTCCTCCCTATTTCCAACAACAACACATAAATCAGTATTAATACCATCGTATTCAACACCCAGAGCCTTCCTGCAACACTTGTAAGCTTGCTCATCTTCTGTTATAAGTCATAAAAGCCTTCACCTTCACCTTCACACTCTCAACACCTTCTTCACTTCCCTCCCTAAGATCAACCTCACATCCTTCACTTTGCGACCGAAGCAAATCTGGAACGACCATTTCTTGGTTTAGGCCAGAATTGTACAGATTATCTCTCGAATCAAAAGTGCTCACATGTAGCACATTTGTTAAAGGTTTAAACTCACTTCTCATCCACACACCCAAAATTACCTAAACCTGCAGAAGTAGTTTTCACCCACAAACAATTGGCGACCACAGCGGGAGGATTAATCTCTCGGTTGTGAAGTCAACTTCTTCAATACCAATTCAACTTCTATGATTTCAAAAAATGGTGGATCTTAGGTCTGGATCAATGACCAATTCCGATGGAACCAGTGCCGACAACACTTCTGGAATTATTATTTCAACTAGCGGCGCCACCGTACAACCTACCAGCGCAGTCAATGTATCTCGTGGAGTTACATCTTCCACCACCAGCGTAGCAGGAGGAGATACCTCATTAGGTGTGACACCTCCCATCACCAGGGCTAGAGCGGCTGCAAATCCTGGAATTTCCTCAAGAGTGACGCCTCCGTCCGTCACCAGAGCGACTACTACTCCTCCCTTAGGACGAGGATCTGGAGGAACCCGAGGAGGGAAACCTCCCATCACTATGATGGATTTAATGGAGAGACAGGAGAACCTCGCTAAAGTTCAGACAGACATGGATGCAACTCAAAAAGAGGTACTCACTTTCCTTAAGACACTGAATGATCATTTTCCACAAGAACCGAGATAACCTCCGGGTCCAACAAGGAGAACATTCAATCCGGGTACCTCAGCTGCGCAATCCGGCTTGAACGAAGAATCTCATACTGCTGACCATGCAAGAGAAAGGGACCAAGAGCGTCTTAGAGAAAGAAACCAACCGTCCAACTTCATTACACGCGAAGACTTGGAGATACTCCTCCAAAATCGTGGCAAAGAAAATCCAATGGATGCACACCAAAACCAACCTCCATACCCCCAAGACGTGCAACGGGTTCCTCTCCCCAGAGGATACACCTCCCCTCAATTCACTCTTTACGATGATACCGGTAACGCTCGTGAACACATCTCTCGATTTCTGGAGTCCTTGGGAGAGCACGAATACAATCACGTCCTCCGCCTGAAAGAATTCTCCAAATCGCTTACGGGGAGGGCCTACACGTGGTACAACAATATTGCACCTGACAGCATATCCAATTGGAGTGATATGGTCAGTGGCTTCTACAAGAAGTACTTATTCGTATCTGAGAAAGTTACTCTTTCAGACGCTGGAAGAATCTCCCAGCGGAACAACAAACATCCAAACGTTTTTTTTCAAGAGGTTCAGGACACAAGCGTTGGATTGCCACGAACCGAACATCACGGAGAGACAGTTGGTGGAACTGTGTATCAACGGGATGATACCCATATACCGCGCCTTGATGGAAAACTTGGGGTTTCAAACATTATCTGAGTTTTATGAAGCAGCCAAGCGTTTAGACACTACTGACCCAGCATTATTGGAAATAACCAGGATTGTTCGGAGTGATGATTCACGGGAGAATCGTGGAAACAGACGCCTCATCAACAAGCAGTACAACACTGGCCCTTCTGTCAGCGTAGTAAGCGAAGGCGGAAAAAGGAAGGCACCGGCAGCTGAACATCAACCCAAGCGTGCAGCTCCAATGCATACCGCTGCATCTCTAAAGGGAGTAAGCAAGGCTCCTACGAAAGACACTAAAGATGTAGGCTTCCCATTTCCGATGAATGAAGTAATGGAACTCCTGGAGGCATGGATTCAGGATGATGCTATCAAGCTGCCTCATGTCAGACGCCTACCTACCGAGAAGGACATGGCAGACGCCAAGTACTACAGTTATCATAGGTTCGTCAATCACCCAACCAAGGACTGCAACAAATTGAAGGAAATCTTCCGGGAGAAGATTGCGACAGGAGAAATTCAATTGGGGAACGAAGGCGTTCATAGAGATCCTCTCCCTGTCAGGAGCTGCATGATTTCTGGAGACTCTGTTCGCAAGACTGTACAATCTATGATGGAGTACCTATGTGAAATCTTATATCTCTCCACAGCTCAACAACAGGATATGTTCATAGCCCTCAACCACGTCGTGGAAGGCAGGCATTTATATCCGGAAGAGAAAACCGTCTTGGCACCTCAACCACCTCTTGGAATCACCGCCGACAAGCGTTCATATCCAGAGGAGAAAGCTGTTTTGGTACCTCAACCCTTTCCTAAAGTCACTGCCAGCAAGAGAAACTGGGTACTGTTGATTGTCTCCCATTTGAAAGATGTCAAGTTCGATAATACACTAATTGATACAGCCTCCGAGTTCAACATCATCACTGTCAAGACCCTGAGGACTGCTAAAATTTCAAAGCAGGAAGCTACTCGCAACCCGACTGTGATCAAGGGCTCGGAAGTAGAATTTTTGGATGCTTATGGGAGCATTGACCTTGACATAAAAATTGGTGATGCTCCAACACATGCTCAGTTTTATATAATCAAAGAACATCCGGATTACGACATGATATTAGGGCGCCCATGGGTACACAAGGCGCATTATTTACCGGTCTCGGTACCTGAAAGAATCTCCAACAAGATATCAAACCCCGAAGACTGTTTGCTGCCATACCTGCAACTTGCAAACGTGACACAACTTCCTGGAGAAAGCCTGTCATCTTACATCAAGAGGTTTCGAGCTCAAGTAAGTCTCACTGAACAACCTTCTTTACCAACAGTCAATTACCCTCCTGCTGGACCACATGGGACTGCTTCACCTGACAAGCTGACCACCACCAAGAGGTGTGAGTGGAGTAGTGGTCCCTTTAAGCATTTTTCCAAGAGATTGAAATCGGTGAAGGACAATGCATCCCGGAAGCAAAACATCACACCCAGTCCAAATCCGTTTCAGATTGGAGACATGGTAGCGAAAGTGTCCACGTTACAAGTTGGAAGTGTTGCGGTGAAAATAACCGCCCAAACTGATTTGTCGGCAAAAGAAGAGGAGGCGTTCTTAGTGGAAGATGTCATCTCAGGCGGTTACTGTCAGATCATCAACGCAGACAATCTCGAAGGCGTGGTTGTCCACTCACACTGGCTCAAGCCCTACCACACTTAGGCACGACACCACTATATCCCTTTGGTTTCCTCCGGAGGAATACCTCCAAAAATTTCCCTTTTATGCAACATTTGAAATTCCTCCAAAATGATCGCACTGCTTGCTTTCATATTAGGGTTTCAATTTTCAAGTAATCAAAACTTTTATTCCATGTTCAACAATTTTCACCCGGACATGCCACAAAATTTTGAGTCGTCCTGAGCCACAATCACCCAGAAAGAAAACCCTAAAAGATAAAACTTTATACTATTGAGGAATGGAACACATGGAAAGGAGGGAGGAGGAAGGTATCCCGAAAGGTCTACTCCGACAGAGTCACAGGAAGCACTAGCAGGTTCGTGACTTCATCATGGCATTGTTTCTTTTATCACAAGAATCACATGTAATTAAATCAAGACATATCAATTGAATAAAAACTTCTGTTCAAGACAAGCAAGTAAAGAAGAAAACCTTGCACTCAGCCGTCACTAAGCACAAGGTGAAAAATTCCAAATCAAAGGAAACACTCAAAAGGGGATAACAGAAGGGTTCAATTGTTGGTCTCCTCCTCACTACCATCAGGATCCACCCCAGCATCATCACCGTGGGAAGTTTTCTCCTGAAACACCCCAGCCTCTCCCCTGGGTATTTCTACAACAACATTCTCCGCTCCAGCACGATCGACAAGACTACCTTCCGCACCTTCCATAGGATCCACCGCAGCCTTGGAGATTATGCAAATTACCTTCAGGCGCTCAGGATCATCCATATCAGAGTCGAGGATTATCACACCATCCCGGACGGGGTAGTCCCACTTTGCATCATTTGAAGGTGGATCAACCCTCCGCCTATTCAGACGAGTTACGAACCTCTCAGCTCTCGCACTCGTTGGCACTCGAGGTGTCTCGCGCTCCCACTTCGTCCGCAACGCTTATTCATGCCTCAATTTTTCCTCCATGTCAATCGCAGCTAAAAGGGAATAGATGTGTCCCCTAACAATAGTTAGATGCAGGATGGACATCCCTTGTATGGCACGCCCGACTTCGCGGAGAGGAAGATCGATTTTAGTCATCACCTCCTCATGGGCGTTATATTCAGGCTTGTCAACTTCAAAACTTCTTTCTGAAGAAGTTACAGAGTGATCATCTCTAACTCCATCCATGATGAACTGCAAAAAGTGAAGAAGTTATGGTTACTACAAGAAGATCATTACCAGCGTTTGGAGGAAATCCATATGAACATGGAGCCATACCTGAGATGTTGAGAAAAGCGATTGTTTGATGATAAGAAGGAGACTCTCGAAGCCTTTTTATATTCCACCGAACCCCAGGGGAAGGGAAGTCTATGTCTGCCGCTTTCAAAGGCTATCAGCCCGGGATTGTGATTAACAATACTTATCGAATACATGATACTTATGAGGCGCATATGAAAGTATGCAGAACTAGGAAGGCCAAAGTGGCTCAACTCACCCAGCCATGCTACCGCCAACCGAGATCGACCGTTAGAAGGATCGGCCCAACCAACTGGGCGTTCGCGTGGCATGCCTTCTCCCACACGGTAAACGTGCATTTACTCTAGCCTTGGTTATTTTTATGTAAATTATCACCATCTCATGCCTACCCGCAATAGTGTAACCATTGCGTGCTAGACATGGGACTTAATGTTGATGATGGATTTTGATTAAAGGCTAAAATGTTAAAAGCTAATTTAATAGATTGCCACCCTACAAAGGATGAAGCCATGAATGATGAATATTTCTCACTTTATGGATTTACTGGAGCATGCGAAACCATCCCTGTGAAATGAATATACCCAGAACGGAGCATGTAGCAACCATCCCGATTTTATAGCATTACTGATTAATGCATGAACAACCTTATATTTCTTGTATTGATCTTGGAAACCCCATTATTGGTATGGCATGAGGACTGAGTGTTACTCCCAGCAGAGTAACACAAATCTCCGAGTATCAATAGTGAAGCATGCATGAAATACCCGTACAGGCTACCTCACGACGGTTTATATTAGCCCCGTTGAGTGCGAACAAGACTACCCATGCTAGTCTCACATGAAAAAAACAATTGAAAAATAAGCTTTAAAAGAGTTGCGACCGTCCAACTTCGCAGGCATGGTTGGACGGCTTAGATAGCGATTCGGTCAGAAGGGAAAGTGTCGGCGCGCCAACCAGCGGACCCCCTTTCCACCTGCATGAACAGTTTTCCCATGGACAAGCCATCATGCAACCCGCGGCCGCCCAAACAAGGTTTGCACGATCCAAATTGATCACGACCATCCAACTTCGCAGGCATGATTGGATGCCTTAGATCACACGCGGGACCGAGTATCATGCATGCATGAGATCACCGCCGGCCCACCTCCCTGATGGTGCAATCGTCTTCCCCATGGGAGCCGTGAAAGGCAAAATACGTTAGCATGAAGGTTGCGGCCCGCAAACCCAAAAATTAGGGTTTGCGTGACAGTTGCGACCACGCAAATTTGGGCTAGCGTATGAGAACGAACGGGAGGCGCAACCACCGGACGATAGCGCCTGCGTGCTCACCATGGGCCCACCTCCACGGTGCACCAATCGGCTGGCGCCCATGACATCCGTACTCCTCGATATACGCGCCCAAAGGTAGCATGTAAGGTCCCCTTCTAATCTCGGCCATCCATCATCGCAGGCTAAAACGGGCTACTTAGATTGCTCCGATGTGATTCAACCAAGCATGGACGTGTAGATTGGCATCTCTCATGCCTACATGACCGATCGACTCCTCCATGCACGCCACCCAAGGCCAAAAACCGTTGGGTTGAAAGTGATGGCTTGCAAGTCTTCCAAACCCTAATCCAACGGCTACTTTCAAACAATCCTATCCGTCCAACTTCGCAGGCTTGGACGAATATCCTAGAAAGGGAATTAGGCGGCAAGTGAGGTATCAACGTGATCACCATCCACCGTACTTCCCCATGGCATAATCGGCCAAGGAGGGGCCCGCTCATGCGACCTCCAAACAACGCATGAACATAGCTAGTTGAGGCACTTCAACTTGCGACTTTTTCACTAAAAGTATTAAAATAACCATGCTTCAAGCATGTTGAGCACATTCAATGCTACACATGCATAGAATGAATACCTACAAATAACTCAGTTAATTCATCTAGCACCGTTTGCTACCACATGTGGGTCCTACGACTCACTCGAGACATTAATCATGTCACAAACTGGGGGATACAAACTGGGGTTTTGGTCTGGCGGTTTACAACGTGCTGCGTGCAACACGCCATCATAAGATCATGTCAGGGAAACAGGGACGGTTAGTGATGATAAGAGAAGTTGGCAAGCAGTCATGTGACACTAACACACAACTCCACTTCCCCATCACTCCACTTTCTCCACTTTCCCACGAGAAACGTGAGCAAGGCTTATCGACTTGTATAAATAGGTTCTCCTCCCTATTTCCAACAACAACACAGAAATCAGTGTTAATATCATCGTATTCAACACCCAGAGCCTGCGTGCAACACTTGTAAGCTTGCTCATCTTCTGTTACAAGTCATAAAAGCCTCCATCTTCACACTCTCAACACCTTCTTCGCTTCCCTCCCTAAGATAAACCTCACATCCTTCACTTTGTGACCGAAACAAATCTGGAACGACCATTTCTTGGTTTAGGCCAGAATTATACATATTATCTCTCGAATCAAAAGTGCTCACGTGCAGCACATTTGTTAAAGGTTTAAACTCACTTCTCATCCACACACCCCAAAATTACCTAAACCTACAGAAGTAGTTTTCACCCACAAACAGTGTTGCATGCTCTTGATTTTTTCAAAAGACTCCGTAACTCTATCGTGACCACGTTTGAAATACGAATCCATGGCTTCGAATAACGTAACTAACCCACCATTACAATTATGAAGTTTCTTCTTCAACCGGTTATGAGATGACTCCGCCGTACTTGTAGCTTGGTTGTTATAATGCCTATATTGGTTAGTGAACGCCAATACGAACTTTTCTTTGTGCGGATCCAAAAAATTATCCAACAAATACTTCACAACACTTGGATAACCTTTTTTTCCAATGATCCACTAACATACGAGCTCTATCCTCATATTCTTCCACGGTGATAGAATAGGTCAAGGCTCTCCACTCCGTTTTGAAACTTTCCCATTTTAGTTCCGCCAACTTGTCATCCTTCTTAAATTTCTCTTTGGCATCCTTTTGTTGATGTAACAGTAACTTCTTTATTCTATCCATTACGCTCTCTTTTGTTGGATAGACAAGGCGCATGCACTTAGTTTCAATACTTTTCCACAAGTGGAATGTGCAAAGAAGGCTACGAGCTTCCGGGAAAACTCTCCTTATTTCATTCAACAAAGCTTGTTCCTTGTCGGTAATAATAACTTTTGGGGTATATACCTCTACGTAGAATAGCTTCACTTGGTTTAATGCCCACACATAGCTTTCTTCAAGCTCATCTTTCAAAAAGCAAAAACCAACACTAAAAGGAGCATTTGTAGACGTTTGCCCGACAAAGTTCAACAACGATATCTCAAACTTGTTGGTTTTGTATGTGCAATCCATCAAAAGGATTTGATGAGAGCACCGTGCCAACTTCACAAACTCAGGATTTGTCAACAAAAGATGTCTTATTTGTCCATTCTCATCATCATCGTGGAACACCGAATAATTATGCGTCTCCCCCAAATGCCTTAATTGTTGCATTTTAGATGTTAGCCAAAGTAGAAGCAATTTGTTGGTTTCTTTCCTTTAAGTGATCTAGGATATCAACGGGCTTCATACGAATTTGTGTCAGTGACTATACGATCTTCTCTTCTTCTTCGGTAAGCCGTCCAGCATAAGAGTGTGTTAGCAAAATCTCTGGTATAGGGTGGTTATGACTACCGCATGCCACTTTCTCCAAATACCACTTCTTTTCCGCGTTCCTTTTAAATTGAAGCTTGAAGGGGCAACGGGTCTTCTTAGTGAAAGTAGTTTGCTTCCTCTTTGCCTTTGTTACTTGTACGGTAACCTTTTTTGCGTGACTTTTATATTTTCCACTACACTTGCAAACCATTTGAAATGAACCTTCACTAATGGTACCATTACAAACTATGATGCACATAATCAACTTGCCTCGTTCTCTAGCTCAATGCTTTACATCATTTTTGTCCTCCCATGTCTCCTAGGTTAAATAGTGAAAGCTAGAATCTTCGGTGATAAGTTGATTTTCTAAAGGTTTTTCATCCATTATGGGAGGTACACTAACAATCTGGACAATAAGATACACACATTAGTATAAAAAAGAACATATATACAGGTACGGTTGGATACGATACATGTAGTTACAACCGTAACTCAATTGCGGTTCGTATATAGGTTCTATTACCAGCCGTAACAGACTTACGGTTTGTATTTTTTCACTAGTGACAAACCGTAACTAAGGTGACCTAAAAATAAAACATACAGAACAATATACGGTTGGTAAAAGAATAGATAATACAAACCGTAATGTAATTACGGTTCGTAAAAATTTACATATTACCAACCGTAAGAAGTAAATACTGCCATGCACATGAAGAGTTACAGTTGGTAACTACCAAAGGACATGTCCAAACGTACTGTAATTACGGTTCATCTCAATAAATTGATAGCAACCGTAACTGGTGTTACAGTTGGTTTTTCCCAAAATCGAAGAATTTACGGTTGGTATTTGAGAAGTTACGAACCGTGACACACAATTACGGTTGATAACTTTTTAATTACCAACCGTAAGTTCTTCTGAAATTTATAAAAATTTGATTTTTTTTTACGTACTTTAGAGAATTTTAAGCAATAAAAAGCTAATGGGAACTAGTTTAGAAGTATACCTTGTCATTTTCAGTGTTGGGTTCTTCACTTTTTGGGTAATTTCTTCAATTGGTTGAGATTGAGCTTCATCTTGGGTTAAAACATCTCTACCATATAACAAATACTCCATATCAGAATCTCCATCAAGAGGTATGTAGTACTTGTTTTCTCTATCATATAAAGATTCACCATCCTCAAATTTGGCACTGGAATCACTCATTTTGGTTGAGTGAATCTGTTAGAGCATTTCTTGATTGAACTTACCATGCGTTGGTATGTCAAGTGTGGTTGTCATATTTTAGTGAATCAAAACTCATGTTAATATTCGCTTGATATGTAATAGATTTATATTTCGTATAGGTTAGCTTGAAGATGTTAGGATATAAAGCATTACAAGTATTGCGAAGTCTTGAATATGTGAAGATGCGAGGAGCTACAACGACAATCATCCTTCCACATTGAGGTTAGTTGTATTTGAATTGAACTGTTTCATTCCCTATCGTATCTTTCAAGTAGTGTATATTGAAAACATAACTGCGAAGCATGATTGAACTCTAGATAGACGTAGTATTAAGGAATACAATACGAGATTTATTGCTTAACCATTAAATCTTGTAGATAAGACATCGTCATAATCAAATTGAATGCTATTGTGATTATGTATGGGTATAAGGTGAGGATTTCATCCTAGGGAACCATGAGTCATGTTTTCTAAGGAAGTAAGTTCATGATATGTGTTGTGAACCGAAAAGGAAATGGCTGGGAGTTATTGGTTATGGATTCATTGATTATTGAACAACCAATATGTGTGATTTAGTATAACCTTTATTGGTAGAACTAATCACAATATCCTGACTTATGTATTGGTAGAAATTTGATTAGTAAAACCAGTCTTTAGTAATCACCTTGGTATGTATCGGTTTTGCAGCTGCCAAAAGAGTGTGAGGGGAACCGATCCTTGTAAGGGGTGAAGGGAACCGATCTTATGAAGGGGTGTAAGGGGAAGCGATCCTTGTAAGGGGTGAAGGGGAACCGATCCTATGAAGGGGTGCAGTGCAATTAAGAAAGGGAACCGATCCTTGTATGGGGTGCAGTACATTCACAGTGAAGAGGGGAACCGATCCTGTGAAGGGGTGCAATGCATATAAGTTTAGATACCATGTATATGTAGGGAACCGATCCTAGTACCTAGTCAACCATATGTTTGGTAATCTAGTTGTGACTATGCGTAGTACTCACATGAGGTAGAACCGAAACTTTTTTTGGTTGAATCGCAAACCCATGAGTGTGGTTGAATGTTTGGTTTAATCAATCACGTAGTTCTTGAAAGTCAGATGAACCATTGTGTAAATCGGTTTTAATATGGCAAGTGTGAAATAAAACTTGCAAAGGAAAGATGTCGACAAACTTTGAACACGTGTTGAATTCCTAGTTGCTATTATTGTTCAAAGATATTCCTTAAAGGCTAAGTGGAAGAGAATCCCAGAATCGAAACATATAAGTTAAGAATCATTTTATTAAGGTTAATAATTTGTCTTGGATGGAAAGTATTGAGAATTGGTAATGTGCATTTGCTAATTGATTTTCCAAGAAATTTCGATTGTTATTTTTGGACAAGGCATTTCCAGGAATTATGAAAACCGAATCTGGTCATTTATGAGTATCTTGAGAATATTTTCGGCTTTGGAAATTCCTTGGTGTCCAAACTTCCAAGTCTATAAATACCGAAGTTTTCCTTTACTAGCAAACTAATCCTTCGTAACAATTTGACTTCCTCTTTGTCATTGTTACTGGTGAAGCCACCTATCGGAGAGGAGAGTAATCTAATTAAGTGAAATCTCTTACGTCCGATCAGTTTAAAGTCTTATTTGGGATTGATAAGCTCTAGCGCGACCCGTTGGTGGGAAACTAGATAATTGCGGTTTATCTTTGTTTTCGATTTGATTTGATTGACTAACGGAGGTTGAGATCTGTTTGCACCTAGTTTATTTATGCTTGAGAATCTTCTCTTCTGATATAAGATTCACTCAAACTAGTACAGAGTTTCGACAGGGATCTTTAGATTGTTGTTAGTTCTAAAAACGATCTTGTGATAATCCATTGTTAACAGACTCCGTTCTGTGCGCGATTGATCACAAGAGATTTAAGTGATTGTGTGCAGGTGTTTATTGAAGATCAAAGAAGATTTGAAGATGAAGAAGATATTGAAGATTTGTCTTGGGTTTTTATAATCTTTGGTGTGCACAATACTTGTTTGGGAAAAGAGGATCCAATTGATAATCGGTTTATCCTTGGGGTAGATTGTGAGATTGATCAATTGAAGTAGATCAGAATCAACACGGTTCCTTTATGGATTAGAGGTGTTGTTGGCTTAATCTTATTGATCTCCTTTAGGTGATTCAAACATAAGATATATCTAGACCTGGCGAAGGAGTTTATGTTGAGATAAATGGAAGAGCCTTTGTTCAACTCATATCACTTGGTTGAAGATAGTTGGTACCAAACAGATTTCTTGTTCCTTTACTGTTTGGAATACGAACCAAAGGAATTGTGCCCAGTACGTGAAGCTTGTCTATAAGTTGGTATAAGCGTCAACAAAATCTTGTTTTGTCGTTTACTTTTATTTTCGCATTATAATTGTTTTATTAAAATTAAAGTAAACTTCACAAACATTAATCTCCTATTACTTGATAAGATAATCCTATAGTGTTTGGTTAGGTCCGAACCTATTTATCAAGTAACACACTTTGTTGTCGTATTGTATCGATCCCATATCCATAGATAATCACACAGAGTGTGAAACCGATTTGTTGCATTGTCTCGATCTCGTATCCATAGACAATCACTTTTGGGGGAAAGGACTTATAGGTAGGAAAGCTAAAGCTTGAGGTATATTTGGGTACCCTCGCGTTTTCAATTGGTATCAGAGCAGGCAAACACGAAAAGATCTAACAATCTGTGTTTTGGTTGCGATCCAACCTATAAGAATGAATCCAGATGTTGATTCAATTAACGTTAGACAAGATGATGAGAGTAAGATCTCAAAGAAAAACAATGAAAATTGGTCTCGAAAGTCTTTTCGAAAATCAAAGAAAAAGTCTGGGACTAATGCTTTGATTACAGATCAAGTTTCTGATCAGAAAAAGATGAGTTCAAAACTCAAGAAACAAGATTCGGACTCACGTCCCTATAATAGTCAGAAATCATCTAAAGAGAGATTTGGTTCTCATATTTTCCCAAGTGCTGAGATTGGTAAAATGCTAGAAACCTTTTCAAACAAGTTGAAAAAATTTCAGGAAAGGGCAAATCGGTTGACAATCTAGATGATGTGGTTGATCTGATCGTTCGGTTGAAATAAGGAATATGCGAAGGTAAGTGAGAAATACTTAGTCTTCAAAATAATCTGATTGATTACGAGGAACAAAAGTTGACTCTATGAAACGAGGTTCACCAACATACTAAGAAATGTGAAAGTCTTGCTTTTTCATTGGAACACTCACAGATAAGAAACAATGTTCTTCTTGAATGTCTTCTTACTGAAACTTGTCATGGGGTGTATCTAAACAAATGTTTAGAAGATTATTTCAATCAAGGGATGAAAACCTTGAAAGATCATATAGAACGTCTTAAACAAAAGGCGATAGCAAACTGTCATTTGGTAGATCTGGATAAGACAGGCTCAAGCTCAATGAAGATACCATTATGGGCTCAAGAAATAATCAAGGATGTTAAGGATGGGTTTATGGCTCAAGATGAAGAACATGAATTTGTTCAAAAAGGAGGAATGTCTATATTGAGATGTTCAATGAGGTTTATCCTCATCCCAGTGCATGGTCACATTGGAATGTACTTTCTTTCTAGCCCAATCCTCGGATGAAAGGGATTACATATATCTGGGCTGATAATATCCACCAAACATCTGTTATTCGACATAGAGAGACTACACAATCTACTTTAAATTTAATCTGTCACTTTGGTAGAGAAAGTTTTCTTACATTAACTTGTGTAAAATGGATAAGGAAGTATTTGTTGATACCGATTTTTGGAGATATTCTCTGAAAAATTACTATGTGGATTTAACACATTAGATTCGCAAAATTATTTTCAAATCTTATCAGTATTATTTATTTAAGGCTGATATCTATATTAGGAATGTGTTAAAAAGTATTCAGTGTATTAGTACTCAAAGTGTCAGAGAACTTTTACAAGAGAATGAATTCTCAAACCAGATCTCAAGTACGACTTCTGAAAGCCTTGAGTGGAATGACTTCTAAGGATAATTAACATCTTGATAATACTGTCAAGAAATCTGGTTGTGAGAGCATCAATAATGAAGATGATGATATGATTCATCTACTTGTCCAAAACAGTTTGGATGCAAAGGTTGATATAATCAATCTTAGGCAAGTACTTCTCAGTACCATCGAAACTCATCATAAACATGCTACACTATTAAGATCTGTTATCCGTAACCAAAGAAAGCTGATTAAGTTTGGAATCGGTAATAGGGAGTATGCAAGGAATATTAATCGAAAGGTTAATGCGTTATCCTGTGAACATAATCAAGGTACTGAGTGCAGAATCCGTGATATCAGTAGGGATGTTGTTGATGAAGATCCTGAAAATTTTGAGGATATTGAGGATGATCTTTGAAACTTCGGTTAAAAGGATCATTAGAGATTAAGCTTTGCTGCTGTGCTTAATCTAAGTTTAATAGACATCAATTTGTGATTTCTTTCATTGATTGTATTAGTCTATTATGAATAAAACTATTATGAATAAAATTATTTAGTTTTGAGTAATTTTCTTGTGATAGTTTTATTGTTTACATAGCCGGTGCTTTATTGCTTTATATTATATGCTATGTATGTTTATGAGATGTTTGATTTCGGTTTTATTACTATGATATTCGATCTCATATGTGAACCCTCATGGTTTGGGTGACTTTTTGGTTTAGCAGGATTAGATTCCAACCTAATGTTGAGGTAGGCTTTATCAAAGGATTATGAGGGGTTCTTGTAGAAACAATATGTGAAAAAGTCACAATATGTTGAATCGGTTTTGGTTTAGCATAAAAGCATATGTGTTTCGACGGTTTTCGACTTTTGCTTGCAATAGTTCAAAACCGGTTTTCAACCTTTCTCTGGTAAAGGTTGAGGTATGTTGTTATTCTTTTTGCTTGCGCATAAGGATATTCAACGAGAGGTGATATTTCGTTATCGATCCTCCCTGGGCGAAGATGCAATCATATTGGAGGAAGTGGATGCGAAATTAAGGTAACAATGTTGTTAGTTAATTGTTTTCCTGTTTAAGAAAAGCCGGGTTATATATTATATTATCTATTTGCTTTTTCTTAACAAAACTTAGGTGCAATTGATTTATTATTCCATTATATATGCATGCGTGTGTGGATGTGTTTCAATTGATTCCTGTTAAGAAAAACTATTGTTATCTTACTTTATTGTGTGTTATCAATCGTTTAGGCTTACAAAAATTTGGTAAAATTGATGTGTGTTGATTCAATTGGTTCTAGTTAAGGAAAACCATTGTTGCCTTGCTTTTGGTTTGGTGTCAATGGTTTAGACTTACAAAAGTGCGGTACAATTGATGTGTGGGTTATTCAGTTGTTTCATGTTAAGAAAAACCTTTGGTATTTTGCTTTGGTACATTATCACTGGTTTAGGCTTACAAAATTTAGGTGCAATTGCAGTGCTTATAACGTCTTATGTTGATTCAATTGCTTCCTGGTGAGGTAAATAATTTTGCAAGTTGATTTACATTGGTTTGTATGAATTATTTATGGCTTAGCGAAATAATTTGCTTACGGGACGGATTGTTTAGTCCAATTCGATTCCGGATAAAAAACTAAGTTAATTTTTCCTAATACCCGATTTTTTGGCTTAGGTTCTACCCATCCTAGGTGCCTCACCTGACCTCATGGTACTGTTTTTTATGATGAGAGAGGAGCCCCTTTCCATTGTACCTTGTCCTTTCTTATATAGGCTTTCCCAAAAGCCCCTCATTTCGTGACCTCATGCCATGTGTCCTAATACTCCTTAATTACTCTTAATGCCATCCTTTTAACTAAAACCCTCTTCTTCTTTAATAATTCCTCCCATATCCCCTTGCTTCTTTAACTATTTTACTACTTAGACTTGGGCTTAGTCCCCAAGTCCTCCTATTTGTACCCAAATTCATCTCATTCCTATATGCACCCTTGGTATCGAAAAGGGGGCGGATTTTCAGGTATCAACATTAGTCCCATGACTATTGGGCTATTTATTTTAATAGTCCAATAGTCAATGGAGTCCTTTTGACGCCCCTCATCTCCTTTGCGGCGGTTTGCGTTTTAAATTCTTAATCGTGGGAGACGTTCTAACTGCCCTATCGTGCAAAACCCACTTCCCAGCGGTTACAGCTCTCCACTCACCCATGACTGACACGTCCATCTCTCAGTTTTACCTCCATATATACAGGCCTCTGTTAATTTTGCCTCCCTCAACTTTTCACTTCCCGTTTTACTCTTCTTGTGACTTCTCCTCGCCTTCGCTATTTCTACTAGTTCCTCTAGTGATTCATCCTCCAACGAAAGCAGCGATTCTCAGGATTTGGGCGACGCGGTTCAAGAGGCAGCGGAGGTGCCTGACATGGCAGAACTAATCTTACTAATCCCCGCTGACGGTAGGCAGTATACTCTCGCGGAATTTGCAAACAGTCCTGTTCTAAAGCGCGGTTTGAGGGAAAGAGAATATCGTGGTCACGAGCGATCCTTCCCTTTGGAAGACATCCTAACGTCTCGCCTCCTCAATCCCCCAGTATTGCGTTATCCTGCGGATCCTAAATGGCTTATGCGGCCGTAGTTAGAGAACATGGATACTTTTGGGTTTAGAGCGATCCCGCGTATGGCCATCCATCGTGGTGATTATAACCTCCCTTCTATCGATCTTAAATCCAGGGTAAAGACCCCTCCAGTGTATATTCATTGGGAAGCCAGGATGCGCGCTTTTTCTGAGCACGTGGCCGCATTTCAGGCGGCGGGTATTGAAGAGGCCATACGCTCTTCTGTAAAAAGGGAGGTTCATCGATGTATCCGTGATGTAATGCGACTCCTTTGCCGCTGGTCCCCTTTTCACACGTTTTTCACAGCATGGGGATAAACGACTGTCGTTCTTGAAGACGTAGTTGCTCTGACCGGGCACCCTCTTCATGGCAGTCATTCGTACGAGGAGGCGGCCGTTTACTCCGCGTTAAGTGATGAGGACAAGAGGTTATGTGCTTATCTGTTGACGTGTAAAGACGACTCCCGTACGTAGTGAACTGGTTCGAAAAGCTCAACCTCCCCAAGCGGACACCGAGAATGCTAAAGCCCAAGACAAGGCGGCGGCTCTGGCAGTGTCCAGGAAGGGAAAGGCCCAGATAAAGTCGAAGAAACAGAAGTCCCATCCTAGGCGCCTAGCCGAAGAACGATTATTATCCAGCTCTTCTCGCGCTTATAGGGCGGCTCACGGATTACCCGATTCGTCAGGGGTTGATTCTGACTGGGAAATCAAAGTTAATCGCAGTGCCTCTTTTTCTTTCTGGTTAAAGTTTTGGGGTTCGTAGGTGGTCGATGAGAAAGCGTTTCCCAACAAGCGTCAGGAACCAAATCCCCGGGCGGAGCATGCTGCCTTTTTCTTATTTTGGTTGTGCCATGACGTGTTTGAGTACAGTCCACAAGATACCATCAAAGATGATCTTGTGCCGATGACTGTGTTACTATCCCGCGGGGTTTCTTTTCCGCTTGCACCCATGTTCCTGGGGGGATTGTATCATCACCTTGATTTATTCTGCCGAGATATTCAGAAAGTCGGGTCTGCTAACAAAATTGAAACTTTCGTTCCCGCTTCTTTTCTCCAAGCATGGTATTGGGAACACGTTCCTCCTTGTGCGCCGGATCCTAAGATGCTCGCTTTTCTTCGCGACGAGGATGTACAGCAGGCAGATGGCTCCATGGCGCGGGTCCCGATTTCTTATAGTTATCCGCGGATGGCCCTGTGGCATGAGAAGGGAAAGGTTCCGAAAGCGGACCTAGGCAGACATTTGTACATAGCCAAAGATTTCGAGCCTTGCCCTTATCAGGATCATCACGCTGACCCAGCACACTACGACTATCTTGCTCCATTCGAGATTGAATTAGATTCTTCCACCCTTCTGTCAGAGGCGGATTTCGACTCTGTCATGGCTGTACTGCCTGGTTACCTTCCGGGTTTTTACGTGGGTAAGTTTATCGCCGTGTCTTATAATCCTGATCGCACGGCTAGGCAGGTGGGGTTTGACCAAGGAGTTCCTCAAAAGCTTAGCCCTCCCGACAGCTCCAACTCAGGGGTCATTATCGCTAGTTTCAATCGCTATGTTTATAAGGAGGCAGTTCGTTTGTCGGATCGCGGGATAGACTTCTCGTTCCGGCAGCCTATTCCTGCGCGTTATTTATGCATTACAGGGGGAGCTTATGAGTGCCGGGATTTTGTGAGATGTCGCGTGCTGAATTTCTTTCTTCGTGAACCATATCCTCCTCCCGAGTTGGTTATCCAAGAACTCCGCGATCTGCATGCATCTGGGAGAATTAAGCTTGATGACGAAATAGCTGCTCAGCATCGTCTTTTTCCCGCCAACAAAGGTCGCTCAGGGGACATTATAACTTCTTGGACTCCTCCGGAGGATTGTGAGCCCTTGAAACCAAAGGCAAAAAGAGAGACGCCTTCTAATTGTAAGCCCCCGAAGTTGACTGTGAAGACTTCAGCAAGTCCTGTAGTGTATCAGGTATCCTTACTCGCCCCTTTTTATCGTCATTCATCATTTTCATTCATCATCATTTCATTTTTTTTAACTAGGTGAGATGGCTGAATTAGTCCCCTTGGGTGGAAAGCTCCTTCTTACGTGATGGGAGCATATTTGAATATGCCCGAGTGCGATTTGACTGAGAAGAGCTTGAGGAAAAAAGCTAGACGAGAGGACCCTCAGTTATCTGTCTCGCGTCGATGTTCTTCTGCTAATGCTTCGTCTTTTCAGGCTCGCCGGGGTTACCATCGAAGCGCCTCACAGCCTCCTAGGTCAGCGGGTGGCAGTCCGATCTCTTTTGTAGATCAGTTGAAGGACTTGGGCATAAGTCTCTCTTCGGGTGGTGGTTGGGTGTCACCAAAATTGCACGTGTCGTCTGTTCGTCCTCTTGTGGCTGAGACTTATCGAGGGAGGGGCGACCCTCCTATATCTCCTAGTGCCGTATTGCATTCAATGAGCCCGTCGTGCTCAGGTCAGTCTGTTTTGGGTCGGTCCTCTTCCCACGTGGCTTTGGAAACCCACGATCCTTCAGGTATCTGCCTTATTTAATATGTGTCTTTGCTTCTTATTTTAATCTCTTTTCTCTCTTTCCTCCTTTTTTTTTTATAAAAAGAGGTTGGTTTCACTATGGTGCTTATTTATCGTTTGTCAGGTTCTGCAAGCGACTCCGAGTCTTCCAGTAGCTCTTCCAAGTCGCAAGTTAAAGTTCCCGAGGTTAGTTTTTCCGCTTCACTTCCTCCCTTTTTTTTTCTTTTTCTCTTTTTTTTAATACTTAATTCGTCATCGACCACAGGGTATGGGTAAGAAAGAGGGCGGGGCAAAGAAACTAAAGGATGCTCCAAAGCTCGATATGGATGGAGGCAAGCGTACTATTCTTAGCGGCGATAGGTCTTCCAAGCACGCCAAAGTGGGTGAGCAGGAGAACGCAGTAGTTACAACTGCTCGACCAGGACCTCCCCTTGGTCCTGAAACATCGAGTGTTCCTGAGCCGACTGGTAGCTTTGGTGACTAGTTCCTTTTTCCTTAAGTTGTAAGTGCATAGGATGCGGGGGTAGATCCTACGACGCACACGCAAGTTCATGGTTTCTGGGTTCCTACCACCTTTGCCGATGATTATAGGGACATTGTTGAGCATGGAGGTGGTCACATGGCTAAACCCGGTCTACTGGGCGTTTGTATTATGTGCTACATGACCCAGGGCCTGCTGGAGATTGCGGCGCAGCTTGCCCGCACGGGAAATGGTCCCATTGATGAAGCCAAGTTGCGGAGCTGTGAGGTAACTATTCAATATGCTTTGAATGTGCATTTTCCCGTGGAGTGGCTGATGGGACTGCTGAAGAAAGTGAAGGATCGAAACGAGCATCGTGGTCGGTTGATCGAAAAGATTTCGCGGTTGGAGACGCAGCTGCAGCAGCATTCAGAGACAACTTCCAGTAGGCGAGCTATTGTAGAGTCGTTGCTTGCTGACCTTGGTCGCGCTACTGACGAGGTCCTGCGATCCGAGGTTGTGGAGGGATATGTTCATGCGGAGCTTGAGGCCAAGCGGCGGGAGATGGAGAGGCTCTAATTTCTTTTATCTATTATGTCTTACCGCTTCTTTTGTTTTCAAATACAAGTGTGGATGTCCTTGGATTTTTTTTTTAGACTCTGTTTTTATTGTTGGATATTGTGGTTTTTATGTAATCGTTATATTTCGTCTGTATTTTCTTGGATATTGTGATTGTTAGGTGGTGTCATGTGGCTTTAGTTGCTTCACTTCGAAGAAATAGCGCGGCCAAAGAGACTGGTGAGTGTCGTTCAAGGGCGATTCAATCAGACGTGAAACGGAACGTGCGGCGTCCGCTCCCCTGTGCCTTTTATTTCTGCCATGTTCGTGGACTTATTACCAATCGAAGGACACACAGATTTTTTCACCAAGTTGTCCATCGTCTCGGTTGTAAGTTTCCTTGATGTATATTCGCGCGCCCTTGATTGTCAACAGGTCGCTTTTACAAGTTTATTAGTGTTGTAACGTTCTTGACTCCTCCTAATCTTAAAGGTTTTGTTAGCTGATTAAACAGTTTTCCCTGTCTTGAGATTCTTGGTAATCGTTCATTAATCGAGCTTTGGCTAGCTCGACTTCCCTGCAAAGTATACCTATCTGTCATTATTATTATTATTATCCATCTTTTTCAGAGGGTCGGGTATTTTAAACTTTGTGAAATTTTGATGGTTAATCAAGCGCCTTGGGCTAGCTTGAGACCTTTAGTACACTTGTTAGTCGATCGAGCGCCCTTGGCTGACTCGAGACCTTTGGTAGGCTTCATTGATTGATCAAGCGCCCTTGGATGACTTGAGATTTTTAGTAAACTTGTCAGTCGATTGAGCGCATTTGGCTGACTCGAGACCTTTAGAAATTCGTTGCTCGATCAAGATCCCTTAGCTGACTTGAGATCTTTAGTAAACTTATCAGTCGATCGAGCGCCTTTGGCTGACTCGAGACCTTTAGAAATTCTTTGATCGATCAAGCGCCTTTGGCTGACTTGAGATCTTTAGTAAACTTGTCAGTCGATCGAGCGCCTTTGGCTGACTCGAGACATTTAGAAATTCGTTGATCGATCAAGCGCCCTTGGCTGCTTGAGATCTTTAGTAAACTTGTCAGTCGATCGAGCGCCTTTGGATAACTCGAGACCTTTAGAAATTCGTTGATCGATCAAGAGCCCTTGGATGACTTGAGATCTTTAGTAAACTTGTCAGTCGATAGAGCGCCTTTGGCTGACTCGATACCTTTAGAATTTCGTTGATCGATCAAGCGCCCTTGGATGACTTGAGCTCTTTAGTAAACATGTCAGTTGATCGAGCGCCTTTGGCTGACTCGAGACCTTTAAAAATTCGTTGATCGATCAAGCGCCCTTGGCTGACTCAAGATCTTTAACAAAGATTTTTCAAAGATTTAGGAAAAAAAATTCATTATCAACTTATTTTATCATGGGTGGCGATTACAGCCTGTTCCGCTTGTCGTGACGCTTCTTCAAGAGCTAATGGCGCGGAAATGGATTGTGGGTGATTGTTTGCTTCGCTTTACCGATGTCTCCTGCTGCTCTCTTACGCTCGTATATATTCCACAGAACAAAACATTCTTTAGTGGGATGTCCGAGTCTCCGATGGTAGTGACAGTAATTGGTCAAGCTCTTATCTATCTTGTTAGTGTCTACTATAGCTGGGGGAAACTGGATCCCATCATAAGCGACCCAGTGGTTTAAGAGTTGGATTGCTTCGCCTTTACTGCATGGGAGTGGCGGGGGCTCATCATCTCACCTTCCCCGTCCTCCTTTCCCATGGTACCTCCCTTGGCTTCGCGATCTGCTCCAACTTTCCTCCATCGCCGACTTCCCTAAGAGCGGAACTTGTGATACATCGCTTACTGTGGTGCGCCAGCCGGGTCCTGGAGGCACGTCTATTATGCAGTCTGCGATTCTATCTGCTGCCTCTTCTATCTCTACGAAGGTCCGGAATATGAAGTTGATTATATTTCCCTTGAAAGCTGGATTCATTCCTTGTACACAAATTTCTACCAGTGCCTATTCGTTGATGTCTTCGTGACAATCCAGAGTTAGACGCATGAACCGTGTGATGTATTTTCCAATATCCTCCCCGAGTTTCTGCACGTTCCTGCTTAAGTCTATTGCGGTGATCTTCCTTTTAGCTGAGTATAATTTTCCCAGAAAAATTACGGACATCTCTTTCCAAGAGTCAACGTTTTCCTCTATTAAGTTATCATACCAGGAGAATGCTGTCCCTGTCAGCGACTTTGGGAATTCCTTTAAACATAATATTTCATCATTGACCCTGTCGTTCATTGTCGATAAGAACCGGATGAGATGTTCCCTAGCGTTACCCTGTCCTTCGTAAGTTTTGAACTTCGGGAAAACGTAATCTTCTGGGTACAAGTATTCTTGGATATGCGCTGGGTATGGGCTGCTGACTCGGCAGAGGTTATCTTGTTTTAATACGCGATAGTTCTGCTCCAAGTATTCGGAAATATCGTCCCCTGCCATTGTTGTCACCTTATCGTCTAGGTATTCTTTTTATATTTCTTCCTTCGAGGTATTCTGTCCATCCTCAACCGCTTGGGCGATCCACTTCTCCAATTCTCGCCTCCTTCGAGCGCGTTGCTTTAACTCTGCGTGTATATCTTGAAATTCTGATGATACGATTCTCTTTGGCTTATCTGTGCGATTCTATGGTTGCTTAATGGTGCGTGAAATCGGTGTTTCCTCTTCGCTATCCTCTTCTATAATTACCTGATCGAAATTGAAAGGAGGCTGGTTAGGCTGCTCCCCTTCAACATGTGGATGCGTGCTCCCCTCTCCTGTCATTTGTGATCTAGGCACGAGTCTCCGAGTGTGGTCGCCAAATGTTAATACCCTATTTTTTGGCTTAGGTTCTACCCGTCCTAGTTGCCTCACCTGACCTCATGGTACTATTTTTTATGATGAGAGAGGAGCCCCTTTCCATTGTACCTTGTCCTTTCTTATATAGGCTTTCCCAAAAGCCCCTCATTTCATGACCTCATGCCATGTGTCATAATACTCCTTAATTACTCTTAATTCCATCCTTTTAACTAAAACCCTCTTCTTTTTTAATAATTCCTCCCATATCCCCATGCTTTTTTAACTATTTTCCTACTTGGACTTGGGCTTAGTCCCCAAGTCCTCCTATTTGTACCCAAATTCATCTCATTCCTATAGGCACCCTTGGTATCGAAAAGGGGGTGGATTTTCAGGTATCAACAATTCTGATCTTAGTTTGTCTTATCGAAATGAGGTTTCGGTTATTCAAGTCTAATCGAATGCCTAAACAAAGAAATACTAGTTAACTAACCTAGTATTTGGTTTGTTTGAAATTGAAAGGTCTAAGAGTGGATACTTAGAACCTGATGAGAAAAATGGAGTGCATACTTTATTTTGGTCTTGTCGAAATAAGCGGTTGTACATACGCAACCGGTTTAGCAAAGGAGCTAATTTGATTAGTTGTTTTTGGTTTGCTAAACTATGTGGGAAAAATTGCTTCGGGCATTTATTTCCTTGATAACACTTCAAAATAAAACTACTTGTAGTTTCGGTTTTGATGTTGGTTATCAGAACATGATGTGTGGAACCCTCGTGCATAACTCTACATGTTTGCAAGTCTATTATGAGATTTGTAAGATTATTTTCGTGTTATGTCCTTTGTCTATTCACTTCTTTGTCATTTTTGTGACAAAAAGGGGGAGAAATATATGGAGTAAACAGGTGATACTTGCATTGATAGTTAATTGGTATTGATTGGTATCACTAGGGGAAAGAACATTGGTGCTTGAATGTTATATCTAACGAAAGAGTGAAAGCATAGACTAAGGGGGAGTAACATGTCATATGGTGTATAACAAAGCCGTGCAGATTGAATATCTACCTATCTTCCTTAGGGGGAGTATTTTGCTTCGTGATTATGATGGCAACAATGACATTTTCGGATTAGATGTAAGCAGTTTATCTGTGTTGTTGAATCAGGAGTCAAGCAAATGTATGTTGTTTATCCATAATGATGTAAGAGTTTTGTCACTACAATTGACAAAGGGGGAGATTGCTAGATCATTGCTCGGCTGAACTCACCATGCGTTGGTATGTCAAGTGTGGTTGTCATATTTTAGTGAATCAAAACTCATGTTAAGAGTCGCTTGATTTGTACTAGAGTTATACTTCGTATAGGTTAGCTTGAAGATGTTAGGATATGAAGCATTACAAGTATTGCGAAGTCTTGAAGATGTGAAGATGCGAGGAGCTACAACTACAATCATCCTTCCACATTGAGGTGGTATTTGACATGAACTGTTTCATTCCCTATCGTATCTTTCAAGTCGTGCATATTGAAAACATAACTGCGAAGCATGATTGAACTCTAGATAGACGTATTATTAAGGAATACAATACGAGGTTTATTGCTTAACCATTAAATCTTGTAGATAAGACATCGTCATAATCAAATTGAATGCTATTGTGATTATGTATGGGTATAAGGTGAGGATTTCATCCTAGGGAACCATGAGTCATGTGTTCTAAGGAAGTAAGTTCATGATATGTGTTGTGAACCGAAAAGGAAATGGCTGGGAGCTATTGGTTATGGATTCATTAATTGTTGAACAACCAATATGTGTGATTTAGTATAACCTTTATTGGTAGAACTACTCACAATGTCCTGACTTATGTATTGGTAGAACTTTTATTAGTAAAACCAGTCTTAAGTAATCACCTTGGTATGTATCGGTTATGCAGCTGCCAAAAGAGTGTGAGGGGAACCGATCCTTGTAAGGGGTGAAGGGAACCGATCCTATGAAGAGGTGTAAGGGGAACCGATCCTTGTAAGGGGTGAAGGTGAACCGATCCTATGAAGGGGTACAGTGAAATTGAGAAAGGGAACATATCCTTGTATGGGGTGCAATGATTTTACAGTGAAGAGGGGAACCGATCCTGTGAAGGGGTGCAGTGCATATAAGTTTAGATACCATATATATGTGGGGAACCGATCCTAGTACCTAGTCAACCATATGTTTGGTAAGCTAGCTGTGACTATGCATAGTACTCACATGAGGTAGAATCGAAACTTGTTTTGGTATAAACGCAAACCCATGAGTGTGATTGAATGTTTGGTTTAATCAATCACGTAGTTCTTGAAAGTCGGAAGAACCATTGTGTAAATCGGTTTCAAGAGGGAAAGTGTGAAAGAGAACTTGCAAAGGAAAGATATCGACAAACTTTGAACACGTGCTGAATGTCTAGTTGCTATTATTGTTCAAAGATATTCCTTAAAGGCTAAGTGGAAGAGAATCCCAGAATCGAAACATATAAGTTAAGAATATTTTTATTAAGGTTATTAATTTAGTCTTGGATGGAAAGTATTGAGAATTGGTAATGTGCATTTACTAATTGATTTTCCAAGAGATTTCGATTGTTATTTTTGGACAGAGCATTTCCACGTGAAAACACGAGGGTACCCAAATATACCTCAAGCTTAAGCTTTCCTACCTATAAGTCCTTTCCCCCGAAAGTGATTGTCTATGGATACGATATCGATAAAATACAACTATACGTTTTCACACTCTGTGTGATTATCTATGGATATGGAATCGAGACAATACGACAACAAAGTGTGTTACTTGATAAATAGGTTCGGACCTAACCAAACAATATAGGATTATCTTATCAAGTAATAGGATATTAACGTTTGTGCAGTTTACTTTAATTATAATAAAAACAATTATAATGCGGAAAATAAAAGTAAACGACACAACAAGATTTTGTTTACGAGGAAAACTCCAAATGGAGAAAAACCCCGGGACCTAGTCCAGAATTAAATACTCTCAGGATTAAGTAACTACACAAGACAACTTATTTCGTATAGTTCAGACTAGTACCTAACTCTATAGTATACCTAGATCCTTTAATATCCCCACGCCTCTAACTTCTCGATAAGTCACGAATCCATGCTTATACCAACTTATAGACAAGTTTCAAGTACTGGGCACAATCCCTTTGGTTCCGTATTCCAAACAGTAAAGGAGCAACAAATCTATTTGGTACCAACTCTCTTCAAACAAGTGATATGAGTTGAACAAAGGCTCTTCCGTTTATCTCAACATAAACTCCTTTGTCAGGTCTAGATCTATCTTATATTTCAATCACCCAAAGGAAATCAATAAGACTAAGCCAACAACACCTCTAATCCTCAAAGGAACCGTGTTTATGCCGATCTACCTCAATTGATCAATCTCACAAATCTATCCCCAAGATAAACCGATTATCAATTGGATTCCTCTTTACCCAAAAAAGTATTGTGCAAACCAAAGATTATAAAAACCCAAGACAGATCTTCAATATCTTCTTCCTCTTCAAATCTCCTTTGATCTTCAATAAACACCTGCACACAATCTTGAATATTTTTGTGATCAATCACATACAGAACGGAGTCTGTTAACAATGGATTATCACAAGAACGTCTTTAGATATACAAACATTTTAAAGATCCCTGTCGAAACTCTGTACTAGTTTGAGTGAATCTTATATCAGAAAAGAAGATTCTCAAGCATAAAAAAACTAGGTGCAAACAGATCTCAACCTCCGTTAGTCAATCAAATAAATAGAAAACAAAGGTAAACCGGAATTATCTAGTTTCCCACCAACTGGTCGCGCTAGAGCTTCTCAATCCCAAAGAAGACTTTAAACTGAGCGGCCATAAGAGATTTCACCTAATTAGATTACTCTCCTCTCCGATAGGCGGCTTCACCAGTAACAATGACAAAGAGGAAGTCAAATTGTTGCGAAGGATTAGTTTGCAAGTAAAGGCAAACTTCTGTATTTATAGACTTGGAAGTTTTGACACCAAGGAATTTCCAAAACCGAAAATATTCTCAAGATACTCATGAATGCACAGATTCGGTTTTCATAATTCCTGAAAATGCTCTGTCCAAAAATATAATTGAAATCTCTTGGAAAATCTAATTAGTAAATGCATATTACCAATTCTCAATACTTTCCATCCAAGACAAATTAATAACCTTAATAAAAATATTCTTAACTTATATGTTTCAATTCTGGGATTTACTTCCACTTAGCCTTTAGGGAATATCTTTGAACAATTATAGCCACTAGGCATTCAGCACGTGTTCAAAGTTTGTCGACATATTTCCTTTGCAAGTTCTCTTTCACACTTGCCATCTTGAAACCGATTCACACAATGTTCACCTGGCTTTCAAGTACTACGTGGTTGATTAAACCAAACATTCAATCACACTCATGGGTTTGCGGTTTTACCAAAACAAGTTTCGGTTCTACCTCATGTGAGTACTATGCATAGTCACAACTAGCTTACCAAAAATATGGTTGACTAGGTACTAGGATCGGTCCCCACATATACATGGTATCTAACTTATATGTACTACACCCCTTCACAGGATCGGTTCCCATATTCACTGTAAAATCTTTGCACCTATACAAGGATCGGTTCCCTTACTCAATTGCACTGCACCCCTTCATAGGATCGGTTCCCCTTCACCACTTACAAGGATCGGTTCCCCTTATACCCCTTCATAGGATCGGTTCCCTTCACCCCTTACAAAGATCGGTTCCCCTCACACTCTTTTGGCAGCTACATAACCGATACATACCAAGGTGATTACTTAAGTCTGGTTTTACTAATAAAAGTTCTACCAATACATAAGTCAGGACATTGTGAGTAGTTCTACCAATAAAGGTTTTACTAAATCACACATATTGGTTGTTCAACAAATCATGAATCCATAACCAATAACTCCCGGCCATTTCCTTTTCGGTTCACAACACATATCATGAACTTACTTCCTTAGAACACATGACTCATGGTTCCCTAGGATGAAATCCTCACCTTATACCTATACATAATCACAATAGCATTCAATTTGATTATGACGATGTCTTATCTACAAGATTTAATGGTTAAGCAATAAACCTCGTATTGTATTCCTTAATACTATGTCTATCTAGAGTTCAATCATGCTTCGCAGTTATGTTTTCAATATGCACGACTTGAAAGATACGATAGGGAATGAAACAGTTCAAGTCAAATACCACTAACCTCAATGTGGAAGGATGGTTGTCGTTGTAGATCCTCACATCTTCACATCTTCAAGATTTCGCAATACTTGTAATGCTTCATATCCTAACATCTTCAAGATAACCTATACGAAGTATAACTCTAGTACAAATCAAGCGACTCTTAACATGAGTTTTGCTTCACTAAAATATGACAAGCACACTTGACATACCAACGCATGGTGAGTTCAACTGAGCAATGATCTAAAAATCTCCCCCTTTTTCAATTTTAGTGACAAAACTCTTACATCAATATGGATAAACAAATTACATTCGCTTGACTCCTGATTCAACAACACAGATAAAACCTGCTTACATTCAATCCTTGAAAATGTCGATGTTGACATCATAATAACAAAGCAAAATACTCCCCCTAAGGAAGATAGGTAGATAATCTAATCCGCACGGCTTTGTTATACACCATATGACATGTTACTCCCCCTTAGTCTATGCTTTCACTCTTTCGTTAGATATAACATTCAAGCACCAATGTTCTTTCCCCTAGTGATACCAATCAATACCAATTAATATAAATACCAATTAACTGTCAATGCCAGTATCACCTATTTACTCCATATATTTCTCCCCTTTTTGTCACAAAAATGACAAAGAAGTGAATAAACAAAGGACATAACACGAAAAGAATCTTACAAATATCAACAATAGACTTGCAAACTTGTAGAGTTAAGCACGAGGGTTCCACACATCATGTTCTGATAACCAACATCAAAACCGAAACTACAAGTAGTTTTATTTTGAAGTGTTATCAAGGAAATAAATGCCCGAAGCAATTTTTCCCACATAGTTTAGCAAACCAAAAACAATTAATCAAATTAGCTCCTTTGCTAAACCGGTTGCGTATGTACAACCGCTTATTTCGACAAGACCAAAATAAAGTTTGCACTCCATTTTTCTCATCAGGTACTAAGTATCCACTCTTAGACCTTTCAATTTCAAACAAACCAAATACTAGGTTAGTTAACTAGTATTTCTTTGTTTAGGCATTCGATTAGACTTGAATAACCGAAACCTCACTTCGATAAGACAAACTAAGATCAGAATTAACTTAGTTTCTTATCCAGAATCGAATTGGACTAAACAATTCATCCCGAAATCACATTATTTCGCTAATCCATAAATAATTCATACAAACCAATATAATCAACTTGCAAAATTATTTACCTCAACATGAAGCAATTGAATCAACATAAGAGTTATAAGCACCGCAATTGTACCTAAATTTCGTAAGCCTAAACCAGTGATAATGTACCAAAGCAAAATACCAAAGGTTTTTCTTAACCGGAAACAATTGAATAACCCAACACATCAATTTGCACCGCACTTTTGTAAGTCTAAATCATTGATACCAAACCAAAAGCAAGACAACAATGATTTTTCTTAACTGGAACCAATTGAATCAACACACATCAATTGTACCAAACTTTTGTAAGCCTAAACGATTGATACCACACAATAAAGTAAGATAACAATAGTTTTTCTTAACAGGAACCAATTGAAACACATCCACACACACATGCATATATAATGGAATAATAAATCAATTGCACCTAAGTTTCGTTAAGCAAAATTAAATAAATCATATAATATATACTTCGGCTTTTCTTAAACAAGAAAACAATTAACTAACAACATTGTTACCTTAATTTCGCATCCACTTCCTCCAATATGATTGCATCCTTGCTTCTTCGCCCAGGGAGGATCGATAACGAAATATCACCTCTCGTTGAAATCCTTATGCGCAAGCAAAAAGAATAACAACATACCTCAACCTTTACCAGAGAAAGGTTGAAAACCGGTTTTGAACTATTGCAAGCAAAAGTCGAAAACCGTCGAAACACATATGCTTTTATGCTAAACCAAAAATCGATTCAACATATTGTGACTTTTTCACATATTGTTTCTACGAGAACCCCTCATAATCCTTTTATAAAGCCTACCTCAACTTAGGTTGGAATCTAATTTTGCTAAACCAAAAAGTCACCCAAACCATGAGGGTTCACATATGAGATCGAATATCACAGTAATAAAACCGAAATCAAACATCTCATAATCCATACATAACATATAATATAAAGCAATAAAGCACCGGCTATGTAAACAATAAAACTATCAAGAAAATTACTCAAAACCAAATAATTTTAATAAATAAAAGATAGCTTTTTACAAGATAGACTTTATTTCACTAAATCAAAACTGTTGTCTATCTTGCTTGAAGAGATTTAATCTTCGTTTATTTCTTGAGAAGAACATTCATTTGGACCAAATGCTTTTTGACGTTCTTCTTCAATTCTTGACTCTTGATCCCAGAACTCTGATTCAAACTCCTGAATACTTTTAAGAGTTTCTATATCTTTTCGAGCAATAAAGCTCACTTGTTTCTGGAAACAGTCAAGTTGTCTCTCCATGCATTCAAGTTGATAAAGAAGCATGCTCTTGTAAGAATCTGATGAGCTTCTTTTAATGACTCCACGATTCTGATGGGAAGTTATCCCAGTCATTTGACTTATAGCCTTATTAGTTACAACATTGATGCTTACTCTATCTACAAAATCTTCTCCTCAAACCTGTTCAAAGATTTTGGTAATAATACACGGAAATCTGAGATTCCTTTTTATACCAGAGCTTGAGATAGAGTCTGATATCTTGATCATTTGACTGACAATAATGCCGCAAATATCTATTTGTGAATCTCCCTTTAGCAAGAAGGGAACAAATTCTGCAAAAGTCTTATCCCAGACAGACTTATCTCTTGTACTTGCAAAAATTGTTGCAAGAGCAAGTTTACCGAAAATCCTCAGATAAAGAGGTAAATCCTTTGTTGGTAATATGTCATTGACCCATTTGACCCTATTTCCAATAACGTGTGTTGAAATGGTATCGTGATCAATTTTAACATCGGTAATCAGGTGACTGCTTTCCTCACTGTACTTGATAGCATTAAATATGCTTCTTCGATCTACATAGCAGATTTCTCTACCAACAAGTGTCAAAAAACTGAGTTTTTTGTGATCAATGTTATGGATATTGGCATAAAAGACTCTTACCATATCTGGTGAATATTTTTCAAGATTGAAAAGATCTCCCCATCTTCTTTTTTGAACAAAATTCACATAGTCCTTGTTTCAGACATTTGGATCAAACTTATTTTCGGTTGAAAAATCCATTCCCCTGAGTATTTCATATTTTCTATAACAAGAGATATCAACAAAACTAGTAAGTTTGTGCTTACCTTTAATATTATTTGGGAATCAGAGTTCTCCTATATCTTTCTTCTTGAATCGTTTGATACCAGGCTTAGCCTTAGTTTTCCATCTTGATTTTCTCTTCATATTTGCGAAAATACAAGGAACCCTAGTTAGGGTTTTGTTCAATCTTCCCCACTATGTTCGAATACATAACAAAATATTATCTTTTATAGGAAGACTTGAAGCCAAAAACCGGAAATAACTAGTTTTAGGGAAATCACCCAAAATCGGAAACCGTGTCACGGTAGGAAATAATTCCGATCTTGTGTCTAGGTCTTTCTTTTGGAAATCCGACTTTCTATGGACTTGATCTTTAATATTTGACCCCATATATTTTTCCAATAACCCATATACTCTTATATTATCAATAGATAATATTTCTTGATATTTCAAAGAATTGGTAGAGCATATAGATATATAATTGAACAACATATGATATTCGTTGAGAACATCATTGGAGTCAATAGTCATGTATTTCAAAAGATCACTTGCTTCATTAAAACAGTTGTGAGGAGTATGAAGCAATCCATTGTTAATATATATATTAACCGAAAACACATTCCTTGAAGGAACACAAGGTTTCCAAAATCGCATCCTAGATTGCGAAACATTAACAGAGTTAAATCCGAAAATGTACATCCATATACTTTGGCTGGCTAACCAAAATATAATTAAGATCCCAGATTTAATTGGAATACAATAGCCATGATCCTTGCAAATCATAAGTGGAATCTTATCCATTTTCACGACATAACCTGTTACACAGGCCTTTGTATCATAGTTGCTCAACAACATCATATACAATCCTATGTTTACCAAAGGAATATGTAAGTCACTCAAGACATACATAAATATCATTCCTAATATCCTTAGGAATAGATGTATTAAATACTCCATACGTGAATTTCACTGAGAACTTGTGAAGTAATCAGATCTTGCAACGTTAAATGAATCACCAGATTCAATTCTTATAGGTTGGATCGCAACCAAACACAGATTGTTAGATATTTTCGTGTTTGCCTGCTCTGATACCAAATGAAAATGCGAGGGTACCCAAATATACCTCAAGCTTAAGCTTTCCTACCTATAAGTCCTTCCCCCCGAAAGTGATTGTCTATGGATACGTGATCGAGACAATACAACAAATCGGTTTCACACTCTGTGTGATTGTCTATGGATATGGAATCGAGACAATACTACAACAAAGTGTGTTACTTGATAAATAGGTTCGGACCTAACCAAACACTATAGGATTATCTTATCAAGTAATAGGAGATTAATGTTTGTTCAGTTCACTTTAATTATCATAAAAACAATTATAATGCGAAAATAAAAGTAAGCGACACAACAAGATTTTGTTGATGAGGAAAACTCCAAATGGAGAAAAACCCCGGGACCTAGTCCAGAATTGAATACTCTCAGGATTAAGTAACTACACAAGACAACTTACTTCGTATAGTTCAGACTAGTACCTAACTCTATAGTATACCTAGCTCCTTCAATATCCCCACGCCTCCAACTTCTCGATAAGTCACGAATCCACACTTATACCAACTTATAGACAAGCTTCACATACTGGGACCAATTCCTTTGGTTCGTGTTCCAAACAGTAAAGGAACAACAAATCTGTTTGGTACCAACTCTCTTCAAACAAGTGATATGAGTTGAACAAAGGCTCTTCCGTTTATCTCAACATAAAATCCTTTGTCGGGTCTAGATTTATCTTATATTTCAATCACCCAAAGGCAATCAATAAGATTAAGCCAAACAACACCTCTAATCCTCAAAGGAACCGTGTTGATGCCGATCTACCTCAATTGATCAATCTCACAAATCTACCACAAGGATAAACCGATTATCAATTGGATTCCTCTTTACCCAAACAAGTATTGTGCACACCAAAGATTATAAAAACCCAACACAGATCTTCAATATCTTATTCGTCTTCAAATCTCCTTTTGTCTTCAATAAACACCTGCACACAATCACTTGAATCTTCTTGTGATCAATCACACACATAACGGAGTCTGTTAACAATGGATTATCACAAGAACGTCTTTAGATATACAAATAGTATAAAGATCCATGTCGAAACTCTGTACTAGTTTGAGTGAATATTATATGAGAAGAGAAGATTCTCAAGCATAAACAAACTAGGTGCAAACAGATCTCAACCTCCGTTAGTCAATCAAATCAATCGAAAACAAAGATAAACCGCAATTATCTAGTTTCCCACCAACGGGTCGTGCTAGAGCTTCTCAATCCCAAAGAAGACTTTAAACTGAGCGGCCGTAAGAGATTTCACCTAATTAGATTAATCTCCTCTCCGATAGGCGGCTTCACCAGTAACAATGACAAAGAAGAATTCAAATTTTTATGAAGGATTAGTTTGCAAGTAAAGGCAAACTTCGGTATTTATAGACTTGGAAGTTTGGACACCAAGGAATTTCCAGAACCGAAAATATTCTCAAGTTACTCATGAATGCACATATTTGGTTTTCATAATTCTTGGAAATGCTCTGTCCAAAAATATAATCGAAATCTCTTGGAAAATCTAATTAGTAAATCCACATTACCAATTCTCAATACTTTCCATCCAAGACAAATTAATAACCTCAATAAAAAGATTCTTGACTTATATGTTTCGATTTTGGGATTTACTTCCACTTATCCTTTTAGGAATATCTTTGAACAAATATAGCAACTAGGCATTCAGCACGTGTTCAAAGTTTGTCGACATCTTTCCTTTGCAAGTTCTCTTTCACACTTGCCATCTTGAAACTGATTCACACAAGGATCATCTGACTTTCAAGAACTACGTGATTGATTAAACCAAACATTCAATCACACTCATGCGTTTGCAGTTCTACCAAAACAAGTTTCGGTTCTACCTCATGTGAGTACTACGTATAGTCACAACTAGGTTACCAAAAATATGGTTGACTAGGTACTAGGATCATTTCCCCACATATACATGGTATCTAACTTATATGCACTGCACCCCTTCACAGGATCGGTTCCCCTCTTCACTGTAAAAGCACTGCACCCCATACAAGGATCGGTTCCCTTTCTCAATTGCACTGCACCCCTTCATAGGATCGGTTCCCCTTCACCCCTTACAAGGATCGGTTCCCCTTACACCCCTTCATAGGATCGGTTACCTTTACCCCTTACAAGGATCGGTTCCCCTCACACTCTTTTGGCAGATGCATAACCGATACATACCAAGGTGATTACTTAAGACTGGTTTTACTAATAAAAGTTCTACCAACATCTTAAGTCAGGACATTGTGAGTAGTTCTACCAATAAAGGTTATAATAAATCACACATATTGGTTGTTTAATAATCAATGAATCCATAACCAATAACTCCCAGCCATTTGCTTTTTGGTTCACAACACATATCATGAACTTACTTCCTTAGAATACATGACCCATGGTTCCCTAGGATGAAATCCTTACCTTATACCCATACATAATCACAATAACATTCAATTTGATTATGACGATGTCTTACCTACAAGATTTAATGGTTAAGCATTAAACCTCGTATTGTATTCCTTAATACTACGTCTATCTAGAGTTCAATCATGCTTCGTAGTTATGTTTTCAATATGCACGACTTGAAAGATACGATAGGGAATGAAACAGTTCAAGTCAAATACCACTAACCTCAATGTGGAAGGATGGTTGTCGTTGTAGATCCTCGCATCTTCACATCTTCAAGATTTTGCAATACTTGTAATGATTCATATCCTAACATCTTCAAGATAACCTATACGAAGTATAACTCTAGTACAAATCAAGCGACTCTTAACATGAGTTTTGCTTTACTAAAATATGACAACCACACTTGACATACCAACGCATGGTGAGTTCAACCAAGCAATGCTCTAACACCAGGAGTTGTGAAAACCGAATCTGGTCATTTATGAGTATCTTAAGAATATTTTCGGTTTTGGAAATTCCTTGGTGTCCAAACTTCCAAGTCTATAGATACTTAAGTTTGCCTTTACTAGCAAACTAATCCTTCGTAACAATTTAACTTCCTCTTTGTCATTGTTACCGGTGAAGCCGCCTATCAGAGAGGAGAGTAGTGTAATTTGGTGAAATATCTTACGACCGCTCAGTTTAAATTCTTCTTTAGGATTGAGAAGATCTAGCGCGACCCGTTGGTGGGGAACTATATAATTGCGGTTTATCTTTGTTTTAGATTTGATTCGATTGACTAACGGAGGTTGAGATATGTTTGCACCTAGTTTGTTTATGGTTGAGAATCTTCTCTTCTGATATAAGATTCACTCAGACTAGTACAGAGTTTCGACATGGATCTTTAAACTGTTGTTAGTTCTAAATACGATCTTGTGATAATCCATTGTTAACAGACTCCGTTCTGTACGTGATTGATCACAAGAGATTCAAGTGATTGTGTGCAGGTGTTTATTGAAGATCAAAGAAGATTTGAAGACGAAGAAGATATTGAAGATCTGTCTTGGGTTTTTATAATCTTTGGTGTGCACAATACTTGTTTGGGTAAAGAGGAATCCAATTGATAATCGGTTTATCCGTGGGATAGATTGTGAGATTGATCAATTGAAGTAGATCGGAATCAACACGGTTCCTTTGTGGATTAGAGGTGTTGTTGGCTTAATTTTATTGATCGCCTTTGGGTGATTGAAACATAAGATAGATCTAGACCTGACGAAGGAGTTTATGTTAAGATAAACGGAAGAGCCTTTTTTCAACTCATATTACTTGGTTGAAGTGAGTTGGTACCAAAGGAATACGAACCAAAGGAATTGTGCCCAGTACGTGAAGCTTGTCTATAAGTTGGTATAAGCGTGGATTCGTGACTTATCGAGAAGTTGGAGGCGTGGGTATATTGAAGGAGATATGTATACTATAGAGTTAGGTACTAGTCTGAACTATACGAAGTAAGTTGTCTTGTGTAGTTGCTTTATCCTGAGAGTATTCAATTCTGGACTAGGTCCCGGGGTTTTTCTCCATTTGGAGTTTTCCTCGTCAACAAAATCTTGCTGTGTCGTTTACTTTTATTTTCCGCATTATAATTTTTTTTTATGATAATTAAAGTAAACTGCACAAATGTTAATCTCCTATTACTTGATAAGGTAATCCTATAGTGTTTGGTTAGGTCCGAACCTATTTATCAAGTAACACACTTTGTTGTCGTATTGTCTCGATCCCGTATCCATAGACAATCACACAGAGTGTGAAACCGATTAGTTGTATTTTCTCGATCTGGTATCCATAGAAAATCACTTTCGGGGGAAAGGACTTATAGATAGGAAAGCTAAAGCTTGAGGTATATTTGGGTACCCTCGCGTTTTCAGAATCAAAATCTAGGGTTTCACAAATATCACATAAGTCTTTTTTTTCTCTCCTCTAAACTTTTTCTTTTTCTTTTCATAACTCTAAAAATCTGATTTAGAGTTATTATAAGTGAAAATAAGTTATCACACTAATCTTGATTATCAAACACTTAATTTGATTATCAATCACTAATCTTGATTATTAACAATAAGGGTTGATTGGTCATTTCCATATGTTTTGTTATAAGGGGCACTTGAATTCCCACCTAATGACCCTTTTTGTCTTATTAGGTTTTCCGCCCTTCTAATGGAATCAGCCGCCCCTTTAACATGCTTGATTTTTGTCTGTGAAAAAACGGACGGAAATCATTTTATTTTATTTTGTTGAAATTGGAACTTTGTTTTTTGTTAGGTTTCAATTGACAAAAAAGTGGTCATAAAAATGAGCCCTTCCGATCGGTCGGTCGGCCCAATTATGGTGTTATGGCAGGTTTCTTAAAAGATAAAACCAATTTTGCAAATTTTGCTTGTTTGTAACTTAGACATCTTGAGTTATTTTTTTTAGTTGTTGTTTTTGAAAATATCCTGGTAAAGGGGCGGTAGGAAATGGTAGAGGGGCGGCAAAGGTGATAGTAATGTCCCTATTATTGGTTAGGGGGTGTCCTTTAGGGCTAATAAATTGACTACATTACCCTTTTCACCTCAAATGGACTAATTTATCCTTGATTTTTTGGTTGAAAAGACTAAATTATCCACCATCATATTTCAAACTAAATTAGAAATGTGAATAATCAAAATCAGTTTTATTTTCTCATTCATCTTCTTTTCTACTCCTCCATTTCCATTCTAACCATAAACTCCATTAAAATCGATCGAAAATTTCATCGTGATTAATCGGCGATTATCAATAGTAATACTCGTTGATTGAATTCTATAAAGATGACTAAGAAGAAGAAAGTTGACGAAGATTCAACGGGTTCAATTCCAAACCCCTCAATTGGTGAAGAATATCAATTCCAAACCCCTAAAGTGGACAAATCAGACGTAATGACTTATATGAGGTATTTATTCGAAACCCATTTATTAGTTTTGTTTGTTGTGTTCAATTTCAGTGTATTCTCCATCAAAAATTAGGGGTTTAGGTTAAAAATCATATTTCAAAGTCTTGATTTGTTAGAGATACGATTGGAATTGGTTATGTTACGAACCGTATCTGTTGAATTTGATGCCTATACGGTTTGTAACTATCAAAAATAATCTCAAAAACCAACCGTACATTCTTGGTTCTGAGAATTTTTCTCAGATATGGTTGGTAATGGAAACCACAAAATCAACCATATTTTTTTCTGCATGTTTGTTTTTTTACAGTCGGTTAGTAACTCTTAGTTCATTATCAACCGTATTTGCATACAGTTTGTGTGTATGAGTTTATTACCAACCGTATTCGTCATGTGTGGAATTTTTTTTGAACCTAAGTACGGTACACAAATTTGTTTAATTATGCACCGTAGGATAATTACGGCATGTAACTTTGTTTTAGTTTTCAACCGTATATCATTCTGTGTCTTACCATTTTGTTTCAAATGCGTATATGGTTGATAATGAAACTAAAGTTACCAACCGTCTACTTATAAGGTTCCTAAGGATTAATAAGTTACGAACCGTATTTTTATACGGTCCGTAACTAATGTCTAGTTACATACCGTAAATTATCCTATATCCCAAAAGTGATTTTCAAGGTATCATACGGTTGAACCCGATACCAAAGTTATCAACCGTAATTTGACACGGTTTGTAACTAGTTCCAAGTTAAAAACCGTATGTTATTTTAGTCACAGTGTTTTTGGTTTATTTGTTTCTATCTTGTTTGTCCGACCTTTAAGAAATCATACAAATGTATTGCTTGTGTATGAATCCTGATAGGGTGAAGAAAAAGAGAGCGAATAATTTAACTCCGATTGATCATACACCCACCCCTCGCCGTGACAACCATTTATGTGTAGATTATAGAAGTGACCCCAAGAATGCCAAGAAGAAGAAGAATCAATTTGAGATTAGTCTTAGAGAACCATCTGTAAGTAACTTTGGGGTTGAATTAGAAGGAACTGAACATAATGATCAAGATATTGAAGAGGTGGTAGTTGAACAGAACCTTGAAGAAACTACACCTCAAGGTGATAATGCAGAAGAGGAAGAAATTCCTCATGAATCCAATGACGAGGTAGGAAAGAACCATGATGAAGATGATTATGAAGATGAGGGGGAAGAAGAAGAAAATGAGGAGGAAGAGGGAAGAAATGATGATGAAGATGAGGAATAGGAAGAAAATGATGAGGAAGATGAGGAAGAGCAAGAAAATGATGAAGAAGGAGTACAAAAAAAGGGGAAAGAAATTGTTCCAACAACATATCTAGCTCGTCCTAAACCAAGGAAAGAAAAGAAGCCGAGAAAGGAACCCGCAGATAAAGGAGCGGATATTCCTAAAGGAACAGACTTGTTGCCAAAGAAGAAGAATAAAATACCTTGGGGAGAAGCACCAGATAAGTCCTCAATCTTATTTGGTTATACCAATTCATGGGCCGCAAAAGTCTGTGAGGCTAGGGTATGTTTCTCTTAACACATTGTTATAAGTAATTTCGTTTTTTTTAGTTTATCTTTATGTATATTTAATTTATGTGAATTTAACTAAATATGTTTATATATATATATATATATTTAGGATCATGGAAAGGCGAACAAATAGGTCAAGCGTCAAAGGGATGGTTATTGGCCATTAGGAGAAGAATGTGCTGATATTCAAAGTCTAGTGTCAATTTCAGGATTAGGTCTTGGAGTTCTAAATACCTAATCGGAGTATGATAGTATTACAGTCTCTGCCTTCAGGAAATGATATTAGCTAGAAACCGATACGTTTCATCTCCCATTTGGAGAGATGACAATAGTACCGGACGATGTGAAGAGCATTCTTAACTTGGAAGTTGAAGGAAAATCCGTGTATGAAGGTCTAGATAACAACATGTCTTCGAGTGATATTTACAACCTTGTTGAAGAAACACTTGGGTAGAGTAAAGACAAGACCGAGATGGAGTTTAAGTTGGCCGGTGGTTATGATCCTAAGGAACCAAACAAGATTAACAAGGTAAAGAAGCTGTTGTTAAATAATTTGAGGGAGAAGTTTGGAGACACGCTCAAAAGGCAAGAGGCAGGTGAAGTGATAGATGACACAAGAGATATGCGTACAGCCACGGCGTATTTGTTGTATTCTATTGGGACCGTATTCATGCCTGATAACTCTGGAAATAGGTTGAATGTTCATTACCTAAAATTGTTGAAGGATTTGAAGAAGACTGGAGAGAATTCTTGGGGCACCGTCACGCTTGCATATCTACTTGAAAGTCTAAGAAAGGCCTTGAGAGTTGGAGTTACAGAAATTGCTGGGAATGTTGCGCTTTTAATGGTAAGTTTGGTTACATTTTACATTTTATCATTTATGATTGTTTGTTATATTTATCTTTTGTAGTCGTGTCCTTAAATTGTTTTATAATTTTTTTCTAGGCATGGATATATGACCACTTTCTGAGACTGAGACCTCCTACTGAATGAGAAGAACATGATCATGGACCTACATGAAAGAAGTTTATGTTCACTGGTACACAAAAAAGGTACAAAGAAGCGAGGCTCATAGAAGTTAGGCAGCAAATAGATGCCTTCACTATTGAAGATGCTATCTTTGACCCGTATTTCAGAATTGAAAATAGAGTTGATGTTCGTCATTTCATACCGACCGCTGGGTACAACGGACCATTGTATCATGCCACATGTTATGTTATGACCGATCCTCATCGAACTCTACGACAAATTGCTCATATTCAAACAAAGGTTGTTAAGGAAAACTTCACATTGTCCAAGGAAGTATCCGAGACCAAAGGAGCCACTATTGTACTCAACTACCGCCCAACCCCGACGGTTAATGTTTGGAACAACCGCCTCCAAGTTAGATTCCAACTCCAAGCGGGAGAGGCAACGGCTTGTAACAACACAAAAAAATCCGTTCATGATTACATAGATTTGTATTATCATTTTGGTCACCCACATGTGCTTAATACTGATCCGGAGGCCCAACCACTCATTCAAAAGGCAATAAAAAAAGGTTGCTGCCGAGGAGGGCAAGGAGATAAAGGGACTATTTGGTATGACTTGGAGGAAATTATATTTCATGTCGGTACATAAATTTGTTATCCTCAGAACTTGCAATTGAGTTATAATTTATTTCATGTATTATGGAATAATCTCTTAAGACTATTTGTTATGTGTTAATAGAAGGAGCAGGGACAAAAGTTGGCTAATAGTATGAATTCATGCATCGATGCTAATGGTGTGATTGAAGTTCCTTAGCAAAGGATATTAAAAGAGCAAATAATGAACATGCATGATCCAAGGAGGGCAGAATTGTACGCGGGGTTGGTCACGGAAGAAAGAGGCACAAAGATGGGCAGAAAGTCAAGTGGAGGTGCGAGTACTAGACGAAATCAGACGTCACCTTCATCTAGCAGCGAAGAGACGCCTTTGGAAGAGGATGCGCATGGTGTAGGTACCAGCCAAAGAGGTGGTAGGGGTCGCGGTGTTCGTAGTGGCGGTGGTTGTCATGATGGTCCTCGCACTCGTGGTGGTGGTACCACCAAAAAAATAGGTCGTGGTCGTCAATGTTAATTATGGATGTGTGACATTCGATAGGAGGACTTATTTTTACTTCTTAGCTTTGTGTGGTTGTTTTCAGTTTATGGATATTATGAAGAACAAATGTGTGTGTGTGCTTAGTTTTCAGTTTATGGATATTATTAAGAACTAATGGTTGTATGGATATTATTTTAGCTTATGGATTTATGTTTTATACGAAATGTGTGTTTACTTACTAGGAATGATTTAAAATAGAGGTTGATCTCAAGTTGTTCTATAGATTACGGATGGTATCAAAAAAATATTTAGAAACCGTAGACCTCTTACGGTTGGTAATTTTAAAGAACTATGCACCGTAGGACATGCACAGTTTGTAACTCCAATATATTACAAACCGTATATTGCACTGTAAGCTCAATCATCGGAACTTCAAACCTACAGTTGGTAACTATAAAGACTAATGAACCGTACGGAAAATACGGTTGGTAACTTTAAAGACTAACAAACCGTCACTTACACTGTAAGTTCAAGAATTGGTTAACTCCTACCTACGGTTGGTAACTGTAAACATACATATTGAACCGTAACTATGGTGTATCAAAATTTGTACAGAGTTACGTTTTTTAATGTACCAACGATTACCAACCGCAACTCTGTACAAATTTCATACACCAGAGTACCAGATTTACGGTTTTTAATGTACCAACGATTACCAACCGTAACCCATTTATTTCTTGGATATTCCTCATCTTATCCACTTCTTTGTCATTGGTTGATTCGAAAATATATCCGTTGAAACTTTCAACTACTTTTTTTCTTCAAAAAATAGATATCGTATGTGAACAAAATACTTCATATATTATTATCTAATAAAATAGATATGATATTTTCACTCTTAATCATATCACATTTGGTCAAAATACCAAAACATAAAATATAAAATATATTACACCAAGACTTGTAAACATTTAAGCATCATCTTCATCATCGGTCATAACTACTATGGATTGCTTCAGCATAGACAATATTATGGCCTTCCATGTTTCACTCCTTTCCTCAAATCGATTGCACCAAGTCTTGGGGAATTTACCATCACAACCAAATTGGCTCCACAATGGAGGTAATCATGCAATCGGAGGCCGATGTAAATATTTCCTTCCACATTCCCCATCACAATAGTTTTTGTTATTCACATATCTTCGATAAAAGGGTTTCTTGTTGGTGCAAATGTATGGCTCATGGTGTTGGAGATTAAATGAATGACGCAATTGAATGCGTTGGCGAGTAGTTGTCCGCATATATGCATGTGCATCCAATATTCTCTTGTCAAACATATATTTCCCATTAAACGCTTTTCCATTTTTGCGAAGCTCTCATTTAACACCTCATCACTTTCGTCTCTTTCAAATCTCAACATCGGCTTATAGAAGTCGCGGTAACCACGTAGTTACAATAGGAATTTTTGCCTTACGTAAGTAACTTGGTCACAACCCCACTCTATCGCGTCTTCAAAGGGACCAAGTTGCTCCACGAAAACGTGTTAACCACAATTCCCATCACCATGAACATCCTCCGTGGCCTTGATATGATCATTAATAAAGTCCGGGAAAAAGCGAAGATAATATTCATAGCGAATGTGATAGTTTCGGCTATATCGGCCATTCTCATTTCTAGGTGGTGGTTTAGGCACTCCTTTTATATATAACGTCTTCTTCTCCTTCTCACCACTTGAAGGAATTTTGTCAACCATCAGACTCTTTCCATTGTTCCTTGCTGATTGTTTGACACCAACTTCATCAACAAGTCTTTTTATTGAACTATCTTGGGAGGAAACCTCGGCACCGACATATGAACCTTTACCTTTAACTCCATTATTTGTTTTCCCGCTTTCTTTGCCACCATTTTATTTAACAATAACTTCCTTTGAAACCTCGGCACCGACATAGGAACCTTTACCTTTAACTCCATCATTTTTTTACCACTTTTTTTACCACCATTTACTTTAACAACAACTTTGCTTCTTTGTTCTTGTTTAGGGCGAAATACAGGACCTTTTCCTTTTAAATAATTTTTGCTTGTTGAACTTTCTTGAGTAGGAAGCTCGATACATTTTTGTTGTACATTTCGATGGCTTGGTTCTCCTTTATCCGCGTGACCTCTTTTTCGTTTGTTTCTACCTTGAACATCATACTCTTCCATCTCATCCTACGCTTCATATTCCTTTCTCAACCATTCATAACCACAAGGATCTCTCTTCTTCGATTCTTCCGCCAATTCTCTTGCTTTTTTATTTCCTACGTACCTTTTGTTTTTGGTAGGAGGCCTCCCCTTACTCTTACCCTTTGGTGGTTCCTTGCTATCATACCTAAATTGTGGATATACGAAATCTCTCAAGCTACTCAACCATATTTGCGTTTGGCCTTGGCTTAGTGAAGCATATTTCTCTTCTATATATCTTCCAATCTCGGTATCGGCAAACGTTCCTCCAAATTGATCATCAATAATTGTTTCACGAAAGGATAATTGTTTCCAAAAGGGATCAACATCTTGAATTAGGATCACTTTGTCTTGGTATGTGGCTATAACATGCCGACATGGTAGTCCCAAACTTTTCATGTTTGGACAAACACACTCTTCTTCATAATCACCCAATTCATAATGTTGGACTTCATACATTATCTTTTCAATAGCGCGGTGCGAAACTTGATGTGTAATACCCCTTAGCCACTCATTGTCTAACCATTTGGTGTGTTGTTTGAGCTTACTTTTTTAAAAAGACTCCGTAACTCTATTGTTATCACGGCGAAAATACGAATCCATGGATTCGAATAACGTAACTAACCCACCATTACAACTATGAAGTTTCTTCTTTAACCGGTTGTGAGATGACTCCGCCGTACTTGTAGCTTGGTTGTCATAGTGCCTATATTGCTTAGTGAACGCCGATACGAACTTCTCTTTGTGAGGATCCAACCAATGATCCAACAAATACTTCACAACACTTGGATAACCTTTTTTTCCAATGAGCCACTAACATACGAGCTCTATCCTAATATTCTTCCACTGTGATAGAATAGGTCAAGGCTCTCCACTCCGTTTTGAAAATTTCCCATTTTAGTTCCGCCAACTTGTCATCCTTCTTAAATTTTCTTTGGAAATCATTTTGTTGATCTAACGGTATTTTCTTTATTCTTTCCATTGCGCTTTTTTTGGTTGGACGAACAAGGCGCATGCACATAGTTTTAATACTTTTCCACAAGTGGAACGTGCAAATAAGGCTATGAGATTCCGGGAAACCCTATTTATTTCATTCAACAAAGCTTGTTCCTTGTCAGTAATAATAACTTTTGGAGTATATCCCTCAACATAGAATACCTTCACTTGGTTTAATACCCACACATAGCTTTCTTCGAGCTCATCTTTCAAGAAGCAAAAACCAACATTAAAAGGAGCATTGGTAGAAGTTTGCCCGACAAAGTTCAACAACGGCATCTCAAACTTATTGGTTTTGTATTTGCAATCCATCAAAAGGATTGGATGAGAGCACCGTGCCGACTTCACAAACTCAGGATTTTCAACAAAAGATGTCTTATTTGTCCTTCCTCATCATCATCGTGGAACACCGAATAATTATGCATCTCCCCCAAATGCATTAATTGTTTCATTTCGTTCCTTCATTCCCATTTCTTAGCCTTCAACTTTTTTATTGCATTGTAGATGTTATCCAAAGTAGAACCTTTTTGTGGGGTTTTTTTTTTCCTTTAAGTGAGTTAGGATATCAATGGGCTTCATACGAATTTGTGTAAGTGATTCTACGATCTTCTCTTCTTCTTCGGTAAGGCGTCCAACATAAGCGTGTGATATCAAACTATCTGGTATAGGGTGGTTATGATTTTCGCATACAACTTTCTCCAAAACCACCTTTTATCTGCGTTGACTTTAAATTGAAGCTTGAAGGGGGATCGGGTCTTCTTAGTGAAAGTGGTACTCTTCCTCTTTTTCTTTGCTACTTTCATGGTATCTTTTTTTTTGCGTGACTTCTATGTTGTCCACTACACTCGCAAACCATTTGAAAGGCATTATCACTAGTGGTACCATTACAAACTATGATACACATAATCAACTTGCCTCGTTCTTTGGCCCACTTCTTTGCATCGTCTTTCTCCTTCCATGTCTCCTCAGTTAAATAGTGAAAGCTAGAATCTTCAGTGAGAATCTCATTTGCTAAAGGTTGGTCATCCATTGTAGGAGGTACATCAACGACCTGGATAAAAATAGACCAACATTAGTCTAAACGAGCCAACAAAAAGGAAACATATATGTAGGTACGATTGGAAAAGAAAGAACAAAAACAAACCGCATCAAACATACGGTTTGTAACTTTAATACTTTACAAACCGTACCAAAGATACGGTTGGTAATTCTCAGCTTCAAACATACCATAAAAAGTTCAAAAGAAAAGTGCAAATAGACAGTGTAAAATATGGTTGGACACGATAGTTTTTAATGAACCGTATGACAAATACGGTTGGTAACTATTCATAAAAATTGCAACCGTAACAAGTGCAGTAAATACTCACATGAACATGATAGTTTACGGTTGGTAACCACTGCACGTACTTACCAACCGTAACTGGTATTTTTCTGGGTTTTCCCCAAAATTCATGAACATACAGTTGGTATTAAATAATTACCAACCGTAACACATATTTACGGTTGGTCTGGAGCTAAACTCCAACCGTATGTGCTTTTGAAATTTTTGAAATTTAGATTTTTTTACGTACTTTGGCGAATTTTGAGTTACAAAAAGCTAATGGGAACTAGTTTAAAAGTATACCTGGTCATTTTCAGTGCTTGGTTCGTCACTTTGTTGGGTAATTTCTTCAATTGGTTGAGATTGACCTTCATCTTGGGTTAAAACATCTCTACCATTTAACAAATACTCCATCTCAGGATCTCCATCAAGAGGTATGTAGTACTTGTTTTCTCTATCATATAGAGATTCACCCACCTCAAATTTGCAACTGGAATCACTCATTTTGGTTGAGTGAATCAAAATCTAGGGTTTCACAAATATCACATAAGTTTTCTTTTTCTTCTCCTCTAATATTTTTTTTATAACTCTAAAAATCTGATTTTAGAGTTATTATAAGTGAAAACTATTATCAACACTAATCTTGATTATCAAACATTAATCTTGATTATCATCACTAATTTTGATTATTAATAATAAGGGTTAATTGTGTCATTTCAATACTTTTTTTAATAAGGGGCACTTGGATTACCACTTAATGACCCTTTTTGTATTATTAGATTTGTCGCCCCTCTACCATTTCCTGCCGCCCCTTTACCAGGATTGTTTTGAAAGGAGCATGAAATTTGACTCTAAGATCTGATCATGTCACTGAAAGCTGTCTTTTAACTCTTTTGCAGTCATTATCCACGCATAAACATCCAAATATGGCGTGGGTTACAACCCCAAATGTGTTACTATCCAACCATAAAAGTGATCATTTTAATGATAAGCATGCTTAACGCTATTTAAAGATGAATTCATGCCTTTTGGATACGTCTTTTCATCTCCAACAGACGTTTTCAAAAGGCATCCATTAATGGCATCTTTTGAAAGAAACCCCATGATAAGAGTCACGTTGATGGGTGCAAATGATTTGCTGGTATTTTAGAAAAGTGGAGACTCGAGCATATGGGCGGAGACAGACTCCTTGAATGAACAAATTGCTTAAACCTTTAGCAAACAGATACACTGCATGGGACTGTGTTCAAGAGATCAATCTGTATGACTCTGGCCTAAACCAAGAGAATAGCCGTTCCAGAGTCAATTCGGCCACAAATAGGATGAGAGTCCTTATGTATGAGGGAAGATGAGAAGTGTGTGTGAGATCAATGATGATCGAGGATTATGGATGTGTTTAAGGTTTCTGCAATTTTTGTGAACTGTTGAGTTCGGAAGAGATAAGTTCTGATCGATTGAGTGATAATTTATTGTTGGTCGAAATTTGCTTTTGTTTCAATCACGGGTTCAAAAACTTATTTATATTGCAAGAATAATAGAAAAATCAATCCCCAATAAGTGTTACGGTTGTTGGAGTGAGAGAGCGGGAAATGGTGGTCAAACCAGTTCCACATGCGTGGGATAATTGGTTGATTGTCCATCCACTACTTTGCTAAATCCTTCAACTGCTTGCACGACTTGATCAAATTTCTTATCGTGGGTGTACACACGTTTCCTAGTAAAAATCCACCATGTGACATGATTGATGTCTCACGAATGTGTATTCTACAGGGCAGACGTGTATTTAATTAGTAAGTTTTTGACTTGACTAGACAATGAGTCGTAGCCTTGACGCGTCGAGCATAATTGAACGTGGTATGCTACGAGACTAATGGATTGAGCATAAGGTGTCTATTGAGACAAAATTATGGAAAAACGTTGGGTCTTGATGAATTGTGATATATCAATTTACCAGTTGAGGTAATAATGATGCATTGATAACTTGAAACCACGAGCGTCCAGTGAGATTGCTTGATCATGACTTGTTAAATGGAAATGATGTTGAATTTGTCCGTGTCATGAGTTGTCGAATGACGAAACAATATTATAATGGTCGACTGATGAACTAAATATTGGCTGATGAAACAATGAAATATTAATAGTGGATCAGTGGAATTCTCGAATATTGATAACTGAATCAACATAAGGAATATTGCTTGGTTGAGCAATATAATTATTGATAGTGGAATCAATATTGTTAGAAGTGAGTTCTGAACCCAGTTGATCATGTATTTTTCTAAATACGCATACTTAAGTGTGGTACTTTTCTAAAATCGGTTATACATGTACCTAAACGTTAAACAATAAGGAATGCAATCTTTTCAAACTGTCGCTATAATGTTCATGTACTGATTCGAGTGAATCAAACCGATTTTGCTTCAATTGTGTTCTTGTATAATCCATGAGAATATAACAATTGAAAAACTCTTTATCCAGTTTCATTTGAGTCATTTGAACTAGTTATGATAGAAATGAATAAGTTTGATATGAGAATAATCATATGGCTAACCTCGGTTAACTATTTGAGAACCAACATGGTGTACACGTTTGGGTACGGTTACATAAACCTAGATGAGGGTAAATTTTATTTGTGTGTAACAAGATAAGTTTGATCTAACGGTTGAAATATATTAGCTTGGTTAAGTCATATTTTTCATCTAGCAGTGAATATTGAATGCTTCGTTACTAAGGTAACTTGGATTGCAAACCATGATTTGAAAACTATATAAAGGAGAACTCTAGCAACTGGGAAACCTAATCCCCACACCTCATGTGTGTTACTAGTTGCATAATTATAGTCAATTCTCCTTTAACCTTAGGTTTCTTATCCAAACCCCGTGAGTTAACGACTTGAAGACTTCATTAAGATTGTGAAGCCAGACCCAACTCTTATCTCTGTAGTTGCATGATCTGATCTTGTTGTTTCTATCGTGTTGAGTGTAATTGAAATAATTGTCTCGAGATTTTATATCTCCGATAGGAAAGAGAGAAAAGTAATCATAAACAACTTCGTCTCATCGTTTGTGATTCCATAATATCTTCTTTTACTAGTCGATTATGATCATTGTGAGGTGATTGATAATTCTAGGCTGTTCTTCGGGAATATAAGTCCGGGTTATCAATTGGTTCATGTTCTCCTTGATTTATCAAAATACAGAACAACAACTCTTGGGTATTTCTGTGGGTGACAAATTTATTCAATACTATAGACTTTTCTGTGTGAGACAGATTTGTCTATCAATTCTTCGACTTTGGGTCGTAGAAACTCTTGGTTGTGGGTGAGATCAACTAAGGAAATCAAGTGCGTAGTATCTTGTTGGGATCAGAGACGTAAGGAGCGCAACTGTACCTTGAATCAGTGTGAGATTTATTAGGTTTAAATACAGTCTAGTCCGAGGTTAATTGGTAGTAGGCTATAGTCTGTAGCGGCTTAATATAGTGCGGTGTTCAATCTGGACTAGGTACCGAGGCTTTTCTGCATTTGTGGTTTCCTCGTTAAAAAAATTATGGCATATGTGTTTTTTTTTCTCATTATCACAGGTTGTGCGTTAATATCAATCAATTATAATATCCAACCTTTCGTTGTTGATTTTCATTGATTAACACTTGAACATTAGTCTTTGGTCTCGTGCAAGTTGTTTCACATAATAATCAGGCTCACAAATTTCTATCTGTATGATTTGCTGATTACATTGTGAAGCAGAATACTAAAGACCTCATATTTATATCTATTCGAGTAAGTCCTCTGAGATTACCAAACGAATTGTTGGGTGTGGTTGTTAGACCCCCAGATTTTCAATTGGTATCAGAGAAGGCAAACACGTTAAAGACCTCATAAGTATGTGTTTGTAGCAATCGGAGGATAGATGGTACTGTCTCTGATAAACGCATCGCCAGAAATAAAAATTTTGTTTCTATGAAGTCTATTAAAGAGAAAGATTCGTCAATCTCAAATATAGATGAACTCAGTGTTCTAAGGAAACAAATATACATTGAAAAGTATTTCTCTGAATACCTTACTGACGAGTCTGACTCAGCAGTTAAAAGGAATATATCCAAAGAGAGTTCAACGATTCTAAAACTCTTTAGGATCCAGGCTAATAATGTCAATCGTTTAGAAAACAAAGTCAATGCACTAGTCGGTATGGTAACCGAACGTGAATCTCGTTTGAAAATCCTTTAAGAGGAAAATCTCAAAAAGTATGCTTTGAAAATTGAACATCTCTTAAGTAAACTCTCCATTCAAGAGTGTTCAGATGAGTCCACCATACCAATTTCTTCTTATGTAACTGTGAAGAAATCATCCCCCGAAGCAAAAACGAAATCCCTACCTGTTGAAAGATATTTTACTGTGTCTTCCTCTAGGAATGTCCACATTACACGGAAGGAAGAAGTCTCCCAGCAATAGTGTTGATTCTGTTCCTTCTAATCACTCAAGTGATCAGAAAGTATGTCTCTTTTGTGATTCAAAAGATCATAATGAACAAAAGAAGAAATCTAGGTTGAATGACAATTCTTTCAGTCGTTTTCAACAATCCTTAGATTTAATTCTCAAAGGTGTAATTGACATACGTATGTCTAAACCAATTGGTTTTAGTACTCACCCTGTGTATTCTACCAGGAAAGTCAGTTCAAGGTGTTTTTCAAATGTTCAAGAACTTAATAGACTCCCCAATGTTGTTCAGTCAACAAGAACTCATGGTTTTTCTTATTTCAAAAAAGGAGATAATGTTGTACATGATGTGAAAAAGGTACCAGAAGAAGGAAGTAAAATTGGAGGTATGAAAGATAACTTAAAAAGCATAACTGAAGGATATAATAAATTATCAACAAATTGTCTATTCCCTCTGGCAAAAATTCTTCAGGTAAGAGTCGACATTATGCATCATATTTTGATGATAGCAAATTTTATGATAACTTTTCACATCATAATGGTTTTCCTTCAAAGATCAGGAAAAAGAGGTTAAATCATAAACAACATTCATTTAATGAGCTCAAGACTCATACTTGTGATGAGTAATCATAAGGTTGAAATCTCACTCTCAATAAAAATCCTGACATAGTGAGATATTTTTCAGGTATACTTAATGACAAAAATGTGTTTCTAATTTTTCAGCTATCCTCTTATCATTCCTAGCTTATTTATCACTTTCAAACATTTTCTTTGTTGATTGAGTATTTTTGTATGTTTTTGTTTTTTGAAAAAGAAGGAGGGGGTGCCAAATTTCTATGCTCTATTTTTTTTCTCTTGTGAGAATTTCCTTAGAGATGGGTTTTTATTTACTCACCAAATTTTTTTTGATAAATCTTTTTCACAACCATTGGTATAAGGATATGTTGTTGGTTGTGCGTGTACCTCTTTTACATAGGTACTACCAAACCTGGACACCGTAAAAGTCTGGTGCTTGCAAAACCTACACCGGATGGGATTGTATGCATACTCTTGTTGTGCTCTTTTTAGGATGGGATCTTCTTCAAGTTCTTGGGATTTACCATCCGATTCAGTTGAGGATTCGGTTTATTTGGAGTCTGTTTTGAAGAAGAAAATAACCATTGTCAATCCTGACGAACTCGAATCATGTGCCTCATGCTATAATGCGTTTTCTCATCAACATCGAGAAAATGCTGAGATAGTCTCTGTTGAAGTGGTTCATGGTTTACTCACTAATCTTGGGAAGACTCAACTGAAGCTCGGGAAATCTATAAAGGATCTTAACTTGTTACGAATTGATTTGAAAAAGATTGATTCTAATCTTGTTCTCATGAAGTCACAAGTTAAGGATCTTCCCAATAAGGATATCTTCTCCAAAGATGCAGTTGATACAATTAGTCATAAGTGAAAAGGCGGGGGTATAACAACATGAAAAAGCGGGGGTCTAACAACAACACCCGATATTTCACTTAGCAATCTGTATGGACTAACTCCGAAATACTTTGCTAGAGAATCAACTAGACAGTCAGACTCAATCTTGATAAAAGTATCTCAAGGAGTTAATATCTCTCTCTTGTTTTGATTTACTCAAACTAAAACATTAGCGAGTCTTTTTAATCAAACACAAGGAATAACTTGGATGGTACCAAAGACCAATATCAAGTGTTAATCAATGAAATCAACAACCACAAGGTCGTATCTCTAATCGATTAAATTTTAACGCACAACCTGTATTATTTCAATTATAAAGATAAACAATATAATGCAGAAACTGAAATAACACAGACACCAGAAATTTTGCTAAAGAGGAAACCGCAAATGCATAAAACATCGGGACCTAGTCCAGATTGAATACACACTGTATTAAGCCGCTACAGACACTAGCCTACTACAATCTAACTTCAGACTGGATTATAGTTGAACCCCAATCAGTCTCCCATCGATCCAAGGTACATTTGTACTCCTACGTCTCTGATCCCAGCAGGACACTGCTCACTTGATTCCCTTAGATGATCTCACCCACAACTAATAGTTGATGCAACCCAAAATCGCAGACTGGATAATAAACAAATATGTATCACACAGAAAAGTATATTAGAGGATAAATTTGTCTTCCACAGAAGAACCCTAGGTTTTTGTTCCATCTTATGATATGAAATCAAGGTGAACGAGAACCAATTGATAATCTGGTCTTATATTCCCTAAGAACATCCTAGATTAATCAATCACCTCTCAATAGTCTTACTTGTATAAACAAGAGGACATCGAGGAATCACAAACAATGAGATGAAGATGTTTGTGACTTATTTATCTAGCCTATCAGAGAACTCTCACGATCTCAAGTCAATCAATATGATTATACTTGCACAATAGAAGATGCAAGATCAGATCACACAACTACGATAAAAGTAGTATCGGTCTGGCTTCACAATCCCAATGAAGTCTTTTAGTCGTTAACTTGGTTTTAGAGAATAAAACCAAAGGTTGGAGGAGAATCGACTATAGCGAGCGCACTAGTATTACACAAACGTGTGGGGATTAGTTTTTCCAAATGCTAGATGTCTCATTTATATATATTTCAAATCAGGGTTTGCAATCTAGGTTACCTTGTTAACTAAGCATTAATTTTTCACCGTTAGATAAAAACCTAATTTGGATTCAAGCTAATATTCTCAACCGTTAGATAGAAAACTTAGCTTGTCACACACACTTGAGGTAGACATTTACTGGGTTTGTGAAAACCATGCCCAAATGTGTACGTGTATGTTGGTTCAACATAGTAACCCAAAAGGTTAACCATATGAACATTTCATATTAAACTTGTTTTTTTTTCACCATAACTAGTTCAATTGACTCAAATGAACTAGTTAGAGAGTTGGTCAATTGCTATGAGATCTTATGTAACTACACAAGACACAATTGAAACAAAGATGATTCAATTCGATTGAACCGGCTCATGAACTTATATCCACGGTTTGGATAATGCATTCCTTAGTAATTTAAGTTTCATATTCAGAGCACATATTTATATCATAACCCACTCAAGCTCGCAAACAAGTTCGTGGACTTAAGATAACCGGCGAAGTTTTACAAACTCAGCAGAAAATCTCGGCAAAGAGACGTCCGCCAGTTCGCGGACTGAATACGAAAACGAGTTTTTGGAAATCCCACCAGAAATTCTCGGTCAGTTCGCAGACTGAGTTCGCGGTGTTCGCAAATATAATTCCTCCGGTTTCTCTCAATCAAAAAAGCACGCAAGCTTCGCATTAAGGAATAGGATTTATGCACATATGCGTTACCACACAATGCTTATATCCATCATTGGTTATATTGACCTAAACTCTCATTTCAACCATTGAAACATTCTTCGCGGACTTTATATAGTTGTTACACTATTTCTCATCAAAGCAATTTTCAAAGTGATTGGAACATTATGAATTTCGTCATTAGGTGAGGATAACCCGATCAAAGAGAAATGCTTTAGCTACACATGATTTTGAAAAAATATAAGTAGAGTATACTCAACTCGAAATATCAAATGTATATAATCCAGTCTATATAACATACGAATTTTGTCTCATAAGAAGTAGGAGATAGAATAAATAGACTTTTGAGTGATAGATAAGTTCAAGTATCCACATACCTTTTTGTTGATGAAGTTCCACAGTTCCTTGAGTAGATATTCGTCGTTGTATGATGAATCTCCATGAAGTCCTTGAGAAGCTACATTTTTCTATCCTAGTCCGAGACTTAGCTATAATAGACTAGAAATCAAGACTCATAGTTTTGATCACTATAATTGACAAACATGTTTGATATAGCAACGCAAGCGAGGTTGACCGAGCTATGCTCTAACAATCTCCCCCCTTGTCAATTTTAGTGACAATTTTTTTTATACATATGGAATACAAAAAGGATAATCTTTAGTAGCTCCTATTCCATAGTCTAATCTTCGACGTTCTCTGAAATATTTGTCCTTCCAAGTACTCCAATGATCCTAAAGGTTGTCAGTTTAGCATCATCGTTGTTGAAGATCTGTATCTATAACAATGAGAGAAATCGAGATTCTCGATCAGTATTATACAATGACATAGTACTGTTATATAACATCAAAGTCCAATTGCACCACGACTTTAACAATAATACTATGGTGATATGTATCACTCCACCTTAGTCAATACTCCATATCATACGGAAACCACAACCCCTTACACAATGATCCGAAAACCATATGTATATGTAGTACAACTACACATTAATTCTCCCCCTTTTTTTCAATAAAATTGGCAAAGGTACAAGAACGAGATCCTAATGAAATTTCCGAGAAGAGACGTTTCATAGACTAAAAGAAAAAAATACATACCAACTTAATTTTGATGCAATCATAAATCCGAATATAAATGCATTCATCAAGGAGTTTTAAGATACAAGATAACCCCTTTAAAATTCCACAGCCGCACACCCCGCAACATATTACCATTAAGCAGAAGTTCAAAATAACTCTCCCCCATTTGATGTCATTCCCGAAAGAACAACAAGAGCGTCCTTAATTTCAAAAGAAAAGAAGGATTTTTAATTGGACACCAAAAACCATAGGAATGATTTTCGATATCCAAAACTCAATCAAATTAATCACAAGTAAACCCATGATTAATTTAATTGGAATACACAAATAAATCAAACCACAAAAGTGATCAATTTAATTGATTGTGCTTAACATAAGTAAACCTACGGAGCTACGACTAAGATAATCATGCGGAGATGACTAACTTAACCGTTCACATACTCAACATAAGGAAAAACCTTACGGAATATACTACTACATTAACCAACAAAACATGATTAGTATATCCGTTCATATACTCAACACAAGGACTTGGGGAATATAAGAATACTCAACTAGACTAATTACAAGAGAACCTATAATTAATCTAATTGGAATACATAACCAAACTAATCACCGAAGTAATCAATTTAATTGTAAAAGATTTTGCTCGACAAAAGAAGACTTTCAGAGCAAATAACTAAATAACCAACCAAGATGATTAATTTAGTTCAAGACTGCTCGACATAAAGTACCTTACGGAACAACCAACAAAGATAATCACAAAATAATCAACTTAGTTGTATCGTGCTTGACATAAGACACATGATGTATCCTTCACGGTAAACAAAAATATGGATCAATGAAGATCAAAAAACGTGGAATACACAAAAGGATTTATTCTATTTTTCCATCACTATTTGCATAACGACATAATAGACTTTATCCTTGTCACACAAAAGATTTTATCCTATTTTCCATCAAATAAATGACTGCATAGGCATAAATTTTGTATTTTTCAAAAGTCTATTCGTTCTTTCATCAATATGAATACCAATTTATGAACGACTTTACTTTTGACAACATATGGGACCTTCAAGTTCACTGACACAAACGATACATATCCCATTGCAATACTTCAAAATCAAACAGATTAATACTGCAATAACATCATCCTCTAAATATTTTAGAATTTAAAATAAATAAACCTAAAAAATAACTTAAAAAGATGAAACAAATAGCTATGTGTAGTTACAATCTTCGCTATTCAAAACGTGTTATTCTTCCAACTAATCCAAAAATAAAACATACTAGGTATCTAAACCTTTAAAAATCGTTTCAATTACCTTGAATATTCTTCTCGTATTCACTATATTCTTCAAGCTCATCTTCGATTAGGTCAATCCTTGATTCAAGACTATCCATTTTCTCTTCAAGTCTTTTGAAATAAACTTCAGTTCATTTTTCAGAGAACGAACTTATTCCAAGACGAGATTCATGGTTAAAGAGAGCTTATCAAATAGAGAGACAGTATGGTTCTCATAATAAGAAGAGACATCTTTTTCATATCACATCTCATTGTCAGAAGAATCAAAACGAATCTTCTTTGAAGGAAATAGAACCGTCCGTACATACTTTATTTACTCGAAAGACTAGAGGAGCACATGATAGAGAAGATGAAATGAGAGTACTAAAGAGGTAGATCTTTTAAAAAGGAATACATGTGTAGAATTCCCAGAAACACCCTTTTTACCAAACCCTAACAGAAGTTGGTTATCCAAAAGGCTGGAGCCGTTTACGAACAAGATATAATAAAAACACAAACAGAAAATAACAAGATTATATCACAGTCCTCTTGTATATCATGATTCTTGTATAAGAGGAAGAGAACACAATAATCATTTTTCAACAAGATTACTGAGCGTAAGGCCTCAAATCCATGGTTTGACTGGGATACTCCTTGCAAAGAGAGAAACCACCCATTGCACTAGGTTTCTGCTTATCCATTTGAAAAGGAGAGTTATGAAGCACTTTCCTATCCATTTTAATCACAATTTTAAAAAACTTGACTGCTAATCTTTGCAAATCCTGCACCATTTTTGAAAACACTTTTTGATGAAAGGTAGACTTCCTTTTCTTTTTTAACATACAACGGTTAGCCAGGAAGGAATGTTTTTGATTTATCGTGCTAATATGACCATGAGATGAACTCAAATGAACATAGATATTTGGTAGAGCTTTTTCCGATAAACTCCTGGAGTTTAACACAAAATCAGGAGAGGTTTTCTGACCCAACTCATGAGACACAAATGGACATGTCATGAAAGAATTATTAGAATGATTTTTAACAGAAAGACTGTGAGAGAAATCATAGATTTCCTCAGGACAATAATCAAGAGTATTCATCCATGCTTTAGTTATCTCTCTTACCTCCGTTTATGGATCTTTCGAAGTGACCTGAACACTTTTATAGCACGTAAGACCAGTTTTATTAATACGACTTTTATGGATATTCTTATCCTTTACATTGACTAATGGATTTTATTTTTGAAACTTTCTTTTGCTACGTCTGAGTATTTTCTTAAGTTTCTGAATTAGCAGAGACAACGTAGAAATAAAGCAATTCTCACTTTTCTCGTTCGTCAATTTAGGACGACATGTCTTACAATCAGGAAAAGTGACATGATTACTAGAAAATTGATGGTCTTGGTCTGACAAGATTGGAGATCATGAATAAAGCTCTTATAATGAAACTTTGGTGGAAAATAATGAATAGTAATGAAGAATGGGCAAGATACTTTCAAGGAAAATTCTTAAATAAGAAAGGTGAGTGGATTGGTTACTATAAGAAATCTTCTATCCTTCCAGGGCTAAAATGGGTCTCAGAAGATGTGGAAAAACTCACAAGATAGTTAGTTGGTTGTAGGAGCAGAATCTCGCAACAACAACGCTCTTGCAAGGATTTATGCCACACATGGCAAGTGTCGCAAATAATTATAAGAAATGACGAAATATGTGAAGATTTTATCATTACTCGCAAGAATAAGGTGATAGTTCGCAAGAAATGTAGCAAGAGGGAAAAATCCTGCGAGACATGGAGAGACTTGAGAGAAATGTAGCAGAAACTTGAGAGAAATGTAGCAGAAACTTGAGGGAAATGTAGCAGAAACTTGAGAGAAATGAAGCGGAGATCGAGAGAAATGAAGAAAGCTTGCGAAAGATATTACCGCAGAACTCAGATCCGAAATTAAGGGAAAGCTTAGTTGTAAATGAGATGTCATCCACTATGTAACTACCTATATAAAGAAGAGAGAAAGATATTTTGCAGAGAGTTTTTAGAGAGTGAAAATGTATTTTCTTTATCATCTTCTTCCCCAAAACTAGATCTAGAATTCTTCCAAGAACTCCATTAATGGAGATTGTAAATATAAATTGATGTAGTTACAAATTATCATAGTGAAGAACCGTGGATGTAGATCACATTGATCGAACCACGTAAAAAATCTTGGTGTCTATTTATAATTTTAGTATTTTTATCTCCATTTTTATATTTAGATCTAGAAATTGTTATCAAGATATGATAAGGGGTGTGTTGTAGGTTTTCCTGCAATTATATTTTGGCGCTAGAAACACTACCTGCTATTTGATAGATTGAAGAAGATTCAAATAAATTAGCTACTGGGAAAGTTAGAATTCGTAGGATCTAAGAATTTTGAGAGGAAATTATCTAACGGAAAGATTGTGTCTTCAAGCAAACACCGACAACACAGTGAAAGGGCATATAAGAAAATGACGAAGATGCAAAACTATGTAAAAAGGATGATTTTTCAAGAAAATTCCAAGAAAGATTAGCTACTGTTCATGTATATTTTTAGATCTAAAAAATTTTAAGGTTAAAATGGAAATTTCATGGAAGAAATTACATTTTCAGAGAGTAATCATCATCAACAATTTAAAGACATGAGAAGACTAAGAGAAAAAATTAGTTGTTGTGGTGAATTTAAGAAAGACAACCAAGGTTTCAGTGGAAGATTTAATGTTCAGGAGAGAAAACAAGAGGCAAATTGTGAAAGAAATTAAGGGAGGATGAAGAGAAGATAAGAGGTAGACGCTGCAATTTTTATCACAAGCAGAAATTTGCACAGATGGTTCAAGGCTGCGAGAATAACAAAGAGGTCATGGGTTCAAATCTCGCAGAAACACATATTTTTCATTTTCTTCTCATTTTCAACGGAGAATAAAAGAATAAGTAAAAACTTTCTGCGTAATATCTCGCAGAAAGGTCCTTGAACAGTTGGTCCAGAGAACAATATGTGAGTTTGTGGTCACAGGTTCGAATTTTCCTGCGAGAATAATTTTCTTCTTTTTACAAAGGGTGAAAAAATAGATAATTTCGCAGCATTGTTTTATTATCTCGCAAACAAGAGGCAGCACAGTTGGTAATCTGCGAAGTTAATGAGTTTATGGTCGCAAGTTCAAGTCCCAACACCTACATATTTTTACAAAGGGTGAAAAAATAGATAATTTCGCAGCATTGTTTCATTATCTCCCAAACAAGAGGCAGCACAGTTGGTAATTTGCGAAGTTAATGAGTTTCTGGTCGCAAGTTCAAGTCCCAACACCTACATATTTTTTCGCGGAATCCTTGATAATTAAGCAAGTGCATTTCACGCAGAAGATAGTTCATGATAATCTCGCAGAAATATTTCTCAGAGAAGTGTTAGCAGAGATGGTTCAGTGTGATATGTCGCAAGCAATAGGTCGCGGGATCAATTCTTACTTCACGCAAGTTTATTTTTGTTATTTCTCAAGGTTGCCTTTGATTCTTTCGCAGATAAATTTCCCAAGTAAGAGAGCTAGTACAGTTGGTTGAGAGGCATGAATGCAACCAATAGGTCGCATGATCAATTCTCATCTCACGCAAGTTTATTTTTATTTTGCGAGAATTATCTCTTGAACAATTAGACTTTGACTACTTCGCAAGATCTTTCATTATTTCGCAAGAGAGGGTTAGCACAGTTGGTATGGTGTGAGAAAATGCAGAAAGAAGATCGGGTTCAAGTCTCACTCTTCATAATTATTTTTGCTGCGCGACGTACATACAATTCACATAAGAGATAAGTACCCTTTCTTATGAAGTTCATCGTTTTTAAAGATTTCTAAGATTCTAAAGATTTCTAAACATATTAAAGTTTTTTGATTTCAAAATATCATAAAAAATTTCTGCGAATTATCGCAGAAAGTTAAAGATTTCAAAACATTTCAAAGATTTTTGACTACAAAAGATCATAAAAAATGTCTGCGAATTATCGCAAAAAGTTAGAGATTTCAAAAAATTTCAAAGATTTCAAAGACTACAAAAAGTGAAATTATTGCAAAGATTTCTAAGATTTCAAAATATTTTGATTTGATTTACAAAGAGCGATACAATCGCAGTATTACAAAGATTTTACAATTACAAAAATTTCAGAATTACAATATGTTAGAATTTTTATTGAATATTTACTTCAGATGATATGATATTATGAGAATGAAAACAGAAATGAAAGCATAAAGAAACGCGAATAAAGAAACGGGAGATTATTTCGCAGACATATTTCGCAAAAAATAGTTAGAACAGTTGATATGGCGCAACATTATACAAGAGTCAGATCAAGAGTTAATTTTGCAAGACTTCATTTCTCATTTCTTCTCAATTTTCAAGCAAATCATATACTTCCCAAGAGACAACAACAAGCCGCAAAAGATAAGTACCATTTCCTTGAATATTTTATCTATGATTTTTGCGAGAAATATTTTTAATTTTATTTATCAAAAGCGATATATAATCGCAAGATTTCTAAATTTCTAAGATTTCAAAACATTTCAAAGATTTTTTAGATTGCGATACATTCGCAAGATTCAAAAAAAGAATTCATCGCAAAAATTTAAAGATCTCAAAAATTTTCAAAGATTTCAAAGTTACAAAAAAAAAAAAAAAAAAAAAAAAACAGAGAAAATTAAATTTATATAATTCTATAGAACATTTTTGATTTAAAGACGCGATATAATCGCAAGATTTCAAAGAAGATTTCTAATATTTCAAAATATTTTACAGAGAATTTACTTCAAAAATGATATTATGAGAATGAAAGAAGAAATGACAGAAATGAAAGAAAGAATGAACGAATGAATGAAAGAATGAATGAAGAAATGCGAAATTATCGCAAGAGACGCGAATAAAATTTCGCAAGAAAGAAATGCAAATGCATAAGATGGCGCAATTCGCCCAGAAACGTAGAATGGGACGAACCTTTATGGCGTACACCCTAGTTCGCGGATTCTATTCCGTAAGAGGCAATATCCTAAAGTACGTCATAAGGGGGTATCTCTTTGCATGACTCAGGGGTAAGGCTAGACCGCTGCTGGATCCTGGTCATGGAGAGTGGGGATTACAGGAAATCCCATCCAGGAGAGATAACTTGGATTTCCATCTCTATAAGGTTATACCCTGGTTGGACGTCCGAGAGTCTCTCCTAAGGAATGCAAAGTATGACCAAGGCGCCGAGGTACACGGTTGAGCTGAGGGTGCCCGGGATGGATGAACCTACCCTGAACATTCTTGGAAAGTCTTGGCTATGATGTGTTCGGCCCGAAGAAAACCCCACTAGGGTGCAATCTTGTAACTATAAGCCATATAGGCATAAAGGACAAGGCTGCGAAAACAACTTGTTGTTGGCAGAACCGGATGGGAAAGTGCTAGTCTTGTATGGCCGATGTATAATCCTTGAAGGGGAAACCAGGGGGAAGATAAGGGAGACACTCTCCATTAGGGAGCTGCGTGTCAAAAAAGACGGCAATGTCATGGGTCTCTTTAGTATCCTGAAGAAGGAACAGCTAGGACCGTCATATTGTCGCGTGACACAGACGGCAATGTCATGGGCCTTTATATTCGCAAGAATATTTAGGCCCTTCATATTGTCGCGTGACAGGCGAAAAAGCCTTAAAGAAAGAGATGTTAAGATGAGATCAATGGGTTTTTGTTTGAAACATCATTTGTCGCAAAAATGTCCTGCGATTTCATCGAAAAGACGACAATGTCATAAGTCTCAAAGATCAAAGAGAAAGATTAATCTCGCAATGGAACATGGACTTATCATATTGTCGCAAAGATCAAAATCAAAGATAAGACAAGATCAATGGATTATTACATGAAAATGTAAGAATGTTCTGCGATCTTGTCGCAGATGAGTGGCATAATAAGACCTTTAACTAGGAAGGCAAAATAAGACCACTAGAAAGAACGCAAATAAACTTGCGAAGATGATCATATGTAAGCAAATAAGCTTGTAAAAATGATTATATACTGTAATGAAATTGAGATTATGCACTTTGATATTTTAATTATATTATATTATGTGAGACTAATAGTGCAGGAATAAACAGTGGAGAAAATAAAAATGAGATACAATGAGACAGAAAAATGAGGCACAAGAGAATAAACTTGCGAGAATAAAGAGGAATGCTTACACTAGAGAAAAATCCAAAGAAATGGAGAATGGAGGCAATTCAAAGATACATCAATTTTACCGCGGCAAAATGAGCTAAGTAACACAAACATTAGCTATACATTACAATAGAGGGTTATTTGGTTTTTGGTACTCACATTTTGGCCTAAACCTGGGTTTGGTCTAACATTTGTCCAGGCTTTGCGTTTGGTCTAAAGACCAACGTTGACCCGGATAGACTTGGTTAGATATTGACTTCCGTTTGGTAAGTATTAAAAAAAATAAAAAAAAATATTTACGTAACGCCGGTAACGACACCGTCAGCACGTGTCAAAAAAATAAATCCATCTCCTTAAAAATAAACCCACCTCCTCTTCTTCTCTCTTCTTCTCTTCCTCTCGTATGTTGCAGAGAAGAATGGTGGCAAAGTGATGGTTGATTTTAGTGGAGATAATGAGATTGATAAGGAGAGATTGAGAGCTTGGTGGTGCCGCTTAAGGATCTAACGATGGTATCTGTTTCTGTTGAAGTTGAGATGGGTTAGGAGAAGAAATTTGAGATGCTGCAGTTGAATTAATGGATGAATGGAAGAGTTAAATGGGGATTTTGAGTTCTGGCATGTTGAGAACATTGGGTTGTAACCTGATTTCATGATTGAGGAGTATGGAGGGGTCTGTCGGTGGTTTAATTTTTCTGCAGAGATTGAGTGAAGGGTAAATCTTATGGGAATTAAATCAAGAAAGAAACAAATATGAAATTGAATTGCAGTTGCAGTTGAAAATAGTCTGTTGGTGGTTGAAGGAAAGGATAATGGTACATGGTTTTGAGTTTGTTGTTTCCGGTGAATGAAAAAGATCTGGTGAATCTATTGTTGTTGATTTAGAGAAAGAAATACATCTGTATGGAATCGAGATAGAAGTCCGGTGGCTGAATTGGTGAGTTTGATACTGTTTCCGAGATGTATGTGTATTAGTGATGAACTAGAACGGGTTTAATTATGAAGCCGAAGGTGATGAACTGATGGATGTTGTTGCCGTAAATTACAGGTACAGTGGTTGTTATGAATGTCATGTATTGCAGGTATAGTGGTTGTTAGACAAATTGGAGTTGCTGTGAAGAATTGGTGATGAATTAGAGACGGGTTTCATTTTGATTTCAAGATGGTAGTCATAGATGAATGCTAGGGATTTGCACTTGCTGGGAATGACCAAATAGAATGGTCTGAATCGGCCAGAAATTACCAGAAACCAGTCAGAACCAAACGTATCTCGTCTGTTAATCTAAAAGAACCACGGGGCTACACGTGCACTGTTAGGACATGACGAGTAATTGTTACTAAAGTTTATTTTTGTCTCGTAATTTCTAATTTAGTTAACAGAATAAGTGACACGTCATGGTCAAACCAAGTCTACGCGGGTTAACGTTGGTCTTTAGACCAAACGCAAAGGCTGGACAAATGTTAAACCAAACCCATATTTAGGCCAAAATGTGAGTACCAAAAACCAAATAACCCTACAATAGATAAGCATTCTCATCATACAGGCATCATACTCGCATCATAAAAGCATTGCATAAGCATTTCATGGCATAAGCATCGCATACACATTTCATAACATAATCATTACATAAATATTATATTCGCACAAGTATTTTACAAAATTTTACAGAGTAATACCGCGAAATTTCGCAGGACCATTCATAATTCGCAGGACTATTCATAATTCGCAACACTATTCGTATCACTATTTGCGACACTATTCGCATCACTATTCATAATTCGCAGTACTATTTGTGGCACTATTTATAATTCGCATAAATGTTCAAAAAATCGCAGAAAAACTCAGAAATTCGCAGAAATATTCAGAAATTAGCAGGGTTATTCATAATCACGCAGACTCATTCATAAACTCGCAGATTCATCCAGAATTTCGCAGGAATTGTGATTATTTCGCAGAATGTGATTAATTTCTTAAGGTGATTACCACTTGAGGCAGAGGCAAGATAAGAATAGAGACGCAATTTAATCATTCAACATTTTCTCAAGGATTCTCCTTCATAGATAAAGAACAGAGGCAACTATGGATTACCAAGAAAATATTTTATGTTCTTTATCTTCTCAACAAGAATCATTTCCAAAATGGGCAAGAATTCTCACCAAAAATGAAGAAATAATTTCGCATGAATAGAGGCAATATTTTTCATTCAAGAGCGGATACTTCTTATATTTCGAGGATTGAGTACTTCTTATACTTCTTCAAGGATACTTCGCATTCTTCATACTTCATACTTCGTGTACTTCAAAAGATGATACTTCTAATTATTTCTCAAAGCTTCAGAACTTCGTAAAAGAATAGAGGAAAGTATATACTTTTTAAGTTTGGTATTCTTTCGCTAGTTCCTTCGTCAACAAAGATCAGAGACTACTACAACAACGAATTTGTTCTTAAAGATTGCTCTTCAAGCAATATTCAAGAAAAAAGAGGCAAAATGTAGGAGCAGAATCTCGCAACAACAACGCTCTTGCAAGGATTTATGCCACACATGGAAAGTATCGCAAATAATTATAAGAAATGACGAAATATGTGAAGATTTTATCATTACTCGCAAGAATAAGGTGATAGTTCGCAAGAAATGTAGCAAGAAGGAAAAATCCTGCGAGACATGGAGAGACTTGAGAGAAATGTAGCAGAAACTTTAGAGAAATGTAGCAGAAACTTGAGGGAAATGTAGCAGAAACTTGAGAGAAATGAAGCGGAGCTCGAGAGAAATGTAGCAGAAACTTTAGAGAAATGTAGCAGAAACTTGAGGGAAATGTAGCAGAAACTTGAGAGAAATGAAGCGGAGCTCGAGAGAAATGAAGAAAGCTGGCGAAAGATATTACCGCAGAACTCAGATCCGAAATTAAGGGAAAGCTTAGTTGTAAATGAGCTGTCATGAGCTGTCATCCACTATGTAACTACCTATATAAAGAAGAGAGCAGGAGAGAGAAAGAGAGAGATAATTTTAGGAAGAGAGAGAAAGATATTTTGCAGAGAGTTTTTAAAGAGAGAAAATGTATTTTCTTTATCATCTTCTTCCCCAAAACTAGATCTAGAATTCTTCCAAGAACTCCATTAATGGAGATTGTAAATATAAATTGATGTAGTTACAAATTATCATAGTGAAGAACCGTGGATGTAGATCACATTGATCGAACCACGTAAAAAATCTTGGTGTCCATTTATAATTTTAGTATTTTTATCTCCATTTTTATATTTAGATCTAGAAATTGTTATCAAGATATGATAAGAGGTGTGGTGTAGGTTTTCCTGCAATTACATTGGTAATGGAGCAAGGATTTCAGTGTGGAATGACACTTGGATAAAAGATAAACCACTGTGTGATTTATACCCCGAAAATGCAAATATAAATATATTCCCTGATATGAGAGTGTAAAACTTAATATTTGAAGGATAATGGGTTATACCTTCTGAAATGCTAGAAATGATCTCAACAAATGAATTACCAGTTCTAAGCTTGAAGGAAGATAAGAGGATATGGAATGGAACTATTACAGGAGAATTTTCAGTATCTTCTGCAGTGGAATGTATCAGAACTAAGCACTCTAAGGTGAACTGGGCATCTCATGTATGGAATCATTCAATACATCCTATTTTTTCAAGCAATATTTGGAAAATCATTAGAAACATTTTTTCTACTGATGATAACTTGAAAACCAGAAATTTCCAATTAGCTTCTAGATGTTGTTTTTGTAAAAAAGAGGAGGAATCCATGGATCACATGTTGTGGAAATCCAACTATAGTGAATTAATTTGGAAATGGTTAGGTGGGATGTTCAACTTCAAGAATCCAAAAACTTTTGAAGATGTCTTTAATTCTGCTAAACACAACAGCCCTGCAGTTGGTGAAATATGGAGATATGATGCATTTACAACTCTCAAGGAACTGTGGTTCTAAAGAAATAAATGTGTATATGAGAATGAATTTTTCAATGAATACAATATCAAAACAAGAATTTACAGCAGAAAGTGAAGTTAGAATGAAGAAACTCATGTGGAATACAGTTTATGACCTGCAAATTCTAAAAACTTTTGGTATGAAGTGCAGAAAGGTCAAAACTAGTATTGTTAAAGAAATATTTTTCAAGTTGCCTCAGAAAAACCAAATACTCCTGTGCTATGATGGAGCTTTAAAAGGGAATCCAGTTAGCTCTGGTTATGGAATTATAGCTAGAAATGAAACTGGAGAGGTAGAGGTAGCCATTGAAGGAGGTCTGAGAATTTCAACAAATTTCCTTACGGAAATTATGGCAATATTCTGTGTAGGTGAATGGGATGTTCACAATGGATTCATAAATCTTTTCTTCAGTTCAGATTCTAAAGCAGCAATAACAACTTTTAGAAATTCAAAAATTCATTGGTTTGCACTATCTAGGTGGGAATACATTTGCAATTCTGCTATCAATTGTGAGTTTGTTCATAATTACAGGGAAGTGAATTTCTCAGCAAATGACTTAGCCAAAAGAGGAGCTCATCTGCAAAGAGGAGAACATCATATCTACACCATCAAACCTCCTTTCCTTGTAAACCTTGAAAATGAAAAACAAAAATATATACTATAGGACTGTTTAGTTTGTATTTTTCTGTTTTTGCTTTTGTAAATTTTTTGTAACCTTACTGGTTTTTGGTTATTAATAAAATTATTACTTAGCAAAAATTGATGGTCATCTCTTGACATGTATTCGCGATTGAAAATTCTAAGTTTTCTGACAAGTGTGTTTCGCGAAAGAGTATTAAGGTTATTTCCCTCAACGATGGCATGTCTTTTGGATTCGTATCTGGATGGTAGCGATCGGAGGATTTTCATCACAATTTCCTTTCAGGAATGGTCTTACCCAATTCACATGATGCATTAACAATTTCAGACAGTTTGTGATAAAAATTGTCAAACGATTCTTCTTCTGCCATATAAAGGTCTTCGAATTCAGTATTAAAGTTTTGAAGCCTAGCTTCCTTTTCATTGGGGTTACCTTCAAATACGCTTTCTAAAGTATCCCAAGCTTATTTATACGTGGTGCACGAGGCCACATGATGTCGAATATTTGGGGTACTAACATGCAAGATGGTATTCAACCCATCGGAGTTTTGCCTTGCAGCAATTATCTCGGCAGCATCATACAAAAATAATTCTTTAGGTACAACAACATCTCTTTCCATAACAACGGGAGTTTCATAGACATTCACAACATAGATCCATGATTGGAAGTCACACGACTGAATAAATGTGCGCATATCAACTTTCCACCATAGGTAGTTTGATCCATCGAATACTGGTGGTAAGTTTACAAAGATAGCCTTTCCGTCCATAGAGTCAGATCGCTACAAACACATACTTGTGAGGTCTTTAATGTGTTTGCCTGCTCTGATACCAATTGAAAAAGCGGGGGTCTATCAACACCACCCAATATTTCGCTTAGAAATCTGTATGGACTAACTCCGAAATACTTTGCTAGAGAATCAACTATACAGTCAGATTCAATCTAGATAAAAGTATCTTAAGGAGTTAATATCTCTCTCTTATTTTGATTTACTCAAGCTAAAACAATAGAGAGTCTTTATAATCAAACACAAGGAATAACTTGGATGGTACCAAAGACCAATATCCAAGTGTTAATCAATGAAATCAACAACCACAAGGTCGGATCTCTAATTGATTAAACTTTAACGCACAACCTGTATTATTTTAATTATAAAGATAAACAATATAATGCGGAAACTGAAATAACACATACACCAACAATTTTGTTAACGAGGAAACCGCAAATGCAGAAAAACCCGGGACGTAGTATAGATTGAATACACACTGTATTAAGCCGCTACAGGCACTAGCCTACTACAAGCTTGTATTATTTAATTATAAAGATAAACAATATAATGCGGAAACTGAAATAACACATACACCATAAATTTTGTTAACGAGGAAACCACAAATGCATAAAAACCCTGGGACCTAGTGCAGATTGAATACACACAATATTAAGCCGCTATAGACACTGGCCTACTACAAGCTAACTTCGGACTGGACTATAGTTAAACCCCAATCAGTCTCCCACTGATCCAAGGTACAGTTGTACTTCCTACGCCTCTGATCCCAACATGACACTACGCACTTGATTCCCTTAGCCGATCTCACCCACAACTAAGAGTTGCTGCAACCAAAATCGTAGACTTGATAATAAACAAATCTGTCTCACACAGAAAAGTATATCAGAGGATGAGTCTGTCTCCCACAGAAGAACCCTAGGTTTTTGTTTCATCTTATGATATGAAATCAAGGTGAACATGAACCAATTGATAATCCGTTCCGGAAGAACAACCTAGATTAATCAATCACCCCTCAACAGTCTTACTTGTATAGACAAGAGGAGGTCAAGGAATCATAAACAGTGGGACGAAGATGTTGTGACTTTCTTTGATAACTAATCAACCCAAATACTAACATTTGTTGGTTCAACAATAGTTAACCAATGGTTAGCCATATGATTACTTTCATATCAGCCATATTCTTCTTCACCATAACTAGTCCAAATGACTCAAATGAACTAGTTAGAGAGTTGTTCAATTGCTTAGATCTTTATGTAACAACACAAGATACTATTGAAGCAAAATCGGTTTGATTCACTCGAATCCGTTCATGAACTATATAGCCACGGTTTGCAAAAGCATTCCTTAGTTTATTTAAACATGAATTCAAGAACAACCAATTTTAGATATAACCAACTCAAGTTTGCATACTGGGTTCGCGACTTAAGATCATGGTAGGAGTACACAAACTCCAACAGAAATTCTCGGGTCGAGAACTTCCGCAAGTTCGCGTACTTGGCTCGCGCCGCTTCCATTTCACTTGATCAACAAAGTTCACAAACTTTGGTTCAAGGAATAAGTACTTATACATATATATGTTTCCACAACAATTCTTATATCCTACCAATGGTTATGTAATATAAACTCTCGTTTCAATCATTGAGATATTCTTAAAAGAATTTATATAGCCGTTATTCACAAACCATTTTTCGTCATAGCAATTCTCAAGGTGATTGAAACATAACATGAATTTCGTCACCAGGTAAAGATGAATTCGGCTAAAGCGAAAGATTACCAACACATATTTTGAGAAATAGATAAGCGAGATAAACTCGACTCGAAATAGAAAATGTGTATAATGAAATTCTATATCAAAAACAATTTTTGTCTCAAGAGTAGGATATAGACTAAATATACTTTTGAGTGACAAATAAGTTCAAGTATCCACATACCTTTTAGTTGATGAAGATCCACCAATTCCTTGAGTAGTCATTCGTCTTGTATGATGATTTCCATGGAGTCTTAAGCTCAACTACACTTTTTATCCTAGTCCGAGACCTTTAGATATATAGGCTAGAAATCAAGACTTATAGTTTTGATCACTAACATTGACAAACATGCTTGAGATAGCAACGCATGCGAGTTCGGCCGAGCAATGCTCTAACAGTATATGAATCGAGTGTCTGAGAAAGTGTTGATCATTCGATGAATTACTGAATATTGATAGTTGGATCAATACTTGAGCAATTGAGCAAGTATTGCTCGTTCAATGAGTTACTGGATATTGATAGTTGGATCAATATCGAGCAGATGAACAAGTATTTCTCATTTAATGAATTACTGAATATTGATAGTTGGATCAGTATTTGAGAAATTAAGCAAGTATTGCTCGTTCAGTGAGTTACTGGATATTGATAGCTGGATTAATATTCGAGCAAATGAGCAAGTATTGCTCATTCAATGAATTACTGGTAACGTGACCAAATAATAATTAATTAAAATATTGGTAGTTGAACCGAATATTATATAATTAATATAGATGTTGATTTCCGGATTAATCATAAAATTATTAGTGTTTGAACAACTTAGAATTGCGATTCATCAAGTGTTTGTTCAAAACCCTAATTTTCGATCAATTGTTCGCCAATTGATGAATTAATTAAAATAGGATATTGAGAAATGGAGGGACCGACCACATGGGATAATGGACGACCATGTGGGGCCTAGGTGCTCGAGTGAGCATGCACCAAAGTCCTTTGTTGACCATTTGGTGAAAGAATGATCAAATGCTAGTGTTGTTCATTTATTAGAATAGTGCTCGAGCGAGGGTTAGGTATTAAAACCTAATAGTGAAAAGGTGAGGACCGACCAAGGGGGCATGGAACCGGACCTTGGTGGTTGTTGGACCGGATGCCAATCGTTTGATCGAGATGCAAGTCGGTTTAAGAGAGTTTAGACCCAATTTGAACAATTGCTAGCAAATTAGGTCAAAACTGTGAGAATGTGTGGGACCAGATCCTTGCAAGCCCTAGGGACGGCCTTTGCCAGTCAAGGAAGCATTCTTGTGTCACATCGGTGTCCGTGTCTCAGTCCTGAGAGTTTTGGTATTTTTTGACGATCGTTCAAGCAATATTTTGGATTTTCAGAAGAGTTTGATCTTGACTGAAACTCTTAATTTTGCTCGAATGAGCAAGAAGAACTTTGCTCGTGCGAAAGATAATTTGAGAATATTAAAATAATAATATTTTAATATTTGGCATGGGAAGCCTAGTCGGTCGAGTGACCATTTGACTTTTTTACTTTTCCATGGTTTGAGCAATATCTGAGAAAATACTGAAAAACTAGGGTTTTCGGTCAAACGATGGAGTTCCATAAGATGATGGAAATATATGAGAGAATAAGGATTGTGAGTTGTGGTACCGGCCACGGATAGGGCATGGACGGCCGGAAAGGTGGCCCGGTCCCGTGACACCTTTTCCTATTTTGTTTGATAAAAGTATAGAAAATTAGGAGTTTCTGTCAAATGAGGGAAACCCTATGAGATGAGGGAGGAAATAAAATAAAATGTTAGGAAAATAAAATAAGGGAAGGGACCGGCCGTCCGGTAGGCCTGGTCCCATGCCTTTCCTTATTTTATTAATTATTATTTTATCTCCATGGATCGTTCGTTTGTCCATACTTCAATCGTTCGTTCGTGTGTTTGGGTGCTCGTTTGTGCATTATTTGTCAAATATACTTACACCATTTTCTCGGGACTTACTCGACGGCGTCTCAGAAGCCCTATTGTTGGGTAATTATTACTAACTCATGAAATTCAGTGGAGAATGATTCATGAAACTAAGTAATAAAGGTGAATAGTTATTTATTATCAATCCATAGGATCATCAGTGGATTCGAACATGGATTCAGAATAATAATATGAGCGTTACCATCCTAAGGGATCGTGGACTCGACCATAGAATTAGAGTAATGAAATTATTTATTACCATTTCATGAGATCAGTCGTGGATTCGGTCATGAAATTGGAGTAATGAGATAAAATAGATTATTTTCTAGGAATTCAGTGGCGAATGTCATACTAGAATTAATCTATTTTAGAATCGAGATATGAGATAGTTGAAGCGTCATACTCGTTCTGAAAGGCGCATAGTCAGGGAAAAATCGTGTAACATTGTTAACATCCTGAAGGCGCTTAGCCCCCTCAACAAACAATTATGTAGGAGAGCCGCCTGAATCTATACACGATATCTCTACATAGTCAGGGAACAACGAGTGTCGTCGACGTCCTGAAGTCGTTAAGCCCTCTCAAAAAACAATTATGTAGGAGGATCTCCCAATCGTTTTTCTATGTAGAGGTGGGTCTCTCTATGTAGTTAGGGAACAACGAGTGTCGTTGACGTCCTGAAGGCTTTAATCCCTCTCAACGAACAATTATATATGGAGGACCTACGAATCATGTTACTCATATGTGTTGCACATATACATGGTATCTAACTCATATGTGTTGCACATGGTATCTTTTCTTAAAACGATCTTAAGTAATCACCTGAAATGGTATGATCGATTTATTGTTATTGGTATGACCAACTCTAGGCAAAGGGGAACCGATCCGATGAATAGGTGCAACCGATCAAAAAAGGGAATCTATCATTGTAAGAGGTGCAACACATTTTTAGCAGATGGGGAAACCGATCCTATGAACATGTGCAACACTTTTTTAGTGAAAGGGGAACCGATCCTATGGTTATGTACAACAAATACAAGTACTTACCATAAGTATGTAGGAAACCAATCCTAGTACTTAGTCAACCAAATTCTTTGAAAGCTAGTTTAACTATGCACAGTTAGGGGTGAGACTTGGGTTGGGTCAACCCACCCAACCCATGCCCAACCCGAACGTTGGGCGGGTATGGGCAATATATTTTAAAAGTTTGGGAAAGCTCGGGTACAATTTTAATAAACCCGAGTTTAACTTGGGCAAGCATGGGCACAAATATTTCTAACCTGAGCAACCCACCCAACCCGAGGAACTATAATATAATTATATAAACTATTTTTTATAATAGGTAGTATTGTCTATTAAGAACAATTTTAGCCATTATCTTCAAACCTAATAATGAAAATATAAATCATATCTATCTCATTATTAATTCAATATGAAAGTTTTTTATATTATTGTCAATAATCACAAGTTATTTGGAAATTTAAGCTAAATACAATAATTAAATCTTATAAGTACTAAAATTCGTTATTATCACATTAATAAAAAATGAAATTTAAGACTTAAATTTGTTTATCTAAATGTTTTGATAATATTTATTTAAAAAACTGACATAGAATATACTGAGTTGAGTGTTATTGTACACAAAAAGTGAAAATGAAAACATCGTTGGTGCATAGTTAACTGAACCCTTGCAACTGTCCGCAATTTTTGTGTTGTAAAGTATTAGCATGGGTCAACCCGAGGAACCCGAGGAATATAACTTGGGCGGGACTTGGGCAACACCTCCACGGGTTCCTTGGGCAATATGGGCAAAGGATTTCTACCTCGGGTCTGCCTTGGCCAAGCCTTCTAACCCGACCAACCAACCCAAGTCCCACCCCTATGCACAATACTCACATGGAGGTATAACAGAAACATGGTAGAACCGTTAAACCCATGATTGGTGATTGAGTGTTCTTAATCAATCACGTAGTTCTTGAAAGTCAGATGAACCAATTCTAAACTTGTTTGGAAGTGTGGAAAATTGGTTTCAAGATTGTAAGTATGAAAGATGATGTAGTTTTTTCAACTTGTAAAGATTCGATTTCATATTTAATAATAGAAAATACATATAAAGATTGTCACTAATATCGAGAGATACTGGGACTCAGGATTCTACCATAAACTCATTCATGCAATTCATATATTTATTCCAAACAATTATAACTCAAATAATATTGACTATAATTATTTTCCAAGGTGGATTTTTAAAACATTGACTGTAAATTACTAGCATGACACATCAAAAACACTTAGACCAAGTATACATCATCGTAGGACATCACAATCAATTAAAAAAAAAATCATAAAACGATGATAATAGTGCAAGTAGTCATAAAATAATTAAATATAATTACCACATGCATGAAATATAGCTTCCTCCGTCGTCCTAGTGTTGGATTTTAGCTCATGAATTCGAACACTTGCTCAAAATAATAGTCCATAGATCAAATAGATGTTCTATTGAAGAAAATGTAATAGACAGAAATTCACAACGCTATATTACTGTACAGACGTCATTGTTATAGTTGGTTGGGTGTTACAAAGAAAAGATGATTGTTATCTTATAAACTGTGATCTATTCTTCGTGTTCTTCTTGCGCAAAAATACTCCTCTGCAACTCTGTTTTCTTAGCCTCTGCAACCTCCGTTTCTTACCCCCAACTCTAACTATTCTTTTATGAGTCCAGGAAACCTCTTTTATACCCAACAATCCCAATTTTTTTCGATCAAATCTTCTCAAGAATAGATTATATCCTTTCTCCCAAGTCCCGATACTTTCTCTTCGCTTCACGCGTATTCCCCAACTTTTAATACTCCAAATAGGATGAAGTAGTGTCTCAGACAGATTAAACTCTCCTAATCTTGCCATACCTTCCAAATATATCACCAGAAGTCCGTAAATACTTCCACCTTCCTGATTCATGAGAATAAACCATATCTTCTCTATGTATGTACATATTTCATCTTCCGCCACGTGTCAAAAAAGCCACACGTGGAGGACATACGTTCGAAGAGCATCAAAATACGATACCTCATGTAAACACCCGAGAAGCTTTCCTTATCAAGATAAGAATATCCTCCAACACATCCAACAGATGAGGATCAAGGGGCACGGAAGCATCACACCCCTGCGAAGCACTAGAAAACACCCAAGAGCTACTTTACCTCATCTCTATGAAGATCCAAGCTCAACGGCTGGGGTTAACCCAACTGACAAAGATAAGACAGGGGCAGAGGATAGTTGTCTGGCGCAGACGAACATCCCAACTACCCACATTAATTACCTACATGCAGTACACGCGTCGATCAAACCATGGAAGGGCCGCAGACTACACTGCGCAACCAAGGAGATTACGCGGAGTAACCTGAAGATACGAAAAGGTCCGCGTAATTGGCACAAAGCAAAAGGAGATAAGATCACAATGGGTCTTAGAAGTGGACCCCATGTGTTATCCCTATAAATACCCCCTTCTCCCAACTGAGAAGGGGAAGAACAATTCAGCATTAGAGAAGAATAGGAGAGAGAAAAGAGGGAGATAGGAAGAGTAAGTGATGCCCCCATCTGTTACGCATACCTATCTTATATCTCAAAGTCATTTCGACTATTCTTGTATTATATCTTATACATAGTGAAACACCCAACCCGTGGATGTAGGCCTTAGAGCTGAACCACGTAATTCATCGTCTCATTTACATTCATGCTTTACACTTATATGTACGTAACCATCAATAGCATATCTAGAATGATTATATATTTTGTATCCCAATCACCATTCCTCCTATTATACGACTATAGAGTGATGATTGTGCGTGATGAGACGAGGAAGAGTCTTCAGACTCTGAGTCTATGATTCACATCATTTATATTACCTACCATATGCGCGGTTTATATAGCTCAGTATAGTTAATCCGCGCCCCTTGGTTGTGAACACGAAGATGATACATATCTCTGCGTTCACAATTTGGCGCTATAAATAGGGACTTTGTCCCGGTAAAAGATTTATCTTCTCCTGTGATTTCTTATGCGTTTTAAGCTTCGTTCTCTATAAATAACGAGGCGTGAAACACCACTTTGATTATTTCTTACGACCTCATGCGTAGATATATGTTTACTTCAACAGATTTGCGTCTTTTATGTGTTACTAAAGCTTTACGCAGTTTAAAAGTAAAATCCTTGAGTAGATCTATGCTTATTTCAATAGATCTACGCCTTCTGCGCATTACTAATGCTTTACAGATTTCAACAAAAAATGCTTACGAGTAGATCTATGTTCATGAATCTACGCCCATGACATTTTATTAAGGTTTCAATTATCCTAATATCAAAAATTTTAAATATCTATATTCTTTTCACTAAATCTGCATTTCATAAGGATGATCTACATTTGTTATACCTAACTCAGTAAATCTGCGTGTCCTTTACCGTAGCTTCCCATTAAGTCTACACTTTCCCCCACCTCCAAGGTGACATCTTCCGGAAAATCAGAAATTAATAGATAACACACAGATGCCATTTTCTTCGTGAATGTCTTTTTCTCTATGTGCAGGAAAATAACAAGAATGGAGAAAAACAGGGATCTTGGGAAGACTAAAGCCTCTTCCAAGGATACACTAAGGTTAACCCCGGTTATGACTAGGAACAAGCAAGTGGGCGAAAATCTAAAGGTAGCGGATACGTTACAGGATAACGCAGAAAGCTCCACACTCGTCTATGGCAGCGTCATCGCCTCCAACGCCCTAAAAGCCGCGGATGCCAAAGCAGAAGCTCTAAAGGCTGGCGGATCCAAAGCTACTCCAAAGGTGATTACTGTTGCACGACCACAAGAAGTAGTGGCATAATCTGTAATGCAACGACATACCCTCAGAATGTGTCCCACCAACGAGCAGAACGTAACCCTTCTAGCCAATTAAACACTTCAAATAACCGAACAGCCCGCGTAGCAAACCGCAGACATCTGCACCACTCATCTAGAGTTTCCAGAACCTATCATCCAGATCATTAGATAAGAGCAGACCATAGCTGCGGTAGGACAGAATCTGGCAGGAACTCCAAATCAAGGGTCTAATCATTCTACGCATATGATGGCTGAGCTGGCGGAATTAATAAAAACTCAGAAAACCTACGCAGATGCCATAGCAATACTGGATCAAGAGAACCAGCACCTTAAGGAAAGGATCATCCACAACGCAGAGGTATAAAATCAGCGAGACGAAGCTAATTCCAAAGCACCATCTCCAAACCGAGAAAGGAGATTAGTGGTTGCCAACGGACCCGTGCCTTTGAACCAAATAGGGGAAAGAAGAAGCCAAAGGTAGGACCCTAATTTTAATCCTGAGAACTCAGACTACTATGACGGCACAACCCTCGTGCCCGCACCATCTGCCATTCATGAAAAACATCAAGCCGCGATGGAAAGTCTGCGCGCTGAGATGATGGCGGAGATCAAATATCTCAAGACTAGTCAAGGAGGTGGAAGGTTAGAACAAGTAATGAGAGAGGCAAGCACCACCCTACTGACACACCACCTTACTAGAGAGTCAATACCGCAGAAATGCTCGGTCCCAGCCTTCGATTTCTACGATGGTTCAACCGATCCCGCAGCTCACCTGCGCTACTACAACAGGATGATGGATCGTTGGGACAACCATGATTCTATTCTGTGTAGATATTTCCCATCAAGTTGAAAAGGATCTGCTCTTTCCTGGTTCGACAACTTACCACCAAATTCCATAGATTCTTACGATCAGTTGACGGAAAAGTTCCTATCAACATACATGTACAACAAGGTTGTGAATACCGCCATGGACAAGTTATTTTCTTTGGAAATGAAGTACAAATAGACCATCATAGAGTACACAGATAGATGGCATAATATTTTCCAAGCTATCGGAAATGTGGATCCCTTGGTCAGTATCAACTGCTACAAATGGGGAATGGACAGGATGTGTCCTTTATTCGTGGAAATTCATGGAAGCACTCACACCACTGAAGGAGATCTGCGGATACTTATAGAAAAGCACGCGAGGCTAGAGGAGATCCAGCGCGAAAAACCCAGGGCTCATACCTAGCGTTCTTCACGCACCCATTCCATGGATCAAGCCAGCGGATCCAAAAGAGGAGTCCTCGAGGAGCGTCCGCGTGAATAAAAGAAAGAAATAAAGGATGATCGAAAATTTAAAGATCAAGTATACACCAAGCTGAATACTAGTTACTCGCGTCTCCTGCGAGAAATCAAGGATAAAGAGAGCCTCGATTGGCCATGGTCCAAGGGAAAGCAGCCTCCAAAGATGGAAAAATCTAAAGAATACTGCGAATACCACTGCTTCAATGGACACCAAACAGAGAAATGCAAAAACCTCAAAATAATGATTCAAAATCTAATCGACGCAGGAGACCTGAAGCAGTACATCAAGAAGTCTGATAACGAAGACAGGGCCAAGAGGGGAAAACATGTCCAACTACCAGAAGGGAACCGCACCCTCAATACCATCTCGTGTTCCGAAACTCGGGGACCATCTCTAACAGCCCAGATTGGGAAAAGGATGAGAAAATTTTTGAAGATTATTATGAACTCTACAAGATTGATAGACAAGAGGTCAACGAGCATGAACTATGGATGGGCGCACCCATGACCTTCGAAGATGAGGATGTAGAAGAAGACATGGAATATCACAATGATCCTCTAGTCCTCACATTGCCAATAGCGGTATGTAATGCCAAGAAGATCCTCATAGATGGCGGGAGCTCCGTCAATATGATGTTCTATAAAACGTTCAAACGCATGGAACTCAATGACGAACATCTGTTATCATCATACTACACCATCTATGGATTCAATGGCGCGGAAACAAAACCCCTAGGAGACATTGTATTACAAGTGGATGCAGGACCTATGAAGATAGATGCTCGGTTCAGTGTTGTGGATGCAACATCTCCTTACAATGCAATTATCGGGAGAAGATGGATCCACAAGCTCAAAGGAGTAGCCTCCACTTACCATCAATACCTCAGATTCCCAACACCTTTTGGAGTCATGGAAATCAAAGGAGATCAAGTATCCGCGCAAGAATGTCAAACCTTACAAAATCCGATCAACAACGAGCAAGAGGCGCGACGCCAATCCCGGAGAGCAAAAAACAAAGAGATTGCCAAAGAAAAATCTATAGACAAATGCTTAGAGGAAATATCTGGGAAAAGTCTTCTAAACACAAACATGGTGGGAAACGCAGAGGCGAGGACGTCTGCAGAAAAATAGAGTGAAGAGCCTACCAAATAGCAATTAAAGAATGTCCCTCTCCTAGGGGAACCAAAGCCCACATTCACACCTGTGGAGCCGGTAAAATAAGTTAACATAGGTACGGAAGAAACACCAAGAATGGTCAAGATAGGCACGTTAATGAACGGGAAACGTGAAGGCACACTAGTCGAACTTCTAAAGGAATACTATGATATATTCGCTTGGAAGTTAGGATACATGCCAGGAATTAACCCGAAATTAGTTCAGAACGAACTTCGAATAAAGCCGGGCACTCCCCCTTTTAGGCAAAATGTGCGGAAGATAGCACTAGAGTACCATAAAGCGGTAGAAATGGAACTCCGCAAACTACTAGATGCAGGGTCATCAAAGAGGTCAAGTACCCTACTTGGATCTCTAACATGGTCATTGTACCAAATAAAAATGGCGACGTAAGGATATGCATCGACTTTACCAACCTCAACAAGGACTGTCCAAAAGACAGTTATCCCTTACCAAGCATCGACCAACTGGTTGAAGCAGTTGAAGGACACGAATAAATGTCATTTATGGATGGGCACTCTGGGTACAATCATTTATTCTTAGCAGAGGAAGATCAGCAGCACACAACATTTACATACCTCACGGGGTCTATTGTTATTTTAAGGATGCAAAAAGAGGCATCGAGGTGGATCCTTCCAAAATCGAATCCATTATGCGGATGCCTTCACCGAAAAACTTAAAAGAGGTTCAGAAACTAAATGGTTCAATAGCTACGCTAGGGAGATTCGTCTCAAGATCCTCAGACAGGTGCAAACATTTCTTCAACATCCTTAAAAAGGGACCAAATTCGAGTGGTCTGCAGAATGTGAAGAGGCTTTTCAAAATATCAAAGCTTACCTAGCTGAGATTCCTATATTACAAAAGCCTGATCCAGATGAGGTTTTAGAATTATACATTACTGCAACTGAGGACGTAGTAAGTGCAGTATTGGTCAGAACCACCACCAAAGCAGAGCAGCCAATCTACTACATCAGCAAAAATTTAAATACTGCGGAAAGGAACTACACGAAGATAGAACTGCTCGTCTTAGCGGTTGTTTGGGCCACACTTAAGCTCAGAACCTACTTATTGACTCATTGTGTCCGCGTTCCGTGCAAGGATCCGCTAGAAGATGTTCTCAAAGGAGCAGGAAAAGTAGGAAGAATTGCAAAGTGGAACACTCACAATTCAACATCATCCACGAACATCAGTAGGCTTATAAATCGGAGGTCCTGGATGATTTCTTGGCAGATTCCTCCTAGAGGATGACGAAGAGATCATGATCGAAGGGCGCAAGGCAGCAGGGTTACCAAAAATTGAGAAAGCCAAAGATCATGATGACATTCTTGAGCTTGCAAATCCTAGGCAATGGGAAGTCTTCGTGGATGGGTCAAAAAATAAAGAAGGTGATAGGTGCTTAAAAACACCTCTCTAAGTATCGATTGGTTATGCTTTCTTAGCTAGTTTTCGTGTGAAATTGTATTATTATCTTTCTTTTACATTTTATGGGAATTTTGGAGCTTATTCCCGAAAAGAACAAGAATCGTCCAATTTATTAGAAGAGAAGCGGAATTATCATTGCATGGAAAACTACTACGGGCAGTCGCGTGGGCATAGCGGATGCTAGAAACTTGTGTCAGCTAATGCACTGATTCAAAGACCAAAAGACGTTGGAACTATGAGATTCATCCTTTCATAATTTTCAACAACTTAATGCTTAATGGGTTAGAGGTACAGAGTCCTAGTTTATACCATGAGCTTAATATGGAGTTCACATATCAAGGGTAGCGCACATGTGCGCTGATGGAAGAAAAGTATAGGTAACTGTTTGATTTGCGATTGTGCGTGGATGATTCGGGATGTTATTTGAAACTGAGGGTTGGAGCTGTGAAGTTGGTTGATGGCAGCAGCGTTGGTCGCTGGTATTCACCATGTGATGGACTGTTGTTGCTATATGGGCTTGAAATCGTGCAACCGAGTTGGGACATAATGTTGAAGCGAATTACACACATGGATGGGCCTGTGCTACGAAGGTAATAAAAAAGAGGTTTCTTTTGAAACCAAATTCACAAGCACAGAAAGATATACCAATGGATGCTGCCATAACAGCCATCGTTGGCTGTGACTAGAGGTTGATGTGGTTGGATATTGCGACGATGGATTAATTTCAAGGTATTGGCAGTAGATAACTCGTCAGTGATGATGGTGTAACTGAGACGGAAAGTTCATGCTGGAGGAGCTCGAGCTGAAACGAGAGAAAACTCGAGCAGATGAAGGTTAAGTTGTTGGCTATTGCTGACAGCCATTAAACGGAGTGAGAAGTGAGATATGAAATGAGTTGCTTCCAGTTAACGCATGAAAGTGTACGGTGATGAGCATGGACTTGCTGCTGGCGCTAAGAGTGATCGATGATGAAGTTCAGCATGATAAGACATGCATCTGCATGGAGCTAATGATGTCGAGTATGAACGTGGTAATGGAACTGAAGTCGACTAATGGAGTGATGCCTGTGTCGATGGGAATGATGTCAATGAAGGAAGAGCTTGGGGATGAGCTGTGTATACGGAGGAGATGGTGATTCTCATGCAACTGGATGCATGGAGGCTTGGCAGTTGATGGAGTAAAGCTTAAGAAGTTTTAGCTGCTGCCAGGGGATGCTCAAGGGAGTAAATAGTAAGTCAGGGAGACATGGCACGATGATGTTTAACGTTGAAATTCAAGGGTTGGTAGTATTGGTGATGTTTCACCGCACGTGCTAGAATGACAGGGATATACTGCTGCCAATGCCGAGAGAAGAGAATGGAGTTGTCGATGGAGGCGCTGAAACGAGTTGAAGAAATGGGCTTCATTGATACGGCCTGAGTAGACATAATGATGATAATGGGCTAGATATAATCACGTGAAGTAAACAACGAGATAATGGGCCAGAATCAGTTGCGAGCCCAATATGATTTTGAGCAAAATATTTACTCGACTTCAGGACTTGGCCGTGAGTTTGGCCAGATTGTGGCAGTCACTTTGCACGGGGTATGATGCACGGGACACAATTCAAGAAGAGGTGCAATCTCCTATTTTTGCTAGGTTTTCTAGTTTTCTTAGAGAGGAGGTTACAAAACTCTATATATAGGGAACCCTAGGCAGAATTTTATATATCATATCTTCTTGACACATATCCTCTTTTCACCGTTTTTCTCCCCCTTAGGGGGAGAACTATCTCTTTTCTATTCTTTTTATATTGTAAGGATGAATTCAAAGTTTGCAAGTTTGTTTCAAGTTTTAAATTGATTCATTGTGGATTGTTTTTACTATATCGAAGGTTTATGATTGGTTCTTAGATTGGTTTCGGTGCGCAACCAGATTAGTTTATTAATCATTCTAATGCTAGTAGAGAGGTGAGTCGACCCGTAATTGTCTCTTATCTCCTACACAAGTAGAAATCGCAAGACCTTACGGAGGGATTCTGTGGAGCAATTGCGAGTAAAGACAACACCAGTAAGTGGACCGAGCGTATAGAGTTTCTTCTTTGGGATCAAACCTAAATTCACAAATCTTAATGCGTTCTGGGAATTACATCTTGTAGTCGAGCACTTCCGTGTCAAGGTGGTTCTTTTGAATAGAATCCGGTAGTCGAGCGCTTCCGTATCCGGTGAAAAAAGGAGTTTTTGGGGATTGCTAAGCGTACCTGCTTTCCTACGGTTGGTGAAAATTGTTTTTAACAAGAGATATACGGGTACAATATTGAGTTAACGGTTAGTAACGGCGAAGGATTTCTTCAATATCTTTTTCTTTTTCTTTTTATCATTCTTTTATATTTTTGCTGATTTAGATAACATATCAATTGCATTACTCTTCGTGGTAACGATCTCTTACTACCGCTATATTATATTTAATTAGTGGGAAATATATTTTTATTTTGTTGAGTAAACGACGCTCACCAGAAGGTGCATGGATAGGCATCGTAATTACTACTCCAACAGGGGATATGATCATTCATGCCTTCAGGCTAGTGTTCAAGAACCATACAAACAATATAGTCGAATACGAAGCGGTGGTGCATGCTCTTCGACTGATAATCGAAATGGGCATAACTGATGTACGCCTAACAAGCGATTCACAACTAGTCATTCGGCAGATAGGAATGGAGTATAATGTTTATGAAAGAACATTAGCACCATACATGGAGCTGGTGCAAACTCTGACCTCCCAAATTCCTAACATCAAATTTCGGCATTTAGAAAGAAAAGAGCTAAGACACGCAGATACACTGGCCTATATATCTGGTATGCTCAAAAACGAAGATGTAAAAACAGTCAAAGTAACTAGAGTCTATGAGCCTTCAATCAGTCTTCAAGAATTCTGCGTAGTACAACAAAGAGGCAGAATAGAATAAAACATCAAGGATGACGATGTTGGAGAACTTATTGTGGATGATTTCCAAGAAGATGACATCATGTCGAGAGCAGATGAAGATGAAGACTTCAACAACGAAGAAGACTGGAGGACTGAGATTCACCTGTTCTTAAAAGAAGGAACTTTACCCTTGAAGCTAAATCGGGCTAGAAAAATACAATCAAAGGCAGGAAGATACGACCTCAGAGGCGAAATTTTGTACAAGAAATCTTTTCTGGGACCACTTCTCCGATGCCTATCCAGGTCCGAAGGTCACTTAATTTTGAAAGACATTCACCGCGGGGACACAGGCAATCACAGCGGAATGAGGTCTTTAGCAGATAAAGCGAAAACCCAAGGGTATTACTGGCCAACAATGGTACACGACGCTTCAAGAATGGCACGCAGATGTGAAGAGTGCCAGCGGTTCGCCAAAAAGATCCACGCACCGGCGGTAACTTTAAATCCCGTAGATAGGCCTTGGCCATTCTCAAAATGGGGCATAGATATTGTGGGTCCCTTAATCAAAGGATCAGGGAAGAGAAGATTCTTGATAGTGTCCATGGACTACTTCAGCAAATGGGTAGAAGTTAAAGCTTTAGCAAGAATCAGAGATGCCGATGTCTTCACATTCATCTTCCAAAACATCATTTGCAGATTTGGCATACCAGCGGAGATTGTCTCTGATAATGACGCACAGTTTCAAGGAAAAAACATTGACTTACTATTCGAGACTTTCAAGATCCAAAAGAACAAGTTAAAACCCATCTACCCTCAATGAAATGGCCAAGCAGAGGCCACAAACAAAACACTCGCCCTCATTCTCAAGAAACAACTAGACAAATACAAGAAGAGGTGGTGTGAGCAATTGCACAACGTTTTGTGGGCCTACAGAACGACCCGAAGGTCATCTGTAGGAGAATCCCCATTTTTGATCACCCATGGAGCTGAAGCTGTCATTCCAACAGAAATCATCATTCCAACTACGAAGACTGAAGCATGGGAAAAGAACCTCACAACGGACATGATGTTAGAACGGTTGGATGATTTATAAGAAAGAAGGGAGGCCGCGCTACAAAAAATGGAGAACTACCAGCGTAAATTGGTAACAGAGTACAACAAAAGGGTTAAGCTAAGAAACTTTATAGAGGGACACTATGTGCTGAGAACCATTCCCCAATACCAGCGAGAAAAGAAGTGGGAAAAACTAGCACCTACATGGGGAGGACGTACCCTTCGTCATACACGACATTGCAGGAAATGGATCTTATTATCTACGTAATCTCAAAGGGGATATCCTCGGACATCCATGGAATGCAAAATATCTCAAGCCATACTACCCATAGAAAGCAACGTAGACCTGCATCTGCGTGAAGAGCACCAGAAGAAGAAAAGCGACATACGTGATAGACATGTTTCTATCTCTGGAGAGGATTAGCAGACCTCAAACCTATCAATCAAGCAAACCTTTTTTATATCAATCAAACAGATCAAACCTGTATATATAAATCACGACGCCCGCGTCAATATTTCATTTTTTAAGATCTGCTATCTAGCAGCACAAAGATTCCATCAGAGGAATTATGCTAAGTGTAACACTACAAATCAAATGAATACTTAACCCTCTTTTACCCGTGGACGTAGACACACCGATGTCGAACCACGTACGCATTTGTGTTAATTGTTATTTCATTCCATTTGGGTAAAGTATATATCTACAATCTCTCAGGACTCCCATATAAGCGTCTATAAGCGTAAGACCATGGGGAAGTCTTCCAGTAGGAAGAGATACCCAATCTATAAGCAGCAGATTGACGGAATGGATGTACCTGGCGAAAGACATCTCATATCCTACACCACTGGGCCAGAGGATTCCCGAACGATGTGGGTCTAGGCAGCAGTGTGGGATATGAGATGTCTTTTGCCAGGTACATCCATTTCGTCAATCCGCTGCTTATAGATTGGGTATCTCTTTCACCGAAGCCTTCCCATGGTCTTACACTTATAGACGCTTATAGTGGAGTCCTGAGAGATTGTAGATATCTACTTGCCCCAAATGGAATGAAATAAAAATTAACACAAATGCTTACGTGGTTCGACAGCGGTGTGTCTACGTCCACGGATAAAAGAGGGTTAAATATTCATTTGATTTGTAGTGTTACACTTAGCATAATTCCTCCGATGGAATCTTTGTGCTGCTAGATAGCAGATCTTAAAAAAATGAAATATTGACGTGGGCGTCGTGATTTATATATACATGTTTGATCTGTTTGATTGATATAAAAAAGGTTTGATTGATTGATAGGTTTGAGGTATGCTAATCCTCTCCAAAGATAGAAACATGTCGATCAAGTATGTCGCTTTTCTTCTTCTGGTGCTCTTCACGCAGATGCAGGTATACGTTGCTTTCTATGGGTGGTATGGCTTGAGATATTTTGCATTCCATGGATGTTTGAGGATCTCCCCTTTGAGATTACGTAGATAATAAGATCCATTTCCTGCAATGTCGTGTATGACGAAGGGTCCTCCCCATGTAGGTGCTAGTTTTCCTCACTTCTTTTCTCGCTGGTATTGGGGAATGGTTCTCAGCACCCCTCTACAAATTTTATTAGCTTAACCCTTTTGTTGTACTCTGTTGCCAATTTACGCTGGTAGTTCTCCATTTTTTGTAGCGCGGCCTCCCTTCTTTCTTCTAAATCATCCAACCTTTCTAACATCATGTCCATTGTGAGGTTCTTTTCCCATGCTTCAGTCTTCGTAGTTGGCATGATGATTTCTGTTGGGATGACGGCTTCAGCTCCAAAGGTAAGCAAAAATGGGGATTCTCCTATAGCTGACCTTCGGGTCGTTCTGTAGGCCCACAAAACGTTGTGCAATTGCTCACACCATCTCTTCTTGTATTCGTCTAGTTGTTTCTTGAGAATGAGAGCGAGGGTTTTGTTTGTGGCCTCTACTTGGCCATTGCTTTGAGGGTAGATGGGTGTTTACTTGTTCTTTCGAATCTTGAAGGTCTCGAAGAGTAAGTCAATGTTTTTTCCTTGAAATTGTACGCCATTATCAGAGAAAATATCCGCTGGTATGCCGAATATGCAAATGATGTTTTGGAAGATGAATGTGAAGACATCGACATCTCTGATTCTTGCTAAAGCTTTAACTTCTACCCATTTGCTGAAGTAGTCCGTGGCCACTATCAAGAATCTTCTCTTCCCTGATCCTTCGATTAAGGGACCCACAATATCTATGCCCCATTTTGAGAATGGCCAAGGACTATCTACGGGATTTAAAGTTACCGTCGGTGCGTGAATATTTTTGGCGAACCGCTGGCACTCTTCACATCTGCGTGCCATTATTGCAGCGTCGCATACCATTGTTGGCCAGTAATACCCTTGGGTTTTTTTTGTTTATCTGCTAAAGACCTCATTCCGCTGTGATTGCCTGCGTCATCGCGGTGAATGTCTTTCAAAATTAAGTGACCTTCGTACCTGGATAGGCAGCGGAGAAGTGGTCCCAGAAAAGATTTCTTGTATAGAATTTCGCCTCTAAGGTCGTATCTTCCTTCCTTTGATTGTATTTTGTAGCCTGCTTTAGCTCCAAGTGTAAAGTTCCTTCTTTTAAGAACATGTGAATCTCGGTCCTCCAGTCTTCTTCGTTGTTGAAGTCTTCATCTTCATCTGCTCTCGACATGATGTCATCTTCTTGGAAATCATCCGCAATAAGTTCTCCAACATCGTCATCCTTGATGTTTTCTTCTATTCTGCCTCTTTGTTGTGCTACGCAGAATTCTTGAAGACTCGTAGAATCTATTTACTTTGACTGCTTTTACGTCTTCGTTTTTGAGCATAGCAGATATATAGGCCAGTGCATCTGCGTTTCTTAGATCTTTTCTTACTAGATGCCAAAATTTGATGTTAGGAATTTTGGAGGCCAGAGTTTGCACCAGCTCCATGTATGCTGCTAATGTTCTGTCATAAACATTATACTCCATTCCTATCTGCATTAATGACTAGCGGAATCGCTTGTTAGGCGTACATCAGTTATTCCCATTTCGATTATCATTCGAAGAGCATGCACCACCGCTTCGTATTCGACTATATTGTTTGTATGGTTCTTGAACTTTATCCTGAAGGCATGAATGATCTTATCCCCTGTTGTGGTAGTAATTACGATGCCTATCCCCGCGCCTTCTTTATTTTTTGATCCATCCACGAAGACTTCCCATTTCCTAGGATTTGCATGCTCAAGAATGTCAGCATGATCTTTGGCTTTCTCAATTTTTGGTAACCCTGCTGCCTTGCGCCCTTCGATCATGATCTCTTCGTCATCCTCTAGTGGGAAATCTGCCACGAAAACAGCCAGGACCTGCGATTTATAAGCCTGCTGATGTTCGTGGATGATATTGAATTGATCCAGGTGAGTTTTCCACTTTGCAATTCTTCCTACTTTTCCGGATCCTTTGAGAACAGCTTCTAGCGGATCCTTGCACGCAACGCGGACACAATGAGTCAAGAAGTAGGTTATGAGCTTAAATGTGGCTCAAACAACCGCTAAGACGAGCAGTTATATCTTCGTGTAGTTCCTTTCCGCAGTATTTAAAGTTTTGCTGATGTAGTAGATTGGCTGCTCTACTTTGGTGGTGGTTCTGACCAATACTGCACTTACTGCGTCCTCGGTTGCAGCAATGTATAATGCTAAAACCTCGTCGGGATCAGGCTTTTGTAATATAGGGATCTCAGCTAGGTAATCTTTGATATTTTGAAAAGCCTCTTCACATTCTGCAGACCACTCGAATTTGGTCCCCTTTTTAAGGATGTTGAAGAAATGTTTGCACCTGTCCGAGGATCTTGAGACTAACCTCCCTAGCGCAGCTATTGAACCATTGAGTTTCTGAACCTCTTTTAAGTTTTTCGGTAAAGGCATCCGCACAATGGCTTCGATTTTGGCAGGATCCACCTCGATGCCTCTTTTTGTCATTAAATACCCGAGGAATTTCCCAGAAGTTACTCCAAAAGTGTACTTTTCTGGATTTACTTTCATGTTGTGTTCCTGCATTGCTTGGAAGATGTTCCGCAGATCTTGATGATGATCCTTGCGCAGCTTGCTTTTGACGATCATATCATCTACGTAGACTTCCAATGTACTCCTAGTCCATGGTTTAAAGATCGCATCTACCATCCTTTGGTATGTTTCCCCTGCGTTTCGAAGTCCGAAGGGCATCCTTACAAAGCAATAGAGCCCGTGATGTGTGTAAAATGTTGTGTGCTACTGATCTTGCTCTGCTAAGAATAACTGATTGTACCCAGAGTGCCCATCCATAAATGACATTTCTTCGTGTCCTTCAACTGCTTCAACCAGTTGGCCGATGCTTGGTAATGGATAACTGTCTTTTGGACAGGCCTTGTTGAGGTTGGTGAAGTCGATGCATATCCTTACGCCGCCTTTTTTCTTTGGTACAATGACCATGTTAGAGATCCAAGTAGGGTACTTGACCTCTTTGATGAACCATGCATCTAGTAGTTTGTGGAGTTCCATTTCTACCGCTTTAGGTACTCTGGTGCTATCTTCCGCACCTTTTGCCTAAAAGGGGGAGTGCCTGGCTTTATTCGAAGTTCGTGCTGAACTAATTTCGGGTTAATTCCTGTAATGTCTCCTAACTTACAAGCGAATATATCAGAGTATTCCTTTAGAAGTTCGAATAGTGCGCCTTCACGTTGCTCGTTCATTAACGTGCCTATCTTGACCATTCTTGGTGTTTCTTCCATACCTATGTTAACTTCTTTTACCGGCTCCAAAGGTGTGAATGTGGGCTTTGGTTCCCCTAGGAGAGGGACATTCTTTAATTGCTATTTGGTAGGCTCTTCACTCTCTTTTGCCGCAGACGTGCTCGCCTCTGCGTTTCCTACCATGTTTGTGTTTAGAAGACTTTTCCCAGAGATTTCCTCCAAGTATTTGTCTATAACTTTTTCTTTGGAAATCTCTTTATTTTTTGCTCTCCGGGATTGGCGTCGCGCCTCTTGCTCGTTGTTGATCTGATTTTGCAAGGTTTGACATTCTTGCGCGGATACTTGGACTCCTTTGATTTCCATGACTCCAAAAGGTATTGGGAATCTGAGGTATTGGTGGTAAGTGGAGGCTACTCCTTTGAGCTTGTGGATCCATCTTCTCCCGATAATTGCATTGTAAGGAGATGTTGCATCCACAACACTGAACCGAGCATCTATCTTCATAGGTCCTGCATCTACTTATAATACAATGTCTCCTAGGGGTTTTGTTGCCGCGCCATTGAATCCATATATGGTGTAGTATGATGATAACAGCTGTTCGTCATTGAGTTCCATGAGTTTGAACGTATCATAGAACATCACATTGACGAAGCTCCCGCCATCTATGAGGATCTTATTGACATTACATCCCGTTATTGGCAATGTAAGGACTAGAGGATCATTGTTATCTTCTATGTCTTCTTCTACATCCTCAGCTTCGAAGGTCATGGGTGCGTCCATCCATAGTTCATGCACGTTGACCTCTTGTCCATCAATCTTATAGAGTTCACAATAATCTTCAAATTTTTTTCTCAGCCTTTTCCCAATCTGGGCTGTTAGAGATGGTCCCCGAGTTTCGGAACACGAGATGGTATTGAGGGTGCGGTTCCCTTCTGGTAGTTGGACTTGTTTTCCCATCTTGGCCCTGTCTTCGTTATCAGCCTTCTTGATGTACTGCTTCAGGTCTCCTGCGTCGATTAGCTTTTGAATCATTATTTTGAGGTTTTTGCATCTCTATGTTTGGTGGCCATTGAAGTTGTAGGGACAGAATATCGCAAGATATTGGATTACGAACATAACAACAAAGATAAAAGGAAAGCGTCGCAAGATAATACGACAATAGAAGAAGCATGAGAGAAGAATGACGGGATTGCGAATATAAGTTGCGATGTTTCGTAGGGCATATACATTTGTATAGATTTCACTATAAATAGCAATTCAAATGTAAGATTGGAGAGGTTCTTTTGGTGAGTTCTTAAAAAGGTTTTAGGAGAGAGAATATAGAGAATTGTAGCTGTTCTAAGTTTCATTAACATTTCTCTTTGTAATCAGTTGAGAAGATTAATCAAAGTGTCATTTCTAATCAAGAACTTCTTAAAGAATTATGAATTATACTGAGGGTGTAGTTGTAAGATTTTTTGCAACTACATAATTGGCGCTAGAAACAGGGATTGAAGATTGTCATAGCAGAAATTTGAAGAAGTTTTGGAAGCTAGAAGATCAAATGAAGTCAGAAGAGGAAGATTACAGAAAAGAAGAATGTAATATGATCACAAGGACAATGATCGAAGAATTTCATAACAACATGAAAGGAAGGATACACAAACGAGATTGTAGGGGAAGAAAGATCATAGAGGTGGAGAAAATAACAACTTTGAAAGAATGGGAAAAGCAAAAAATCATGTTTTCAGTAGCAGAAATTCCAAATGAGGATTTGAACCACACTTCACCATTAGTAGTCATAGTTCTGATCATGAGAGAAGAGAAGAAAGCTGCAAAATCTATAGAAAAATCGAAATTAAACCGAGTTTTGATTGATACAGGGAGTTCTGTTGATATTATATTCTATCATGCGCTCAAGGGAATGGGAATTAAAGATGAAGAAATCACTAACTCAGAATGTCTTATACAAGGATTGGGAAAATCTACAACAAAATCAAGAGGAGAAATAATGTTACGAATACCGCTGGGAGAAATTGAAACACACATAGTTTTATGTGTAGTAGACATGGAGTCTCCATATAATATGTTGATAGGAAGACCATGGATTCATGCGATTAAGGCTGTTGCTTCAACATTACATCAATCAATTAAGTTTCCTACACCAAGTGGAATACAAGAAATAAAAGGAGATCTTGATAGTGCGAAATTTTGTTATCAGATTGAAGTAAAACAGTGTGGAGGGAGAGCAAAAAAGAAACAACTTCGTAGAAAGCTTGCGAAAGAGGCGAAAAAAGAAGAGGAATTCAGAGTATATACAATAAGAGCAAAGGAGGGAAAAGGAATACCAAGTGAGATCCCAGAAAAAGAAGGAGAACCAACGAAAGTAATCAAAGAACCAACACCTATGGGAGAGCAAAGTCCTAGTTATGTTGCAGCAGAACCAACCAAAGAAATAAATGCTGGAAGTGAAGAGGAGCCTTTAATCTTGCGAATTGGAACTATGGTGGACGAAGAAGAAGAGAAAAGAACTATTGATCTTTTGCGAGAATACAAAGATATATTCGCAGGAAGTGTAGATGAAATACCAGGAATTGATCCCTCAGTGGCGTGTCACAGATTGAACATAGATAAAAATATAAGACCGTTCAAGCAAAGAATTAGAAAGATCTCGCAGAATTATCATGCACAGATTGAAGAAGAATTACAAAAAATGTTGGACGCAGGAATCATAAGAGAAGCAAAGTATCCAGAATGGATTGCGAATATGGTCATTGTTCCAAAGAAGAATAAAGGGATAAGAATTTGTATAGATTTCACTGATCTAAACAAAGCTTGTCCCAAAGACAGTTTTCCACTACCAGACATACCTCAAATGGTGGAATCAGCTGCAGGACATGCTAGAGTCACTTCACTTGATGGGTACAAAGGGTACAATCAAATATCACTCGCAGAAGAAGATCAAGAACATACTTCCTTTTTTGCTCCAAGAGGTTTATATTGTTATGTGAAGATGCCATTTGGTTTGCGAAATGCGGGTGCTACATATCAAAGAATGGTTGAAAAGGTGTTCGCAAAGTGGATACATAAAACCTTAGAAGTGTATGTGGATGATATGTTGATAAAAAGTAAAGAATCCAAAGAAGATGTGCAGGATTTGAGGGAAATATTTGAACAAATGAGGAAATTCAACATCAAATTGAATCCTGAAAAATGTATAATTGGAGTTGCGTCAGGAAATTTTTTGGGGTATATAGTATCAAAGGAAGGAATACAAGTTGATCCGGAGAAAGTACAAGCAATTCGTGACATGCCAACACCTGCAACGGTAAAAGAAGTGCAAAAGCTAAATGGACTCTTAGCTTCACTCGGAAGATTTATTTCGCGAATGTCAGATAAGTGCAAGCATTTCTTCAACATACTTAAGAAGGGGGCAAAATTCAAGTGGACTGATGAATGTGAAAAAGCTTTTCAGGGAATCAAAGAATATCTTGCGAACACATCCATATTACAGAAACCAGAAAAAGATGAGGAATTGTTGGTATACCTCGCAACAACTCAATATGCTTTAAGCGCAGTTCTATTACGAACAGACGCAGGAATCGAAAGGCCCATTTACTACATCAGCAAAACTTTTAACACAACAGAAAGGAATTATTCTAAAATGGAGAAGTTAATCTTAGCCCTGGTTTATGCATCATTTAAGTTACGAATCTACTTTCAAGCACATGTGATAAAAGTAGTAACTAAAGTCCCAATTGAGTCAGTCATGAAGAACACAAAAAGATCGGGAAGAATAGAAAGGTGGAATGCACAAGTAAACCATTACAAGATAAAGTACGAAGTGTTGTCATCGCAAAAATCACAAGTTGTCGTAGATTTCTTGGCAGAATTTCCTTTGGAAGAAGATGAGGCAGTAGAAGAAATGATGGATATTGAAGAAGAATTTGGGAATCCAAAAGACTTATTAACAGAACCAGATAGATGGGAAATTCTAGTAGATGGATCATCCAACAGCGAGGGAAATGGAATAGGAGTTGTGTTGATTTCACCAGAAGGAGAAAAAATGGCGTTCTCGTTTAGATTAGAATTTGCATCTACGAACAATGAAATAGAATACGAAGCTGTGGTGCACGCATTAAAGATCGCAATAGAAAAGAAGCTTGGAAGTATAAGAATAACAAGCGATTCTCAACTGGTAATTTGTCAAATTAAAGGGGAATACACCACAAATGAGTATTCTCTAAGGAAATACAAGAAACTCGTTGAAGAATTATCTGCGAAGGTACCTAAGTTGAAATGGAGACATATAACAAGGAAATACAATCGACTCGCAGACGCTTTTGCATTCATTCCAAGTATGATGACAAACACTAATACAAGAAACATCAATATCCAGACAATTCAACATCCATTAGTGAATAAAGAAGAAGAAGAAGAACAAGAAGAAGAACAAGAAGAAATGGAGGAAGCAGTTGCGATGGAAGTAAAAATGGCACTACCGGACAATATCGCAGAAAATATCGTAGATTGGAGAAAGGACATTCATACATATCTCGCAAAGGGAGAAGTACCCAGGAACAAATTAGAAGCACATAAGCTAAAGAGTCGTGCAACAAATTATGAATTACGAGAAGGAATTTTATACAGAAAATCTTTCAGTGGACCACCTCTTAGATGTTTAACTCGTGAAGAAGGAGAAAAAATATTGAAAATGTTACATGGGGGAGAAGCTGGTAATCATAGTGGGGGAAGATCTCTAGCTTATAGAGAAAAAATACAAGGATATTATTGGCCTTATATGCACACAGACGCAAAAATTTTGGTGAGACGATGCAAAGAATGTCAACGACATGGGAAGAGAACTCATGCACCAGGGGCACCATTAACCTCCTCAACAAGATGCTGGCCTTTTGGGAAATGGGGATTGGACATTGTTGGCCCGTTTTTACTTGGATCTGGGCAGAGAAGATACTTAATAGTCGCAACAGATTATTTCACGAAGCTCGCAGAAGTAAAAGCAGTACAACATATTCGTGATAAGGATGTTTTTACATTCATATTTGAGAATATCATTTGTAGGTATGGAGTTCCAGCACAATTAGTATCTGACAATGGGAAACAGTTTGAAGGGCAGAATATAGAAATGTTACTCAGTGCTTTTAGGATAAAATGTGGGAAATCAACCCCATTATATCCACAAGCTAATGGACAAGCAGAGGCAACTAGGGCTGCACAAACCCGACCCTACCCACCAACCCAACCCACACCCGCTCAAAAATACCTGCACCCGACCCTACCCGCTGATAGCACGAGTCGACTATGACTAGCATTATAAAAAACCCGCCATCAGCGGGTCGACTATGACTCACATACTTTTTTACCCGAACCTACCCGCTCACCCGCCCAAAATTACCCCACCGTTAGATTATCTCCATATTATTAATCTCAGCCGTTCATGCTCATACATATGACTAAAAAGTCTAACACAAAACCAACCCTAATCGCTTCTTTATTTTCTCTCGGTTTCTTCTTTCTATCGTCCTCCTCTTCTACAGACTACAGCTGTTCGGACTCACATTCAAAGATAACTAGTCACTGACTCACTGTACATAAATTAATATATTTCTCATCTATTAATTTATGACGGGTAAACCCGCCACCCGCCCGACCCAACCCGCTGAACTATGGGTCGGGTGAAAACCTACCCGTTGTAATGTTGGGTCGACTACGGGTGATAGCTTTGAATACCCGCCATCAGCGGGTAGGGTGGCGGGTGAGTCAAAACCCGACCTACCCGACCCAATGTGCATCCCTAGAGGCAACATATAAAACAATCGCAGATACAATCAAAAAGAAGTTAGAAGGACATCTCAAAGGGTGGTGCGAGCAAGTACCTAGTGCAGTCTGGGCATACAATATAACTAGAAGAGAAGCTACTGGAATGTCTCCTTACTGTTTAACATATGAAGTAGAAGCAATATTTCCAACAGAGGTTGTAATTCCGACAACAAAAAAGGAAGCTTGGGAAAGAAATTTAAGTGCGGGGGTGATATTAAGTGAGTTGGATGATTTAGAAGATAAAAGGGAAAAGGTATTGCGACATATGAAAGTTTATCAAGAAAGATTAGCTCGAGAATATAACAAGAGAGTTATTGAACGCGAATATTAACCAGGTGATTTAGTCATGCGAGAAACACCTCCCTACCAAAAACAAAATGGAGGAAAACTAGCACCAAAATGGGATGGACCATATGTCATTAAAGAAGTTGTGGGAAGTGGAGCTTATCGGCTGATGGATCCAGAAGGGAAAGACATGGGTTTAAGACTTGGACGACCCTGGAATAGATTGTATTTTAAAAGGTATTATCCATAAAACTCATGATAATCTTACGAACATCATTTATTCGCATAAATTTACACATTTCAAAATTCTTATTGCGATCAGCTTTCATTAAAGAAAGACGCAAAAATTTATTATATTGCGAATAAAAAACCGCAAACTGTGATCAGCTTTCAAAAAAGAAAGAAAGCCGCAGAAATTTCACACAGGCAAACCTTTGTGGCGTACACCCTAGTTCGCGAAGCAACATTTCGCAAGAGGCAAAGTCCTAAAGTACGTCATTTAAGGGGGTACCTATAAGCATGGCTCAGGTAAACCGAAACACCACCATGGAACCTGAGTACATGGACATTACGGGGTACAACCCAATAACGGGGTACCTATCCGGGTTAGACACCTTGGATTCTCAACCTAATCTTGCGATGTAACATGATTTAGGTTGGGCGACTAAGGCATACTGTCTTTCCCAAGAAGTGCAGAAAAAGATCAAGGCGCCGAGGTACACGGTTGAGTCAAGAGTTCCGGGTGGGTTTGAAGCACATCTGCCATTCTTGACAAGTCTTGGCAAATGATACACTTGGCCCAAATATACCCCATAGGGTGCAACCTCGTAACTATAAGCCCTATAGGCAAAAATGATAAGAGGTTGCGAACAAAAACTGGTTGTTTGTAAAACCGGATTTGAAGAGCTAACCTTGTATGGTCGATGTACGCTTCCTTGAAGGGGCAACCAAGGGGAAGATAAAGGGCAGTACCCTCCATTAGGGAGCTGATACGTGCTATAAGACGCAAATGTCATGATGCTTTTTGTTCGCAAGAATACTAAGGCTTATCATATTTGTGCAACAATCATCTTTCTGCGAGTAAAAAAAAAAAAAAAAAAAAACATAAAATACATACACTCGTAGGATGGGATACAAAGAAGTTAAGATGAGATCAATGGGTTGTTACACGAAAGTGTGATAACGTCCTGCGATTTCATCGCAAGACAATAATGTCACGAGGCTGTATATTCGCAAGAGTATTCAGACTTGTCATGTTATTGCAACCACAATAATGTTGTTAAGATAAAGTCAAGGGGTTGAGGCATGCGAATGCATTAACGTCCTGCGGCTTTATCGCAAAAGAGGTGGCAAAATAAGACCTTTACTTAGGAAGGCATGATAATACCACAGAAGTTAAGCTTTACGAAGATCGGACTTCTTATACTTCTTCAAAGATTGGACTTCTCATACTTCTTCAAGGATTGGATACTTCTTATACTTTTTCAGGGATATTTCATACTTCTTATACTTCTTCGGGGATGTTTATAATTCTTCGAGAAGGTTTCATACTTCTTATATTTCAAGGGGAAGATTTCTTATTTACTTCGCAACAACCTAAAACTTCGCAGTTTAAACTGAAGCAGATATTTTAATACTCGCAACAACAATTGATCACCTGAAGAGCAATAATAAGGGGAAAGAAGATACTAAGCTAAGATACTACGCTAAATCTTCAAGATATATTATTTCTCTTCACATGATCAAGTTATGCAAACATTAGGCTAAGCCTTCAAATTATATTATTTTTCTTCATATGATTAAGTTATGCAAATATTCAATCAAAGGAAGATCAAGTCATCATCAAAAAATATAGAGTATACTTCTAAAAGAAACAAAAACGGTAAGTAGAATTGTTTAAGGACCAACAACAACCAAAAGAAAGAATTCAGAAGAAAGAATAACAAAGTTGTTCGTAAGAAGAGGAATAACAGTAGAATAATCTATCATGCTTGATGTTCTTCGTCAACACTTTGTGTTGGATCTTTAGGAAGAGTAGGATCATTAACGGGAACTTATTCTTGGGGAACAGATTCTTTCCCATCACCATCTCTATCAACAGAAACAGGAGAATGCTCCTCACCATCAAGTCCTTCATCATCGCTTTCGTAATCAAAATCACTGTCAGGATCACGAACAACTTCATCATCAGATACTTCCAGGGGTTTAACTTTTACTGGAGGCAAGGATCTTGATAAGAGAATATTGTTTGCGAAGACTTGAGCTTTGGAATGACTTTCACGAAGAAGAGCCTTCTGGTGATTAGTATCCTCAATGTCTTTAGCATAAGCAAGATAGTTGAACCTCCGGTTGGAACGATCATGAGAGTCAGCGAAACGAGTAGAAAGCAAAGCATTCTTCTTGCGAAGTTCAGAACAGGTAGACTGAAGCTTAGAACAAGTGGTTTCCAATCCAGCTTTAGCATTGCGAAGGCTTTTCTCAGATTCTGCGAGTAAAATGAAATTCAAAGGGTCAATTATGCGAATATGACAAAGTTTAAATATATATCAAAGGCAGTCAAATTCTGATGACTACCTTATTTTTGCGAAGAAAGATATTGAGCTAAAGACAAACAACAATTCTTCATCTTATCCATAGCCTTATCAAAATCATCACCAACTAATCCTTTAAGTCTAGACTGAAGCTTTTGATCTTTGGAAATGAGAAACTCATTATTCTTCGCAAGTTCTGAATTAAGATTTTCCAATTGAGAATAATCTTCTTTAAGTTTATTCCTCTTAGTGTTCAAAATTATATTCTTATTAAGAAGAGATTTATTCTCGGCAGCAAAAGAGCTTCTCTCTGCATCTGAAGATTTCTTTAGTTCCTCGAATTCACCTTTTAACAAATAAAGAAGATTTTCTTGATCGCAACATTTACCTTGAAGAATATCCAATTGTTGCGAAGAAACGATCATGGTGTTCAAATAAGAACATTTTTCTCTTGATAAGGTTTCATTCTCTTCTAATAGAGTTTCTATTCTTAAATCAGATCTAGTTAAGGAAGAAGTGAGCTGAGATATTTCATCATTCAAAAATTTTTGATCGTAAATTAGTTGAGTATTCTCTTGAAAAAGGACATCTAGATTATCAAGAGCACATGAATGGAGACTAGATAAATGGGAAAATTGGTTCAAAAGATTTGCATGCTTGGCTTGAGATTCTTCTGCAACTGATTCATGATGAAGTACCAACATTCTACATTTCTGGATTGATTCTATAAAGGGGAATGGGTTTTAATAGTTATTTCAAGCATGCGAGAAATAAAAACAAACAAGAGGAGAAAACATAAGGACAATAGCAATACCTTTTAATTCATCGTTCCTCTTGCGAAGGATCGCACAATCCAAAGAATCGTTGTGGAGTTGATGATTCTCTTTACGAAGATTCTCACACTTCATTTTCAAAGACTCTTGATCCTGACAGAGCAATTCAACTTCTTTCTCCAGAGATTGACGAGAAATAGAAACATCAGGGTTGATAAAATTATTGAGAACTTCATAAAATTCAGATTGCGAATGGATGCTTGAAGACTTCGCAGTGTTACTCAAAACCTCAGATAACATCTGGAAGGTTGAGTAAATTCCGTCTCGAACCTCTTGAGGAAGGGGAGAAGAGTTTGAAGGAACAAGAGCAAGTTGTAAGTTGTTTGGACCAATAGAACTTAAAGGATTTGGAGATAAGACGGGTTTTTCAGGAGAAGAGGTTGAGAAAGTAGCTTGCGAAGGTTGGTCTTGGAGAAGTGTTGACAAATTAACAAGAGCAGGAGACTGAAAACTGGGCAGAGGGGTAGAGACAGGAGTTTGCGAAGAAGTACTTTCACGAGGAGGAGAGGAAAATTCTTCAACCTCAGGAAGAAAATCATCAATTGAAATTGGTGGTTTGGGTTTGTTCATACGGGATCTCTTGATACGTTTGGGTTCTTCATCAACCTACGAATCAAAATATAGATTAAAAACTGAGGCAACAATATATTGTTTCAGAAAGAAGACAGAGTATTTTAACTACCTTTTGATTCTCAGGTTTTCTTCTTCGAGTATTAGGGCTAGAGTTTTTAGTTGGAGGTTTCACCTGAGGAGTAATTTTGCTGAAAGAAATCAAAATTAAACAATAAGTTAAACAGAGGCAAAAGAAATAAACAAGTAAAAGATGCGAGAAATAAAAGAAGATTACCTTGGAGAACTCATACTGAAATCGACAGGAAGAGAAGATAGCAATTGAAAAAAGATATGAGAAGAAGATGAAGTTGCAGAAGTGAAAAGAATAAAGTAAGAAATATAAGGAAAGAAATAAAAGGAGTTTATATAAGGAAATAGTTAGAAAAAAGACGGTTACGAAAGACGTGTCCGAATTCTGATAAGTAACGGTTATATTCTCACGATCATTACTTCTTCGCAGAAATGACATGAGAAGAGGAAAGATGTAGGGACAGAATATCGCAAGATATTGGATTACGAACATAACAACAAAGATAGAAGGAAAGCGTCGCAAGATAATACGACAATAGAAGAAGCATGGGAGAAGAATGGCGGGATTGCGAATATAAGATAATTTTACGAATATAAGTTGCGATGTTTCGTAGGGCATATACAGTTGTATAGATTTCACTATAAATAGCAATTCAAATGTAAGATTGGAGAGGTTCTTTTGGTGAGTGCTTAAAAAGGTTTTATGAGAGAGAATAGAGAGAATTGTAGCTGTTCTAAGTTTCATTAACATTTCTCTTTGTAATCAGTTGAGAAGATTAATCAAAGTGTCATTTCTAATCAAGAACTTCTTAAAGAATTATGAATTATACTGAGGGTGTAGTTGTAAGATTTCTTGCAACTACAGAAGCAGTGGTATTCGCAGTATTCTTTAGATTTTTCTGTCTTTGGAGGCTGCTTTCCCTTGGACCATGGCCAATCGAGGATCTCTTTATCCTTGATTTATCGCAGGAGACGCGAGTAACTAGTATTCAGCTTGGTGTAGACTTGATCTTCAAATTTTCGATCATCCTTCCGCCTATCATCCTTTTTTTCTTTATTTTCTTCACGCGGACGCTCCTCGGGGACTCCTCTTTTGGATCCGCTGGCTTGATCCATGGAATGGGTGCATGAAGAACGCTGGGTATGAGCCCTGGGGTTTTCGCGCTGGATCTCCTCTAGCCTCGCGTGCTTTTCTATAAGTATCCGTAGATCTCCTTCAGTGGTGGGAGTGCTTCCATGAATTTCCACGAATAAAGGACACATCCTGCCCATTCCCCATTTGTAGCAGTAGATACTGACCACGGGATCCACATTTCCGATAGATTGGAAAATATTATGACATCTATCTGTGTACTCTCTGATGGTCTCTTTGTACTTCATTTCCAAATAAAATAACTTGTCCATGCCGGTATTCACAACCTTTTTGTACATGTATGTTGATAGGAACTTTTCCGTCAACTGATCGTAAGAATCTATGGAATTTGGTGGTAATTTATCGAACCAGGAAAGAGCGTATCCATTTAAACTTGATGGGAAATATCTACACAGAATAGAATCCTGGTTGTCCCAACGAGCCATCATCCTGTTGTAGTAGCGCAGGTGAGATGCGGGATCGGTTGAACCATCGTAGAAATCGAAGGCTGGGACCGAGCATTTCTGCGGTATTGACTCTCTAGTAAGGTGGTGTGTCAGTGGGGTGGTGCTTGCCTCTCTAATTACTTGTTCTAACCTTCCACCTCCTTGCCTAGTCTTGAGATCTTTGATCTCCGCCATCATCTCAGCGCGCAGACTTTCCATCGCGGCTTGGTGTTTTTAATGAATGGCAGATGGTGTGGGCACGAGGGTTGTGCCGTCATAGTAGTCCGAGTTCTCAAGATTCAAATATGGGTCCGACCATTGGCTGATTCTTTCCCCTCTTTGGTTCAAAGGCACGGGTCCGTTGGTAACCACTAATCTCCTTTATCGGTTTGGCGCCGGTGCTTTGGAATTAGCTTCGTCTTGCTGATTTTCTACCTCTGCACTGTGGATGATCTTTTCCTTAAGGTGCTGGTTCTCTTGCGCCAGTATTGCTATGGCATCTGCGTAGGTTTTCTGAGTTTTTCTTAATTCCGCCAGCTCAGCCATCATCTGCGTAGAATGATTAGACCCCTGATTTGGAGTTCCTGCCAGATTATGTCCTACCGCAGCTGTGGTCTGCTCTTCGTCAATGATCTGGATGATAGGTTCTATAAACTTTAAATGAGTGGTGCGGATGTCTGCGGTTTGCTGTGCGGGCTGTTCGGTTATTTGAAGTGTTTGATTGGCTAGAAGGGTTACGTTCTGCTCGTTGGTGGGAGGCATTCCGAGGGTATGTTGTTGCATTACAGATTCTGCCACTACTTATTGTGGTCGTGCAACAATAATCACCTTTGGAGCATCTTTGGATCCGCCAGCCTTTAGAGCTTATGCTTTGGAAGCCACGGCTTTTAGGGCGTTAGAGGCGATGACGCTGCTATAGACGAGTGTGGAGCTTTCTACGTTATCCTGTAACGTATCCACTGCCTTTAGCTTTTCGCCCACTTTCTTGCTCCAAGTCATAACCGGGGTTAACCTTAGTGTATCCTTGGAAGAGGCTTTAGTCTTCCCAAGATCCCTGCTTTTCTCCATTTTTGCTATTTTCATGCAGATAGAGAAAAAGACATTCACGAAGAAAATGTCATCCGTGTGTTATCTATTAATTTCTGATTTTCCGGAAGATGTCCCCTTGGAGGTGGGGGAAAGCGTAGACTTAATGGGAAGCTACGATAAAGTACACGCAGATTTACTGAGTTAGGTATAACAAATGTAGATCATCCTTATGAAATGCAGATTTAGTGAAAAGATTATAGATATTTAAAAGTTTTGATATTAGGATAACTGAAACCTTAATAAAATATCATGGGCGGAGATTCATGAACATAGATCTACTCGTAAGCGTTTTTTGTTGAAATCTGTAAAGCATTAGTAATGCGCAGAAGGCGTAGATCTATTGAAATAAGCATATATCTACTCAAGGATTTTACTTTTAAAGTGCGTAAAGCTTTAGTAACACATAAAATATGCAAATCTGTTGAAGTAAGCATATATCTACGCCTGAGGTCGTAAGAAATACTCAAAGTGGTGTTTCACGCCTCGTTATTTACAGAGAACGAAGCTTAAAACGCACAAGAAATCACAGGAGAAGATAAATCTTTTACCGGGACAAAGTCCCTGTTTCTAGCACCAAATTGTGAACGCAAAGATTTGTATCATCTATGTGTTCACAACCAAGGGGCGCGATTAACTATACTGAGCTATATAAACCGCGCATATGGTAGGTAATATAAATGATGTGAATCATAGACTTAGAGTTTGAAGACTCTTCCTCGTCTCATCACGCACAATCATCACTCTATAGTCGTATAAGAGGAGGAATGGTGATTGGGATACAAAATATATAATCATTCTAGATATGCTATTGATGGTTACGTACATATAGGTGTAAAGCATGAATGTAAATGAGACGATGAGTTACGTGGTTCAGCTCTAAGGCCTACATCCACGGGTTGGGTGTTTCACTATGTATAAGATGTAATACAAGAATAGTCGAAATGACTTTGAGATATAAGATAGGTCTGCGTAACAGATGGGGGCATCACTTACTCTTCCTATTTCTATTTGTCTCTCTCCTATTCTCCTCTAATGCTGAATTTTCCGTCCCCTTCTCAGTTGGGAGATGGGGGTATTTATAGGGATAACACATGGGGTCCACTTCTAAGATCCGTTGTGATCTTATCTCCTTGTGCTTTGTGCCAATTACGCGGACCTTTTTGTATCTTCAGGTTACTCCGCTTAATCTCCTTGGTTGCGTAGTGTAGTTTGCATCCCTTCCATGGTTTGATCGACTCGTGTACTGCATGTAGGTAATTAATGCGGGCAGTTGGGTTGTTCGTCTGCGCCAGGCAACTGTCCTCTGCCCATGTATTGTGTTTCTCAGTTGGGTTAACCCCAACCGTTGATCTTGGATGTTCATAGAGATGAGGTAAAGTGGCTCTTGGGTGTTTTCTAGTACTTCGCAGGGGTGTGATGTTTCCGTGCCCCTTGATCCTCGTCTGTTATATGTGTTGGAGGATATTCTTATCTTGATAAGGAAATCTTCTCGGGTGTTTACACGAGGCATCGTATTTTGATTCTCTTCGAACGTATGTCCTCCACGTGTGGCTTTGTTGACACGTGGCGGAAGGTGAAATATGTACATACACATAGTGAAACACCCAACCCGTGGATGTAGGCCTTAGAGCTGAACCACGTAACTCATCGTCTCATTTACATTCATGCTTTATACTTATATGTACGTAACCATCAATAGCATATCTAGAATGATTATATATTTTGTATCCCAATCACCATTCCTCCTCTTATACGACTATAGGGTGATGATTGTGCGTGATGAGACGAGGAAGAGTCTTCAGACTCTGAGTCTATGATTCACATCATTTATATTACCTGCCATATGTGCGGTTTATATAGCTCAATATAGTTAATCCGTGCCCCTTGGTTGTGAACACGTAGATGATACATATCTTTGCGTTCACACTATGTATAAGATGTAATACAAGAATAGTCGAAATGACTTTGAGATATAAGATAGGTCTGCATAACAGATGGGAGCATCACTTACTGTTCCTATCTCTCTCTCTTCTATCTCATGTTCTCCTCTAATGTTGAATTGTCCGTCCCTTTGTCATTTGGGAGAAGGGGGTATTTATAGGGAAAACACATGGGGTCCACTTCTAAGACCCGTTGTGATCTTATATCCTTGTGCTTTGTGCCAATTACGCGGACCTTTTCGTATCTTCAGGTTACTCCGTGTAATCTCCTTGGTTGCGCAGTTTAGTCTGCGGCCCTTCCATGGTTTGATCGACGCGTGTACTGCATGTAGGTAATTAATGCGGGTAGTTGGGCTGTTCGTATGAGCCAGACAACTGTCCTCTGCCCCTGTCTTGTCTTTGTCAGTTGGGTTAACCCCAGCCGTTGATCTTGGATCTTCATAGAGATGAGGTAAAGTGGCTCTTAGGTTTTTTCTAGTGCTTCGCAGGGGTGTGATGCTTCCGTGCCCCTTGATCCTCGTCCGTTGGATGTGTTGGAGGATATTCTTATCTTGATAAGGAAAGCTTCTCGGGTGTTTACATGAGCATCGTATTTTGATGCTCTTCGAACGTATGTCCTGTAGGGGCAGAATATCGCAAGATGTTGGGTTACGAATATAACAACAAAGACAGAAGAAAAGCGTCGCAAGATAATGCGATAATAAAAGAGCACGGGAGAAGTGTGATGGGTTTGCGAACGTAGAATAAAATTACGAATATAGGTTGCGATGCTTCGCAAGCTACTTACAGTTGTACAATTTTCACTATAAATAGTAGTTCAAATGCAAGATTAGAGAGGTTCTTTTGGTGAGTGTTAGAAAAGGTCTTAGGAGAGAGAACATAGAAAGTTTTAGCTATTCTAATTAAGTTCCATTAACACTTTTCTTTGTAATCAATTGAGAATATTAATCAAAAGTGTCATTTTTAATCAAGAACTTCTCATAGTTTTCATAAATTCTACTGAGGGTGTAGTTGTAAGATTTCTTGCAACTACATAATTGGCGCTAGAAGGAGGGGAAAAAACTAGAAGCTTGTTTTAGCAGAAATTTGAAGAAGTTGCGGAAATCTAAAGATTAGATAAAGCCAGTGGATAAAGATTGTAAATGAAGAGAAGGTAACGTGATCATCAAGATGTTCTGAAAGTGTGATCTGTAAGAAATATTGAAGAAATCTGTGAAGGAAGAAAGAGATAATTAGAGAATTTTGCATCAAAGAAATGGCTATAAGAAGAAATATATCAGAACCATTGACTGCAGTAAGAAGAAGTGTAAGACTCGCAGGTGGAGAAGCGAACATAACTGGAGAACCTAGCAGGAGAAGGAGTAATCAAATAAATCAAACTCAACAAACAGTAACACAAAGGAGAGCAATGGATCATGATCGAGTGAGTGTACACACTTGGAGAACTGATACACCAGCAGAAACATATGGAGAACCGCAAATCAGAGAAAATGGGAGATTAATGGGAGGAACAATTCATGAAAGAGAAATGGAGGCATTGGAAACATTGAGACAAGAAATTCAAGAAGAACGAAGGTTTGAAGCTGAAGAACGTGCAAATCTGACGAGACAGAACCATGAATTGAGGAGGGAAAATGAGATGTTACAAAGAAGGAGATCACAAAGTACTGCGAGATCAAATGTTAGACCAGAGAGAGGAGAACAAAATTCACCAACAATCAATAGTGAAAGTGCTATACAAGGACAAGCACAAAATCATATTGGAAGGAATCAAGAGAATCGCTTCATTTTAATACCAAATAACGAGCAAAATATGGATAATTTACGAACAGAACCATTTCCAAGGGAAAATAACCGGAATGGCGGAGGAAATCGAGAGGAAGAGCAGCAACTTATGGGAGAAATTGAGAGGCAACATACAGAACGAACACGTTTAACTCGAGAACGAGAAAGATTGCAGATGGAAATGGAAGAATTAGAACTACAACAAGCGTTGCATCAAAACAATTACGAGGATAGAGAAAGAAGACATGAACAGGCTCGCAACAACCAAAATCTTGAGTATGATAGAATTCAGAGGAGAGTTGGAAATCAACAAACAGAAATAGTAAGGAATGGACCAAATCCTCAAATCAGAATTCAGGCGAATCAAGGAGAGGTAAATCGCAGAAGAAGGAGAAATGAAGAAGAAGAAATTCCTGACATTCATATGAGAATGATGAGGAGAACAGAAATAGAAGAACAAGAATTCCAAGATGCTTTGCAACAAAAAAATTGTGACAATATGGAAAGAAGATATTTGCAAAATTGTGCAAATGGAAACATTAATGAAGAATATGATAGAATGCGAAGGATCGCAAGATAAGAAATGCAAGAACGTAGAAGAAGAGAGGTTGCGTTGAAGAGGCCGATGGATGAAAATTCTGAGGCAAATGAACGGATTTTTCGAGAATTAGCTGAAATGAGAGGAATGATAAACAATAGAGGAGGAGGAGATAGAAGGCAATTAGATGAAGCAATAGAAGAAGCTGCGAAGACTCCTTTTTCTAGAGAAGTGCAATTAGGAGGATTCCACCAAAATGTAATCTGCCTACATTAACCAGCATATTTGATGGAACTTCATGTGCTATTCAACACATTAAAGCATATATAAGATGCATGTTGCAATGGGAGAATCATGATGATGTGTTAAGCAAGTACTTCGCATCAAGCTTAACAGGAGAAGCTCTAAAATGGTTCGAGGGACTCCCAAAGAACACTATTACATCATTTAATCATCTACAAGTCACTTTCTTAGGAGCATATATCACAAATCATTCCTCACGACTTGGTATTGAAGATGTTTTTGGTTTAAAACAAAGAATTGGAGAAAGCTTGAAGCATTTGGTAAGAAGATGGAAAACTATGTGCAGTGATATGGCAGGGCGTGTGGATGAGAGATACCTGATTTTGTCTTTCATAAATGCGATGTTCGCAACTGAACAATTATATGTTCAAATCTTCAGAATAAAGAATTCCATTATGATGACAGAGTTGCGAGAATTGCAAGAAGAATACATTACATTGGAGGAAAAGCAAAACAACATGGAGTCATATCCAGTGACAAACACCAACACTCAAGATACAGGAGCAAACTTACTTCCCAAAATAATTAACGTCGTAGCAGGTACTTCGCAGACATCCTCGCAAACATCTTCGCAGATATCAGAAGAGAAGAAAATTGACAATGGTCAACCAAAAATGGTAGCAATGGGAAGTAAGGATCAAGAAGAGTATGATAGAGAAAGGAATTTCTATAGCCGAGGAGGAAATAATCAGATCCCCAGATTAGATCAGCAACAGGAAAATTATGGAGGACAAAGGTGATGCGTGTCATAACCACAACAAATTAATTATTATTTTACTACCTAATTAACAAGTAATATAGGGTAGTCAAGATCGATCCCACGAGGAGCAAGAGGTTTTAGTTGTCTTATAATGTCACAAAAGGGGGGTTTTGGTTTTATATTAAGAGCAAAAGAAAGTAAATAAATAAACAAACAAAGCAATTAAAAGGATAAAGGAAATCAATAAGAGAGATTAGATCAAGGAATCCTTCTTCGTTGCAAAACAATGATTCAAATTATGTTCTTTTCCACTTCTTATTAGTCACAGATTATCACCAACCGTAGGATAGCATGTTTGCTTAGCTAACCCCAAAATTCCTTATTTCACTGAGTAACAGGTTCGCTTAGTTATCAGATTCTATTCAAAAGAACCACCTTGAGGTTCGCTTACAAGATGTAATTCCCCGAACGCATTAAGATTTATGAATTTAGGTATAATACTAGTAGTTAGACTCGGTTCGCTTGGTCCACTTTCTAGCGTTGTTTTCACACACAATTGCTCCACGGAATCCCTCCGCAAGGTCTCGTGTTTTCTACTTATGTAAATAGTCAAGAAACGATTACTTATCCCCTAACTTTCACTAGCTATAGATCGAATTAACAAATCAATTTAGTTGCGCACCTAAACAATCTATCACTCAATCATGAATGTATAAACATTCCAATTAGTAAAAACAAACGATAATCATGTGAAAATTCAAAGTAGATTTGAAACAAAACTCAAAACATGCTAAGAACTAGGAATTCGTCCTCAATCAATTTAGTTACTCATGTTAAAGAGTTCACACAAAGAATAAAGAAAAGAAAAGTGTTGTGTGTGTAGAGAGGTGTGCAAAAGATTATGCCAAGATATGTGTAAGTGTGGAAGTTCTTCTCTATTTATAGGCTTCAATGCTCTCCAAATCTTCCAAGGAATAGAATCTCTTTCCTTTAGCAATTCAATTTCCAAGTCCAAGCCTTTCTCAATTCTTCCATCTCCTCTTTCCAAATCCAAGCCCAATTCGCCATCTAATTCCAAATCAAAGTCTTCACATCCCATGAGATAAATTCACATAAAAATCTGCAACTTTTGGCTCGCCGGAAAACTGGTGCAACGCCGGAATTTGGCCGGAATCCGTCACCGCCGATCACCTGAAAATTCTGTCCGTCGAGGAAATATTCCGTCCAAGATTCCGTTACAGTTAGGTCAAACTAACGGTCATATGTTAGTCAGTCGGGTCAAAGGAAGAAGCAGTCAGCTCAATCAGCTGACTTAGTCTGAATCGTCTTAATCATTGAGCTGGATCGGTCATCGAGTTGACTCGCCGGAATAGAAAACCGGCCGAGTTCCATTCAATTACATGGCTTTCCCAGGCCAAATTCCGGCCGTTCTATAGTCTTCAATCCTGTGACAATCCTAACATTCATCTAACATTCATTCATTTTCATCACTTCCTGTGTAGCAGTAGCACCAGCAACTGATTCAATGTTGCAGCTGCAACATCATTTCATTCATAGCTCCAACTCATTGCAGTGAATAGCCCTGCACTCCATTGCAGCTGCAGCTTCATTCTCCATAATCATGTAATTCTGTAACTCCACTTCACCTCAGGCCATCTCATTCACTCCAGCTATTGCAACAGTTTCAACATTCCATTATTGCCATCTTCTACTCAACTGATTCGAGAACACCCCATTTTCTCTCAACAACATGACACTATCTTCCCTGGTTCACATCATCACAAACCCATCTATAATTTCTTACCCAGTTTAACATTCATCCTCAATTCGAACGGCAACAGCTTCCATTTCAACCACCAACACATTAACCACATCAGATTAAATATCTCGTTCATCTCCTCTGAATTGCAGCGCCAATCAACCATATCACAGCAGCATCATTCATAGACGCAAACCCATTAAATCTCTTAACAGAAATCCAAACAGCGTCAAGAACCCAGGCTCCATTTCAATCTCGAACCCTAATTTCAATTAATTCCATTCTCCAAACCAAACCCCATCCTGTTTTGTTCTTCAATTTCAGTTATCAAACTCCATTTATCCTCCACAGCAAGACCCAATTTCACCGATTTCAACTAAAAACCCATTTAATTCACGGTACCACCTTCATCAGTTCTTCAACAGCGATACAAACAACAACTCTCGATTCATCATCTCTCAAACTCCATATACAGACCCATCTCTGTTCTTCTTTGATTGAGTCAACAGTTTCAAATCAATTTCTCGATCTGTTTCTTGATTATAAAAGCAGCAACTGCGCTGCTTCTCTTCGTTTCTCAATTTCAGGGAAATGGGGTGGATGAAAGAAAATGATTGATAGAAGACTACTTTTCTCGATTTAGGGTTGGGGTTGATGAGTACACCCCAGGATATTTACACCCACTCATGATTGATAAGGGTTACCTCTAATGACAGCCCCTTAATTGATTCTGGGTGTATTTAGCATTTTCCTTCAAACAAGACTGGCTATCCCTTAACCTTATCTGGGCTCCAAATAGTGTTCTCCCATGAAATGACAATCTTGCCCTTTTGGCTCAATTTGGGTGATTTCTTCTTCTATTTCTCCGTGTGACTCCAGAGTACCTAATAACTCAAAAACACGCGTAAAATACATAATTTACAAGAAAAATAGCAAAGAAAGCATAAACTCTATAGATAGTAAATATGGTGTATTCTACACCTATCAAAAGGCAGAATTATTTTGGACAAGGGAATCACAGACAAAGCTATAACAATGGACAAGGAGGTCAAAGAATGACAAGAGAAGAGATAAAGGTGCCACCTTTGAATACAAGCGTAGAAAAGATATGGCAGGCAATCATCTTGATGGAAAATATACCAACACCATGGAATATGATAAAGGAACCACCAATGGGTTCAAGAAGTCATGAATTTTGCTCATATCATCACTTTCATGGGCATTCTACAAATAATTGTAATAATATCAAAAGGATTATCTTGTGAATGATTGATCAAGGAAAACTAGGCCACTTCTTACTCAAGCAAGCACCTTCGCAGCAATTACCGCAGGCTCCAGTGATAACTCGCATGGTGAATACAATACAAGAAAAGGGAAAGGAAATATTACACGTAGAAGTGGGATCAAAAGCAAGGAATATTTTCTGCAATTCTATTGTTCACTCATATAAAGCTATAGAAGATTTTCATGATAATGTGTTAAGCAGAGTATATGCGAGAGATGGTGAAGGAAGGGAAATCATGAACATAGCAAAAATTTCACGACTTGAAGATTGGCAAAAGCGTGAAATTTCTTTTGAAGCCACAGAAATTCCAGAAGGTTGTGAAATACATGATAATCCATTGGTAGTAAGATTGGAAATTAGTTTGGATATGGGAGATAGCGAAGATGATACAGACGGAGAAGCGTTTGGTCTTAATAGAATTTTAATTGATACAGGAAGTTCTGTCAATATTCTCTTCTATCCTGCTTACAAAACCATGGGGGGAAAAGACGCAGATCTGATACCTTCTACCTATAGAATTTATGGCTTCAATGGAACTGCTAATAAACCTAAAGGAGAAATAAGCATGCGAATTCCCTTAAGTGGAATGCGAACTGAAATTCTGTTTTGAGTTGTTGATGTCGAATCACCATACAATGCTCTGATAGGGAGACCTTGGCTTCATGGGATTCTAGGAGTGGCTTCAACTCTTCATCAATGCATAAAATTTCCTCATCCAAAGGGTATTGGAGTTATCAAGGGTGATTGGGCAGAAGGGAAGAAATGTTACGATACAGAAGTAGAAGTTTGCGAAGGAAAAGTTGTTGAAAAAGAAAGTTGGAGAAAAAGAGCAAAAGCCGCGAAAAGAAGCGAAAATTTAATGGCTGAGGACTAAAGCATAAAGGAGCAAAGGGTAATGAAACAAAAAGGTAATCAATAACAAAATGTATTTTCAAAAAGAAAATGAAATGAAGTATTTCGCAACATGAAAAATTTGTGATGAACTTTTACGAATAAAACAATTTATTGCAAACAAAAGACCGCAAACTGTGATCACCTTTCAAAAAAGAAAGGAAGCCGCAGAAATTTTACACATGTAAACCTTTATGGCGTACACCCTAGTTCGCGAAGAAACATTTCGCAAGAGGCAAAGTCCTAAAGTACGTCATTTAAGGGGGTACCTATAATCATGGCTCTGGGAAAATGGAACACCACCACAGAACCTGAGTACATGATCATTATGGGGTACATAACCCAATAACGGGGTACCTATTCGGGTTAGACACTTTGGATTCTCAACCTAATCTTGTGATGTAACATGATTGAGGTTGGGAGACTAAGGCATACTGTCTTTCCCAAGAAGTGCAGAAAACGATCAAGGCGCCGAGGTACACGGTTGAGTCAAGAGTGTCGGGTGGGTTTGAAGCACATCTGCCATTCTTGACAATTCTTGGAAAATGATGCACTTGGCCCAAAGATACCCCATAGGGTGCAACCTCGTCACTATAAGCCCTATAGGAAAAAAGGATAAGAGGTTGCGAACAAAAACTGGTTGTTTGCAGAACCGGATGGGAAGAGCTAACCTTGTATGGTCGATGTACACTTCCTTGAAGGGGAAACCAAGGGGAAGATAAAGGGTAGCACCCTCCATTATGGAGATGATACGTTCTATAAGACGCAAATGTCATGAGGCTTTATGTTCGCAAGAACATTAAGGCTTGTCATATTTGTGCAACAATCATCTTTCTGCGAGTAAAAAAAAAAATATATATATATATACATATACTCGCAGAATTGAATACAAAGAAGTTAAGATGAGATCAATGGGTTGTTACATGAAAGTGTGATAACGTCCTGCGATTTCATCGCAAGACGATAATGTCACGAGGCTGTATATTCGCAAGAGTATTCAGACTTGTCATATTATTGCAACCACAAAAATATTGTTAAGATAAAGTCAAGGGGTTGAGGCATGCGAATGCACCAACGTCCTGCGACTTTATCGCAAAAGAGGTGGCAAAGTAAGACCTTTACTTAGGAAGGCATAATAAGACCACAGAAATTAATGAAAACAATTCTATCAACATCATTGGAGATACTTCATATTCTTAAAAAATAATATATATCAAGAATTCCTACCAAATGAGGCAGTTTTATTCGCAATACTTCTCACATTTCATACAAATTAAATTTTACGAGGATGAAAATACTTCTCATATTTCTTCAAGGATTGAATACTTCTTATACTTCTTCAAGGATATTTCATACTTCTTATACTTATTCAAGGATGTTTCATACTTCTTCAAGGATGTTTCATACTTCTTATACTTTTTCGGGGATGATTCATAATTCTTCAAGGAGGTTTTATATTCCTTATACTTCAAGGGGGAGATTTCTTATTTACTTCGCAACAACCTGAAACTTTGCAACATAAACTGAGGAAGATATTTTAATACTTACAACAACAATTGATCATTTGAAGAGCAATAATAAGGGGAAAAGGAATACTAAGCTAGGTCTTCAAAGTATATTATTCCTCTTCAAATGATTAAATTATGCAAATAAGGAAAGTATTCAATTAAAGAAATATCAACTCATCACCACAAAATCAAGATATTGATACTAGTAAAGTTGCGAAAAGAAAATTGTCAAGAAAGAAGAAAATATTGTACTCAAGAAGACAATACGAAAAGAACTGAAGAAAATATACAGAAAGGAATAAGGCTACTTTGCGGGAGATCCATCCTCATCAAAATCATCTTCTCTTTCTTCTTCGGAAATTTCATCTTCTGCTTCACTATCAGAGATCTCCAAATAGGGGTTATCATCAGGGATTTCTTCAGAAAGGAGCGTCTGGTATTTACTGAGAGGAATTTGATTGTCCTCACAAATCTTGCGAGTCATCTTAGCTCGGAAGCGTTTGATACTTAAGATATGGTTGTTCTGAGAGATTTGATGTTGAGACTTTAAATCAGAAATCTTCCGATTACGTCCAGAAAGAATAACCTCCAAATCGTCAATCCTCTTTGTATAATTTTCTTCAGCATTCGCAAAGAGAAAGGATAAATAATAAATAAGAGAATAAGGAGAAAAGGAAGAAATTAAGGAAGTGATTAGCAAATTGAGGAATCAAAGTGATCAAGACTTGCGAACTTACCATGTAGTTGCTTAACTTCAAGCTCCAGTTGATTATTCTTCTCAAGAAGAGAAGAACTCCCAGTAGCGATACTCGCAGATTGCACGTTACCCTCGCATTGGGATTTTAATTGTGCATTATCAATATTCAAATCCTCTACTTTCTGAAGAAGTTTTACATTCTGAGCCTCCAATTTTATACAACGATTTAAAGTTTTCTGCTCAGCAATTGTATGACGTCTTTCCCAATCAGAAGCAACTGCACATCTAACCCTCCTAACCTGAGCAAATAAAAAGAATTATAAATCAATGAAGTAAGGGAAATAAACAAGGAATAGAAGAGAAACTTACCATGCTTCCCAAAGAGTATAATGAAAAAGGAGAGATGAATCTTGAAATTCCATTGAGGGAATTATTGTTGATTACGGTAGGGACTTTGCAAGCCTTCGCAATATGTCTATGAGCACTCATAGCAGAGGAGTTTCCACGAGAAAAATTGAGAAAAACCTCAGACAATTGATTCATTGAAGACGCAAGAGTTTATACATTACCATAATCTTCATGTTCTTCATCATCATCATTCCTCCTATCAGAAATAGTATCAGAGTTAGAACTATCATCTTCATCATTTTAATCTTCGTTAACATCCTTGCTAGAGGAGATCACATTGGAATAAGCACTGGGTGGGAGTCTCTTCCTCTTCTTCGCAGAGACATTATCCTCAAGTTTCCCTTTTCCTTTGCGAAGAACATCTACTTTATCACCAGAAGTCTTGTTATTCCTCGTAGAAGAACGAAGTGTTCTTTGTCTCGAAGTTAGCACTTCAGAAGAAGTTGGGTTCTTACTCACAATAGTCCCAGGGAAGTCAGGAAGAACCTGCAAATTCAAATAAGGATAAGAAACAGAGGCAACAATATATTGTTTAAGATACGTATAAGAATGTTTCTTACCTCATCTGAAAATAGGTTGAAAGCTTCGCGAGTACTGGATTTCCCAGTTTTAAGATAACTTTCCTTAAGATCATTCACCTGGCAAATATTTCAAAAGGATTAATAAAAGAAGAAAAATAACAAGAAGATAAGGAAATGGAAATACATACATCTTTATCTCTAGTAGGCCAAGCAAAGACCCAAGGTTGGTAGTTACGATCTTGAAGGTTCGCAGGAATATCTACTATCCCAGAGATGTAAGAACCTGATAGTGCTAGAGGATAATTGTACCAATCTTCATCATGAGAGCGGCGAGGGGTTTGATTATTTCCAGAAGCATAATCAATATCATGCATAAGGAGATCAGCTTCTGCAACATCAGATTTACGATGAAGACGAACACCCCAACGCTTATCTTCCCTCTTCGCAGGAATTAATGTATAATTTTTAAAGAAATTCTCGACCGTATAATCTGCAGCAGTAATTTCTACATCTCTAAATCCAGGTTTCCTAAGGTCAGTTGGATATAAAGATTGTCCAGTAGCAGCACGGTTTGCGAATTCAACCAGAAGGCGAATGCAATCCCCAATTAATTGATAAATAGCTCGTGAAAAATCTGGGTGGGAAATAATCTCGTAGAATAAAGGAAGATTGACATCATAAAGAGGAAGACCTGCGAGGATTTGACCTCGTGAGACTAAAATTTTCCGATCATCCCAATGAAGATCAGTGAAGAGTTCCATACAGAGAGAGGATTTATTGTTGTGGCCATCAATCTCAGAAAGAACAAGATCTCTATCAGCAAGCTCTGCATTAAGTTGATCCACAGTCTTCTTTTTCGGAGCCATTAGATGAAGGATAGAAAACAGAGAAGAAAAGAAATAAAAGAAGAAAGAAGGAAGAAGTTGCAGAAGCAGATGTGATGGAGAAGATGAAAAAATATAAAAGAATAAAAAGAGGAATTAAAAATATTATTTATAAAGAAAGGAGTTTGATAAAGATAGAAATTCATCAATGCGATTAAACGTGAACGGTTGAGAAGGGCGGTTACGAAAAAACGTGTCGAAGATTTGATGAAAGAGAAAAAACGTGTTGCGAATATAACTGGAGATGATATCTGTATTAAATTTGCGAGAATAACAATTCTCATGACATTTCTTCTTCGCATAAATGACATGAGAAGAGGCAAGATGTAGGGGAAGAATATCGCAAGATGTTGGGTTACGAATATAACAACAAAGACAGAAGAAAAGCGTCGCAAGATAATGCGATAATAAAAGAGCACGGGAGAAGTGTGATGGGTTTGCGAACGTATAATAAAATTACGAATATAGGTTGCGATGCTTCGCAAGCTACTTACAGTTGTACAATTTTCACTATAAATGGTAGTTCAAATGCAAGATTAGAGAGGTTCTTTTGGTGAGTGTTAGAAAAGGTCTTAGGAGAGAGAATAGAGAAAGTTGTATCTATTCTAAGTTCCATTAACACTTTTCTTTGTAATAAATTGAGAATATTAATCAAAAGTGTCATTTTTAATCAATAACTTCTCATAGTTTTCATAAATTCTACTAAGGGTGTAGTTGTAAGATTTCTTGCAACTATATGTCCTCCACGTGTGGATTTGTTGACACGTGGCAGAAGATGAAATATGTACATACACATAGTGAAACACCCAACCCGTGGATGTAGGCCTTAGAGCTGAACCACGTAACTCATCGTCTCATTTACATTCATGCTTTACACTTATATGTACGTAACCATCAATAACATATCTAGAATGATTATATATTTTGTATCCCAATCACCATTTCTCCTCTTATACGACTATAGAGTTATGATTGTGCGTGATGAGACGAGGAAGAGTCTTCAGAATCTGAGTCTATGATTCACATCATTTATATTACCTACCATATGCGCGGTTTATATAGCTCAGTATAGTTAATCCGCGTCCCTTGGTTGTGAACACGTAGATGATACATATCTTTGCGTTCACACTCTACGCGGCTTCTCTTTTTTTTTGTTCAATTCTTACCAAACTTGATAGGTACGAATCCTACAAGGATATATATGCTCCAAACAACTCATAACTTCCATATAAAACCATAGAACGGAGAAAATATCTCGTCCCATATTTTGTGCAAACTTGGTGGTTCACTCCTATTTTTACGAATCTGGGAAGCGTACAATCCCTATTTCATATCCATCAGCTAATCCCAAGAAAGTCTCTTACTAAATCTCGATGAAAATCTTGGCTGAAAATCTCGCAGGAACAAAAGCAACTTTCCCCGCCAAAATATTCTTAAGCCACGAAGAAAGGTTGCCCCCCTATCGTCTGATGGGGTGCGAATAACACTTAGGGTGTCCTGGGGTGTAAATAACAAGTATATTCCACTTAGTAATTGAGTGCCCCTTATTTAAAATCAAAGTCCGAATAGTAGGTGTCCTCTGGGTGCAACTTTTCGAGCCAATTTCGCCGCAAAAGCTTATTTTCCCAAATACACCTACAAAAACATAAAATAATCAAATTAATACAAAATCGAGCACTATCAATATATACAATTGAGATCAAAATAATCAAATGAGTCTATCAAAAGAGGACTTACAAAGTAATGATGTCGACATTCTTTGAACATGTGTTGTAACACTTATCTTTTATTGTTCAAAGATATTCCTTAATAGCTAAAGGAAAATTCTGGATAGAAATATAAGTTGAGAATCTTTTAATTAAAGTTCTTAATTTTATTTTTGGAAAATGAAAAATGGTAATGTGCATTTACTAATTGGATATTTTCTAAGATATTTTCGGTCAATGTTTGGACAAAGCATTTCCAGGAAATATGGAAACTGAATCTGGAATATATTGCATATCTTGAGAATATTTTTTGGTTTTGAAAATTATTTGGTGTCCAAACTTCCTTGGTCTATAAATACCAAAGTTGGCATTTCTAGCAAACTAATCCTCAGATCTTGCAAAACTACCTAGTTGTGTTGTTACTGGTGGAACCGCCTATTCAGGGAGGAAAGTAACCTAATTACGCGAAATCTCTTACGACCGTTCAGTTTAAATACTTCTTTGGGATTGAGAAGCTCTATTAGTACCGTTGGTAGGAAACTAGATAATTGCGGTTTATTATTAGTTTTTCAATTGATTTGATTGACTAACGGTTGTTGAAATTTGATTGCACCTAGTTTGTTTATGCTTGAGAATCTTCTCTTATGATATAAGATTCACTCAAACTAGATCGAAGTTTCGACGAGGATATTTAGACTGTTTGTAGATCTAAATACATCTTGTGATAATCCATTGTTAACATACTCCGTTATATGCGTGATTGATCACAAGAGATTCAAGTTGATTGTGTGCAGGTGTTTATTGAAGATCTAAGAAGATTTAAAGAGAAAGAAGACTTTGAAGATTTCTGGTTTGGGTTCATAATCTTTGGTGTGCATAATACTTATTTCGGTTAAAGAGGATCCAACTATAATCAGTGTATCCTTTTGGTAGATTGGATTGATTAGTTGAGTAGATCGGTACATATATGATTCTTTGTGATTCAAAGTATTGATTGCAAAATCTAGACGATTACTTCGGTAATTATTAGTAGATAGATCTAAGGACCCGACATAGGAGTTTATTGAGATAAACGGAAGAGACTTTTATCGAACTCACATCACTTGGTTGAAAAGAGTTGATACCAAACATATTTGTTATTCCTTTACTGTTTGTAATATGAACCAAAGGAATTGTTCCAAGTACGTGACTTATTCATAAGTTGGAGGCATGGGAATACAGACGGAACTAGGTGAATTATAGGTTTAGTTGCTTGGTCTCAACTATACGAAGTTGGTTTGATTTTGTATAGTGGCTTAATCCCGAGAGTATTCAATTCTAGATAAGGTCCCGAGGTTTTTCTGCATTTGCGGTTTCCTCGTTAACAAAATATTTATGTGCCATTTACTTTATATTTTCGTATTATAATTAAAGTAAATTGTATTTTGTACGTTAACAAGGCACTTGATATCAATCCTACACGTTTCGGTCATTACCGTACCTTTATCAAGTGAACACTTTATTGTTGTATTGTATTGATTCACATCCATAGACGATCACACAAAGTGTATATCATTTCTCCACTTGTATGATATAATTATTCACGTGTTAGGCCGGTCCGGACTAACCCTATTTCAAGTGGACACTGTTTTGAAATATTCCTTGAGTGATTGTTGCTCCAAGAGGTTTATACACAGTGGGTCTTGTATAGGTTGTGATCAAAATTTTAAGATTGAGGTATATTTGGGTACCCTCGTATTTTCACCGGGCATATATACAAAGTTGTAAAGGACAATGTTACCTTTCTAAATAACCATCAGGTGATCGTTTTGGATTATTATTGTGAAATCTAGAGTCCCGGAAACTTGACCATGTGTGTTGTGTTGAATTTTTAGTTGTTAGTCAAGTGTTTGTAGAAATGACTGAGTCAAATCAGTTAAGTTAGTGAGTCAAACCTAGTTAGTCGTGTTAACTCGGTGAATTAGATTGGCCGACTTAGTACTCAGACCGAGTCAACTGGGTGGGTATGAACCGGCTTAATGGATCAGGTTGTGGGTTAACCTGTGGGTTAGATCAATGGGCTTGGACTTAGGGCTAAGAACCTTATTTTGAGTTTTTGGACCCTTTCTGGTCCGAATTAGCTTTTGGTTCCTTTTGCAAAGTTGTCGGGTTTTTCAAAGGATTTCCGATGACACCCAATTTGATCTCATTCGGATAAGTGGATATCATTTTATGCCTAGCACACTTAATACGAGGTTATGGAACTATTAATAGAACTAAAACCATTAGTTATTTCACTTAGCCTATAATTAGAGAATTGTATGAAATTATGTTATGAGCCTTGTGTGGGCATTTTGGATAAACTCTTAGAATGCTTGTATGATTAACAATTGATCTTTATTAACAACGATCGATTCATACAACAAACTAGTATATTGTTGATCTCGAGGTAGGCATTGCTTGTCACCAAATCAGGTGGGAACTTGTAATCATTAAGTTAATTTTTTTTTCATATACGAGCATGATGCGTTTTTTAATATTTGAGAGCATGTGTGCTTGTACTACGAAGTGTGTTCATAGTATGAGTCATGTGGTTTCCCCGCAAGGAGTGTCTGTGATTCCCCACAACTTCTTGCTAATTTTAGTAGGGCAGTGCTACGCTGTTTGACTATTATTTAGTAGTCTGGTTTTACCCCAGTTGAATAATATTATATTTTATTGTCTGGAGATAGTAGTACGGATTTACCTTGGTTGAATATTACTTAGTCGGCCTTACCCCGATTGAATATTATATATATTATCTTATTTTGGGGAAATCATTTGTGTGCATATTATTTTTGTTTGTTTAACTATCTGGTCTTGATGGTAAGAACTGTGGTGCGTAATAGTGATTACTTGAATGTCATATGTTTCCATTGGGAACCCCTTTAGGATGATGTGCTCACTTCTTCCCACCTCAGTTTCAGTAATCAGAAGCAATTGAGCACTCGAAGATATTCTGTTTTGTAGTGTAGAGTTTTATCAAACCCAGTGATGTTGTGTATCTTTTACTATATGTATTCTTTCTTATTTTGTAAATGACACAACGGTTGTGACCCTCGATCACTCTTGTTCTTGAGGATTTCCAAAAGGATGGATTTCTACTCACCATATAAACCCTCTTATATAGTAGTTAAATCCTTGCTCTCCAAGTCTTGGAGAACTTCTAAGAATAGCCTCACACCTTAATTAGGAAACCCTAAACTTGGAAAAAACTCATCCAAACCGTCAAACAATAAGTTTCGTAATCCAAGTTAACCTTGTAGACATTTCAAACCCGAAACTACCTTTTAGCCACGGTTTTGACAGCATTAGATCACTGTTTATGTTTCAAAAACTGTCACCTAAAGTCCAATTTCTGCCATATAGCTTTGTATACGGAACAAAACCCAAACAAACCCAAGATTGTTCGTTAATAAAGAGATATGGGTTGCAACCGACGATGTTTAGTTTGATTTTAAATCGATCGATGTTGTTAGAAACGATTGATAAATTTGAGTTTGAATTTTAATTTGTGAGAGAAATGATTTGAATAGATTTTGGTTTTGAAATGATTTTAAATTTAGAAGGATAAAGATTATGATTGAATTTTAAAAATGAGGGTACCTTAGTAGTTTTACCTAATTTTGTCACGGGGTGAAAGGCCCTAAATAAATTGGATAGGCCCCACCAGGAAGGTTTTCTTATGGAGTTTTGCTTGTAAATCTTTTTAATTTCCAACTAAAGCATCCACACGAGCAATACAATGAGTTTTTTTTTATTGAGTTTTATTTATTTATTGAGTTTTGCTTGTAAATCTTTTTTCTTATGGGGTTTCACTTGTAAATCTTTTTTATTTTTTTATTTTTCAACTAAGACATCCACACGATCAATTAAAGGTTTTTTTTATTGAGTTTTGCTTGTAAATCTTTTTTATTTTTTTATATTTTCCAACAAAGACATCCACCAGACCAAAAAAGACACGATTGGTGGATGCTTGCTCGTTATTTCTTGTGTGATTGTGTTCTTCATGTAATATGTCATACTTTACATAGGTGTGATCTCCCTAGGATATGCAGTCATATTGACTACTGATAAGCCTATAATGTACATAGCGCAAGATCAAAGATTGGGCCTAATCAAGCAACCAATAAGCACATTTAAAAAAAAGTTAGTATGGCCCAGGAGACAGAAAACATTCCACCTACCCGCATTCCAAATCTAAAAACTTAAAGTCCTAGACAAATAAAGTTCCCATGGTAAGGAAACCCTCGCTTCATGTTGGCCGAAAAAGCCTTTTGTGGCTTTTGTGAAACGAGAGTTTTGGTGAAGATACTTGGCAATGTATGATTGGTTAAAAAAGAAATAGGAAAAAAAATAAAAAGGGAAACCCTGCCTTATCTTACCGTGTTTTAAACTCTAAGGAATAGTCGAATAGACATCAAAATCAAATTCAATTTGGAATTCGTTAGTATTTTGATTTTAAAGTCGTGAACCTACCATATTAAGAAACAAATTGTGGCTATGTTAGGAAGTAAAAAAAAAAGTATAAATATTATGGGGTAGCTAGCTCACCTGGTCATCCCCGTTTAAAGGTTGATGCGCTCCAGGAGGTCCCAGGTTCGAGTCCCAGATGGCGCAATATAGCTAGTATTTGACATGGAAGGTAGAGTTAGCTTGCCCCCCTTGCGACATAATCATCCCCCTATCCACTTCAGTTCCCTTGGCTGGTTCCTCATGAGGCTCGCTGGTAGGCTAGCACTGCAACCTGTTCAATTAATGTAGTAGTACGCCGTTGGAGCTTAGCTTGTTAGGCTTCCAACTAGTTTCATGTAATATTCGATATCCAATAATATTATGGGGTGATAAAAAACGTGTTTGAATAAAAATAGAAAACCAAAATATATATGATTTTTCTTTAACAAAAGAAACGTGTCGACCAAGATTGGAATTTCACGTACGTATCCAAGATCCAAATTTCTTTTAGTCATACTACTAGAGCATCTCCAATATCCACATTACTTTTAGTCATACTACTAGAGCATCTCCAATGCAAGGGGTAAATTCTTTAATTAGCATGACACCTAAAATTTAAGACCTTTTCCAACAAAGTTTCATCTCCAATGTAAGGGTGAGGCTCATAGAAAAAGACGGCATGGCTAAGTGGGGGTAAAGGAGAAAGTCTAAATAATACTTTCTCCATGACCTTATCTTTTGTCTCTAAATTTAAATAAAAAATGTTAGATAAGACCCTGGGGATTAGAGATGAAATTTAGGTAAAGAGTTTTATCTTTGTTTTTTTCTTTGTCATGAATGATCCACAACCAAAAGGTATAAATAAGATCTCCACTTAGGATGCCCTTGACCACTGGCATTGAAGATGCTCTTAGTATGGAATTTCATAACGGGAGGTAAACAAGAACCTGTTAAGCAGGTCTATGGAACTATGGGGTATATATTGAAACAAAATTAATATATCATACACATGGAAATCGTTCTTTACATGCCACATATCTTCTAAGGGGCGAGAGTGAGCGCAAATATAATGCATCATTCGTTTTTTTTTTTGTTTTTTTTTTTGTTTTTTTTTTTGAAGCATTTTTTTTGCTTGTTAAATTTACCAACAATGTGCATACAACAATTTATTGTGCTCAATTTCCATTTTCCCTAACTTCAACTAACGCATTCAAACGAGCTCACGTTCAAGCATCACACTATTCATAGATTAATAATTTTACTTTGTGGGATATTGAAAGATGAACAACCAAAATTTGGAAAATTATGGAATTTCTCCAAATTAAATTTTATGTAGAATTTAAATATCCAAAATTTGAACATCCATACACTCCCATGCTTCGGGATTTAGGACTCCATGTGAGTAACTCCCCTTGATTCCTCCACAGACACCTGCATGATCGAATAATTAGACTAGTACCAAGTTCATTTGTTAAATGGTCAAAAGAAGCATCTATATTAACCTTCATGATGCCTGGAGATGGAGGAGACCAATGAGAAATTATAATGGGACTTATATAAGAACCAGATAGTGAGTTATCATGCATATGTGAAGCTAAATGATACTCCCTCCGTTACTATTTAATAGGCCAGTTTCTATAAATAAATGTTTCAAAAAAATAGGCCAGTTTCCTAATTGGGAAAGTCAAATGTTACTTTAATTTTCTGGGACCACTTTTCTTTTAACTTCTTTTGATGACAAGTGTCATGGGACCATTTCACTTCACTTCTTTTATTGACAAGTGTCTAGAGGACCACTTTCAATAATTAGTTCTCTTAATTTCCTTAATTTTCTCAAAAAAAAGAAACTGGCCTATTAAAAAGAAACGGAGGGAGTAATTAATTTTATGCACAAAATTAAGAATCCTGCCATATAATCCAAGCACATATCATAAGCGTGTACAACCATATCTCATATGTAGAATTATTCTCAGCAGAGAACCAGCTGACTACCCATTCAGACACACTATTACAGTTATCTCTAACTGCATCTAAGTTGAAATTTACCTCTCACCGAACTGCTCTAGCATGTCTGCATTCCAGAAGAAGATTTTCATTAGTTTATTCAACACTACCACAACATCCACATTTAGTAGATATACTGCTATTATAGATGGAAATTCTGGTTCTTGTAGGATGTATCTCACGTATACATTCCCATATGCAAAAAGTTTAATTTGTAAGCCAAATTACTTTTCCATAAAGAATTCCATACTGCAGGTGTAATGTTTCTAGCATTGATAATGGTTTCTCTGTTACACTTGGTAAGTAACTTGTAGGTGTTTTTTACTGAGAATTTACCATCTCTAGCAGGCATCCACACCATGACATCTTCTTTTGAAGTATCCAAAACATATCCTGTATTTTCCCTGAGGTAGCTTCATCAAAGAGCTGTGAAAGAAGGTTAATGTTCCAAGAGTTACTGTTAGGCAGAAGAAGTTCAACTGCATCTTCATAAAATCTGAATGTATCATTTATGAGAACTAGAGGGTGTGCAAGACCTATGATCCACTTATCCAACCAAATTTTAGTTTTCTTTCTATTGCTGACTTTCATAAAATAGTTTTGATGTACCACCTGTAACCCATATCGATATCATTCCTGTGAAGAATGTCACCATTCTTGAAGTATTTGCTACTAAGAATTTGCACCATAAAATTGTTGGATTCGGTACAAACTCTCCAAGCTAACTTAGTCAGAAGAGCAAGATTTAGTTTATCAAGTTCCCTAAAAGCAAGACTACCAATATCTTTGGGTTTGCAGACCTTATGTCAAGAGGATTATAGCCTTTTTTGAGTTACGGCCCCAGAGAAATCTTCGTTCGATTGCAGTGAGCTTATTAAGGAGTTGATCAGGAAGCTTGAAAGTATCCATCTAATAAGTTGGCACTGAATTAAGAAATATTTTGATTATTGTGGATCTACCTGCTTGAGTAAGAGAGATAAAATTATATGTAGATAGTTTATTCTCAAATCTTTCATGTATATATTTGAAAGCTTTTTGTTTAGAATGACCAAGAATTAATGGAGACCCCAAGTACTTATATTTTTTACTCCTAACTTTAACACCAAGAATGTGAGTTAGTGTTTCTGCTACTTATGGTTTTGTATACTTACTGAAATGTACATCTGACTTTTCAAAGTTAATTACCAGAGTGAGATGAAATTATTGAGAAGATTCAACATATTATTAACTGAAGAAATATTTTCTTGAGCGAAAATCAAGCAATCATCTGCAAAAAGAAAATAATTAATGGTTGGAGAATGAGCAACCACTTTAATACCTGCAATGAGATGTCTTGATAGAAATTCCATTGCAAGTATGAAAAGATAAGGTGATAACGGGTCACCTTGTCTAATACCTCTAGTTGGTCGAAAGTCTTCACATGGTAAACCATTAAGCACAACAAAGAGTGAGGTGGTACTGATGCACTGAAAAATAAGATCACATAAGCCAAAATAATTGAGGAACTTTATAAGAAAACTCCACTCTATCCTTGATATGGAGAGATAATTTTTTTCCATTAAGGGTCTCATTCTGTTAACTAAGATTTTAGATATGATCTTGTATGAAGTGTTGCATAATCCAATTGCTCTACAATCTGCAGCACAAATAAACTTATTCTTCTTTGGAATGAGAGAGATATAAGTCTTGCTAACCTGCCTGAGAATATGCTTAGAATGAAAAAATCATTTAAGCATAGAACAAATATATTCACCAGCAATGTGCCACTGAATCTTGTAGAAACCATCTTGAAAACCTACTGGTCCTAGTGCACTCTAACATTCCATGCTTTTCAGAGTACTCAAGATTTCTTCAGAAAAAGGAGACCTAATGAGAAGAGAATTTTCTTCGGTAGATATAATAGTAGGAATAACATAAAAAAGACTCTCATCCATGATAGGATTATTGGAAGTACTGCAATCTTTAAAATGAAAAGTATCATCTCTTTCCTATAGCCAAATACTATTACGATCTTGAATGGTGTCTATATTGTTTCTTGATTTTTTCCTGTTACACTTAGCATGAAAATACTTATTGTTTTTATCCATATCTAAACTTGTGCCACTTACTTGGATCAGTATTGATGTTAATGATCTGATCTTGAATGCTGGAGCTTGTAGGTTGTGCTTGCAGGATACTCAGTTGCTGTTGAAGATCATCCACTTGTTTGTTCACATTTCCAAAATGATCTCTCTACACCAAATTCGACATATAGCAACCCGGATTAGCAACATAACTAGAGCTGTTGCTAATTAACAACAAAGAAAATCTGTTGCCAAACTTTAGCAACTGCTGGTTTCTGTTGCGGATCTCGCAACGGCCAGGGTTATGTTGCTAGTAGCAACTGCGGAGATGATAAGCATGCGATTCACATGCTTTCAGGTAACACTTTTCAACTCTTTTTCCACCCACATTTTTGGTACCCTTTTAAGTGTATTGATATACTTCCACCCCCTTGACCCCTTGACCTTAAACAATCGTGACTTCTTCTACTTGTTTCCTGTAGTTGCAGAATATCTTACAACTACACCCTCATGAGATTCCATTAATTTGATTTGATGATCTAATTTATTTGATATGAAAATGAAGATTAAAATACTAAAATTGTAAAAGAGACACAAGGATTTTTACATGGTTCGATCATTGTGATCTACATCCATGGTTCTTCACTAGTGATTGTATGTAATTACATGATTTTACAATTGAGACTCCATTAATGAATATTTGGAGCTCTAGATTTTTGGGGAAGAAGATGATCAAGAAAATAAGTCTCTCCCTCTCTAAAAACCTCTTCTAACACTCACCAAAAGAACCCCCTTTTTTTACCAGACCTCTCCAATCTTACATTTGAACTACTATTTATAGTGAAACCTGTACAACTGTATATAGCTTGCGAAGTATCGCAATTTATATTCGTAAGTCTAATATATATTCGCAAGTCTTTCATACTTCTCCCGCGCTTCTTCCGCTATCATATTATCTTGCGACACTTTTCTTCTCATATTTGTTGCTATACTCGTAATCCAGTATCTTGCGATATTCGGTACCTACAATTTTGTTATCGTCACCTATTGCGTCACTTATAATATACTTCTGCGAAATGTTATTGTTGCGTCGTTAATTGTTCGCAAGCATAATAATGCTGCAAGATTCTGCTCCTACGTCTTGCCTCTTTTTTCTTGAATATTGCTTGAAGAGCGATCTTCAGGAAAAAACTAGTTGTTGTAGCTATTGGAGTAGTCTTTAATCTTTGTTGATGAAGGAACGAGCGAAAGAATACTGGACTTGAAAAGTATATACTTGCCTCTATTCTTTTGCGAAGTCCCGGAATGTTGCGAAGTGAATAAGAAGTCTTACCCTTGAAGTATAAGAAGTATGAAATATCCTTGATGAAGTATAAGAAATATAAAATATCCTTGAAGAAGTATAAGAAGTACTCAATCCTCGAAATATATAAGAAGTATGAAGTATCCTTAAGAAGTATAAGAAATATAAAATATCCTTGAAGAAGTATAAGAAGTACTCAATCCTCGAAATATATAAGAAGTATGAAGTATCCTTAAGAAGTATAAGAAATACTTAATCCTCTAAATGTAAGAAGTATCCGTCCTTGAACAAGAGTGATAAGTATTGCCTCTATTCATGCGAAATTATTATTCCATTTTTGGTGAGGATTCTTGCTGAGAAGATAAAGAACATAAAATATTTTCTTAGTACCCATAGTTGCCTCTGTTCTTTATCTGTGAGGGTAAAATCCTTGAGAAAATGTTGAATGAACAAATTGTTTCCTTATTCTTATCTTGCCTCTGTGAAATTATGAAGTATTCTGCGATATTCTGAATAATGTTCCTGAAATAGTGCTGCGAATAGTGTTGCGAATTTCCGAATATTTTTGCGAAGTTCTGTATATTCTGTAAAGTTATGTAAAATACTTGTGTGAATATAATACTTATGTGATGATGTTGTTATGAGATGTGTATGCGATGTTTATGCCATGAAATGCTTATGCAATGCGAGTATGATGCGAGTATGATGAGAGTATGATGCTTGTATGATGAGAATGCTTATCTATTGCAATGTATATCTAAAGTTTCTGTTACTTAGCTCATTTTGTCGCGGCAAAATTGATGTAGCTTTAAATTGCCTCCATTCTCCCTTTCTTTGACTTTTTCTCTAGTGTGAGCATTTCTCTTTATTCTCGCAAGTTAATTCGCTTGTGCCTCATTTTCCTGGATCGTTGTATCTCATTGTTTTATTCCTGCACTATTAGTCTCGCATGATATAATTAAAATATTAAAAATGCATAATCTCAATTTCATTTCAATATATATGTTCGCAAGCTTGTTTGCTTATATAATCATCTTCGCAAATTTATTTGCGTATTCTCTTGTGGTCTTATTTTGCCTTCCTAATTAAAGGTCTTATTTTGCCATCTTTTGCTGCGACAAAATCGCAGGACGTTCTTACACTTTCATGCAAAAACCCATTGATCTTGCCTTAACTTTTTTGTATAGTATTTTAGCCTTTTCAGGAAGTGTTGCGACAATATGATAGGCCTAAATAATCTTGCGAAAATAAAGCCCCGTGACATTGCCGTCTTGCGATGAAATCGCAGGACGTCTCTACACTTTCATGTAGCGACCCATTGATCTCATCTTAACTTCTTTATTATGTTCTGCGAGTTCTTTTTTTTTTTTTTTTTTTTAGAAGGCTCGCAGAAGTACAATTGTTGCACAAATATGACAAGCCTCTATGTTCTTGCGAACAAAAAGCCTCGTGACATTTGCGTCTTATAGCACGTATCAGCTCCCTAATGGAGGGTGCTGCCCTTTATCTTCCCCCTGGTTGCCCCTTCAAGGAAGCGTACATCGACCATACAAGGTTAGCTCTTCCCATCTGGTTTTGCCAACAACCAGCTTTTTTTCGCAACCTCTTATCCTTTTTGCCTATAGGGCTTATAGTTACGAGGTTGCACCCTATGGGGTATCTTTGGGCTAAGTGCATCATTTTCCAAGACTTGTCAAGAATGGCAGATGTGCTTCAAACCCACCCGGCACTCTTGACTCAACCGTGTACCTCGGCGCCTTGATCGTTTTCTGCACTTCTTGGGAAAGACAGTATGCCTTAGTCGCCCAACCTAAATCATGTTACATCGCAAGATTAGGTTGAGAATCCAAGGTGTCTTACCCGGATAGGTACCCCGTTATTGTGTTATGTAACCCCGTAATGTCCATGTACTCAGGTTCCGTGGTGGTGTTCCGTTTCCCCTGAGCCATGCTTATAGGTACCCCCTTAAATGACGTACTTTAGGACTTTGCCTCTTGCGAAATGTTGCTTCGCGAACTAGGGTGTATGCCACAAAGGTTTGCATGTGTAAATTTTTCTGCAGCTTTCTTTCTTTTTTGAAAGCTGATCACAGTTTGCGGTTTTTTGTTCGCAATAAATTTTTGCGTCTTTTTTTAATGAAAGCTGATCACATTCAAGAACTTCACGAAAGAATAGAGGCAAGTACGTACTTTTCAAGTCAAGTATTCTTTCGCTCGTTCCTTCGTCAACAAGATCAAAGACTACTCCAACAACCACAGCAAGTGATTTTTTCCTGAAGATCGCTCTTCAAGCAATATTCAAGAAAAAAGAGGCAAAATGTAGGAGCGGAATATCGCAACAATATTCACTTGTGAATAATTAACGACACAACAAATGATAGCTTGCGAAATTGTGGAGAGAAAAGACATCTTGCGAACAAAGAACATTTTGCGAGCAAAGGAAATCACGAGGAAAGTGTGAGCAGATTGCGAAAGCAAAAGAAGTTCACGAAGTGAAGCTGCGAAGGTTCGCAGGATAATTCTCAGGTCCGAAGTTGAGGGACAGTTTAGTTGTCAACATTTTGTAAAATCATATAAATAGCCATTTAGGCATGAGAGGAAGGAGAGTTCTTTTTGGAAAGAGAGAGTCCTTTTTGAGAATAGATTTTGGAGAGACATTTGAGATTAGATAATTTTGTAGGGAGAGACTTATTTTTCTTGATCATCTTCTTCCCCAAAAATCTAGAGCTCCAAATATTCATTAATGGAGTCTCAATTGTAAAATCATGTAATTACATACAATCACTAGTGAAGAACCATGGATGTAGATCACAATGATCGAACCATGTAAAAATTCTTGTGTCTCTTTTACAATTTTAGTACTTTAATCTTCATTTTCATATCAAATAAATTAGATCATCAAATCAAATTAATGGAATCTTATGAGGGTGTAGTTGTAATATATTCTGCAACTACATTTCCATCGAAGAGATAAGTTTCTCTTCAACCTCTTTCTTCTTCCTTACTTGCAGAGCAGCCGAAACCTTTTCTTCTCCAACTCTCCTTTCTCTGTATTCTACTATCCGCAGTTTCTCAATCTTTGTTCCTCTGTTTCATCTCAATCTCTCAATCTATATATCTCGATTTCTTCTTTTATTTCTCATATTGATTTAGATTTTGATTTGGTTTCTGATTCATGTTATTTATTGGAAGCGATGAAGAACACCTAGAACCAAGAACACATACTCTTCTCCAAACATCATCATTGGAGGAAGATGATCAAGATCTGGGAGATATGGGGTAACTATCTCTTCTCTATTATTTATATAGATTTTCCCCAAAATATTAAATTAGGGTTTCCAATTTCCTGTAATTTCGAGCATTTTCAACTGATTTTGTGAACTGTAATTTCAATTAGGGTTTCATTTAAAGTTAACATTGTTTACCTGCTTTTAGTGGTTTTTAGATTTGTTTTACCTTATTTTTTTACTGTTTTGTGGTTCCGCAGGTTCTCTACCATTTGTGTGAACTAAATGATGTTTCATCAGTTTTGTTATGAGCTACTTGTTGTGGTTGGTACTAACTGGGGTGTTGGTGATTGTAATTCAACTAGATGATTTTGTGTTTGTCAAATTGTAGTTGTTTGTGGGTATTCAAATTGCTAAATGGACTGCTGCTTAAGCCTAAAGTTTAACTTATTGCAGCGGCTGGACCGTATTGATGAGCCTTTTACTAATGAGGAGAATACAAGAGACCTAGAGGATCAAAAACATCACCAAGGTTGCCACCGTACCCTAAAAATTCCCTTTAATTTCTAAACATGAGAGCATACACACTCAAAGACGTGATCATCGCATAGAATGAGTGATGTAAACTAATTTTGTATCGTTCCCTTTTTCTTATTCAGCTGATAGAGACAACATTACCTTATTTGATCCTTTTGATTCAAACCAGCCAGACCAATTCTACTATTGCATTATTCATCTACACATCTGAAGAAAATTCACTTTATAGAAGCTTTGTTTCAGTATCTACCTTAGTTGTGTTGTTTTGTTAGGTTCTGAAAGAAAAATATGATTAACCACTTTTGTTGCTTGGTATGTTATCAATTTTTCTTTTTAACTAGTACTCATTCAATGAATCTGCCATCTTAACTCTAATACAGGTTTGATATCGAAGGAGATGAAGAAATGAATGCAAATTTCACTTCTCATGAGCACTCACAGATGCATACTACTCTTATGCCTTCCCCGCCACCAGAAATTCCTCAACCAGGTTAACTATTTAAACAATTGCATGTTTCATATTTGTTTTGAATGTTTGGCTGACAATTTCTCCTCAACTTACTTCTAGTCCCTATGGAAACTGATGGCATGAGAGATGAACATCCTGAAGGGCCAGAACCACATAACAGTCAGCAGGCTGATGAACGTAGAGATGATGTTCAACAGGTAAAAACTACAAAGCTTAAGCACTTTAAACCACTCTAATTACTTGTATTATTTGTTAAATGATTTTTTAACTGCATATCTAACTCTATAACAGGTAGAAGAGGGTGAGGTTAAGCCAGTGATAATAAAGGAGAACACTGATGAGCACGAAAGTGCGACACATTTTCACCCATAAATACATTAGTTGGGACTCATTTTATCACTAATAAACTTGTTTGTAGGTATTTTTAGGAAATAAACGTTTTTGGAAGAATCGGCTCGAAAAATTACATAAGGCACCCCGAAGGAGTGTTAAAGGCGTCCCAGAAATATGTTGGAAACACCCCAGAAAAATTACTTAAGGCACCCCAAAGGACATGTGTTATTCGGACTCCAGCAACGGATAAGGGGCGACCACTGGATAAGGGGTGACTTTCTTCTCAAATTCAAATTTCAAAATTGGCGGGAAAATAATATTTATCACTGTCAAATTTCAATTAAGAATTCGGAGGTGTTATAGGGAGACTAAATGGCTGAAAATTTATGGGATTGTTCCTGGTACATATACAAAGCTATTACAAGTGTTTTGGTCGATCAAATTTGGCTGAAAAATCCGTGAGAAGAAAACAGGGCAGCACGTGCATGAGAGGAACAGTTCACGGGATTGCATGAGTTTTGGAGAATTTAAACGTGTTCTGCTCATGTCTGATGACTCGAGCAACACTTTTGACCTTGACAAAGATAAATAAGGATATTTTGCAGCTGCAGAAACGCGTGAGAAGCTAAATCAGGGAAGAAAATATTCCCATAATATTTTCTTTACTGCCCGAGTTCAATGAAGAATATTGAGAATTATGGCGTGATTAAATGAGGCTGAGGAGTATAAATATGCTGCTCGGATCACAGAAGAACGAGAGGGGAGTGATAGGGGAGTCAACAGAGGGTTTAGGATCGAGATAAATTAAGTTGCAGAGAAGACCCAGTTCTGCTGGTGAAGAAGGAGACGAAGAACATAGTCTTTGAGAATCGTCGTTTATCAACAGTGTCCGCGACAGTTTTTCGTAACACTTGTTCTGAGCTTCGCAACAAATTTTGAATTAAGCTTAAATTGTAACAGTATTTCTGTAACGACTATACAGCGTTACAAAATTCTGGATTTAACTATTTTCTCTCTTTTCTACTTTTGTACACACTTTTTGAGCAATAAAAAATTCTTTTGAGAGTGTCTACATCATGAGTAGCTAAACCCCATCACTGGGTCGACGGAGGAATCCGAATTATATACATGGGTAAAATTATTTTATTCTCTATAAGACTTTTGCATTATTTTGAATTGATTTATGATTTGATTAAATTAGTTATTATTTTATTAGATGGGTCATGTTTGCTTAGATTTTTTATGTCCCATGCTTACGATTTATAACTAATGTTTTGAGAATCTACCTTGGCAAAAATAAGAGTCGGTGTTGTTTTATTTATTGAGCGATAATTACTGAAGAATAATTAATTGTACCTTATGTTATGTATTCGGTGGAATCTTAGACCCAGTAACTCTCTCTTTTATTATTTTCATTAAACCTTTAAATTTAATCTCAACAACGTCCGAGTGAACGACAACCTTATTTACCACTATATAAAATTCAATCAATTTTTGGCACCGCCGACGCGGACTTGTATTTAGATTTGTTTTAGGTTTATTTTATTTTATTTTATTTTATTTTATTTTATTTTATTTTATTTTTATTCCTTTTTACGCGTTTTTTTTTTTTTTCTATTTGCTTTCAGACTTGGTGCGGAGCTTATATAAAAGAGAAAGTGTTGAAAAGTAAAGCGAAGCCAAAGAAGGAAAGAAGAGAGAAAATCCAAAGGAGTAAAGAAGAATATTTTTGTATACAGTTAATTTATTTTTATTAGATTTTTTTTTTAGAAACTGTAAATAGGCTTTTATTTTTGTAATCTTTTATTTTTGGACATTTTTTTTTTGGACTTTATTTTTGGGACATTCTTTTGGACATTAATTTTAAACCCTAAGGAAGGGTTATTTTAAATATAAACTGCACATGGAAGGACGACAGTTACGATACTGTCTCAGCCCCTCGGGTTCGTACATGACATAGGAGTCGTGGCCCGAGTCGACTTCAACGGTTCATCCCCCGTCTGGAACGGGAGGTAAGAATTCTAAACACCTGCGAATCCCCTGTCAGCGGGTTTACTGGATGATTTTGTATGTATATATGTTGAGGTCTTGAATACGGCTGCTTTAATTTCCTAGTAAAGGGAAAGGACTGGCCATACAAGATAAGGGTTCGGATTTCATCACCGTTCTCTTCTTGCCCGCCTTAGGAAAACGATACCAAGCGCGAACCTAAGCTTAAAATACTGACTAGAACAAGACCGATAGGGTAACGAGCTTAATAGGAAAGTCATTCGAAAAATATTGGTTACTCTTTTAAGCATACTTCGAAGTTCATGATGGTTTCTGTGAGTTGAATGCGTGACTGCGCCGCCTTGTAATGCGGTGAGGCCTTGGGTATCAAAGCTCCACGTAGCTTCCCTCGCCTCTATTCAACTTACTTAAACTCGGATTCATTCCAGAGGGGTTTGCTTAAATTGTAACGAATTCCCTTTCGAAGGATTAGAAGCTGGTCTAGAAACAATCTAAGTGGAGCCATCATGCTTTTTGTTTGCTAGAAATCAGTAGGTTTGTTGTGGTCGAGTCATCCTTGTTTGTGCTTGTGTAGAATTCTCTTGCAGTTAGGATGTCAAACTGGTATTATAATAGCCATCACAATGAATATGAATATCCAACTGAACAATATGGACATCACTCTTTTTATGACCATAGTGTGAATAGTGGTTGGGAACGCCAAACTTTTGAAGGTTATGGGTCATACCATGGTAATCCCAATTACTATCCACACGCCAACCGGTCGTACGAGCAAAATTTCTTTCTACTAGAGTCAACACGTAAGTTATCTGAGTCGACACGTAAGTTTGCAGAAATGAATAACTTAGTTATGGACGAAAGCAATGGAACGAGTGAACTTTGTTTCCTAGATTCAATCAGGAATTCATGTGAGTCGAGTCACGAAACCATAAGGAATTCATATGAGTCGATTCAAAAGCTTTTGTTAGAGGACCAGAACAGAATTGCTCGAAATAATCTTAGTGTTTCCAATAGTACCCTTGAAAATGAGGATAATTATTTGCATAATCAAGATGATGAGGTTAGAATTGGTGACACTAATTTAGATGAGGTTCAACCATTTTCATGTTATTATAATGATGATTATGATGAGGATAGTGTTGATGAAGAATTTGAAATAAATAGGCATAGTGATCAGGAATTTGTTACTCCAATCGAGCTTAATAATGATAATGTTTCTAGTTCAAATCCAAATAATTTTAATAATTATTCACCTATTCAAAAGGACGAGGATTTGACTAGAGATACCACCATTTTAGACGATGTAGTATTTCCTTTTGATTACAAAGTCAATGATGGTTTAGAGGAACGAGTATATTTTGAGTCTAGCGATTTAGAAACAATAGACTTAGAAAAAGAAAATGAACTCGTAGAAATGAGTGAGGATGTACCTGACTTAGAAGAATCAATTGACCATTTTCAGGAATCATATGACCTTGAAATTAGGGAAGTTGGCATAGTCTTTCTAGAGACACTGAAAACTCTAAGTTTGGGGGTGATTATCATTCTCCATGTGCCTTAACTCTTAGAAAGGTCCCTAACTTGGGACTTGACATATGTGCCTCAACCATTTTAAAAGATTATCTTCATACACTTTTTCCTGAACCTAGTTGTGTCCATAAAGAAGTTCAGTTGGAAATATTTGAATTAATTACGAAGATTTCTTGAGGCTGTTAAGTATAAAAGAGGTGTTTGGGTCATAGAGGAGGAGGATGGAGAATTAGGGGTGAGAACAGAGTGTAGAAATTAGAGTTGCAGAAAGTTGATGTTGCTGCCATTAGAGAAGAACAAGAAGAACAATAGACTTCAAGGATCAGTCGTTTTCTAGTGTCTTAAAACCGTTTCGTTTTCTTCCAGAAAAAGACAGTTGCTTCTGCGACTGTTTTGTGCTATAATTTTGTAACAGCTTCATTGCAACATTTGTAACACCCGTGGACCATTGCAAATATCTGTTTTATCTTATTTCTCCAATAAAAACACCATTTGAGCTATGAATTACCTTTTTGAGTGTGTTTTCACTATGTGGAGCTAGAACCCATCACTGGGACGACGGAGGAAGCTGTTTTTCACCCATGTGGTAATTCTATTTAATTCTTTTATGACTATTTGCACTATTATAATCGATTTATGATTTGTCTTGATTATTTGTGATTTCGTTAGATGTCGCATGCTTAGTCTTAGGTACTTTAGATGTGTCATGCTTGTGATTTACATATAATTCTTTATAAAATCTACCTTGGCAAAGATGTAGAGTCGATGTTTGTTATTTTATGAGCTTTAATTGTCCGGAATTAATAGTTCAACCGCATGAATGTGAGAATTGGTGGAATCTTGAGTCCCAGCACCTCTCTTCATCCTGTGACAATATTTTGTATATATTTTTCTTTTATTTTAATTTATTAAATCCTAAAATCGATTTCAACAAGTCCGAGTGAACGACAACCTTTCTTACCACTATCTAAAATTCGATCAATTTTTGACAAAAATTAATCGAATTTTATATAGTGGTAAATAAGGTTGTCGTTCACTCGGACGTTGTTGAGATTAAATTTAAAGGTTTAATGAAAATAATAAAAGAGAGAGTTACTGGGTCTAAGATTCCACCGAATACATAACATAAGTCACAATTAATTATTCTTCAGCAATTATCGCTCAATAAATAAAACAACACCGACCCTTAGTTTTGCCAAGGTAGATTCTCAAAACATTAGTTATAAATCGTAAGCATGGGACATAAAACATCTAAGCAAACATGACCCATCTAATAAAATAATAACTAATTTAATCAAATCATAAATCAATTCAAAATAATGCAAAAGTCATATAGAGAATAAAATAATTTTACCCATGTATATAATTCGGATTCCTCCGTCGACCCAGTGATGGGGTTTAACTACTCATGATGTAGACACTCTCAAAAGAATTTTTTATTGCTCAAAAAGTGTGTACAAAAGTAGAAAAGAGAGAAAATAGTTAAATCCAGAATTTCGTAACGCTGTATAGTCGTTACAGAAATACTGTTACAATTTAAGCTTAATTCAAAATCTGTTGCGAAGCTCAGAACAAGTGTTACGAAAAACTGTCGCGGACACTGTTGATAAACGACAGTTCTCGGCAGCACTATGTTCTTCGTCTCCTTCTTCACCAGCAGAACTGGGTCTTCTCTGCAACTTAATTTCTCTCGATCCTAAACCCTCTGTTGACTCCCCTATCACTCCCCTTTCGTTCTTCTGTGATCCGAACAACATATTTATACTCCTCAGCCTCATTTAATCACGCCATAATTCTCAATATTCTTCATTGAACTCGGGCAGTAAAGAAAATATTATGGGAATATTTTCTTCCCTGATTTAGCTTCTCACGCGTTTCTGCAGCTGCAAAATATCCTTATTTATCTTTGTCAAGGTCCAAAGTGTTTCTCGAGTCATCAGACATGAGCAGAACACGTTTAAATTCTCCAAAACTCATGCAATCCCGTGAACTGTTCCTCTCATGCACGTGCTGCCCTGTTTTCTTCTCACGGATTTTTCAGCCAAATTTGATCGACCAAAACACTTGTAATAGCTTTGTATATGTACCAGGAACAATCCCATAAATTTTCAGCCATTTAGTCTCCCTATAACACCTCCGAATTCTTAATTGAAATTTGACAGTGATAAACATTATTTTCCCGCCAATTTTGAAATTTGAATTTGAGAAGAAAGTCACCCCTTATCCAGTGGTCGCCCCTTATCCGTTGCTGGAGTCCGAATAACACATGTCCTTTGGGGTGCCTTAAGTAATTTTTCTGGGGTGTTTCCAACATATTTCTGGGACGCCTTTAACACTCCTTTGGGGTGCCTTAAGTACTTTTTCGAGCCGATTTTTCCAAAAACGTTTATTTCCTAAAAATACCTATAAACAAGTTTATTAGTGATAAAATGAGTCCCAGCTAATGTATTTATGGGTGAAAATGTGTCGCACTTTCGTGCTCATCAAATTCCCCCACACTTACATTTTGCTAGTCCTCGAGCAAAACAGAAAATTGACCCGCTACACAGCTGGTCATAAAATAAGAGAATTAGACACGCTACATAGCTGGTCATGACAAATGCCACATTCACAAGACAAATTTTTTTTTTTTTTAGTGACCCGCTACACAGCTGGTCATAACATGCAAGAAAATAAAAGACCCGCTACACAGCTGGTCATAAGCCTAACAACTATAATAATAAAAAAAAAAATTTAGACCCGCTACACAGCTGGTCATAATATTTATATTTTTATTATCTTTTTAGACCCGCTCAAGAGCTGGTCATAATACGCAAGGAAATTCCTGAAAAAGAATAAAAGAAAAGTTAATACCCACTCTCCCACACTTAAATATTACATTGTCCTCAATGTAATTGAGTCATCCAACGTAAAAATTCAGATGGGAAATTCAAAAATAAAAATAAAATAAAATAAACAAAAATAAATAATTATACCTACTGGAATTTACAAAAACGGATCCCCATAAACTAATAACCTGAAAACTTGGGGATCGACCCAAAATACAATATTTACAAACGACAGCTTCACAATTATTTTATGAAAAAATGGGGACACTGAAACTATCAGAAACCAAGATTTACTCCTAAACCAAGTTTTTGCTGCACATGGAAGTGCGTAAAGAACAAAATATGGGGATTCTATTGAGACTGGGAAATTTTCAACTGGCTCATGCACGGTATTAGAAATAGGCAAATCCTCTGGGTACTTAGATGCAAAGTAATCCAACAACACTTTAGAAACACACAATTATAACCCTAAATTAGGCAACTTTTGGAAGTCTAGGGGTCTAGAAACAACCTATAAGTCGGGTGAATGATCTTGTGAGTTAGATTCATCTATGGAATTAGGCGAATCATCCACACAATCATCTAAAGGGTCATCTATATGTTCTGTTTGGAACAGAGAGTCACTACAAGACTGATCATCATCATCATCATCATTAAATAATCTTTGGCATTCTATAATTCTCAATCTTTGTTCCAAACTAGGTGGTGTGTGTTTGTAATACTTCTCATATATAGTTTGATGTGATTCTTCACTTACCATTTGTGGAGCAAAAACTCCATACCGTTGCCTATGCATATATTCACCAAGCGTCATCTCTGATGAAGTTGCCTGATAATTTGAATTTCTACGCATATATTCCGCCAGCGTTATCGTTGGTGACGTCTCCTCAGAAGAAGTCATCATCCTCAAAAAGTCCCTGAAAAGAAATACAAAAAGAAACGCATAAAAAGGAAGAAAAAAAATTCTAAAAAAAAATGAAAATACTGTACAAAATAAAAATAAACCTAAAAATTAATATAAAACCAAGTCCGCGTCGGCGGCGCCAAAAATTGATCGAATTTTAGATAGTGGTAAGAAAGGTTGTCGTTCACTCGGACTTGTTGAAATCGATTTTAGGATTTAATAAACTAAAATAAAAGAAAAATATATACAAAATATTGTCACAGGATGAAAAGAAGTGCTGGGACTCAAGATTCCACCAATTCTCACATTCATGCGGTTGAACTATTAATTCCGGACAATTAAAGCTCATAAAATAACAAACATCGACTCTACATCTTTGCCAAGGTAGATTTTATAAAGAATTATATGTAAATCACAAGCATGACGCATCTAAAGTACCTAAGACTAAGCATGCGACATCTAACGAAATCACAAATAATCAAGACAAATCATAAATCGATTATAATAGTGTAAATAGTCATAAAAGAATTAAATAGAATTACCACATGGGTGAAAAACAGCTTCCCCCGTCATCCTAGTGATGGGTTCTAGCTCCACATAGTGAAAACACACTCAAAAAGGTAATTCATAGCTCAAATGGTGTTTTTATTGGAGAAATAAGATAAAACAGATATTTGCAATGGTCCACGGGTGTTACAAATGTTGCAATGAAGCTGTTACAAAATTATAGCACAAAACAGTCGCAGAAGCAACTGTCTTTTTCTGGAAGAAAACGAAACGGTTTTAAGACACTAGAAAACGACTGATCCTTGCAGTCTATAGTTCTTCGTGTTCTTCTCTAATGGCATCAGCAGCAACTTTCTGTAACTCTAATTTCTACACTCTGTTCTCACCCCTAACTCTCCATCCTCCTCCTATATGACCCGAACACCTCTTTTATACTTAACAGCCTCAAGAAATCTTCGTAATTAATTCAAATATTTCCAACCATCAATCGGTATTATTTCCATGCAGATACGGGAAATAATTTCCCTGTTTCTATTCTTCACGAGCCTGTTGCAGTCATACTCCAACCAAACACGATAAAAACTCATAACAGGTTGAGTCAAATTCGTGTCTCCTCATGTATTCTTCCCAAAGATATAGCTATAATCCCGAGATATCCTCAAGCTGCCTGTTTTGGTTCAAACACACGTAATCTTCCTTTTCCGCGTTTCTAAAACACATATCTTCCCTGTTTTGGTGGAACAGATCATTCTAAAGCAAATCCAGTGAAAAACTCGGACCGATTCTCTTCCTAATTCCTGGCTGAAATTCACGTAGAAACCAATTCTTCAAACTGAAGTTTCCCGCCAAATTCTGAATTCAAATGAAGAAGAAAGGGTTGCCCCTTATCCGTCTGTGGAGTGTAAATAGCAGGTGTTCATCTGAGGTGCCCCTTATAAATTGAGGTGCCCCTTATCCGGAAAGGGGGTCCGTTTAGCAAATCTCCTCCGGAGGTCCAAAAAGCACTTTTCGAGCAACTTTTTCCACACAAGTGTATTTCTCCAAAAACACCTATACAAACACAAAAACACCATAATAAGTATAAAAATCAAGCACTAACAATAGAGACATTGAGGACAATTTAGACACAAAAAAGTGTTTATCAAACACGGGAAGAAAAAGAACGGTCCAGCTTGCTATGGATTTCGAACCTATCATCGGGTGCACTGTTTACCAGAGCTGGCTTCAGGACGCCTCCAACCTTATAGGAAGAAAGAAGGTTCTAATATTATGACGCCTTCTATCAAAATCTATGACTGAGAACGAAACTTAGTGACTCTGCGGTCTTTTCATTGTAGCTAAAAATCCCTTTGCACTCGATTTTTTTGTTGAAGAGAGCCATATGTATCACCAGAATGAAGATAACACAATGGCGCTTGTAATGGGGTTGGAAGGAACGTATACCACAGAGATCTATTATTCGAAGCCTCTAATAAACCTATATATGAGAAGCATCCAGATTCGTCCACCTCATGATTCCCCTGCTGGTCAGTCTTCAGTCATTCGCTTTCCCTAAATGCTCGCAAAGAAGATAGAAGTAACTGATATACTATTCCTCTGCAGGAAGTACTTCAGGACCCCAACCACCTAAACAAGTATCACCATTTGATGGAAATCCAGTGGAACTGGTAAGCTAACTTCACCCATTTCTGTGCTTGTTTCATAGTCAAAACATACTCTGCGCCTGACATGCGAATTTTCTGGATATGAAGCCCGTTGAAGATCTGCAGCTTGGTGTTTGAAAAACCCATTTCATAATCTATGAACATTTAAGTAAATCCTTGTTTCAAAGTGGCTCTATAGTTTATAGTACTATTTAAATGTATTTCAAATTTAGTTTCATGTATTGGACTAAAGGTTGCCAATTATTTCTTTTTAGCTGTATGCAACTGGCAGAAGCACATTCCAGGCACCATCATGCCACAACAATTGTTATCAGATTGTTTCATCAAACAACATGCACATTGAGAAGCAGTTCCAGAAGTCGTATGTAGAATTCCACCTGTACTCATGCCTGAACCTGCCCTCTTATAGATACAAGAGATTTCTGGTAGGCTTACATCTCCTGTATGTTGTTAGTTTGTGTCAGTATACGCAGCTGATGTACTTCCTGTAGTATCTTATTGACAACGACATTGCCAAGATTGAAAATGTATTTGTTGATCTGCAGGCTTCAAGTCATTATGCACTTCAACATCTCTTGGGTGTAAGAAGATCAGTTGGTTAGCTTTTCTTTATATTCTGACTCCAAAAGACATGGACTGTTAATGGGTGTCCTAAATTGAAAGATGCTTTCTAAGGTGATAATATTATAACATGTTATAACTATATATGGAAAATATTCCATTTTCAGTTCTTATTACACTTTGTTATTAGGTTTCGTTAAATACTCGATTAAATGAGATTCATGGATTTTCCTTGACACTTCTTCTTATACTTGCGCATAAATCCAACTCTTTACCGTTTGCCAAATGAATGAAGCTTTCACCTGCGTACATAAAGTATAGGGAATACGTCTTCCTTCCTTCCGTTCCATGAGCACGAGGTGCGATTACTGAAACTCTAATGTCAATACATTCACTCCATCTCACTTGTATTAGACCTTCAAAACTTAAATAATTTGAGATTATATCCAAATGCATCATTCATTTCATGACTCAAATTCACGGCCTTGTAGCCTTATCCTCAAACTTTACTCTTGCAGTACTAAGGGTCCCTGGGATGGAAAAACTTAAAAGTTAATTGGAGCAGAGGTATTCATACTTGCCCTTTTCTATGCAATGAAAGAGTTCATGTATTTCAGCTTATGTAAACAGTATGGGCAGGTACTTCATGTATTTGTATTTCAGTTTTTTTTTTTTTTTTGCCTTAGAGACGTCCAACAATGAAGAGTTCATTTTCCCTTCAAAATTAAATATCGTCTTGATGGCACAATTGAACGTCATAAGGCTCGTCTTGTGGCTAAAGGCTACACACAACAAGAAGTATTGATTATCATGACACTTTTGATCTTGTTTCCAAACTAGTTACTGTTTGTGTTTTACTATCAATAGCTGCCGTTCATAATTGGCTTCTTCATCAACTTGATGTTAATAACGCCTTCTACAAGATGACCTTGACGAAGATATTTATATGAAAATTCCTCCCGGATTCCAGAAAAAGGGAGATAATCGTGTTTACAAACTCAATAAGTCCTTATATGGACTTAAGAAGGCCTCTCGCCAATGGTTTGCAAAATTTTCTGCAGCCTTACTTAATGAAGGCTTTATTCAATCACGTGATGACTATTCTCTATTCACTTTTCATTCTGGTTCAGTATCTACTTATGTTTTGGTTTACGTTGACGATATTATTATCACAGGTACAAGCGATTCGGCTATACAGGCTCTCAAACGTAAACTCGAATCCCAATTTTCTCTAAAGAACCTTGGTCGTCTCCAATATTTTTTGGGCATTGAAGTATCTCAATCTCCCAAGGGTATTTTTCTTTGTCAACGCAAATACATTCTTTACATTGTTAATGATTCTGGTCTTTTAGGTGTTACGGTTGCTCCCTCTCCAATGGAACAACATCTAAAACTTCTTCCATCATCTGGTGCTCCTCTATCTGATCCTAGTATTTATCGTCGTCTAATAGGTCAACTTCTTTATCTTCAAGTGAATCGTCCTGATATCACTTTTTCAGTTAATTATTTAATTCAATTCATGCAGCAACCATGTTCTGGTCACTTGGATGCTGCACATCGTGTAGTCCGTTATCTTAAAGGTATTGTTAGTCATGGCATCTTTCTTTCAGCCACTAGTACTTTATCTCTTGCAGGTTATCACTACACCAAATCAGGAATTTTGTCACAGGCTATAACTGTTACTTATTAAATTTGTAACGGGTATAGCCTGTAACAAATAGGCCGTTATTAATAAGTGTGATGGCGTTTTGTAACGGTTTTATCTGTGACAATATCCAGATACAGTCACATATAAAAAGCGTTACAATAATTAATAGCCACAGTTGACCTAATTTTATGAATGCGACACGTGTCATATTTGTCACATTTATCTTAACGGTTTTAATTGTTACTCCCTATTTATAACAATTGAGAATGTGACACGTGTCAAAAAGAGCCACACATACAGCAACGACTATAACTGTTACTGAATCCTTGCAACGATTGTTTCGACGACACGTGTCTTTTTTTGTCACGAAAAAAGTAACATATATTAACGTTGCCAATTTTTTATAACAATATTCATAGGACACCTGTCATCTTCTTGTCACGGCTTTTGTAACGATTAAACTGTTACTCTCATTTGTAACAACAGCAAGATGATGACACGTGTTGTTTTTACTTCACAATTCTTGTCACAGTTATCTCCGTGACAATTCTTTCAGTTACAATAAAAAAAATAGGTAGCCCAGATCATTTTTATGGACCCGGGCTTCCAGTTTACAGGCCTGTAATACAGGTCGCCATGATGGACCTGCACTCTCAGTTTACAGGCCTGAAATACAATAGCATTTTCTTCATTCTATCCATAATCCACATTCAATACATTCTTCAATCAATCAATTCATATCAACATTCAATCGAGTACCAAAAAAAAATACAAATTCAAAAGGAATAGAAATTCTATCAAGTACCCAAAAAAAAAAATCTGCTATTGTTAAGTATCAAATTCTGAGGAAAGTCATAGAAACCTACTAAGTTCCCAAGTTCAGTTCATTCTCTAAATCACAATAAGCAGAAACTTACTCAAAACTTGCAGCTGCAAAGGGACCTAATGGCTGCCATTTTAATTGTAGAACCTCTTGCTTGGATATGATTTCAGGGGTATAAGCCCTCTTGTCCTCCCATAAATGCATCAGGATCAATTCCACTATTTTAGATGGTTAACTAGATGAGCGATGAAAGTGAAGGCCTCTGTAAGAATAAGAAGAAAAAAATGTATCAGAAACTAATAATGGTGTTCAAAAGATTATACCAGCAATAGCTAAAACAAACAGTTGAAATGGGTATATAAGATTTGTGTCTGCAATGTATACCGATTTTGTTTTCTTATACTAAATTTTTAAGCAAGGACCATTACAGACAGACAATTAGGAGATGATTCTTCTCACGACAAAGGCTTCCCAATTTAACACCTAAAGAAGCTAGTAGTAGGGCAATTGCACAAGCAATCACCATAAACTGTTATTCAAGATTCGACAACAATATCCCAAACAAGACAACAAAAAAAACACAGTACTCTAAAGAAATGCTAAACTACATTAAACTACTGAAAATTTTACCTTGATTTGAACCTGACTTTGGGTTGCAGGTTGTAAAAGTTGTTCCTCCAACTGTGATCCTTCCAACTCCTCGAGTTCAGATTACAATTCATCCTACAACCAACAAAGATAACTATCACTCTCGGGTCGAGGTTAATTTTAATCTTAACAAATATAAATAAAATGCAAGAGGCTACCTCATCAAAGTCCGCAGCTTCTCCAATGGGGTTTGACAACGCTCCTTGAACCTGCTTCATGTTCTCAATCTGCTCATTAATCTCATCCATCGTCTTGTCCACATCATCTGTGTTTCTGTAATATAGTTCAAACAGACTAGTTACCTAGAAGGTGATGTTCCTGCTCGAATAGACTGGTTACTTAGAAGAAAAGAAATAACTGATAAGGAAATGCATATCCCACGAGAACCCTTCATATGGACGAACAACCAGCACTTTCCAACATACATTACGTTGATCTTGGAGAATATTTTTTCTAAGTAAAGAAACATATTGCTTAACTCGAAAACGGACAATAGAAAAAGGGTGAATAATGAACAAGCTTAAGCCAGGCACCTTGAATCTTCGCCTCGGGCTCCTTTTCCATTGCTTGCTCTTCATGGATTTGATTTAAGACAATAAGAAGTTAACATTGCAATCTTCAGGCGGCTATAGCATTTCCCTGGGGAATTCGCATTCCTCAAGCTCACAATAGAGCCTTGGGGTCCTAGCATAAATAGACAATAGCAACTTCAACTAACAACAGAACAATGACGGAAAAATTGGAAAAGTGGAGAAACCAGAAAACCACAAAGACGGCAAGCGATCTTACATATCGCTAGTAGTGGCATTTTATAATGGACCCTGCAAAACAGATCTTGGGAAACTGAAGACTCTGAGAATCCATCATTTTCTTAAACTCCGTAGTGTTTCCATCATCAAATAATTTAGTCAATGTATGTGTACAAAGTCGCCTCTAACAAAGCCGTTTTAAGATAGTCGGAAAGTGTTTCTAACTGGGATGAATAAAATCTGCACTATACTCAAATTACCAACTTGGATTTATAAATTCGAATGGCTATTTAAATAAAAATCATTATATTGGTTGCAGAATCCATAACTGAAATCAGTTTACACTTAGGTTCAATATCACAAAAGAAACTAAATAATCAAGTCTGAATTTAGACACTGAATCTAAATGACTACAGATGTCCCCATCAAAAAGCTCACCAGCAGCAAGGTAAATCCAGGTACAGTTCTCGAATTCCATTGCACGATGAGTCCTACCTGCAAAACAAAATGCTTTGAGTGCAATTATCAAAAACATCCAAACAACATATGAAGTTTCATCCAATGCCAATATAAATGTGGGTCAACTTGATTTGCAAAAGTAGGACTTGAAAATATAACTTCTCTCATATATATGCAATTGCAATCACACCAAGCTACAATGAAGATATAGATGCTTTAGATACTTAAAAGCTTCAGATACTCTATTGGATAACGAAACAAAAACAATTGACAAAACTCTACTTGATATCACACAACAACCAAATACAATCACCTTTCCTAGGGTGTATGGTAAAATTCACAAGGTGTAACTTAGATATGAACGCAAACAAGAGGAGGCAATATATACAAGGTGGTGAACATGTTAAAATTCACATAACAGGTCACATAACAAGTCAACAGTGGCGGAACTAGGATTCAAGACTAGGGGGCTTGAAAAAAATAATTTACGCACTGGCAAACAGAAAAGATTACCTCTTAAAAGAACATCGGAAGTCCTAATAGCAAAACTGTAAATCATGTTATTTTTTGGCACTCTTATTCTCTTTAACGACGACTGTTGTTTCCAACAAATATGGGGCAGTGATTCCTTAATGCCCTTCTTTGATGGATACCTAGAAAACAGTAAAATGAGATTACTCCAAAACTATTGCAAACGGACCATAATTAGTAGCCATCCCAAGATATAAGTATTTCAGTGAGATTCTTAGATCAAATTACACATAGGTTATACATATTCGTCTCATTCAAAAGTACAAAATAATTGCTATCTGCTAGCCTAATACAGTGAGCAGAGTTCGAGAAAAACAGTACTCATAAAACAGTACTCATATAGCTCCCCAAATTGTGGCTGATTATTAACTTCAGATTCATTTTATAAAATTACAGGAAGCAATTACCAGTATTATGATTTTCTACTATAGTATCTCTTGTACTCTTTACCCTTTAAAAAGGAGGGAAAACTTACAGGTCACAACACAAATTAAGAGCATATACCACTAAATGACCGACTAGAGTTGAGTTTAATATGTTACATATCCACTAGATAACCGTCCACCAATAAATAAGGCTTGATGATGGTACTATTTTACAAGTGTACATAAGTTGATTGTACCTGGCAAGCAATTCAATTATACAAGTTCTCCTCTCGCGGGCATTTCAACAAACAACTAAACTGCAGGTTACTAATTTACACAGAACTGGTAAAGACTAAACACTTCGAGAATGCAAGAGATTAGGATTACTAAATCTATAAGATGAAACTAAGCCCTAAACCTTAAGATCCAAGCAACCAAACAAAAATAAAATTGGAAAAAGAGAGAGTATGAAAAATTACCAGGCTTACCAGAGATTATGTGTGTCCTTCAAAAGAATGAACTGCTTCAGCAACAGAAACAAATCTGATTTAATGATTGAGAAACTGAAACATAAATGGAAGAGCTTGAATAAGAATTACTCGGCTTAGAAGATCAATCTGTAGCTTTGAAGAGTGACATAACAATAGAAATAGGAATGTTCTTCTCCACCTACCGTCATCAAAGGTATAGAATCAAAACATAAAAAAATAATAAGAGTAATTGAAACATAAATCTAAACAAACTCAACTTTAGTAAAAAGATGAGTTTACGATTTTCGATTTCGGAGAATTGGTTTTCAAAAATGGAAAATACAAATATGGTTTGTATTCACCCTTGGTTTTTCTGAAATCTACTGAAAACTTAAAGAAGACACGGAAAAATTGAAAGTTAAGAAAATGCGGAGGGATATTTTGGTCTTACCCTTGCTTTGACAGTATTTTCACCCGATCTTGAGAGTTCTGGGCCAACTTTTACTACTTCAAATTTGATTCTCAGAAATTTCCAGTAGGCTGGTCAACATATAACACAGAATTGAGATATAAAGCCATGTACAAATTCTGAAGTTATGATTACAAATACAGTAAGATGTTTTCATTCTGTCACTTGATTGCCTGGTTTTCTTGTACAAATTCTGAAGCTATGATTTGTTCCTCAAGGGCTTACCACTACAAGGATTAAAAATGAAACCAAATCAAACAATCAATACAGATCTTTCAACTGTAAAATTACAAATACATGCATGAAACCAGTAAATCAAAACTAACCTTGCTGCTTTCACTTATTGGCTTCAGTCCTTCAACCCGAGATTCTGTTGGTAGAATCTTTCTCTTTAAGTACCACTAGTTTTTCTTATTTAGGAGTTTTATCCATTCATATGATCCACCGACCTAATTGATAATAATTCAGATATTGATTTTACCTAAAGGTTCCCAGACTATGAACTATGAAATATATGCAACTTAAACAGAATTCAGATATTGACAATACTGAAATCACAGAGAATAAATTGAATCGATTCAGAACGACCAGTTTTGATTTACGTCGTGAATTCGCTCAGGCTTAGACAATAATTCCACAGCTATAGCTCCATTGATGGAAAAAACCCTAGCAATCCCATATAATATTCATTGCTGCAACGTCATTGCACCTACAAAACAAAGCATATAGTAATTTGTTCAAACCAGCACAAACAGAACACACTTAAGGCAGATCAAAACACACAGAAACTACACACAGGTTAGTCACTTGAATCGGTTATTAAAGTGCTTCTGATATCCAAAGAGGAAGTAGCATACATACACAATCTGAGCAGCAGCAGTAAGAGCTCTCACAACATCTGAAGTCCCAATTTGAAATACCATTCAATCTCGTTCCTCTTGACAAGTTTTAAACACAATGTTCTCCATTCCTTCCTCAACAAAATCAATTCTAGTAGCAAACAAAAGAACAAACATACTATTAAATGAACATAAATAATTTCAGAAAGTAAACCACATAGACTCAGCAAAGAATAGGCAACCCATTTCTTTAAATTCTTTTCCAATTCAAATACACAACAAATCCAGAATATACCTGATATAAAAAGCAATATTAGGGCATGAAACCCAAATGGGCTTTCGCTATTCCAAAGCACCTAATGAAATCAATATTATCTCTTTCAACACTAACATCTCAACAACAGTACCTTCTGAAATCTAAACCCTTCCCTACAGAACAGCAGAAGAAAACATCAAAATTAATCTCAAAAATAACATAGTCCTTCAAAATCTTAAGCCAACAAAACAGTCACATATACATAATGGAGAAAACTCTTAAATAGGGTCAATCGAGAGAGAAAAAATCAAATCTAGGGTTTGAGAGACAGGTTTGTACACATACCCAATTAACCCCTCATTGTGAAACTGAAAGTAAAATCGAACATAGATTTATTATTCAGAAACCCTAACAATGGGATCTTAGCAGGCAAAGAGATTGAGAGCACCATCTCCTTTAGCGGGAAATTTCTGAAGTTCGGAGAACGAATACAAACACCTGGGATCTTAGCAGGCAAAGAGATTGAGAGCACCATCTCCTTTAGCGGGAAATTTCTGAAGTTCGGAGAACGAATACAAACACCGCTTGCATATTAGGTGTTTTTGGTGAGAGGGAGAAAATTCCATGGAGTAAACAGAGCAAGATCGAAAGGGAAGCAAGTGAAGATTTTAGGGGAAAAGGAAAAAAATGAGGAAAGAGAATGAAAAGGGAGCGAGAGAGGAGGAGACGGAGAGAATAAAGTGATAAGATTTCTTGGTTTCTCTCTCCCTTGGTGTATATAGATAAGGTTGATGAGATGTTTGATCCAACCGTTTAGTTTCTTACAGTAAATCCTGGCCGTACATACATATCACAGAAACCATACTATCCCAAGTGTTGTTGTCAAAGTCAACCAAAGTCATGCCACAGCGACAACTTGACTTTAGTCAGCGAAAGACCAGGTTGTGTCGTTGTAGAAGTCAACCAAAGTCATTCCACAACAACATCACAGGTTCAAGGATTACTAGAGTTAGACCTGAGATTCACGTCCGGATGAACTGAGGACGAAATATATCAGAATTGAACATCACAGGTTCAAATATTACTATAGTTAGACCTGAGTTTCTCGTCCGGATGAACTGGAGACGAAATATATCAGAATTGAACATCACAAGTTCAAAGATTGCTAGAGTTAGACCTGAGTTTCACGTCCGGATGAACTGAGGACGAAACATATCAAAATTGAAATTCACAGGTTCACAGATTACGAGAGTTAGACCTGAGTTTCTCGTCCGGATGAACTGGAGAGGAAATATATCAGAATTCAACATCACAGGTTCAAAGATTACCAGAGTTAGACCTGAGTTTCTCGTCTGGATGAACTGGAGACGAAATATATCAGAATTGAACATCACAGGTTCAAATATTACTATAGTTAGACCTGAGTTTCTCGTCCGGATGAACTGGAGACGAAATATATCAGAATTGAACATCACGGTTCAAAGATTACTAGAGTTAGACTCGAGTTACTCTTTCGGATGAACTGGGACGAAATATATCAGAATTGAACATCACAGGTTCAAAGATTACTAGAGTTAGACCTGAGTTTCTCTTTCGGATGAACTGGGGACGAAATATATCAGAATTGAACATCACTGGTTCAAAGATTACTAGAGTTAGACATGAGTTACTCTTTCAGATGAACTGGGGGAAAAATATATCAGAATTGAACATCAAAGGTTCAAAGATTACTAGAGTTAGACCTGAGTTTATCTTTCGGATGAACTGGAGACGAAATATATCAGAATTGAACATCACAGGTTCAAAGATTACTAGAGTTAGACCTGAGTTTCTCTTTCGGATGATCTGAAGACGAAATATATCAGAATTGAACATCACTGGTTCAAAGATTACTAGAGTTACACCTAAGTTTCTCGTCCGGATGATCTGAAGACGAAATATATCAGAATTGAACATCCAAGGTTGAAAGATTACTAGAGTTGGACCTGAGTTTCTCGTCCGGATGATCTGAAGACGAAATATATCAGAATTGAATATCCCAGGTTCAAAGATTACTAGAGTTGGACTCGAGTTTCTCGTCCGGATGATCTGAAGACGAAATATATCAGAATTGAACATCACGGGTTCAAAGATTACTAGAGTTAGACCTAAGTTTCTCGTCCGGATGATCTGAAGACGAAATATATCAGAATTGAACATCAGAAATAATAAAGTAATTCATACAGATTGTGAAAATGACCATATTACCCTTATTGGAGAAAAGTGCAATAAATATTATGAAGACTGTGAAAATGACCATATTACCCTTATCGGAAATATGTAAAGTAATTCTTACAGACTGTGAAAAGGACTATATTACCCTTATTGGAAAAAAGTGCAAAAAATATTATGGAAACTGTGAAAATGACCATACTACCCTTATCAGAAATAAATAAAGTAATTCTTACAGACTGTGAAAAGGACTATATTACCCTTATTGGAAAAAAGTGCAACAAATATAATGGAACTGTGAAAATGACCATACTACCCTTATCGGAAATAAGTAAAGTAATTCTTACAGACTGTGAAAATGATCATATTACCCTTATTGGACAAAAGTGCAATAAATATTATGAAGACTGTGAAAATGACCATATTACCCTTATCAGAAATAAGTAAAGTAATTCTTACGGACTGTGAAAATGACTATATTACCCTTATTGGACAAAAGTGCAATAAATATTATGATGACTGGGAAAATGACCATATTACCCTTATCAGAAATAAGTAAAATAATTCTTACAAACTTTGAAAATGACCATATTACCCTTATATGACAAAAGTGCAATAAAGATTATGGAGACAGTGAAAATGACCATACTACCCTTATCATAAATAAGTAAAGTAATTCTTACAGACTTTGAAAATGACCATATTACCCTTCTTGAAAAAAGTGCAATAAATATTATGAAGACTGTGAAAATGACGATACTACCCTTATCATAAATAAGTAAAGTAATTCTTACAGATTGTGAAAATGACCATATTACCCTTATTGAAAAAAAGTGCAATAAATATTATGTGACTATGAAAATGACTATACTACCCTTATTAGAAATAAGTAAGTTAATGTTCCCGATTGTGAAAATGACCATATTACCCTTGTTGGACAAAAGTGCAATAAATATCATGAAGACTGTGAAAATGACAAGATTTCCCTTATCGAAAATAAGTAAAGTAAATATTATAGACTGTGAAAATGACCATATTACCCTTATTGAAAATAAATGCAATAAATATTATGTAGACTGTGAAAATGACCATATTACCCTTATCAGAAATAAGTAAAGTAATTCTTACAGACTGTGAAAATGATCATATTACCCTTATCGGAAAAAAGTGCAATAAAGATTACGGCGACAGTGAAAATAACCATACTACCCTTATCAGAAATAAGTAAAGTAATTCTTACAGATTGTGAAAATGACCATATTACCCTTATTGGACAAAAGTGCAATAAATATTATGAATACTGTGAAAATGACAAGATTTCACTTATCGAAAATAAGTAAAGTAAATATTATAGACTGTGAAAATGACCATATTACCCTTATTGAAAATAAATGCAATAAATATTATGTAGACTGTGAAAATGACCATATTACCCTTATCAGAAATAAGTAAAGTAATTCTTACATACTTTGAAAATGACCATATTACCCGTATATGACAAAAGTGCAATAAAGATTATGGAGACAGTGAAAATGACCATATTACCCTTATCATAAATAAGTAAAGTAATTCTTACAGACTTTGAAAATGACCATATTACCCTTATTGGAAAAAAGTGCAATAAATATTATGAAGACTGTGAAAATGACGATACTACCCTTATCATAAATAAGTAAAGTAATTCTTACAGATTGTGAAAATGACCATATTACCCTTATTGGAAAAAAGTGCAATAAATATTATGAAGACTATGAAAATGACTATACTACCCTTATCAGAAATAAGTAAGTTAATGTTCCTGATTGTGAAAATGACCATATTACCCTTATTGGACAAAAGTGCAATAAATATTATGAAGACTGTGAAAATGACAAGATTTCCCTTATCGAAAATAAGTAAAGTAAATATTATAGACTGTGAAAATGACCATATTACCCTTATTGGAAATAAATGCAATAAATATTATGTAGACTGTGAAAATGACCATATTACCCTTATCAGAAATAAGTAAAGTAATTCTTACAGACTGTGAAAATGATCATATTACCCTTATCGGAAAAAAGTGCAATAAAGATTACGGCGACAGTGAAAATGACCATACTACCCTTATCAGAAATAAGTAAAGTAATTCTTACAGATTGTGAAAATGACCATATTACCCTTATTGGACAAAAGTGCAATAAATATTATGAAGACTGTGAAAATGACCATACTACCTTTATCATAAATAAGTAAAGTAATTCTTACAGATTGTGAAAATGACCATATTACCCTTATTGGACAAAAGTGCAATAAATATTATGATGACTGGGAAAATGACCATATTACCCTTATCAGAAATAAGTAAAGTAATTCTTACAGACTTTGAAAATGACCATATTACCCTTATATGACAAAAGTGCAACAAAGATTATGGAGACAGTGAAAATGACCATACTACCCTTATCATAAATAAGTAAAGTAATTCTTACAGATTGTGAAAATGACCATATTACCCTTATCGGAAAAAAAGTGCAATAAATATTATGAAGACTATGAAAATGACTATACTACCCTTATCAGAAATAAGTAAGTTAATGTTCCTGATTGTGAAAATGACCATATTACCCTTATTGGACAAAAGTGCAATAAATATTATGAAGACTGTGAAAATGACAAGACTTCCCGTATCGAAAATAAGTAAAGTAAATATTATAGACTGTGAAAATGACCATATTACCCTTATTGAAAATAAATGCAATAAATATTATGTAGACTGTGAAAATGACCATATTACCCTTATCAGAAATAAGTAAAGTAATTCTTACAGACTGTGAAAATGATCATATTACCCTTATCGGAAAAAAATGCAATAAAGATTACGGAGACAGTGAAAATGACCATACTACCCTTATCAGAAATTAGTAAAGTAATTCTTACAGAATGTGAAAATGACCATATTACCCTTATTGTAAAAAAAGTGCAATAAATATTATGAAGACTGTGAAAATGACCATACTACCCTTATCATAAATAAGTAAAGTAATTCTTACAGATTGTGAAAATGACCATATTACCCTTATTGGAAAAAAGTGCAATAAATATGAAGACTATGAAAATGACCTTACTACCCTTATCAGAAATAAGTAAAGTATATGTTCCTGATTGTAAAAATTACCATATTACCCTTATTGGACAAAAGTGCAATAAATATTATGGAGACTATGAAAATGACTAGATTTCCCTTATCGAAAATAAGTAAAGTAAATATTATAGACTGTGAAAATGACCATATTACCCTTATTGGAAATAAGTGCAATAAATATTATGTAGACTGTGAAAATAACCATATTACCCTTATCGGAAATAAGTAAAGTAAATGTTATTGATTGTGAAAATGACCATATTACCCTTATTGGAAAATAGTGCAATAAATATCATGGAGACTGTGAAAATGACCATACTACCCTTATCGGAAATTAATAAAGTAACTGTTACAATCTGTAAAAATGACAATAATATTTAGTGCACTTATTTCCAAAAGGGTAATATGGTCATTTTCACAGTCTCCGTAATATTTATTGCACTTATTTCCAATAAGGGTAATATGGTCATTTTCACATTCTGTAATATTCACTATATTGATTTTTAATAAGGGTAGTCTGGTCATTTTCACAGTCTCCATAATATTTATGGCATTTATTTCCAATAAGGGTAATATGGTCATTTTCACATTATGTAATATTTACTTTATTTATCTTCAATAAGGGTAGTTTGGTCATTTTCACAGTCTCCCTAATATTTATTCCATTTATTTCCAATAAGGGTAATATGGTCATTTTCACAATCTGTAATATTTACTTTACTTATTTTCGATAAGGGTAGTCTGGTCATTTTCACAGTCTTTATAATATTTATGGCACTTATTTCCAATAAGGGTAATATGGTCATTTTCACGGTATGTAGTATTTACTTTATTTATTTTCAATAAGGGTAGTTGGTCATTTTCTCAATATCCATAATATTTATTGCACTTATTTCCAATAAGGGTAATATGGTCATTTTCAAAGTGTGTAATATTACTTTACTTATTTTCAATAAGGGCAGTCTGGTCATTTTCATAGTCTCCATAATATTTATTCCATAAAATTCCAACAAGGGTAATATTGTCATTTTCACAGTCTGTAATATTTACTTTATTTATTTTCAATAAGGGTAGTTTGGTCATTTCCCAGACTCCATAATATTTATTGCACTTATTTCCAATAAGGGTAATATGGTCATTTTCCCGGTCTGTAATATTTATTTTACTTATTTTCGATAAGGGTAGTCTGGTCATTTTCATAGTCTCCATAATATTTATTGCACTTTTTCCAATAAGGGTAATATGGTCATTTTCACAGTCTATACGAATTACTTTAATTTTTTCAATAAGGGTAGTTTGGTCATTTTCACAGTCTCTATAATATTTATTGCATTTATTTCCAATAAGGGTAAATTTTTGTTGTGGTTTTGTCGAGAAAATCGAAAGAAAAGGTTGGTATTTGTCCAAGTCAAAGGTCATACAAAGTCATGACTTGTTGACTTGGTCTTGATTCTTTTTTCTAATATTAAGAAAATTAAAAATTAAAATTAAAATAAATTTTGATATTTAGAAATTAAATAAAATTGTTATTTTGTATAATTGTTGCGAAAGTAGTGACAACCAAAATTCTAAGAGTGATTAATTCGGGGTTGTTTTTGATGTGGTGGAATTTTTGGGTGGAAATATCATTTTAGATTATAATTGTTGTTGTTCAAATAATTATCAACAAATATTTGTGTGACTAATAAAAGTCCTAATTATTATCACAAATACAAAATTTAATTACGATTATAATCATTGCAGGGACTTATCACGTATATCTCATTCTTGAAAAATAAACTGTGACATGTTACACTGTGAGAAAATCCTGGTTTTGGTGTAGTGTATACTGATTCTGATTGGGTAGGTTGTCCCACTACTCATCGATCAACCACATGGTATTTTACTATGTTAGGAAATAACCCTATCTCTTAGAAATCCAAGAAACAACCAACTTTATCTTAATCTTCCGCTGAGGCAGAATATAAAGCTCTCGCCAAGCTCACTTCTGAACTGCAATGGTTACATTATTTGTTCATTGATATGCGTATCACCATTCCGAAACCAATTCCAGTTTATTGTTATAATCAAGCTGCTATTCACATCTATGAAAATCAAGTTTTTCATGAACGAACTAAACAAATCGAAATCGATTGTTATTTTGTTCGTGAAAAACTTCTCTCTGGCCTCATTAAACCAATGCATATTCCGTCTGCAGCACAATTAGCAGACCTTTTTACGAAGCCACTTGGAGTCGATCATTTTCGGCGTCTTGCAAGCAAGTTGGGCATTTGTCCAGATTCTCCTCAAGCTCTAACTTGAAGCGGGGTATTAGACGTGTATATAGTCTCAGCAGCTGTGACAGCACAGCTGCACCTCTAGTCCAAGTCTAGTGCAAGTATTTAGGTGTATAGTTATTGGAACTGTTGTAAATCCGAGTCCTGTGTATTTTTGGTTATTGTAACAAGTCCTGATAACTTCCCTGTAAACTCGTGCTATCTGTTAGGTTAAGGATTTGAATCCTTCTCTTGTACTTGTACTACTTAATGAAGAATCAATCTGTCTACACAGTTGTGAGACAATTAAAAATCTAAACCTAGAATCTTTGATATACATATCAGGAAAACTCTTCACTATGAGACCCTGGGCTCAACTTTTGGAAAATTCAATCTCCATGATCAAATTTGTTCCTTTATGGGTCATGATTAATGGGGTACCACTCATATGTGGGATAATGATGGACTAGGTTTGATTGCTAGCTATCTAGGGAAGCCCTTATATGCTGATGATTGTAATTTGAATCAAGAGAGATTAGCCTATGCTAGGGTTTGTGTTGAAATTAATTTAGAGTTGGGTTTTCATACCCTGCTAGCATCCCCCTAGTGTTAGATGGTAAGATTTCCCTTGAACTTCCAGTGGAGTATCAATGGAAATTAAATCAGCTTAGTGTGATGTTTGTATGGTGTTTTGGCACACAACAAAGGATTGTTCGAAGAAAATGAAGTGAAGGTGGAACCCAAAGAAGGTTAACAAGTCTCTGCATGTTGAAAGCATGGGGTGAATGAGAAATGTCCAAGCAATGGCGATAACAGAGACAAGATTGAAAAGAACAGGATACAATGGAACCAATTGAATCTCATTCCCAGAGGCTTAAGAATTCGGAATTGCATTTGAATGCAAATAAGCCTATTAAACGTACAAAAGAAGCTTCAAATGGAATAAATTTTTGATGGGGGCGTTTTTTATGAGGGCATGAGGGACAAATCAGATGCTGACATGTGTCATTTTTGAATAATTTTTTTCAACAGATTGTGTTTCCAAAAATATTAAAGATAAAATATAATCAATAAAGATAAGCAATATCCTCTCCAAAAATACACTTCTTTTCTGTTTTTGTGAACAAAATCTGTTAGAATCAATTAATTGAAAAAACACATGTCAACATCTGATTTATCCCCCATACCCCATCAAAAAACGGCCCATCAAAAATTTATCCCTTCAAATGGGGGGGGGGGGGGGGGGACTATGGAGGCTGCAAAGCCTGCGGAGAATTCTGAGATGCATGCTTCAAAAGACTCATTTGCAGATGATGATGATGCAACAATGAAGACTGAAAATGCAACAAAAAAAATCAGAAAAGGCTTCATGCAGTGGAACAGTTGCTAAGACAGCGGTGGTGCAAAATATTTTGGAAGTAGCTAATATTACTCCAACGCAGACTAGACCTAAGCATAACCCCTTCTGTATGTCAAGTGATTACCCTTACCAGTGGAAAGATTGGAGAAGAATGCTGATAAAAGGGATGACAAAAAGTTAGAGAATTAGAGGAAGCTAGTGACATAGTTGGGGACGGGAAAGCAGTTAGCAACAACTTTACGGTCAGGTGTGCAAGCATCACAGAAAAGACTTGCGGCTAGGGTATGAATAAAGTTGTTCCTGCGATTTCACAAAATGGTAAAGGAAGTACTAATGCAAGAGAAGTTGCTGCAAATAATGCAGCCCCAACAAGTGACGATGGGAACTGGAAGACAACTTCAAGCAAGAGATCTCCTGTTAAGATCGATACAATGGATAAAGGGGGAACTATAAGAAGGAGAATGGTTGCTCATCTGGCATAGTTTGCACCAATAACTCCTTCAGAATTTTAAGTAATGAGAATGTCTCGTCTCTTTAGGCAGATGATGGGGGTTAGGGAGGAAATGGAAGATATTGAATTCAAGAAATCTCTCAAATTCTTGTCTAATGATGACAAGGCTTCAAAATGGAAAGAAAGAGAGCTTCAGAGACTTACCTGTAATGGTAAGAATGAGAATCCAAATAACGAAAATTTGGGAAGAGGACAAAGATCACAAATTAAAAAAGTCCCTAGTATTGTTTATTCTTATCTTTTAGTTATTTTTCTGGTGTCATGAGCGATTTTTCTCTCCTTTTGGTCTTTCGAGTTGGCTTCAACACTCCCTATTTTTTTTCATCGGTCTCTAGATTAGTTACTCTTTCTGTCGCTCCATTTGGTTTTCTTATTGTTTTTGGTGTTGGCTTTAGCGTTCCCTCGAGACACGCTTAAGCACTTTTTCTTATATTTTCTTTTTCAGTTTCATTAATAAAATCTTAACCTTTTCAAAAAAAAAATAGTATCAATTATTAGTTTGTCTTTATAAAACCCAAATCTTGGCTTTATTTTTTCCTCGACTGCAAGGCATATACCAAAAATTCAACCAATTTTGGAAGTTTTTACAGTATCCCTCAAAATTAGCTAATGTAACTTTGATTGACTTTGTCATAAAATATTTATTAGGGGTGATGCGAAACAATCATATCGATGGATTTCGCCCGGCTAAATTCGAATTTTAGCGGGTGGATATCTGGCCCGCAATTTGGTGGATTGTATTATGAGTGGATTTCTTAAACCAATTGTGTTTACGGGTTGTACACGGATGGTACATCATCCATCAATTAGATGTCCCCCGACCCAAAAAATTATTTTAGTATTGCACATAAATTTAAAGGATATTATGGGGAAATGGTAGGTCATATATATGAACTCGATACTCTAAGTAGGATAATCTAGTAAGTAAATAGGTTGTTCGTCAGCTAGAATTTGTAAAAATATGAACTGATTTTATCTTTGAAGATTAAACGAAACAGTGGTGTTATAGTATTTAGAACTAATTATCACATCAAGACGGGATTGGTACTTGGAAGGTAGGTTAACAGGTTAATCATTTCTTATAGACCTAGAAAGTCAGAAGCATACGTTAAACGGCTTTAAAATCAACAAAACTTAGCCATTGTTAAAAAAAAACTAAATAAAATGGAAGTTATATTATAAACGTGATAACTTGATATTCTTTTAGGTTTTACCTATTTCCCATCACTACTTTCTCTAAATCTCATCCCAACTACATAAAGATATTTGTATATATAACTTTTTTTAGATAGTGTAAATAATACTCATGCTATTATTTTCTATAATTAACCTAAACTCTTATCCACTACACCAAAACCAGGATTTTGTCACAGTGTAAGTCATCCGCTTTTTCGATCCAGATACATCTCTGATAAGTCTACAATGATTACAACTGTTAATAAATTTTGTATTCGTGATAATAATTAGGAATATTAAATTCTTTTATTAGTCACAATAATATTTGTTGATAACTATCTAAACACCAACAACTGTAATCTAAAATGATGATTCCACCCATAATTTTCACCACAACTAAAACAGCCCCAAATTTACCACTCTTAGAAATTTTCTTGTCACAATTTTCCCAACATTTTCACAAACTAACAATTGTATTTAAATTTTATAAATCAAAATTTATTTTTATTTTTGATTTTCTTAATATTAAAAAATAGGCATCAAGACCAAGTCAACAGTTCATGACTTAGTAGGAAAGTTGACCTAGACAAAATACCAACATTTTCTCTCGATTTTGTCGACAAAACCACAACAGAAATAATTGCTTCTTCCGAAGACTGTGAAAATGACCAGACTACCCTTATCGGAATAAGTGCAATAAAAATTATGAAGACTGTAAAAATGACCATATTACCCTTATTGGAAATAAGTGCAATAAATATTATGGAGACTGTGAAAATGACCAGACTACCCTCATCGAAAATAAGTAAAGTAAATATTATACACTTTGAAAATGACCATATTACCCTTACTAAAAATAAGTGCAATAAATATTATGGAGACTATGAAAATGACCAGACTACCCTTATCGGAAATAAGTAAAGTAAATATTACAGACTGTGAAAAATGACCATATTACCCTTATTGGAAATAAGTGCGACTGTGAAAATGACCAGACTACCCTTATCGAAAATAAGTAACCATATTACCCTTACTGAAATAAGTGCAATATATATTATGGAGACTGTGAAAATGACCAGACTACCTTATCGGAAATAAATAAAGCAAATATAACTGACTGTGAAAATGATCAGGCTACCCTTATCGGAAATAAGTGCAGTGAATATTATGGAGACTGTGAAAATGACCATATTACCCTTACCAGAAATAAGTAAAGTAATGTTACAGACCGTCAAAATGACCATATTACCCCTATTAGAAATTTGTACAATAAATATTAAGGAGACTCTGAAAATGACAAGACTACCCTTATCAGAAATAAGTAAAGTAAATATTACAGATTGTGAAAATGACCATATTACCCTTACCGGAAATAAGTGTAATAAATATTATGGAGACTGTGAAAATGACCAGACTACCCTTATCGAAAATAAGTAAAGTAAATATTACACACTTTGAAAATGACCATATTACCCTTACTAGAAATAAATATTATAAATATTATGGAGACTGTGAAAATGACCAGACTACCCTTATCAGAAATAGGTAAAGTAAATATTACAGACTGTGAAAATGACCATATTACCCTTACTAGAAATTAATGCAATAAATATCATGGAGACTGTGAAAATGACCATACTACCCTTAATGGAAATAAGTGCAATAAATATTATGGAGACTGTAAAAATGACTAGACTACCCTTATCGGAAATAGGTAAAGTATATATCACATGATGTGAAAATGACCATATTACCCTTATTGGAAATAAGTGCAATAATTATGCCGGCCTAAACTATGCCGCTGGCTACCAGAAGGGTTGCAACGATCAACGGCCACCCTTCCACCTGAGATGCAGATCTCGGCCCTCCAAGTTTGCCACCAAAAATGCATGGCAAACTTTCGGCCCAAGGCCAAAATAACAGGGTTTGCACCTAAACCCTAATTTGGCCGCACCCACTTTATGGCAAAGCCATGCCGGCCTAAACTATGCCGCTGTCTACCAGAAGGGTTGCAACGATCAACGGCCACCCTTCCACCTGAGATGCAGATCTCGGCCCTCCAAGTTTGCCACCAAAAACGCATGGCAAACTTCCGACCCAAGGCCAAAATAACACGGTTTGCACCTAAACCCTAATTTGGCCGCGCCCACTCTATGGCAAAGCCATACCGGCCTAAACTATGTCGCTGGCTACCAGAAGGGTTGCAACGATCAACGGACACCCTTCCACCTGAGATGCGGATCTCGACCCTCCAAGTTTGCCACAAAAAAACGCATGGCACACTTCCGGCCCAAGGCCAAAATAACACGGTTTTGCACCTAAACCCTAATTTGGCCGCGCCCACTCTATGGCAAAGCCATGCCGGCCTAAACTATGCCACTGGCTACCAGAAGGGTTGCAACGATCAACAGCCACCCTTCCACCTGAGATGCAGATCTCGGCCCTCCAAGTTTGCCACCAAAACGCATGGCAAACTTCCGACCCAAGGCCAAAATAACACGATTTTCACCTAAACCCTAATTTGGCCGCGCCCACACTATGGAAAAGCCATACCGGCCTAAACTATACCGCTGACTACCAGAAGGGTTGCAACGATCAACGGCCACCCTTCCACCTGAGATGCATATCTCGGCCCTCCAAGTTTTCACCAAAAACGCATGGCAAACTTCCGGCCCAAGGCCAAAATAACACGATTTGCACCTAAACCCTAATTTGGCCGCGCCCCCTCTATGAGGAAGCCATGCCGGTCTAAACTATGCCGCTGACTACCATAAGGGTTGCAACGATCAACGGCCACCCTTCCACCTGAGATGCAGATCTCGGCCCTCCAAGTTTGCCACCAAAAACGCATGGCAAACTTCCAGCCCAAGGAAAAAATAACACGGTTTGCACCTAAACCCTAATTTGGCCGCACCCACTCTGTGGCAAAGCCATGCCGGCCTAAACTATGCCACTGGCTACCAGAAGGGTTGCAACGATCAACGACCACCCTTCCACCTGAGATGCAGATCTCGGCCCTCCAAGTTTGCCACCAAAAACGCATGGCAAACTTCCGACCCAAGGCCAAAATAACACGGTTTGCACCTAAACCCTAATTTGGTCGCGCCCACTCTATGACAAAGCCACACCGGCCTAAACTATGTCGCTGGCTACCAGAAGGGTTGGAACGATCAACGGACACCCTTCCACCTGAGATGCAGATCTCGGCCCTCCAAGTTTGCCACAAAAAAACGCATGGAAAACTTCCGGCCCAAGGACAAAATAACAAGGTTTGCACCTAAACCCTAATTTGGCCGCGCCCACTCTATGGCAAAGCCATGCCGGACTAAACTATGTCGCTGGCTACCAGAAGGGTTGCAACGATCAACGACCACCCTTCCACCTGAGATGCAGATCTCGGCCCTCCAAGTTTGCCACCAAAACGCATGGCAAACTTCCGACCCAAGGCCAAAATAACACGGTTTGCACCTAAACCCTAATTTGGCCGCGCCCACTCTATGACAAAGCCATACCGGCCTAAACTATGCCGCTGACTACCAGAAGGGTTGCAACGATCAACGGCCACCCTTCCACCTGAGATGCATATCTAGGCCCTCCAAGTTTGCCACCAAAAACGCATGGCAAACTTCCGGCCCAAGGCCAAAATAACACGATTTGCACCTAAACCCTAATTTGGCCGCGCCCACTCTATGGCTAAGCCATGCCGGCCTAAACTATGCCGCTGGCTACCAGAAGGGTTGCAACGATGAACGGCCACCCTTCCACCTGAGATACAGATCTCGGCCCTCCAAGTTTGCCACCAAAACGCATGGCAAACTTCCGGTCCAAGGCCAAACACCACAGTTTGCATATGAAACCTAATTTGGCCGCGCCTACTCTATGGCAAAGACACGTCGACTCTACCATGGCCACTGGCATGCCACCATGCCACACATAACACCATGTTACACGTTTTCCCATGAAAAACACTCTAGACATCAACACATGTCACAAACTGGGGGATGCTCATTAGGGTTTTGGTTTGGCGGTTTACAGCGTGCGGCGTACACTACGCCCGTTACAAGAAAGTGTCATAAGAATGAGTCGGTTAGTAAATACAAGGAGTAATGGTGAAACGTTTCTTTCATTATGGAACATCAATTCCATATGTTACCCGTTACCACCTCCTTCCACTTTACTCAGCCATTTCTATTTTTTATGAGACCAGAGTGCGTTTGGGTTAAGACTTGTATAAATAGGTCTTACCTATTTCATCAGAACAACAAGTTCTCATCAGGAGCATACAACACTCAGAAAACAATTTGCTAGCTTTCCCATCTGTTAGCTTCCCACTTTCTGATACAAGTCGTAAAACTACTACTCTTCCAGAATCAACTATTCTGGTCTCAACACTTTCTTCGCTTCCCTCCCCAAAACCAACCCTTCTCCTTGACCGAAGCAAGTCTGGAACGACCATTTCTTGGTTTAGGCTGTATTTGTACAGATTGATCTCTCGAATCTAAAGTACTCCCTTGCAGTACATTGTTTAGGGTTTAAATTTGTTTCTCACCCGCACACCCGAAATTACCAAAATCAGCAGAAACCGTTTTCACCCTCAAACAGCCGCCTTTTATCAAAATCTATGACTGAGAACGAAACTTAGTGACTATGCGTTCTTTTCATTGTAGCTAAAAATCCATTTGCACTCGATTTTTTTTGTTGCAGAGAGCCATATGTATCACTAGAATGAAGATAGCACAATGGCGCTTGTAATGGGGTTGGCAGGAACGTATACCACAAAGATCTATTATCCGAAGCCTCTGCTAGACCTATATATGAGAAGCATCCAGATTCGTCCACCTCATGATTCCCCTGCTGGTCAGTCTTCAGTCATTTTCTTTCCCTAAATGCTCGCAAAGAACATAGAAGTAACTGATATACTATTCCTCTGCAGGAAGTACTTCAGGACCCCAACCACCTGAACAAGTATCACCATTTGATGGAAATACAGTGGAACTGGTAAGCTAACTCCACCCATTTTTGTGCTTGTTTCATAGTCAAAACATACTCTGCGCCTGACATGCGAATTTTCTGGATATGAAGCCCGTTGAAGCTCTGCAGCTTGGTGTTTGAAAAACCCATTTCATAATCTATGAACATTTAAGTAAATCCTTTTTTCAAAGTGGCTTTATAGTTTATAAGTGGCTCTATAGTTTATAGTACTATTTAAATGTATTTCAAATTTAGTTTCATGTATTGGACTAAAGGTTGCCAATTATTTCTTTTTAGCTGTATGCAACTGGCAGAAGCACATTCCAGGCACCATCGTGCCACAACAATTGTTATCAGATTGTTTCATCAAACAACATGCACATTGAGAAGCAGTTCCAGAAGTCGTATGTAGAATTCCACCTGTACTCATGCCTGAACCTGCCCTCTTATAGATACAAGAGATTACTGGTAGGCTTACATCTCCTGTATGTTGTTAGTTTGTGTCAGTATACGCAGCTGATGTACTTCCTGTAGTATCTTATTGACAACGACATTGCTAAGATTGAAAATGTATTTGTTGATCTGCAGGCTTCAAGTCATTATGCACTTCAACATCTCTTGGGTGTAAGAAGATCAGTTGGTTAGCTTTTCTTTATATTCTGACTCCAAAAGACATGGACTGTTAATGGGTGTCCTAAATTGAAAGATGCTTTCTAAGGTGATAATATTATAACATGTTATAACTATATATGGAAAATATTCCATTTTCAGTTCTTATTACACTTTGTTATTAGGTTTCGTTAAATACTCGATTAAATGAGATTCATGGATTTTCCTTGATACTTCTTCTTATACTTGCGCATAAATCCAACTCTTTACCGTTTGCCAAATGAATGAAGCTTTCACCTGCGTACATAAAGTATAGGGAATACGTCTTCCTTCCTTCCGTTCCATGAGCACGAGGTGCGATTCTAAAACTCTAATGTCAATACATTCACTCCATCTCACTTGTATTAGACCTTCAAAACTTAAATAATTTGAGATTATATCCAAATGCATCATTCATTTCATGACTCAAATTCACGGCCTTGTAGCCTTATCCTCAAACTTTACTCTTGCAGTACTAAGGGTCCCTGGGATGGAAAAACTTAAAAGTTAATTGGAGCAGAGGTATTCATACTTGCCCTTTTCTATGCAATGAAAGAGTTCATGTATTTCAGCTTATGTAAACAGTATGGGCAGGTACTTCATGTATTTGTATTTCAGTTTTTTTTTTTTTTTTTTGCCTTAGATACGTCCAACAATGAAGAGTTCATTTTCCCTTTAAAATATTTTGTAAGATTCCTTGACGTAATGTGAAGCTAATAGATATATCCAAACGACATGGCTTTTGTGTTGTGTTTCATAGGTTAATTATGATTTTATGTTGAATGTGAGGGTTATTTGATTGAATTATCAGAACAGAAAGAGTCAGGGCAATTGTAGGGAACTAAAGGGTATTGCAGGACATCTAGGTCAACGAAGACTTGACCTTTTTTTTTTGTCGCAAACAATTTAGCAACGGAAAAAGTGTGTTGCTAAATCTGAACCAATTGTATCATGTTCTAATAAAAAATATCCCGGAATAACCTAAAATTAGCAACATAGTAGCAACAGTTTATTCTTGTTGCTAAATTTCTATTTTGCAACAACTTCTTTCTGTTGCGACTGCCGTTGCTGATCGAAATTAGCAACAAAGCTAGAGCTGTTGCGAAAAACTGCGACATGGTGTTTAGCAACGGCAAAAATCTGTTGCAAGCCCAGTCAGCAATAGATTTAAGCTGTTGCTAAACGTTAAATTTGGTGTAAATCTATTCCATTTTGATAAGTCTTTTCTTGTTGATTGAAGTCTTTTGACTAGTTGATGTCCAGGTGAACCATTAACAACTATTTTCCAAGCATTAGCAATTATAGTAGAACAAGAATCATCATTCAACCAAGATAAAAAGAATTTTAAAGGTTTCCAACATTTAGGGATTGTGACATCAGTACCCAACATAACAGTACTAAAAATCACTAAGGTGATGTCAGCATTTGGGGCTCTAATTGATTTCTACTAGTGGAGGTATTAAAACCTTGCATATTCCAAGATATTATTTTCATCTTAAAACTGAGGAAGTAGAAAAAAGCTAATTGGGCTAAAGGGAATCAATGTGAATTCAAATGAGTATGATTTTGAAAGATTAGAATGAGATGCAAAGAATAAAATAAAAAACACAAAAGAAAGTAAGTTTTAGAGCAAATATAATCCAAAGTTATTTGAAAAACACAAAAATTAGAGATTGTATGAGTGATAGTAGCCTGATTCTCCTTTTTTGTGTTTTTTATCTGCATATCTCCGGTTGTGAACATGTGAGATGTCTGTGTTACTATCAGAAGAAGTTGGCAAGAGAGAGTTCTTAGCTTCATCTATAGTAGAGTTAACATCATATGCAATCATGTGCCTCTTTCATAACCTAGTCTCAGTATTGTCTTCTGAAACAACTTTCTTGATAAGAAAATCCATGTTTATAGATATACCATCTTTTGGTGGGACAAAAATTGCAGTCTTGACGAAATGATAATAGGTTCGAGAAAATAAAGGTCAAACCGAAAGGATCGATCTTACAAATCTATAATTGTATTTATACGGTTGCTTCTTAGTTTTAGCGATAATAACTCGATGGAAGTAGATCCAGAAAATGTGAGACCGTGGAATGAGTATACGGTGGATTATAAAAACTAAACTAGCCTAGTATCTTATGAAAATCTTATAAACACCACTAACGCATGGGCAGAGCCATCCAAGTGCAAGGGTGTGCACTTGTACCCCATCCCAGCTGACTCCAAAGCCTAATTTAGGCCCAATTCAAATTTTTGTTCTATGTACAAGCCTATTTGTATTTCTTTGCACCCCTTAAAAAGGAAGTTTGCACCCCAAAACCAATTTTTGCACCCCCTATCTATATAATTCTTGGCTCCGCCCCCTGCACTAACGTGACGTGTGCAGGCATCCTACGAACAACATTAGGACCCAATCCAAATTATGCTGGACTCCAAAAACTATGCCCCCATCTAATTCTTTAATGCACAAGCCGAGCACCACCCACAATTTTTTTTTGAATGGGCCGGTTAAGATTCGTGGATTTTGGGTCTTACATGTTCATCCCTACCTGGAGGATATGCATTATCGGATTTAACTATCCAGTATTTTGTACTCTCGACTTCACGTCCAATCGGTCCATCTGTGAATCCATTACATCGGATCAGATGATGCAAATCCATCTGATATGGGATTGCCAAGTTTAGAATTCGCTACATGTTGGATTGGATACGGGATAACCGAACAAATCCGGACCATGCTCCCCCTTGGCCCAGCCTAAAAGGTGAGAAGTGTTGGTGCTGGTTCGCATCTGCACTATTCAATACGTTTACCCGACCGGGCCGTGACTGGCAATAGGCGGTTAGGGTTTTTGTATAAATTCATTGTTAGCCGCAGGGATCTTTCATTTGTCTCTCTCCAGTCTACCACAAGAGTTAGGGTTTCGGTCCGAGATCATATAGTTTCTCTGGAATTTGTAAGTCTCTCCTTGTTCTATTTTAAAGATTAACTGATTGTTCTTCTTTGATAGATTTTGATTACCTTGATTTTAGATTTTGATTACCTTGATTTTGAATTTTGATTTTGATTTTGATTTTGTATGATTTACTAATTGTTCAGGGGACGCTCTTCTTTCTTGGCAGTTATTTGTGAAATACGATACACCAACCTTGTGCAGCGATGATAGACAGGTATTATTCTCATTACTCAGAACTTGGATTTATTTTTGATAATAATTTCAAATTCTCTGGTCCTAGTGTATGGATAAATTTTGTTTATTTTTTTTAATTTTTTCCTTAGCTGATAGTTTTACTTTTCCATAACTTGTTGAGATCTCGCGTACAAATGCGAAAAGAGAAAAGTCCATGTTTTTATGGATTGGAATCCCAGTCTATCTCTTATGTTCTTGTGTATGATGTGTTTTTTACCTTTCTGTTAGGTATAGTACTTTTTAGATTTTACCTGTGTCTGCTTTGCATCAAAATACTTGGACGCAAGTCATCTTGAATTTTGAGAATCAAAATTCAAGATATAATCACGCTTATGATATAAACAAAATATTTTTGCTGTGTCTGCTTTTTATCACGTATATGATATAATCTTGTTTTTTTTTTTTTTTTTCCAGTCGTAGTTTTATTCAACTTCCTACCACTCCTCTTCCTGCTTTGGGTGCGTTTGTCTCTTCCCAGCGACTTCCCACCTTCCATCAGCAAAATGAAATTGAAGAAGATACCGCATCTGGTAGCAGTATCTCTCGTGCTTCCTCAATGGATTACACAGACGACGAGGAGGAAGTGTCAAGCGTCATGGAAACTGAATTTGACGACGACAAGGATGACCCTTCTGATTATTCGGACTCTGACATGGATGTAAGTAGTATCTAGTCATGTTTGCATTTTTCAGCATCTTTTTCTTTTTTCTTGATTGAATACAACAACCAATACCCCCTCTATTTATCTTCACAGTTAGTCATGTGTCTTGATGATGTATAATGATAACCGGGTTTGCAGGTCAAAGATGTGACTCTGGTGCCAGATGAACGTGTTCTTGCTCATCGTGCAAGCATGGAGAAGTTCAAGGATATGCGTCCTGCATTGCAGGACTGGATAGACTCTTGGTCAGAGAAAAAAACGTCAGATGTAGGTTGGCTCAATGTGTACGGTTACTGTAACAAGGATAAAGGTTATGGAGGATATGGAATTGTTCTACGAGATAACTGGGCACGACCTATAACTGCTGCAACTTGTTTCGCACGAGAAGGGGGATCACAATTCTTTCAAGTGTTGAGTGGACTGAAGACTGGTCTTGGACTTGCTATCAAACATGGGTGTCTCCGTCTTATTGTGGGTTGCAATGTGCGAAAAGCTGTTGATCTCCTTGACTTTGTTTTCCAAAAAGCTGGTGCTTGCCGTTTAGGTTCTGGCAGCAGCAGCCATGTAAAGATAAAGGGCATTTGCAAGGATTGCTCAAAACGCCGTGTGTTGGTCAAGGATGCTGCTTTAGAAACTTTGATACCTGTCATCGCGAAGCTTAAAGACCTGCGAGCACAGTTAGACAAGTCTCAGTTCGTTGGGTTTTCAATGATTGATAGAGATGAAAATGAACCTGCGCATTGTCTGGCAAAAATGGCAAAAAGGGATGCGTTCAAAGCTAAGCGTTTGCCTCGCAATGAATCAAAGGTGATCAGACCAGCCGACTTTCCTCGCAAGCTGGAAAAAACTCTTTGGAATGATGCTTTTGACTGTGACACCCGATATTCTCACGAACTCAGGTTACTAATGGCTCCGCAATGAATTATGTAAGCAGTCTGTTATCTATCTAGTTTCTAGACTGTAGTATGGTTGCTTGTGTCCTTTTGTCCTTTTTTCTTTGTGTTTGATGTTGGAGTATCTATGGTCTGGTCTCTCTCTATGGTAAAACAAACTAACTGGACCCTTCTTTTAAGTTAGTTTCTGGATTCCGGTCGAGTTACTCTAGATTGATTTCTGGTTTTTAAATGCTGGTTCTGATTCCAGTTTTTAATTTGCTGCTCCTTGGCTAATTGTTAGTAGTGAAGGGCGTTTGTTTTCTCATATCAGCAGTGTCTTTTGCACTTTCCTCCACAGATATCTGGAGGGTTGCATGAATCAGTAGAAATGCCAAAATCAGATTTGCTAGCCAAGCAGAAAAGCACAACCTGAAACCCCCAGCTTTACGTTTGCACATGTTATTTATTTTTATTTTTTTTGACATTGAAACAGACATTAGAATACAGTCAAGAAAAATTGGGCATTATCGTAAGTTGATGGAAGAACCATATACAGTGAAGGAAAGGAAAACCCAGCCCTATCAGAATAAGAAAGCATAATAGAGCACATGCTCCTACGTCTCTGCCGCTGTTAATCTTCCTAATCAGAAGAACTGCCAAAGCTGTTAATCTTCCTAATCAGAAGAACTGCCAAAGCTTCTGTCAGCTGTCTCATAACCAGCATTACCTTCCCGTGGGGAAATTGCGATTCCTTCCATAATGGATGATTTCCAGTTTTGTTTCTCATTGTTCTCATAGAGTACTTGACGTGCCCAAGGCCAAGATAAGCTTTTATGCGAGCGACTGAATTGAAGAACCTCACGATCGTAGCCTCCGTATACGAGTGTCATAATGTGGTTAGACTAAGTCTTATTGGCTAGATTGGAGGTGCTAGATTAGCACATAAGTGTTGCAATTCCAAAAAAAAGGGTAGCAAAAAATTTAACACTAGTTCTCTTTCCTAGCAGTTGCTAGCATGTGAACTAGCATGCTAGATTGGTACGCAGAATGATTCAGCGCTAGGAAAAGTAACTTTTCGCGGAATGGTTCAGCGCTGAGAGATTTATTTTTGATCTGACGGCTGAGATTGGTTGCGCGGAACCATTCAGCGCAACGCGCGGACGTGAACTGCTAGTCTAGCAGCTAGATTAGCACTCTCATAAGACTTGGGAGGTAGTCCTGACTGCTAATCTAGCTGCTAGACTAGCACCCCATAAGACTTAGTCTTATAGCTCATGAACCTATACCAATACCAACAAGTACATGATGGAAGTACTTCATTAGAAAGGGAAAAGCGACTTGGACTTCTCGTCTCGTACATGCCGTCACATAACACTCCAGTTTTCTACAATGAAGTTTAGGTGTATTTAATCTAGAGGATTATAATTGGAAAGTTCTTGAGAAATCCCATCAGCAATTTAGTGATGTGTATCCAAGTTTCTTGGTTGAGTGTGGTGGGGAGCTTTTATTAATAAAACTGGGACATCTTGGAACGTTGTTTGGGATTTTCAAATTGGATTTCTCCGGGATGTATTGGGTTAAGATTAAGAATTTGGGAAATCATATGTTGTTCGTCAGCTACACCTCATGTTTCTCCGCAATTGCTCCAAATAGTCGCATGGAGAATAAAGTCTACTTCCCTAGATTATGCATGAACGGAGAAGGTGTTTTATTCTATTGTCTTGCAACATGTAGTTATCGATCTTTTGGAAGTCCACATTCTGCCTCAGATTTTACTGACACGGAACTGCACTTGGATTGAACCGAACTGGACTAAGTCCACTGCTCAAGAGCTTGTCTGGGTTAAGCCTTCTTCCTAATAATAATTTACTAATCTTGTTTCTGGATTGCTAGCTTTATGGTTCGGTTTATTTTTCCTAATTTCTTTTTCATACAATGAAATTATTGCATAACCTCTATGACCTGTGTGTCTGAGGATCTCAAGAGCTTTACTTGGTAATTTTATTCTTAATTTATACAAGACTTCTGATTTTGAAATGCAAATCTTGATGAACTGTGCTTGTCTACGTCTCTCTTCTTCGGACGCCGAAGTTCTACATGATTTTAATTAATTTGCAGACTTTTGGATATCATGATTTTATAGATGTCTTACCCGATTCAATCTCTCTCATGCATTCTATAATTTAAACTCGGCATTTGCAAATCTTGGTTTTATTTTATTCTACAATCTTACTAGTATAATAAAGAAAAGCAAGGATTAATTGGGGGCCAGAAAAAATAATTGGGGGCCTGACGATTTTTATACCCACACCAGAAATTATAGGGGACTTCCACAATGAAGGTGAAAGTGCGATTTTACCCTTCCTTAAAATTAATAGGGTCGTTTGTTTATTAATAGGATCGTTAACGACCCCAAAGTTTACTAAAAAAATAGTATGCAGTAAAGGGAGATGGCAAGAGTCGTTAACGGCTTTCTTTAGTTTACGTGACAAAGTCCTACAATTTCTTTTGTCAGATAAGGAAGGATCCTTATCATTTTGTCAAATAAGGAAGGATCATTATATAACAAACTTGAAAGTTTGAAAAAGGAGTACACAGATCAAAGGATCGTTACACAACACTTTGTCATTAACATTTTTGTCATTTGTCGGATAAGTAATGTACAAGAGTCGTTATCATTCTTCTCCATACATAAACGACTCAGCCACATTAACGACTTAGCCAATAGTCGTTATCATTTTTTTGTTATACCACGACGACCCTTCCATTTTAAAATGACGATCCTTCCATTTTAAGGTGACGACCCTTCCATTTCTTTGGTCAGAGAAATAGTTTTTAGTCATATAGAATCGTTAGTGTATAAAAAGGGGTCGTCATAGTAGGGTCGTTAATTGTTTCTATAATATATTGACGACTCTATTCTGGGGGAAAAAAATCTTAAACCCAGAATTAGGGTCGTTATCTCCTACACCTTATACATTAACGATTTTTCATATAAATAACATGCAGATGAAAAATCGTTATCTCCCTCCTCATATATCCTAACGATTTTTCATAGTCTCTACATGTATATGAAAAATCGTTAGGATTTAGGATTTTGGGTGGACGACCCTTTAACTGTAACTGATTTTTTTTTCTTAGTGTCGTCAATGGAACCGAAGATAGTTGAGAGAGAGGGAGAAAACTGATTTTATCTAACTTAACTAATCAACTTAATTAACGTTAATAATTTGGGGGTAGTTTAGCCATTTCAAAAAATTCGGATAAGGGGTAGCACCAAAATGCTATTGGGAGACTAACTGGTGAGGCCCCCAATTACTTTTTCTGGCCCCCAATTAATCCTCGAAGAAAAGGCTTCTTTTTGGTGTCCTACAGTTTTTGGTTACTTTTTATATTGACCAAAACACCACTCCGGATTTTCATTGTTATTGAATGGGAATTCGTAATTACAGAAGATACTAAGGATACGTTTGTCAAAAAGTTAAGTTTCACTCTTTACTACTCATTTGCAGACTATCGTTTCCTTCCTCCTCTCCGCCACCATTCTCCTCCACCTCCTTCAGATCTTATCTTCTTCGACTCTCCGCACCATTTGCAAACTGTAACGTAACAGCTACACTATCACCACCATCAACCCCGCGTAACCACCACCACCACCAGGTACCCGAGAATTAGTTGAAATCTCTGCCCTAATAAGATTTCAAACCCTATTTTTATTACAACTCATATACCAATTTCAATTTCAAATTTAGTTACTAGATGACCGCTGCCACGGTTGGATGGCCGACCGAAGAAATCGGTGTCTGTTAATCTGTATGGTGGAAATCGATGGTGGAGAATCTGGTACCGGTGTTGATGGTGATAGAGGTGATGGTGGTGGTCTGATTTTTTTTTTTTTTTTAGAAGCAGAGATAATAGAATCGAACCCCTAAAAGAAAGTTGAATAGGCTTATATATCCCCTTCTGTTGTGTGAATCGGCTTTCTCCAATATCATTCAAAGCCCGGTCAATACAAGCCCAAGTCCATCCGAGTCGACCCATCTGAATTGAATCGGATCACTGAGTTAACTCGCCTCATAGAAAATCTGTTAGAGTTTCCTCTGTTTTTAGGACAATTTCCTGTCCAAATTCAGGCCATTTCATATCTCACCCTGTAAAAATCCTAGCATACATCTAAATGCTCACTTCAGCTTCAGCCACCTGCATTTCTTGCATCTGCTATTGAAGTCAGGACTACCTAAAAAGACTTCATAACCTGCAACATTTCATCTCCTGCCTTGCAATCCAACTCCAGGCAACAGTGCCACCTTCATCTTAAGCCATCTCATTACCCCTGCTCCCTGAATTCAAATAAAACTCACCATCCAACAAACCAGAACCCATTCTTTGCTCCATGTACTGCCCCAGCAACCTGCTACTGCGACCAACACCAACATGCCCTGTATACCTCCATGTTGTAGTTTCTCCCGTCAAACGGCAATTGTACAGCTGCGATACCAGCCAATGTTCCAATGTTCCAGACACCAGCAACACTTAGCCTTCATATCTCCATTTCCTGGGGTTTTGAACTCTTCGCATCCGACAACAACAATCATCTCAACCTCATACCTTCTCAGCACAACCAAGCCAACAGCACCAGCTTGCAGCGTTCCTAGCACAATCACTAGCTATCTCACTTCAGTCCCTTGTTCTGCACCACCACTACAGCTCCTTCTCAGTCTTGTAATCTCCCATAACTTCACTGTAACCCTTGAATCACAGCCAAGAAACCAATAACAACCCATTGCTTCAATGCCACACAGTCAGTGCAACATCTCTTACCGCACCACCTAACTACCTGCAATTTCATACATTCTTCAGCCATCTCACAACAACCTATAATAGCTTTAATTCCACAACTCATAACCTACCAACATCACCACCATTTCCATGTATCTCTAGCCACTTTAAAAGCAACATTCCATGTTCATTCAGTTCAGCTCCATAATTCAATTGCCATCACCACTACCACTGCAAAACAAACCCATTTCAATCCCATCTCAAATTTAGTACCAGTACCAGCAAATCAACCAACTTCTTCTTTGCCAATCCACCGAGAACCACGACTGCATCTCCGTCAGAAACACATACTTTCCCTAACTCAAATTGAAATCAAACCACATCGACAATCAAGTTCTTCCAAACTCAGATCCGAATAAAACCCTTGGTAATTACCATATCCATAAATATTATCTCTCTATTCGATCGAAACCCATCTCTCCTAATCCTGTTATAACCCTGAACTGCATCTATCTTGATTTGTTCGAATCATTGATCTCATTAATCCCATTACCAAACATCGATATCAGCGACAGCAACGGCAGCGAGCACCCATTCTTCTTCATTTCTCGGCTTGGGTTCTTCCAATGAAGTTTTGATGTCCAGCTTGAACTCAAAAGAAGAAGAAGAAGAAGAAAGAAAGGGAAAAAAAAGAATGAAAAAAAAGAAAAAAAATTAAAATTTGGAGGTGGTCGGATTCGACCCTATAACCTCTACCTCGTTTTGTACCAAAACACCCTCAACAATTAACATATTTCCAACCTCCGTGTCCTTTTTTCAGTCTGCCAAATTTACTCCATTACCCTTCAGGTTCTGTTGTATTTACGCCAATTTTAGAGGTGTTTGAAAATTTGGAAGGTTACTTTAGTCCTTTCATTGTTGATTGAAATCTGTTTGGGACACCAAAATCCAATCTTTTTCTTCAAATTGGAAAAAAAAAGTCATGTCCTATTTGACACTAAGTCACCATATATAGAATTTTAGAATTTTCTTCAAATCCTGACACTAAGTCACCAATACTGCAAATTACTCCATAATTTTAGAATTTTGACTAAATAATCTACATTAGTAATAATAATAAATTAGGACTGGTTATTCAGAAAGGTATTGGTGCCCAGCTTGTGGCTAGGCTACCAACTGCTCCTTTGTAATTGATATTTAAAAAATATTATATTTATTATTAATAATAATAATAAACAAATAATTATACCTAAAAAAATAATAAATTTAAAAATAATTATTTTGATATTTACCTCTATGATGCCCCAGAAACCAGTGAAGTTAAAATCGATCATGGACGCTTTATCCAGCGCAAAGTACAATTCTCCTAAAATTGAAGATCCCCAGTCAAAATCTGGTGCTTTGTCGAGATCTTCTAACGCTTTAAACCAACCAACATGAGCAACAGAAGTTGAGTTTGGAAAGAATGCCTGACCCAGTACCCATACGATAAACAACCTTTCGAGTTCAGGATTGTCATCTACATGTTCTGGGTTTCTGGATTTGGTTAGGGAAATCTTCAAGGCCGCACATCTAATCCCACCTCCTTTCAATTGTCTATAATCTTCACGCATTTCTGATTCCACAAACGAGGGACAAAGCGTCTCCCATTTACTATTTGACATCCATTCGTCTTGGTTGAATGGTGGCGGGTCTCCCATTCCACTTGGAATCCCAACAATGAAATACAAATCAAGGGGAGTAATTCCTATTACAAGTATAATATCAACTATGATTAATTCTTTTGATTATTTAATAATTATTTAAAAATTTTAATTTAAGTTAAGTTAAAAAAACTTACCAATTTCGAAATCCATAAAATGGAATGTGTGCGTCGTCATCCACCACCTTTCTACCACTGTTGTTAGGCCTGCACACGGTTCGGTTCGGTGCGGTTATTGGTAAAACCGTTCACCTAACCGTGTGTAGTGCGGTTAGCACATTTAAAACCGTCGCTGAACTCAGTAATATTCGGTTCGGTTTTTAACCATTCCGAGTCGTCCCGATTCGGTTACGGTTAGTATCGGTTTTTAACCGACTCATATAGAAAACAAGGAAAAAAAAGACTGTTTTTGCATCTGTTTCTCAAATCTCAATTAATGGATGTGTATTACATATCATCAAATTACAAACCCAACTTAAAAATTCGTACAAAATTATAATTACAGACCCAACTTAAAGATTTATACAAAATTATTTACAAACTCAATCTAATTATATAAACAATGATTTCAATTCTCATCTTACAGATCCAAAACTTCTTCAAAAAATCCCAACTGAACTTCACTTCAAATTCTCACAAGCAACTAAGTCATAGCAGCATTTAAACCTTTATAAATCCAACAACAACAAAAAAAAAAATTAAAAAAAAAAAACTCACTGTTAACTAAAAAAGAAGTCAATGTTAATCTTGAGAAGAAATAATAGAAGAAGCAGGTGTTGGTGAAAGGCGGTAGTGGTGGTGGTGCTGAGGCTGTTCTTGGTGAATCGGTGATGGAGGTGGTGAATAGATGGTAAAGGAGTTGGGAAAGTTAAAATTTAGGGCGCATAGAAGAAGAAGAAGGTGGACGGCCAGTGGTGGTGGTGCTGTTGAAAGAGAGAGATGGATTGGGTTTTGAAGAAGAAGTGAAATCATAATTAGATTTAGGGTTTGAGATAAGTTTGTATATATATTATGTATAGACGGTTAGGATCTACTACACATATGAGATCTATGGTCTACATCAATCGGTTATTCGGTTCGGTTACAATGCGGTTAAGGGTAGAACCGTTCACCGAACCGTAAATCTAACGGTTATTAAAATGAAAACCGTGACCGACCGTTGGATCATCGGTTCGGTGAGGTTACGGTGCGGTTAGTGTGCATCCCTAACTGTTGTTGGAATTTTTTTGTTATGTTTTCTAGGCATTATGTTACACAGAATGAACCACATAATCTCTTCTCGTTTCCTCTTAATAAATTCTTTCTTTTATCAAAAAAAAAAAAAAAAAAAAGGAAAGCCAGTATCTCGTAACAAAGACAACCAACACAAACACAAATGACAGACAGATATGCATGCACACAAACATAACATACAGACACATAGTGCAACTACCATTTTTTGGAAGAGAAACCAAACTAAGAAACAAAAAAAAAGTGCGCATCTCTCCACTGGAAGTAATAAACGTTCTTGGCGCTATAGCTCAGTTTTAATAATGTCCAAGACTGCAAAAAAATCGTCAATATCAGCATGAAAAGACCGACATGGCGCTATAGCTCAGTTTTAATAATGTCCAAGACTGCAAAAAAAAATCGTCAATATCAGCATGAAAAGACCGACATGGAGAGCAAAATGCTATCCAAACACGTCGACGTGACTAACAATAAGAAACTGAGAGGGGGGAATTCACATGGAATGGATCATACACAACTGCTAAAGAGACCCAAATACGGAGAGTGAGTGGTGCAGGTGCGAGTATTTGGCTTACAAGCAATTATTTCAGTTTCTTAGCATTCATTGAGAACACTACCACGTTTCTCTGTCAGTGAGTTTTTAAGAAGATTTTCAAATGATTACTACAGTTAAGATTAAATAAGGAGTTGATACCCTATTACAGGCTAGGATTGCCAAAACAGTGATCAAATATTAAGACTGAGATAATAAAACTTAAACGGTGCTTGGCCATGATTATCATTTTTACTATCTAACTACAGAAAATGAAAGCTAGCATATACTGAAAAATGATTATCTATTCACCTGGAGAAGTTAACTGAGCTGTCTTAAGAATATAAAAGTGACGAACACAAACAACAATAACGTTCTTAAAGTTGTTGGGCATAACTAAAATCGAAGGACTTTAATCGTTATTGTGCTTTCTAAGTTTCTCACTTTTCATCTTTCCACTGAAAAACCGCAGACAACTCAATAGCTACACACTACACAGGACAACTCATCACTCCTTAAACATAAGTAGCAATAACCTCAAGCTAAGCTTAAGTACACAATTATACCTTACACCAGACAGTAATCTGGATTGTTACCAACCCAGCTTGACTTCAGCTAATCCAGGATTCGCATAAGCAAATCCTGATCTGTTGCCAAACCACAATAAGCCAACAGTGTGTACATCCTTCTAACGATGTATCATTATTCCATATGAGCTTATATTATGATGTACAGAGTAAAAGTTTAATATTGTTACCGTAACGTCTTGAAGTGCCAGAATTGAGCTAAATGGGAAAGTTAAAAGCGGCTCGTGAAGGGGGTAAATGTTCATATTCAGCTGGAGGATTAAGTGGTAGCTAGAAAGCAAATATGGTGACCCAGATTAGTTGTGCTCTCTCCGTTCGGTTGTGAACTTGAAGCTTCTCAACTTCGTGGAGGTCCTGTATAAATTACATTTGATCTGACTTCGCCCCAGTTCCCTAGGCTTCTCTTGATCACCTACCATAATATATCCTGGAACACATGAAATATACAGAAGAAGTCAAATACAACCAGAAAAGTGGTCAGACCTTTTATCAACAAAGTCCGCCTAATCTATTATTCAACTGTTAATTTGAAAAAGCATTCTAAGAAAAATTAGAATATGTATAAGGGTCTCTATTTTATAAATCACTCTACGTTTCTTTGCACTGTTTCATCTCTCTTTTATAATCATTCTTTATAAAATAGAGTATGTAATTTCAAGCATGCCACTGTCAAAACTTGATGACAAAGGCCTACCTCACACCACTGTCAAAACTTGATGAAAAAGGCCTACCTCCAATATCAAAACATGAATTAATTGCAGAATTTTTGTCACAATGCATATTTTAAGTCACTTTATCTTTCAAGTTTAGTTGAAGGACAAGATCCACATTTGAAGCTCAAGTAATCGAATCTACTTACAACCCATAGAGGGGTGCCACCAAAAAAATCAAAAGAGGCTAGGAGATCATTCTTACAATTCCAATCTAACTGTAGGAATAAGAAAAAATGAAGTAGGGAGAGCTTTAACAAGTTTCATCACCACCATATTTTTTTACAGTCATATATGCTAATAATTTTGAAACTCTATAGCATGCCTGGATTATTTTTGAATCCATACAAAAATTATCAGGAAAAATAATACGACTGGGACAACAGTTCTCACACATTCTGGGAAAACTTCGGTAGGGGAACAATGTATACAATCAATTCACCTAATTAATCATTAACAAACCGCAAGCTTATGAGTTAAATCACCTGAAGAAAAGATCTACTAAAAACTTTATCAAAAAAAAATATCAGAAAATTACACATACATAAATTGATTTTATCTTCAACCCCCTAGAGAGGATTAGCCATTTATCAAAATCATCTTTTAAGAAATAGATATAAGAAAAACGAACCAAGTTAGAGTAAGTACAGAGCAAACAACACTCCAAAAGGAATTGTTTCCTAAAGCTGAAGACAAACAAGCAAGAAAGAATAAGAGACATGATCTCTCAGGGAGTACATATTGGGTATCAAACTTACTATATCATCCAACTTCCCAGTTGTCAACTTGTGTAACTTATGCGAGGGTGTTGTATTAGAAGACGTGAACGCTGCACTCTTGGTAAGTTTAAATCACTTCCATTCTCGACAAAACTTCATCGAACACCCAAAGAAGCCAGAAAATTCCTCCATTCTACAACAAATTTATAAGCATCTAGATGTAAGAAAATTGAGACAAAGTTCAAGCACAAAAAAGCAAAGACATGCATACAGCAGAGAGTATAAGGGAGTGAATACAAAAAAGCCATAGAGAGTTCAAGATTATACAGCCAGTATCTCGCAACAAAGAGAACCGACATAAACACAAATGACAGACAGATATGCATGTGAACAAACATAATATGCAGACACAGAGTGCAACAACCATTTCTTAGAAAAGAAACAAAAATTAAAAATAAGTGCACATCTCTCCACTAGAAGTAATAAACGTGCTAGGCACACTATAGCTCAGTTTTAATATTGTTCAAGGCTGCAAAAAAATCGTAAATATCAGCATGAAAAGACCGACATAGAGAGTAAAATACTATCCAAACACATTGACGTGACTAACAACAAGAAAATGAAAGGTCCGGGGAGAATTCACACTGAATGGATCATACACAACTGTTAAAGAGACCCAAATACGGAGAGTGAGTGGTGTTGGTGCAAGTATTTGGCTTACAAGCAATTATTTCAGTTTCTTAACATTCATTCAGATAACTACCACGTTTCTCTGTTGGTGACTTTCCAAGAAGATTTTCAAATGATTACTATAGTTAAGATTCAATAAGAAGTTGATACCCTATTACATGCTAAGATTGCTAAAACAGTTATCAAACATTAAGACTAAGATGATTAAACTCAAACGGTTCTTGACCATGATTAACATTTTTACTATGTAACTACAGAAAATGAAAGTTAGCACATACTGAAAAACGATTATCTATTATTCACATATAGAAAGTTAACTGAGTAGTCTTCAGAATATAAAAGTGACGAACACAAACAACAATAACGTTCATAAAGTTGAGCATAACTAAAATCAAAGGACTTTAATCGTTTTTGTGCTTTCTAAGTTTCTCACTTTTCATCTTTCCACTGAAAAACCGCAGACAACTCAATAGCTACACACTACACAGGACAACTCATCAATACTTAAATTTAAGTAGCAATAACCTTAAGCTAAGCTTAAGCACACAATTACACCTTACACCAGTCTGTAATCTAGCATGACTTAAGCTAATACTGGATTCGCTTAAACAAATCCTTATCTGGTGCCAAACCATAAAAAGCCAACAGTGTTTACATCCTTCTAACGATGTATCATTATTGCATATGAGCTTATATTATCATGTGAAGAGTAAAAGTTTAATATTGTTACCGTAAGGTCTTGAAGTGCCAGAATTGAGCTAAATGGGAAAGTTAAAAGCGGCTCGTGAAGGATTTTTTCGATGCTGTATAAGGGTAAATGTTCACATTCAGCTAGATAGCAAATATAATGACCCAGATTAGCTGTGCTCTCTCCGTTTGGTTGTGAACTTGAAGCTTCACAGCTTCGTGGAGGTCCTGTATAAATTACATTTGATCTGACTTGCACCAGTGCCCTTCCATCTACTTGGCTTCTCTTGGTCACCTGCCATATATCCTAGAACACATGAAAACAGTAATGATGTTAGTATACATAAGACACCAAATACTGAATGTACACCAAATACTGAATGTATAACCACTGGGCCAGAGGATTCCCGAACGATGTGGGTCTAGGCAGCAGTGTGGGATATGAGATGTCTTTTGCCAGGTACATCCATTTCGTCAATCCGCTGCTTATAGATTGGGTATCTCTTTCTACTGGAAGCCTTCCCCATGGTCTTACACTTATAGACGCTTATAGTGGAGTCCTGAGAGATTGTAGATATCTACTTGCCCCAAATGGAATGAAATAAAAATTAACACAAATGCTTACGTGGTTCGACAGCGGTGTGTCTACGTCCACGGGTAAAAGAGGGTTAAATATTCATTTGATTTGTAGTGTTACACTTAGCATAATTCCTCCGATGGAATCTTTGTGCTGCTAGATAGCAGATCTTAAAAAAATGAAATATTGACGTGGGCGTCGTGATTTATATATACATGTTTGATCTGTTTGATTGATATAAAAAAGGTTTGATTGATTGATAGGTTTGAGGTATGCTAATCCTCTCCAAAGATAGAAACATGTCGATCAAGTATGTCGCTTTTCTTCTTCTGGTGCTCTTCACGCAGATGCAGGTCTGCGTTGCTTTCTATGGGTGGTATGGCTTGAGATATTTTGCATTCCATGGGTGTCTGAGGATCTCCCCTTTGAGATTACGTAGATAATAAGATCCATTTCCTGCGATATCATGTATGACGAAGGGTCCTCCCCATGTAGGTGCTAGTTTTCCTCACTTCTTTTCTCGCTGGTATTGGGGAATGGTTCTCAGCACCCCTCTACAAATTTTATTAGCTTAACCCTTTTGTTGTACTCTGTTGCCAATTTACGCTGGTAGTTCTCCATTTTTTGTAGCGCGGCCTCCCTTCTTTCTTCTAAATCATCCAACCTTTCTAACATCATGTCCATTGTGAGGTTCTTTTCCCATGCTTCAGTCTTCGTAGTTGGCATGATGATTTCTGTTGGGATGATTGCTTCGGCTCCAAAGGTAAGCAAAAATGGGGATTCTCCTATAGCTGACCTTCGGGTCGTTCTGTAGGCCCACAAAACGTTGTGCAATTGCTCACACCATCTCTTCTTGTATTCGTCTAGTTGTTTCTTGAGAATGAGAGCGAGGGTTTTGTTTGTGGCCTCTACTTGGCCATTGCTTTGAGGGTAGATGGGTGTTTACTTGTTCTTTCGAATCTTGAAGGTCTCGAAGAGTAAGTCAATGTTTTTTCCTTGAAATTGTACGCCATTATCAGAGAAAATATCTGCTGGTATGCCGAATATGCAAATGATGTTTTGGAAGATGAATGTGAAGACATCGACATCTCTGATTCTTGCTAAAGCTTTAACTTCTACCCATTTGCTGAAGTAGTCTGTGGCCACTATCAAGAATCTTCTCTTCCCTGATCCTTCGATTAAGGGACCCACAATATCTATGCCCCATTTTGAGAATGGCCAAGGACTATCTACGGGATTTAAAGTTACCGTCGGTGCGTGAATCTTTTTGGCGAACCGCTGGCACTCTTCACATCTGCGTGCCATTATTGCAGCGTCGCATACCATTGTTGGCCAGTAATACCCTTGGGTTTTTTTTGTTTATCTGCTAAAGACCTCATTCCGCTGTGATTGCCTGCGTCATCGCGGTGAATGTCTTTCAAAATTAAGTGACCTTCGGACCTGGATAGGCAGCGGAGAAGTGGTCCCAGAAAAGATTTCTTGTATAGAATTTCGCCTCTAAGGTCGTATCTTCCTTCCTTTGATTGTATTTTGTAGCCTGCTTTAGCTCCAAGGGTAAAGTTCCTTCTTTTAAGAACATGTGAATCTCGGTCCTCCAGTCTTCTTCGTTGTTGAAGTCTTCATCTTCATCTGCTCTCGACATGATGTCATCTTCTTGGAAATCATCCGCAATAAGTTCTCCAACATCGTCATCCTTGATGTTTTCTTCTATTCTGCCTCTTTGTTGTGCTACGCAGAATTCTTGAAGACTCGTAGAATCTATTTACTTTGACTGCTTTTACGTCTTCGTTTTTGAGCATAGCAGATATGTAGGCCAGTGCATCTGCGTTTCTTAGATCTTTTCTTACTAGATGCCAAAATTTGATGTTAGGAATTTTGGAGGCCAGAGTTTGCACCAGCTCCATGTATGCTGCTAATGTTCTGTCATAAACATTATACTCCATTCCTATCTGCCGAATGACTAGCTGTGAATCGCTTGTTAGGCGTACATCAGTTATTCCCATTTCGATTATCATTCGAAGAGCATGCACCACCGCTTCGTATTCGACTATATTGTTTGTATGGTTCTTGAACTTTATCCTGAAGGCATGAATGATCTTATCCCCTGTTGTGGTAGTAATTACGATGCCTATCCCCGCGCCTTCTTTATTTTTTGATCCATCCACGAAGACTTCCCATTTCCTAGGATTTGCATGCTCAAGAATGTCAGCATGATCTTTGGCTTTCTCAATTTTTGGTAACCCTGCTGCCTTGTGCCCTTCGATCATGATCTCTTCGTCATCCTCTAGTGGGAAATCTGCCACGAAAACAGCCAGGACCTGCGATTTATAAGCCTGCTGATGTTCGTGGATGATATTGAATTGATCCAGGTGAGTTTTCCACTTTGCAATTCTTCCTACTTTTCCGGATCCTTTGAGAACAGCTTCTAGCGGATCCTTGCACGGAACGCGGACACAATGAGTCAAGAAGTAGGTTATGAGCTTAAATGTGGCTCAAACAACCGCTAAGACGAGCAGTTATATCTTCGTGTAGTTCCTTTCCGCAGTATTTAAAGTTTTGCTGATGTAGTAGATTGGCTGCTCTACTTTGGTGGTGGTTCTGACCAATACTGCACTTACTGCGTCCTCGGTTGCAGCAATGTATAATGCTAAAACCTCGTCGGGATCAGGCTTTTGTAATATAGGGATCTCAGCTAGGTAATCTTTGATATTTTGAAAAGCCTCTTCACATTCTGCAGACCACTAGAATTTGGTCCCCTTTTTAAGGATGTTGAAGAAATGTTTGCACCTGTCCGAGGATCTTGAGACTAACCTCCCTAGCGCAGCTATTGAACCATTGAGTTTCTGAACCTCTTTTAAGTTTTTCGGTAAAGGCATCCGCACAATGGCTTCGATTTTGGCAGGATCCACCTCGATGCCTCTTTTTGTCATTAAATACCCGAGGAATTTCCCAGAAGTTACTCCAAAAGTGTACTTTTCTGGATTTACTTTCATGTTGTGTTCCTGCATTGCTTGGAAGATGTTCCGCAGATCTTGATGATGATCCTTGCGCAGCTTGCTTTTGACGATCATATCATCTACGTAGACTTCCAATGTACTCCTAGTCCATGGTTTAAAGATCGCATCTACCATCCTTTGGTATGTTTCCCCTGCGTTTCGAAGTCCGAAGGGCATCCTTACAAAGCAATAGAGCCCGTGATGTGTGTAAAATGTTGTGTGCTACTGATCTTGCTCTGCTAAGAATAACTGATTGTACCCAGAGTGCCCATCCATAAATGACATTTCTTCGTGTCCTTCAACTGCTTCAACCAGTTGGCCGATGCTTGGTAAGGGATAACTGTCTTTTGGACAGGCCTTGTTGAGGTTGGTGAAGTCGATGCATATCCTTACGCCGCCTTTTTTTCTTTGGTACAATGACCATGTTAGAGATCCAAGTAGGGTACTTGACCTCTTTGATGAACCATGCATCTAGTAGTTTGTGGAGTTCCATTTCTACCGCTTTAGGTACTCTGGTGCTATCTTCCGCACCTTTTGCCTAAAAGGGGGAGTGCCTGGCTTTATTCGAAGTTCGTGCTGAACTAATTTCGGGTTAATTCCTGTAATGTCTCCTAACTTACAAGCGAATATATCAGAGTATTCCTTTAGAAGTTCGAATAGTGCGCCTTCACGTTGCTCGTTCATTAACGTGCCTATCTTGACCATTCTTGGTGTTTCTTCCGTACCTATGTTAACTTCTTTTACCGGCTCCAAAGGTGTGAATGTGGGCTTTGGTTCCCCTAGGAGAGGGACATTCTTTAATTGCTATTTGGTAGGCTCTTCACTCTCTTTTGCCGCAGACGTGCTCGCCTCTGCGTTTCCTACCATGTTTGTGTTTAGAAGACTTTTCCCAGAGATTTCCTCCAAGTATTTGTCTATAACTTTTTCTTTGGAAATCTCTTTATTTTTTGCTCTCCGGGATTGGCGTCGCGCCTCTTGCTCGTTGTTGATCTGATTTTGCAAGGTTTGACATTCTTGCGCGGATACTTGGACTCCTTTGATTTCCATGACTCCAAAAGGTATTGGGAATCTGAGGTATTGGTGGTAAGTGGAGGCTACTCCTTTGAGCTTGTGGATCCATCTTCTCCCGATAATTGCATTGTAAGGAGATGTTGCATCCACAACACTGAACCGAGCATCTATCTTCATAGGTCCTGCATCTACTTATAATACAATATCTCCTAGGGGTTTTGTTGCCGCGCCATTGAATCCATATATGGTGTAGTATGATGATAACAGCTGTTCGTCATTGAGTTCCATGAGTTTGAACGTATCATAGAACATCACATTGACGAAGCTCCCGCCATCTATGAGGATCTTATTGACATTACATCCCGTTATTGGCAATGTAAGGACTAGAGGATCATTGTTATCTTCTATGTCTTCTTCTACATCCTCAGCTTCGAAGGTCATGGGTGCGTCCATCCATAGTTCATGCACGTTGACCTCTTGTCCATCAATCTTATAGAGTTCACAATAATCTTCAATTTTTTTTCTCAGCCTTTTCCCAATCTGGGCTGTTAGAGATGGTCCCCGAGTTTCGGAACACGAGATGGTATTGAGGGTGCGGTTCCCTTCTGGTAGTTGGACTTGTTTTCCCATCTTGGCCCTGTCTTCGTTATCAGCCTTCTTGATGTACTGCTTCAGGTCTCCTGCGTCGATTAGCTTTTGAATCATTATTTTGAGGTTTTTGCATCTCTATGTTTGGTGGCCATTGAAGTTGTAGGGACAGAATATCGCAAGATATTGGATTACGAACATAACAACAAAGATAAAAGGAAAGCGTCGCAAGATAATACGACAATAGAAGAAGCATGAGAGAAGAATGACGGGATTGCGAATATAAGTTGCGATGTTTCGTAGGGCATATACATTTGTATAGATTTCACTATAAATAGCAATTCAAATGTAAGATTGGAGAGGTTCTTTTGGTGAGTTCTTAAAAAGGTTTTAGGAGAGAGAATATAGAGAATTGTAGCTGTTCTAAGTTTCATTAACATTTCTCTTTGTAATCAGTTGAGAAGATTAATCAAAGTGTCATTTCTAATCAAGAACTTCTTAAAGAATTATGAATTATACTGAGGGTGTAGTTGTAAGATTTTTTGCAACTACATAATTGGCGCTAGAAACAGGGATTGAAGATTGTCATAGCAGAAATTTGAAGAAGTTTTGGAAGCTAGAAGATCAAATGAAGTCAGAAGAGGAAGATTACAGAAAAGAAGAATGTAATATGATCACAAGGACAATGATCGAAGAATTTCATAACAACATGAAAGGAAGGATACACAAACGAGATTGTAGGGGAAGAAAGATCATAGAGGTGGAGAAAATAACAACTTTGAAAGAATGGGAAAAGCAAAAAATCATGTTTTCAGTAGCAGAAATTCCAAATGAGGATTTGAACCACACTTCACCATTAGTAGTCATAGTTCTGATCATGAGAGAAGAGAAGAAAGCTGCAAAATCTATAGAAAAATCGAAATTAAACCGAGTTTTGATTGATACAGGGAGTTCTGTTGATATTATATTCTATCATGCGCTCAAGGGAATGGGAATTAAAGATGAAGAAATCACTAACTCAGAATGTCTTATACAAGGATTGGGAAAATCTACAACAAAATCAAGAGGAGAAATAATGTTACGAATACCGCTGGGAGAAATTGAAACACACATAGTTTTATGTGTAGTAGACATGGAGTCTCCATATAATATGTTGATAGGAAGACCATGGATTCATGCAATTAAGGCTGTTGCTTCAACATTACATCAATCAATTAAGTTTCCTACACCAAGTGGAATACAAGAAATAAAAGGAGATCTTGATAGTGCGAAATTTTGTTATCAGATTGAAGTAAAACAGTGTGGAGGGAGAGCAAAAAAGAAACAACTTCGTAGAAAGCTTGCGAAAGAGGCGAAAAAAGAAGAGGAATTCAGAGTATATACAATAAGAGCAAAGGAGGGAAAAGGAATACCAAGTGAGACCCCAGAAAAAGAAGGAGAACCAACGAAAGTAATCAAAGAACCAACACCTATGGGAGAGCAAAGTCCTAGTTATGTTGCAGCAGAACCAACCAAAGAAATAAATGCTGGAAGTGAAGAGGAGCCTTTAATCTTGCGAATTGGAACTATGGTGGACGAAGAAGAAGAGAAAAGAACTATTGATCTTTTGCGAGAATATAAAGATATATTCGCAGGAAGTGTAGATGAAATACCAGGAATTGATCCCTCAGTGGCGTGTCACAGATTGAACATAGATAAAAATATAAGACCGTTCAAGCAAAGAATTAGAAAGATCTCGCAGAATTATCATGCACAGATTGAAGAAGAATTACAAAAAATGCTGGACGCAGGAATCATAAGAGAAGCAAAGTATCCAGAATGGATTGCGAATATGGTCATTGTTCCAAAGAAGAATAAAGGGATAAGAATTTGTATAGATTTCACTGATCTAAACAAAGCTTGTCCCAAAGACAGTTTTCCACTACCAGACATACCTCAAATGGTGGAATCAGCTGCAGGACATGCTAGAGTCACTTCACTTGATGGGTACAAAGGGTACAATCAAATATCACTCGCAGAAGAAGATCAAGAACATACTTCCTTTTTTGCTCCAAGAGGTTTATATTGTTATGTGAAGATGCCATTTGGTTTGCGAAATGCGGGTGCTACATATCAAAGAATGGTTGAAAAGGTGTTCGCAAAGTGGATACATAAAACCTTAGAAGTGTATGTGGATGATATGTTGATAAAAAGTAAAGAATCCAAAGAAGATGTGCAGGATTTGAGGGAAATATTTGAACAAATGAGGAAATTCAACATCAAATTGAATCCTGAAAAATGTATAATTGGAGTTGCGTCAGGAAAATTTTTGGGGTATATAGTATCAAAGGAAGGAATACAAGTTGATCCGGAGAAAGTACAAGCAATTCGTGACATGCCAACACCTGCAACGGTAAAAGAAGTGCAAAAGCTAAATGGACTCTTAGCTTCACTCGGAAGATTTATTTCGCGAATGTCAGATAAGTGCAAGCATTTCTTCAACATACTTAAGAAGGGGGCAAAATTCAAGTGGACTGATGAATGTGAAAAAGCTTTTCAGGGAATCAAAGAATATCTTGCGAACACATCCATATTACAGAAACCAGAAAAAGATGAGGAATTGTTGGTATACCTCGCAACAACTCAATATGCTTTAAGCGCAGTTCTATTACGAACAGACGCAGGAATCGAAAGGCCCATTTACTACATCAGCAAAACTTTTAACACAACGAGAAGAATTATTCTAAAATGGAGAAGTTAATCTTAGCCCTGGTTTATGCATCATTTAAGTTACGAATCTACTTTCAAGCACATGTGATAAAAGTAGTAACTAAAGTCCCAATTGAGTCAGTCATGAAGAACACAAAAAGATCGGGAAGAATAGAAAGGTGGAATGCACAAGTAAACCATTACAAGATAAAGTACGAAGTGTTGTCATCGCAAAAATCACAAGTTGTCGCAGATTTCTTGGCAGAATTTCCTTTGGAAGAAGATGAGGCAGTAGAAGAAATGATGGATATTGAAGAAGAATTTGGGAATCCAAAAGACTTATTAACAGAACCAGATAGATGGGAAATTCTAGTAGATGGATCATCCAACAGCGAGGGAAATGGAATAGGAGTTGTGTTGATTTCACCAGAAGGAGAAAAAATGGCGTTCTCGTTTAGATTAGAATTTGCATCTACGAACAATGAAATAGAATACGAAGCTGTGGTGCACGCATTAAAGATCGCAATAGAAAAGAAGCTTGGAAGTATAAGAATAACAAGCGATTCTCAACTGGTAATTTGTCAAATTAAAGGGGAATACACCACAAATGAGTATTCTCTAAGGAAATACAAGAAACTCGTTGAAGAATTATCTGCGAAGGTACCTAAGTTGAAATGTAGACATATAACAAGGAAATACAATCGACTCGCAGACGCTTTTGCATTCATTCCAAGTATGATGACAAACACTAATACAAGAAACATCAATATCCAGACAATTCAACATCCATCAGTGAATAAAGAAGAAGAAGAAGAAGAAGAAGAAGAACAAGAAGAAATGGAGGAAGCAGTTGCGATGGAAGTAAAAATGGCACTACCGGACAATATCGCAGAAAATATCGTAGATTGGAGAAAGGACATTCATACATATCTCGCAAAGGGAGAAGTACCCAGGAACAAATTAGAAGCACATAAGCTAAAGAGTCGTGCAACAAATTATGAATTACGAGAAGGAATTTTATACAGAAAATCTTTCAGTGGACCACCTCTTAGATGTTTAACTCGTGAAGAAGGAGAAAAAATATTGAAAATGTTACATGGGGGAGAAGCTGGTAATCATAGTGGGGGAAGATCTCTAGCTTATAGAGCAAAAATACAAGGATATTATTGGCCTTATATGCACACAGACGCAAAATTTTTGGTGAGACGATGCAAAGAATGTCAACGACATGGGAAGAGAACTCATGCACCAGGGGCACCATTAACCTCCTCAACAAGATGCTGGCCTTTTGGGAAATGGGGATTGGACATTGTTGGCCCGTTTTTACCTGGATCTGGGCAGAGAAGATACTTAATAGTCGCAACAGATTATTTCACGAAGCTCGCAGAAGTAAAAGCAGTACAACATATTCGTGATAAGGATGTTTTTACATTCATATTTGAGAATATCATTTGTAGGTATGGAGTTCCAGCACAATTAGTATCTGACAATGGGAAACAGTTTGAAGGGCAGAATATAGAAATGTTACTCAGTGCTTTTAGGATAAAATGTGGGAAATCAACCCCATTATATCCACAAGCTAATGGACAAGCAGAGGCAACTAGGGCTGCACAAACCCGACCCTACCCACCAACCCAACCCACACCCGCTCAAAAATACCTGCACCCGACCCTACCCGCTGATAGCACGAGTCGACTATGACTAGCATTATAAAAAACCCGCCATCAGCGGGTCGACTATGACTCACATACTTTTTTACCCGAACCTACCCGCTCACCCGCCCAAAATTACCCCACCGTTAGATTATCTCCATATTATTAATCTCAGCCGTTCATGCTCATACATATGACTAAAAAGTCTAACACAAAACCAACCCTAATCGCTTCTTTATTTTCTCTCGGTTTCTTCTTTCTATCGTCCTCCTCTTCTACAGACTACAGCTGTTCGGACTCACATTCAAAGATAACTAGTCACTGACTCACTGTACATAAATTAATATATTTCTCATCTATTAATTTATGACTGGTAAAACCGCCACCCGCCCGACCCAACCCGCTGAACTATGGGTCGGGTGAAAACCTACCCGTTGTAATGTTGGGTCGACTACGGGTGATAGCTTTGAATACCCGCCATCAGCGGGTAGGGTGGCGGGTGAGTCAAAACCCGACCTACCCGACCCAATGTGCATCCCTAGAGGCAACATATAAAACAATCGCAGATACAATCAAAAAGAAGTTAGAAGGACATCTCAAAGGGTGGTGCGAGCAAGTACCTAGTGCAGTCTGGGCATACAATATAACTAGAAGAGAAGCTACTGGAATGTCTCCTTACTGTTTAACATATGAAGTAGAAGCAATATTTCCAACAGAGGTTGTAATTCCGACAACAAAAAAGGAAGCTTGGGAAAGAAATTTAAGTGCGGGGGTGATATTAAGTGAGTTGGATGATTTAGAAGATAAAAGGGAAAAGGTATTGCGACATATGAAAGTTTATCAAGAAAGATTAGCTCGAGAATATAACAAGAGAGTTATTGAACGCGAATATTAACCAGGTGATTTAGTCATGCGAGAAACACCTCCCTACCAAAAACAAAATGGAGGAAAACTAGCACCAAAATGGGATGGACCATATGTCATTAAAGAAGTTGTGGGAAGTGGAGCTTATCGGCTGATGGATCCAGAAGGGAAAGACATGGGTTTAAGACTTGGACGACCCTGGAATAGATTGTATTTTAAAAGGTATTATCCATAAAACTCATGATAATCTTACGAACATCATTTATTCGCATAAATTTACACATTTCAAAATTCTTATTGCGATCAGCTTTCATTAAAGAAAGACGCAAAAATTTATTATATTGCGAATAAAAAAACCGCAAACTGTGATCAGCTTTCAAAAAAGAAAGAAAGCCGCAGAAATTTCACACAGGCAAACCTTTGTGGCGTACACCCTAGTTCGCGAAGCAACATTTCGCAAGAGGCAAAGTCCTAAAGTACGTCATTTAAGGGGGTACCTATAAGCATGGCTCAGGTAAACCGAAACACCACCATGGAACCTGAGTACATGGACATTATGGGGTACAACCCAATAACGGGGTACCTATCCGGGTTAGACACCTTGGATTCTCAACCTAATCTTGCGATGTAACATGATTTAGGTTGGGCGACTAAGGCATACTGTCTTTCCCAAGAAGTGCAGAAAAAGATCAAGGCGCCGAGGTACACGGTTGAGTCAAGAGTTCCGGGTGGGTTTGAAGCACATCTGCCATTCTTGACAAGTCTTGGCAAATGATACACTTGGCCCAAATATACCCCATAGGGTGCAACCTCGTAACTATAAGCCCTATAGGCAAAAATGATAAGAGGTTGCGAACAAAAACTGGTTGTTTGTAAAACCGGATTTGAAGAGCTAACCTTGTATGGTCGATGTACGCTTCCTTGAAGGGGCAACCAAGGGGAAGATAAAGGGCAGTACCCTCCATTAGGGAGCTGATACGTGCTATAAGACGCAAATGTCATGATGCTTTTTGTTCGCAAGAATACTAAGGCTTATCATATTTGTGCAATAATCATCTTTCTGCGAGTAAAAAAAAAAAAAAAAAAAAAAACATAAAATACATACACTCGTAGGATGGGATACAAAGAAGTTAAGATGAGATCAATGGGTTGTTACACGAAAGTGTGATAACGTCCTGCGATTTCATCGCAAGACAATAATGTCACGAGGCTGTATATTCGCAAGAGTATTCAGACTTGTCATGTTATTGCAACCACAATAATGTTGTTAAGATAAAGTCAAGGGGTTGAGGCATGCGAATGCATTAACGTCCTGCGGCTTTATCGCAAAAGAGGTGGCAAAATAAGACCTTTACTTAGGAAGGCATGATAATACCACAGAAGTTAAGCTTTACGAAGATCGGACTTCTTATACTTCTTCAAAGATTGGACTTCTCATACTTCTTCAAGGATTGGATACTTCTTATACTTTTTCAGGGATATTTCATACTTCTTATACTTCTTCGGGGATGTTTATAATTCTTCGAGAAGGTTTCATACTTCTTATATTTCAAGGGGAAGATTTCTTATTTACTTCGCAACAACCTGAAACTTCGCAGTTTAAACTGAAGCAGATATTTTAATACTCGCAACAACAATTGATCACCTGAAGAGCAATAATAAGGGGAAAGAAGATACTAAGCTAAGATACTACGCTAAATCTTCAAGATATATTATTTCTCTTCACATGATCAAGTTATGCAAACATTAGGCTAAGCCTTCAAATTATATTATTTTTCTTCATATGATTAAGTTATGCAAATATTCAATCAAAGGAAGATCAAGTCATCATCAAAAAATATAGAGTATACTTCTAAAAGAAACAAAAACGGTAAGTAGAATTGTTTAAGGACCAACAACAACCAAAAGAAAGAATTCAGAAGAAAGAATAACAAAGTTGTTCGTAAGAAGAGGAATAACAGTAGAATAATCTATCATGCTTGATGTTCTTCGTCAACACTTTGTGTTGGATCTTTAGGAAGAGTAGGATCATTAACGGGAACTTATTCTTGGGGAACAGATTCTTTCCCATCACCATCTCTATCAACAGCAATAGGAGAATGCTCCTCACCATCAAGTCCTTCATCATCGCTTTCGTAATCAAAATCACTGTCAGGATCACGAACAACTTCATCATCAGATACTTCCAGGGGTTTAACTTTTACTGGAGGCAAGGATCTTGATAAGAGAATATTGTTTGCGAAGACTTGAGCTTTGGAATGACTTTCACGAAGAAGAGCCTTCTGGTGATTAGTATCCTCAATGTCTTTAGCATAAGCAAGATAGTTGAACCTCCGGTTGGAACGATCATGAGAGTCAGCCAAACGAGTAGAAAGCAAAGCATTCTTCTTGCGAAGTTCAGAACAGGTAGACTGAAGCTTAGAACAAGTGGTTTCCAATCCAGCTTTAGCATTGCGAAGGCTTTTCTCAGATTCTGCGAGTAAAATGAAATTCAAAGGGTCAATTATGCGAATATGACAAAGTTTAAATATATATCAAAGGCAGTCAAATTCTGATGACTACCTTATTTTTGCGAAGAAAGATATTGAGCTAAAGACAAACAACAATTCTTCATCTTATCCATAGCCTTATCAAAATCATCACCAACTAATCCTTTAAGTCTAGACTGAAGCTTTTGATCTTTGGAAATGAGAAACTCATTATTCTTCGCAAGTTCTGAATTAAGATTTTCCAATTGAGAATAATCTTCTTTAAGTTTATTCCTCTTAGTGTTCAAAATTATATTCTTATTAAGAAGAGATTTATTCTCGGCAGCAAAAGAGCTTCTCTCTGCATCTGAAGATTTCTTTAGTTCCTCGAATTCACCTTTTAACAAATAAAGAAGATTTTCTTGATCGCAACATTTACCTTGAAGAATATCCAATTGTTGCGAAGAAACGATCATGGTGTTCAAATAAGAACATTTTTCTCTTGATAAGGTTTCATTCTCTTCTAATAGAGTTTCTATTCTTAAATCAGATCTAGTTAAGGAAGAAGTGAGCTGAGATATTTCATCATTCAAAAATTTTTGATCGTAAATTAGTTGAGTATTCTCTTGAAAAAGGACATCTAGATTATCAAGAGCACATGAATGGAGACTAGATAAATGGGAAAATTGGTTCAAAAGATTTGCATGCTTGGCTTGAGATTCTTCTGCAACTGATTCATGATGAAGTACCAACATTCTACATTTCTGGATTGATTCTATAAAGGGGAATGGGTTTTAATAGTTATTTCAAGCATGCGAGAAATAAAAACAAACAAGAGGAGAAAACATAAGGACAATAGCAATACCTTTTAATTCATCGTTCCTCTTGCGAAGGATCGCACAATCCAAAGAATCGTTGTGGAGTTGATGATTCTCTTTACGAAGATTCTCACACTTCATTTTCAAAGACTCTTGATCCTGACAGAGCAATTCAACTTCTTTCTCCAGAGATTGACGAGAAATAGAAACATCAGGGTTGATAAAATTATTGAGAACTTCATAAAATTCAGATTGCGAATGGCTGCTTGAAGACTTCGCAGTGTTACTCAAAACCTCAGATAACATCTGGAAGGTTGAGTAAATTCCGTCTCGAACCTCTTGAGGAAGGGGAGAAGAGTTTGAAGGAACAAGAGCAAGTTGTAAGTTGTTTGGACCAATAGAACTTAAAGGATTTGGAGATAAGACGGGTTTTTCAGGAGAAGAGGTTGAGAAAGTAGCTTGCGAAGGTTGGTCTTGGAGAAGTGTTGACAAATTAACAAGAGCAGGAGACTGAAAACTGGGCAGAGGGGTAGAGACAGGAGTTTGCGAAGAAGTACTTTCACGAGGAGGAGAGGAAAATTCTTCAACCTCGGGAAGAAAATCATCAATTGAAATTGGTGGTTTGGGTTTGTTCATACGGGATCTCTTGATACGTTTGGGTTCTTCATCAACCTACGAATCAAAATATAGATTAAAAACTGAGGCAACAATATATTGTTTCAGAAAGAAGACAGAGTATTTTAACTACCTTTTGATTCTCAGGTTTTCTTCTTCGAGTATTAGGGCTAGAGTTTTTAGTTGGAGGTTTCACCTGAGGAGTAATTTTGCTGAAAGAAATCAAAATTAAACAATAAGTTAAACAGAGGCAAAAGAAATAAACAAGTAAAAGATGCGAGAAATAAAAGAAGATTACCTTGGAGAACTCATACTGAAATCGACAGGAAGAGAAGATAGCAATTGAAAAAAGATATGAGAAGAAGATGAAGTTGCAGAAGTGAAAAGAATAAAGTAAGAAATATAAGGAAAGAAATAAAAGGAGTTTATATAAGGAAATAGTTAGAAAAAAGACGGTTACGAAAGACGTGTCCGAATTCTGATAAGTAACGGTTATATTCTCACGATCATTACTTCTTCGCAGAAATGACATGAGAAGAGGAAAGATGTAGGGACAGAATATCGCAAGATATTGGATTACGAACATAACAACAAAGATAGAAGGAAAGCGTCGCAAGATAATACGACAATAGAAGAAGCATGGGAGAAGAATGGCGGGATTGCGAATATAAGATAATTTTACGAATATAAGTTGCGATGTTTCGTAGGGCATATACAGTTGTATAGATTTCACTATAAATAGCAATTCAAATGTAAGATTGGAGAGGTTCTTTTGGTGAGTGCTTAAAAAGGTTTTATGAGAGAGAATAGAGAGAATTGTAGCTGTTCTAAGTTTCATTAACATTTCTCTTTGTAATCAGTTGAGAAGATTAATCAAAGTGTCATTTCTAATCAAGAACTTCTTAAAGAATTATGAATTATACTGAGGGTGTAGTTGTAAGATTTCTTGCAACTACAGAAGCAGTGGTATTCGCAGTATTCTTTAGATTTTTCTGTCTTTGGAGGCTGCTTTCCCTTGGACCATGGCCAATCGAGGATCTCTTTATCCTTGATTTATCGCAGGAGACGCGAGTAACTAGTATTCAGCTTGGTGTAGACTTGATCTTCAAATTTTCGATCATCCTTCCGCCTATCATCCTTTTTTTCTTTATTTTCTTCACGCGGACGCTCCTCGGGGACTCCTCTTTTGGATCCGCTGGCTTGATCCATGGAATGGGTGCATGAAGAACGCTGGGTATGAGCCCTGGGGTTTTCGCGCTGGATCTCCTCTAGCCTCGCGTGCTTTTCTATAAGTATCCGTAGATCTCCTTCAGTGGTGGGAGTGCTTCCATGAATTTCCACGAATAAAGGACACATCCTGCCCATTCCCCATTTGTAGCAGTAGATACTGACCACGGGATCCACATTTCCGATAGATTGGAAAATATTATGACATCTATCTGTGTACTCTCTGATGGTCTCTTTGTACTTCATTTCCAAATAAAATAACTTGTCCATGCCGGTATTCACAACCTTTTTGTACATGTATGTTGATAGGAACTTTTCCGTCAACTGATCGTAAGAATCTATGGAATTTGGTGGTAATTTATCGAACCAGGAAAGAGCGTATCCATTTAAACTTGATGGGAAATATCTACACAGAATAGAATCCTGGTTGTCCCAACGAGCCATCATCCTGTTGTAGTAGCGCAGGTGAGATGCGGGATCGGTTGAACCATCGTAGAAATCGAAGGCTGGGACCGAGCATTTCTGCGGTATTGACTCTCTAGTAAGGTGGTGTGTCAGTGGGGTGGTGCTTGCCTCTCTAATTACTTGTTCTAACCTTCCACCTCCTTGCCTAGTCTTGAGATCTTTGATCTCCGCCATCATCTCAGCGCGCAGACTTTCCATCGCGGCTTGGTGTTTTTAATGAATGGCAGATGGTGTGGGCACGAGGGTTGTGCCGTCATAGTAGTCCGAGTTCTCAAGATTCAAATATGGGTCCGACCATTGGCTGATTCTTTCCCCTCTTTGGTTCAAAGGCACGGGTCCGTTGGTAACCACTAATCTCCTTTATCGGTTTGGCGCCGGTGCTTTGGAATTAGCTTCGTCTTGCTGATTTTCTACCTCTGCACTGTGGATGATCTTTTCCTTAAGGTGCTGGTTCTCTTGCGCCAGTATTGCTATGGCATCTGCGTAGGTTTTCTGAGTTTTTCTTAATTCCGCCAGCTCAGCCATCATCTGCGTAGAATGATTAGACCCCTGATTTGGAGTTCTGCCAGATTATGTCCTACACTTGCTGTGGTCTGCTCTTCGTCAATGATCTGGATGATAGGTTCTATAAACTTTAAATGAGTGGTGCGGATGTCTGCGGTTTGCTGCGCGGGCTGTTCGGTTATTTGAAGTGTTTGATTGGCTAGAAGGGTTACGTTCTGCTCGTTGGTGGGAGGCATTCCGAGGGTATGTTGTTGCATTACAGATTCTGCCACTACTTATTGTGGCCGTGCAACAATAATCACCTTTGGAGCATCTTTGGATCCGCCAGCCTTTAGAGCTTATGCTTTGGAAGCCACGGCTTTTAGGGCGTTAGAGGCGATGACGCTGCTATAGACGAGTGTGGAGCTTTCTACGTTATCCTGTAACGTATCCACTGCCTTTAGCTTTTCGCCCACTTTCTTGCTCCAAGTCATAACCGGGGTTAACCTTAGTGTATCCTTGGAAGAGGCTTTAGTCTTCCCAAGATCCCTGCTTTTCTCCATTTTTGCTATTTTCATGCAGATAGAGAAAAAGACATTCACGAAGAAAATGTCATCCGTGTGTTATCTATTAATTTCTGATTTTCCGGAAGATGTCCCCTTGGAGGTGGGGGAAAGCGTAGACTTAATGGGAAGCTACGATAAAGTACACGCAGATTTACTGAGTTAGGTATAACAAATGTAGATCATCCTTATGAAATGCAGATTTAGTGAAAAGATTATAGATATTTAAAAGTTTTGATATTAGGATAACTGAAACCTTAATAAAATATCATGGGCGGAGATTCATGAACATAGATCTACTCGTAAGCGTTTTTTGTTGAAATCTGTAAAGCATTAGTAATGCGCAGAAGGCGTAGATCTATTGAAATAAGCATATATCTACTCAAGGATTTTACTTTTAAAGTGCGTAAAGCTTTAGTAACACATAAAATATGCAAATCTGTTGAAGTAAGCATATATCTACGCCTGAGGTCGTAAGAAATACTCAAAGTGGTGTTTCACGCCTCGTTATTTACAGAGAACGAAGCTTAAAACGCACAAGAAATCACAGGAGAAGATAAATCTTTTACCGGGACAAAGTCCCTGTTTCTAGCACCAAATTGTGAACGCAAAGATTTGTATCATCTATGTGTTCACAACCAAGGGGCGCGATTAACTATACTGAGCTATATAAACCGCGCATATGGTAGGTAATATAAATGATGTGAATCATAGACTTAGAGTTTGAAGACTCTTCCTCGTCTCATCACGCACAATCATCACTCTATAGTCGTATAAGAGGAGGAATGGTGATTGGGATACAAAATATATAATCATTCTAGATATGCTATTGATGGTTACGTACATATAGGTGTAAAGCATGAATGTAAATGAGACGATGAGTTACGTGGTTCAGCTCTAAGGCCTACATCCACGGGTTGGGTGTTTCACTATGTATAAGATGTAATACAAGAATAGTCGAAATGACTTTGAGATATAAGATAGGTCTGCGTAACAGATGGGGGCATCACTTACTCTTCCTATCTCTCTCTCTTCTCTCTCCTATTCTCCTCTAATGCTGAATTTTCCGTCCCCTTCTCAGTTGGGAGATGGGGGTATTTATAGGGATAACACATGGGGTCCACTTCTAAGATCCGTTGTGATCTTATCTCCTTGTGCTTTGTGCCAATTACGCGGACCTTTTCGTATCTTCAGGTTACTCCGCTTAATCTCCTTGGTTGCGTAGTGTAGTTTGCATCCCTTCCATGGTTTGATCGACTCGTGTACTGCATGTAGGTAATTAATGCGGGCAGTTGGGTTGTTCGTCTGCGCCAGGCAACTGTCCTCTGCCCATGTATTGTGTTTCTCAGTTGGGTTAACCCCAACCGTTGATCTTGGATCTTCATAGAGATGAGGTAAAGTGGCTCTTGGGTGTTTTCTAGTACTTCGCAGGGGTGTGATGTTTCCGTGCCCCTTGATCCTCGTCTGTTATATGTGTTGGAGGATATTCTTATCTTGATAAGGAAATCTTCTCGGGTGTTTACACGAGGCATCGTATTTTGATTCTCTTCGAACGTATGTCCTCCACGTGTGGCTTTGTTGACACGTGGCGGAAGGTGAAATATGTACATACACATAGTGAAACACCCAACCCGTGGATGTAGGCCTTAGAGCTGAACCACGTAACTCATCGTCTCATTTACATTCATGCTTTATACTTATATGTACGTAACCATCAATAGCATATCTAGAATGATTATATATTTTGTATCCCAATCACCATTCCTCCTCTTATACGACTATAGGGTGATGATTGTGCGTGATGAGACGAGGAAGAGTCTTCAGACTCTGAGTCTATGATTCACATCATTTATATTACCTGCCATATGTGCGGTTTATATAGCTCAATATAGTTAATCCGTGCCCCTTGGTTGTGAACACGTAGATGATACATATCTTTGCGTTCACACTATGTATAAGATGTAATACAAGAATAGTCGAAATGACTTTGAGATATAAGATAGGTATGCATAACAGATGGGAGCATCACTTACTGTTCCTATCTCTCTCTCTTCTATCTCATGTTCTCCTCTAATGTTGAATTGTCCGTCCCTTTGTCATTTGGGAGAAGGGGGTATTTATAGGGAAAACACATGGGGTCCACTTCTAAGACCCGTTGTGATCTTATATCCTTGTGCTTTGTGCCAATTACGCGGACCTTTTCGTATCTTCAGGTTACTCCGTGTAATCTCCTTGGTTGCGCAGTTTAGTCTGCGGCCCTTCCATGGTTTGATCGACGCGTGTACTGCATGTAGGTAATTAATGCGGGTAGTTGGGCTGTTCGTATGAGCCAGACAACTGTCCTCTGCCCCTGTCTTGTCTTTGTCAGTTGGGTTAACCCCAGCCGTTGATCTTGGATCTTCATAGAGATGAGGTAAAGTGGCTCTTAGGTTTTTTCTAGTGCTTCGCAGGGGTGTGATGCTTCCGTGCCCCTTGATCCTCGTCCGTTGGATGTGTTGGAGGATATTCTTATCTTGATAAGGAAAGCTTCTCGGGTGTTTACATGAGCATCGTATTTTGATGCTCTTGAACGTATGTCTGTAGAGGCGAGAATATCGCAAGATGTTGGGTTACGAATATAACAACAAAGACAGAAGAAAAGCGTCGCAAGATAATGCGATAATAAAAGAGCACGGGAGAAGTGTGATGGGTTTGCGAACGTAGAATAAAATTACGAATATAGGTTGCGATGCTTCGCAAGCTACTTACAGTTGTACAATTTTCACTATAAATAGTAGTTCAAATGCAAGATTAGAGAGGTTCTTTTGGTGAGTGTTAGAAAAGGTCTTAGGAGAGAGAACAGAGAAAGTTTTAGCTATTCTAATTAAGTTCCATTAACACTTTTCTTTGTAATCAATTGAGAATATTAATCAAAAGTGTCATTTTTAATCAAGAACTTCTCATAGTTTTCATAAATTCTACTGAGGGTGTAGTTGTAAGATTTCTTGCAACTACATAATTGGCGCTAGAAGGAGGGGAAAAAACTAGAAGCTTGTTTTAGCAGAAATTTGAAGAAGTTGCGGAAATCTAAAGATTAGATAAAGCCAGTGGATAAAGATTGTAAATGAAGAGAAGGTAACGTGATCATCAAGATGTTCTGAAAGTGTGATCTGTAAGAAATATTGAAGAAATCTGTGAAGGAAGAAAGAGATAATTAGAGAATTTTGCATCAAAGAAATGGCTATAAGAAGAAATATATCAGAACCATTGACTGCAGTAAGAAGAAGTGTAAGACTCGCAGGTGGAGAAGCGAACATAACTGGAGAACCTAGCAGGAGAAGGAGTAATCAAATAAATCAAACTCAACAAACAGTAACACAAAGGAGAGCAATGGATCATGATCGAGTGAGTGTACACACTTGGAGAACTGATACACCAGCAGAAACATATGGAGAACCGCAAATCATAGAAAATGGGAGATTAATGGGAGGAACAATTCATGAAAGAGAAATGGAGGCATTGGAAACATTGAGACAAGAAATTCAAGAAGAACGAAGCTTTGAAGCTGAAGAACGTGCAAATCTGACGAGACAGAACCATGAATTGAGGAGGGAAAATGAGATGTTACAAAGAAGGAGATCACAAAGTACTGCGAGATCAAATGTTAGACCAGAGAGAGGAGAACAAAATTCACCAACAATCAATAGTGAAAGTGCTATACAAGGACAAGCACAAAATCATATTGGAAGGAATCAAGAGAATCGCTTCATTTTAATACCAAATAACGAGCAAAATATGGATAATTTACGAACAGAACCATTTCCAAGGGAAAATAACCGGAATGGCGGAGGAAATCGAGAGGAAGAGCAGCAACTTATGGGAGAAATTGAGAGGCAACATACAGAACGAACACGTTTAACTCGAGAACGAGAAAGATTGCAGATGGAAATGGAAGAATTAGAACTACAACAAGCGTTGCATCAAAACAATTACGAGGATAGAGAAAGAAGACATGAACAGGCTCGCAACAACCAAAATCTTGAGTATGATAGAATTCAGAGGAGAGTTGGAAATCAACAAACAGAAATAGTAAGGAATGGACCAAATCCTCAAATCAGAATTCAGGCGAATCAAGGAGAGGTAAATCGCAGAAGAAGGAGAAATGAAGAAGAAGAAATTCCTGACATTCATATGAGAATGATGAGGAGAACAGAAATAGAAGAACAAGAATTCCAAGATGCTTTGCAACAAAAAAATTGTGACAATATGGAAAGAAGATATTTGCAAAATTGTGCAAATGGAAACATTAATGAAGAATATGATAGAATGCGAAGGATCGCAAGATAAGAAATGCAAGAACGTAGAAGAAGAGAGGTTGCGTTGAAGAGGCCGATGGATGAAAATTCTGAGGCAAATGAACGGATTTTTCGAGAATTAGCTGAAATGAGAGGAATGATAAACAATAGAGGAGGAGGAGATAGAAGGCAATTAGATGAAGCAATAGAAGAAGCTGCGAAGACTCCTTTTTCTAGAGAAGTGCAATTAGGAGGATTCCACCAAAATGTAATCTGCCTACATTAACCAGCATATTTGATGGAACTTCATGTGCTATTCAACACATTAAAGCATATATAAGATGCATGTTGCAATGGGAGAATCATGATGATGTGTTAAGCAAGTACTTCGCATCAAGCTTAACAGGAGAAGCTCTAAAATGGTTCGAGGGACTCCCAAAGAACACTATTACATCATTTAATCATCTACAAGTCACTTTCTTAGGAGCATATATCACAAATCATTCCTCACGACTTGGTATTGAAGATGTTTTTGGTTTAAAACAAAGAATTGGAGAAAGCTTGAAGCATTTGGTAAGAAGATGGAAAACTATGTGCAGTGATATGGCAGGGCGTGTGGATGAGAGATACCTGATTTTGTCTTTCATAAATGCGATGTTCGCAACTGAACAATTATATGTTCAAATCTTCAGAATAAAGAATTCCATTATGATGACAGAGTTGCGAGAATTGCAAGAAGAATACATTACATTGGAGGAAAAGCAAAACAACATGGAGTCATATCCAGTGACAAACACCAACACTCAAGATACAGGAGCAAACTTACTTCCCAAAATAATTAACGTCGTAGCAGGTACTTCGCAGACATCCTCGCAAACATCTTCGCAGATATCAGAAGAGAAGAAAATTGACAATGGTCAACCAAAAATGGTAGCAATGGGAAGTAAGGATCAAGAAGAGTATGATAGAGAAAGGAATTTCTATAGCCGAGGAGGAAATAATCAGATCCCCAGATTAGATCAGCAACAGGAAAATTATGGAGGACAAAGGTGATGCGTGTCATAACCACAACAAATTAATTATTATTTTACTACCTAATTAACAAGTAATATAGGGTAGTCAAGATCGATCCCACGAGGAGCAAGAGGTTTTAGTTGTCTTATAATGTCACAAAAGGGGGGTTTTGGTTTTATATTAAGAGCAAAAGAAAGTAAATAAATAAACAAACAAAGCAATTAAAAGGATAAAGGAAATCAATAAGAGAGATTAGATCAAGGAATCCTTCTTCGTTGCAAAACAATGATTCAAATTATGTTCTTTTCCACTTCTTATTAGTCACAGATTATCACCAACCGTAGGATAGCATGTTTGCTTAGCTAACCCCAAAATTCCTTATTTCACTGAGTAACAGGTTAAGCAGTTATCAGATTCTATTCAAAAGAACCACCTTGAGGTTCGCTTACAAGATGTAATTCCCCGAACGCATTAAGATTTATGAATTTAGGTGTAGTACTAGTAGTTAGACTCGGTTCGCTTGGTCCACTTTCTAGCGTTGTTTTCACACACAATTGCTCCACGGAATCCCTCCGCAAGGTCTCGTGTTTTCTACTTATGTAAATAGTCAAGAAACGATTACTTATCCCCTAACTTTCACTAGCTATAGATCGAATTAACAAATCAATTTAGTTGCGCACCTAAACAATCTATCACTCAATCATGAATGTATAAACATTCCAATTAGTAAAAACAAACGATAATCATGTGAAAATTCAAAGTAGATTTGAAACAAAACTCAAAACATGCTAAGAACTAGGAATTCGTCCTCAATCAATTTAGTTACTCATGTTAAAGAGTTCACACAAAGAATAAAGAAAAGAAAAGTGTTGTGTGTGTAGAGAGGTGTGCAAAAGATTATGCCAAGATATGTGTAAGTGTGGAAGTTCTTCTCTATTTATAGGCTTCAATGCTCTCCAAATCTTCCAAGGAATAGAATCTCTTTCCTTTAGCAATTCAATTTCCAAGTCCAAGCCTTTCTCAATTCTTCCATCTCCTCTTTCCAAATCCAAGCCCAATTCGCCATCTAATTCCAAATCAAAGTCTTCACATCCCATGAGATAAATTCACATAAAAATCTGCAACTTTTGGCTCGCCGGAAAACTGGTGCAACGCCGGAATTTGGCCGGAATCCGTCACCGCCGATCACCTGAAAATTCTGTCCGTCGAGGAAATATTCCGTCCAAGATTCCGTTACAGTTAGGTCAAACTAACGGTCATATGTTAGTCAGTCGGGTCAAAGGAAGAAGCAGTCAGCTCAATCAGCTGACTTAGTCTGAATCGTCTTAATCATTGAGCTGGATCGGTCATCGAGTTGACTCGCCGGAATAGAAAACCGGCCGAGTTCCATTCAATTACATGGCTTTCCCAGGCCAAATTCCGGCCGTTCTATAGTCTTCAATCCTGTGACAATCCTAACATTCATCTAACATTCATTCATTTTCATCACTTCCTGTGTAGCAGTAGCACCAGCAACTGATTCAATGTTGCAGCTGCAACATCATTTCATTCATAGCTCCAACTCATTGCAGTGAATAGCCCTGCACTCCATTGCAGCTGCAGCTTCATTCTCCATAATCATGTAATTCTGTAACTCCACTTCACCTCAGGCCATCTCATTCACTCCAGCTATTGCAACAGTTTCAACATTCCATTATTGCCATCTTCTACTCAACTGATTCGAGAACACCCCATTTTCTCTCAACAACATGACACTATCTTCCCTGGTTCACATCATCACAAACCCATCTATAATTTCTTACCCAGTTTAACATTCATCCTCAATTCGAACGGCAACAGCTTCCATTTCAACCACCAACACATTAACCACATCAGATTAAATATCTCGTTCATCTCCTCTGAATTGCAGCGCCAATCAACCATATCACAGCAGCATCATTCATAGACGCAAACCCATTAAATCTCTTAACAGAAATCCAAACAGCGTCAAGAACCCAGGCTCCATTTCAATCTCGAACCCTAATTTCAATTAATTCCATTCTCCAAACCAAACCCCATCCTGTTTTGTTCTTTAATTTCAGTTATCAAACTCCATTTATCCTCCACAGCAAGACCCAATTTCACCGATTTCAACTAAAAACCCATTTAATTCACGGTACCACCTTCATCAGTTCTTCAACAGCGATACAAACAACAACTCTCGATTCATCATCTCTCAAACTCCATATACAGACCCATCTCTGTTCTTCTTTGATTGAGTCAACAGTTTCAAATCAATTTCTCGATCTGTTTCTTGATTATAAAAGCAGCAACTGCGCTGCTTCTCTTCGTTTCTCAATTTCAGGGAAATGGGGTGGATGAAAGAAAATGATTGATAGAAGACTACTTTTCTCGATTTAGGGTTGGGGTTGATGAGTACACCCCAGGATATTTACACCCACTCATGATTGATAAGGGTTACCTCTAATGACAGCCCCTTAATTGATTCTGGGTGTATTTAGCATTTTCCTTCAAACAAGACTGGCTATCCCTTAACCTTATCTGGGCTCCAAATAGTGTTCTCCCATGAAATGACAATCTTGCCCTTTTGGCTCAATTTGGGTGATTTCTTCTTCTATTTCTCCGTGTGACTCCAGAGTACCTAATAACTCAAAAACACGCGTAAAATACATAATTTACAAGAAAAATAGCAAAGAAAGCATAAACTCTATAGATAGTAAATATGGTGTATTCTACACCTATCAAAAGGCAGAATTATTTTGGACAAGGGAATCACAGACAAAGCTATAACAATGGACAAGGAGGTCAAAGAATGACAAGAGAAGAGATAAAGGTGCCACCTTTGAATACAAGCGTAGAAAAGATATGGCAGGCAATCATCTTGATGGAAAATATACCAACACCATGGAATATGATAAAGGAACCACCAATGGGTTCAAGAAGTCATGAATTTTGCTCATATCATCACTTTCATGGGCATTCTACAAATAATTGTAATAATATCAAAAGGATTATCTTGTGAATGATTGATCAAGGAAAACTAGGCCACTTCTTACTCAAGCAAGCACCTTCGCAGCAATTACCGCAGGCTCCAGTGATAACTCGCATGGTGAATACAATACAAGAAAAGGGAAAGGAAATATTACACGTAGAAGTGGGATCAAAAGCAAGGAATATTTTCTGCAATTCTATTGTTCACTCATATAAAGCTATAGAAGATTTTCATGATAATGTGTTAAGCAGAGTATATGCGAGAGATGGTGAAGGAAGGGAAATCATGAACATAGCAAAAATTTCACGACTTGAAGATTGGCAAAAGCGTGAAATTTCTTTTGAAGCCACAGAAATTCCAGAAGGTTGTGAAATACATGATAATCCATTGGTAGTAAGATTGGAAATTAGTTTGGATATGGGAGATAGCGAAGATGATACAGACGGAGAAGCGTTTGGTCTTAATAGAATTTTAATTGATACAGGAAGTTCTGTCAATATTCTCTTCTATCCTGCTTACAAAACCATGGGGGGAAAAGACGCAGATCTGATACCTTCTACCTATAGAATTTATGGCTTCAATGGAACTGCTAATAAACCTAAAGGAGAAATAAGCATGCGAATTCCCTTAAGTGGAATGCGAACTGAAATTCTGTTTTGAGTTGTTGATGTCGAATCACCATACAATGCTCTGATAGGGAGACCTTGGCTTCATGGGATTCTAGGAGTGGCTTCAACTCTTCATCAATGCATAAAATTTCCTCATCCAAAGGGTATTGGAGTTATCAAGGGTGATTGGGCAGAAGGGAAGAAATGTTACGATACAGAAGTAGAAGTTTGCGAAGGAAAAGTTGTTGAAAAAGAAAGTTGGAGAAAAAGAGCAAAAGCCGCGAAAAGAAGCGAAAATTTAATGGCTGAGGACTAAAGCATAAAGGAGCAAAGGGTAATGAAACAAAAAGGTAATCAATAACAAAATGTATTTTCAAAAAGAAAATGAAATGAAGTATTTCGCAACATGAAAAATTTGTGATGAACTTTTACGAATAAAACAATTTATTGCAAACAAAAGACCGCAAACTGTGATCACCTTTCAAAAAAGAAAGGAAGCCGCAGAAATTTTACACATGTAAACCTTTATGGCGTACACCCTAGTTCGCGAAGAAACATTTCGCAAGAGGCAAAGTCCTAAAGTACGTCATTTAAGGGGGTACCTATAATCATGGCTCTGGGAAAATGGAACACCACCACAGAACCTGAGTACATGATCATTATGGGGTACATAACCCAATAACGGGGTACCTATTCGGGTTAGACAATTTGGATTCTCAACCTAATCTTGTGATGTAACATGATTGAGGTTGGGAGACTAAGGCATACTGTCTTTCCCAAGAAGTGCAGAAAACGATCAAGGCGCCGAGGTACACGGTTGAGTCAAGAGTGTCGGGTGGGTTTGAAGCACATCTGCCATTCTTGACAAGTCTTGGAAAATGATGCACTTGGCCCAAAGATACCCCATAGGGTGCAACCTCGTCACTATAAGCCCTATAGGAAAAAAGGATAAGAGGTTGCGAACAAAAACTGGTTGTTTGCAGAACCGGATGGGAAGATCTAACCTTGTATGGTCGATGTACACTTCCTTGAAGGGGAAACCAAGGGGAAGATAAAGGGTAGCACCCTCCATTATGGAGATGATACGTTCTATAAGACGCAAATGTCATGAGGCTTTATGTTCGCAAGAACATTAAGGCTTGTCATATTTGTGCAACAATCATCTTTCTGCGAGTAAAAAAAAAAAATATATATATATATATATATATACATATACTCACAGAATTGAATACAAAGAAGTTAAGATGAGATCAATGGGTTGTTACATGAAAGTGTGATAACGTCCTGCGATTTCATCGCAAGACGATAATGTCACGAGGCTGTATATTCGCAAGAGTATTCAGACTTGTCATATTATTGCAACCACAAAAATATTGTTAAGATAAAGTCAAGGGGTTGAGGCATGCGAATGCACCAACGTCCTGCGACTTTATCGCAAAAGAGGTGGCAAAGTAAGACCTTTACTTAGGAAGGCATAATAAGACCACAGAAATTAATGAAAACAATTCTATCAACATCATTGGAGATACTTCATATTCTTAAAAAATAATATATATCAAGAATTCCTACCAAATGAGGCAGTTTTATTCGCAATACTTCTCACATTTCATACAAATTAAATTTTACGAGGATGAAAATACTTCTCATATTTCTTCAAGGATTGAATACTTCTTATACTTCTTCAAGGATATTTCATACTTCTTATACTTATTCAAGGATGTTTCATACTTCTTCAAGGATGTTTCATACTTCTTATACTTTTTCGGGGATGATTCATAATTCTTCAAGGAGGTTTTATATTCCTTATACTTCAAGGGGGAGATTTCTTATTTACTTCGCAACAACCTGAAACTTTGCAACATAAACTGAGGAAGATATTCTAATACTTACAACAACAATTGATCATTTGAAGAGCAATAATAAGGGGAAAAGGAATACTAAGCTAGGTCTTCAAAGTATATTATTCCTCTTCAAATGATTAAATTATGCAAATAAGGAAAGTATTCAATTAAAGAAATATCAACTCATCACCACAAAATCAAGATATTGATACTAGTAAAGTTGCGAAAAGAAAATTGTCAAGAAAGAAGAAAATATTGTACTCAAGAAGACAATACGAAAAGAACTGAAGAAAATATACAGAAAGGAATAAGGCTACTTTGCGGGAGATCCATCCTCATCAAAATCATCTTCTCTTTCTTCTTCGGAAATTTCATCTTCTGCTTCACTATCAGAGATCTCCAAATAGGGGTTATCATCAGGGATTTCTTCAGAAAGGAGCGTCTGGTATTTACTGAGAGGAATTTGATTGTCCTCACAAATCTTGCGAGTCATCTTAGCTCGGAAGCGTTTGATACTTAAGATATGGTTGTTCTGAGAGATTTGATGTTGAGACTTTAAATCAGAAATCTTCCGATTACGTCCAGAAAGAATAACCTCCAAATCGTCAATCCTCTTTGTATAATTTTCTTCAGCATTCGCAAAGAGAAAGGATAAATAATAAATAAGAGAATAAGGAGAAAAGGAAGAAATTAAGGAAGTGATTAGCAAATTGAGGAATCAAAGTGATCAAGACTTGCGAACTTACCATGTAGTTGCTTAACTTCAAGCTCAGTTGATTATTCTTCTCAAGAAGAAAGAACTCCCGATGCGATACTCGCAGATTGCACGTTACCCTCGCATTGGGATTTTAATTGTGCATTATCAATATTCAAATCCTCTACTTTCTGAAGAAGTTTTACATTCTGAGCCTCCAATTTTATACAACGATTTAAAGTTTTCTGCTCAGCAATTGTATGACGTCTTTCCCAATCAGAAGCAACTGCACATCTAACCCTCCTAACCTGAGCAAATAAAAAGAATTATAAATCAATGAAGTAAGGGAAATAAACAAGGAATAGAAGAGAAACTTACCATGCTTCCCAAAGAGTATAATGAAAAAGGAGAGATGAATCTTGAAATTCCATTGAGGGAATTATTGTTGATTACGGTAGGGACTTTGCAAGCCTTCGCAATATGTCTATGAGCACTCATAGCAGAGGAGTTTCCACGAGAAAAATTGAGAAAAACCTCAGACAATTGATTCATTGAAGACGCAAGAGTTTATACATTACCATAATCTTCATGTTCTTCATCATCATCATTCCTCCTATCAGAAATAGTATCAGAGTTAGAACTATCATCTTCATCATTTTAATCTTCGTTAACATCCTTGCTAGAGGAGATCACATTGGAATAAGCACTGGGTGGGAGTCTCTTCCTCTTCTTCGCAGAGACATTATCCTCAAGTTTCCCTTTTTATTTGCGAAGAACATCTACTTTATCACCAGAAGTCTTGTTATTCCTCGTAGAAGAACGAAGTGTTCTTTGTCTCGAAGTTAGCACTTCAGAAGAAGTTGGGTTCTTACTCACAATAGTCCCAGGGAAGTCAGGAAGAACCTGCAAATTCAAATAAGGATAAGAAACAGAGGCAACAATATATTGTTTAAGATACGTATAAGAATGTTTCTTACCTCATCTGAAAATAGGTTGAAAGCTTCGCGAGTACTGGATTTCCCAGTTTTAAGATAACTTTCCTTAAGATCATTCACCTGGCAAATATTTCAAAAGGATTAATAAAAGAAGAAAAATAACAAGAAGATAAGGAAATGGAAATACATACATCTTTATCTCTAGTAGGCCAAGCAAAGACCCAAGGTTGGTAGTTACGATCTTGAAGGTTCGCAGGAATATCTACTATCCCAGAGATGTAAGAACCTGATAGTGCTAGAGGATAATTGTACCAATCTTCATCATGAGAGCGGCGAGGGGTTTGATTATTTCCAGAAGCATAATCAATATCATGCATAAGGAGATCAGCTTCGCAACATCGAGATACGATGAAGACGAACACCCCAACGCTTATCTTCCCTCTTCGCAGGAATTAATGTATAATTTTTAAAGAAATTCTCGACCGTATAATCTGCAGCAGTAATTTCTACATCTCTAAATCCAGGTTTCCTAAGGTCAGTTGGATATAAAGATTGTCCAGTAGCAGCACGGTTTGCGAATTCAACCAGAAGGCGAATGCAATCCCCAATTAATTGATAAATAGCTCGTGAAAAATCTGGGTGGGAAATAATCTCGTAGAATAAAGGAAGATTGACATCATAAAGAGGAAGACCTGCGAGGATTTGACCTCGTGAGACTAAAATTTTCCGATCATCCCAATGAAGATCAGTGAAGAGTTCCATACAGAGAGAGGATTTATTGTTGTGGCCATCAATCTCAGAAAGAACAAGATCTCTATCAGCAAGCTCTGCATTAAGTTGATCCACAGTCTTCTTTTTCGGAGCCATTAGATGAAGGATAGAAAACTGAGAAAAAAGAAATAAAAGAAGAAAGAAGGAAGAAGTTGCAGAAGCAGATGTGATGGAGAAGATGAAAAAATATAAAAGAATAAAAAGAGGAATTAAAAATATTATTTATAAAGAAAGGAGTTTGATAAAGATAGAAATTCATCAATGCGATTAAACGTGAACGGTTGAGAAGGGAGGTTACGAAAAAACGTGTCGAAGATTTGATGAAAGAGAAAAAACGTGTTGCGAATATAACTGGAGATGATATCTGTATTAAATTTGCGAGAATAACAATTCTCATGACATTTCTTCTTCGCATAAATGACATGAGAAGAGGCAAGATGTAGGGGAAGAATATCGCAAGATGTTGGGTTACGAATATAACAACAAAGACAGAAGAAAAGCGTCGCAAGATAATGCGATAATAAAAGAGCACGGGAGAAGTGTGATGGGTTTGCGAACGTATAATAAAATTATGAATATAGGTTGCGATGCTTCGCAAGCTACTTACAGTTGTACAATTTTCACTATAAATGGTAGTTCAAATGCAAGATTAGAGAGGTTCTTTTGGTGAGTGTTAGAAAAGGTCTTAGGAGAGAGAATAGAGAAAGTTGTATCTATTCTAAGTTCCATTAACACTTTTCTTTGTAATAAATTGAGAATATTAATCAAAAGTGTCATTTTTAATCAATAACTTCTCATAGTTTTCATAAATTCTACTAAGGGTGTAGTTGTAAGATTTCTTGCAACTATATGTCCTCCACGTGTGGATTTGTTGACACGTGGCAGAAGATGAAATATGTACATACACATAGTGAAACACCCAACCCGTGGATGTAGGCCTTAGAGCTGAACCACGTAACTCATCGTCTCATTTACATTCATGCTTTACACTTATATGTACGTAACCATCAATAACATATCTAGAATGATTATATATTTTGTATCCCAATCACCATTTCTCCTCTTATACGACTATAGAGTTATGATTGTGCGTGATGAGACGAGGAAGAGTCTTCAGAATCTGAGTCTATGATTCACATCATTTATATTACCTACCATATGCGCGGTTTATATAGCTCAGTATAGTTAATCCGCGTCCCTTGGTTGTGAACACGTAGATGATACATATCTTTGCGTTCACACTCTACGCGGCTTCTCTTTTTTTTGTTCAATTCTTACCAAACTTGATAGGTACGAATCCTACAAGGATATATATGCTCCAAACAACTCATAACTTCCATATAAAACCATAGAACGGAGAAAATATCTCGTCCCATATTTTGTGCAAACTTGGTGGTTCACTCCTATTTTTACGAATCTGGGAAGCGTACAATCCCTATTTCATATCCATCAGCTAATCCCAAGAAAGTCTCTTACTAAATCTCGATGAAAATCTTGGCTGAAAATCTCGCAGAACAAAAGCAACTTTCCCCGCCAAAATATTCTTAAGCCACGAAGAAAGGTTGCCCCCTATCGTCGATGGGGTGCGAATAACACTTAGGGTGTCCTGGTGTAAATAACAAGTATATTCCACTTAGTAATTGAGTGCCCCTTATTTAAAATCAAAGTCCGAATAGTAGGTGTCCTCACAGGTGCAACTTTTCGAGCCAATTTCGCTAGCAAAAGCTTATTTTCCCAAATACACCTACAAAAACATAAAATAATCAAATTAATACAAAATCGAGCACTATCAATATATACAATTGAGATCAAAATAATCAAATGAGTCTATCAAAAGAGGACTTACAAAGTAATGATGTCGACATTCTTTGAACATGTGTTGTAACACTTATCTTTTATTGTTCAAAGATATTCCTTAATAGCTAAAGGAAAATTCTGGATAGAAATATAAGTTGAGAATCTTTTAATTAAAGTTCTTAATTTTATTTTTGGAAAATTAAAAATGGTAATGTGCATTTACTAATTGGATATTTTCTAAGATATTTTCGGTCAATGTTTGGACAAAGCATTTCCGGGAATTATGAAACCGAATCGAATATATTGCATATCTTGAGAATATTTTTTGGTTTTGAAAATTATTTGGTGTCCAAACTTCCTTGGTCTATAAATACCAAAGTTGGCATTTCTAGCAAACTAATCCTCGATCTTGCAAAACTACCTAGTTGTGTTGTTCTTTGTGGAACCGCCTATTCGGGAGGAAAGAAAGTAACCTAATTACGCGAAATCTCTTACGACCGTTCAGTTTAAATACTTCTTTGGGATTGAGAAGCTCTATTAGTACCGTTGGTAGGAAACTAGATAATTGCGGTTTATTATTAGTTTTTCAATTGATTTGATTGACTAACGGTTGTTGAAATTTGATTGCACCTAGTTTGTTTATGCTTGAGAATCTTCTCTTATGATATAAGATTCACTCAAACTAGATCGAAGTTTCGACGAGGATATTTAGACTGTTTGTAGATCTAAATACATCTTGTGATAATCCATTGTTAACATACTCCGTTATATGCGTGATTGATCACAAGAGATTCAAGTTGATTGTGTGCAGGTGTTTATTGAAGATCTAAGAAGATTTAAAGAGAAAGAAGACTTTGAAGATTTCTGGTTTGGGTTCATAATCTTTGGTGTGCATAATACTTATTTCGGTTAAAGAGGATCCAACTATAATCAGTGTATCCTTTTGGTAGATTGGATTGATTAGTTGAGTAGATCGGTACATATATGATTCTTTGTGATTCAAAGTATTGATTGCAAAATCTAGACGATTACTTCGGTAATTATTAGTAGATAGATCTAAGGACCCGACATAGGAGTTTATTGAGATAAACGGAAGAGACTTTTATCGAACTCACATCACTTGGTTGAAAAGAGTTGATACCAAACATATTTGTTATTCCTTTACTGTTTGTAATATGAACCAAAGGAATTGTTCCAAGTACGTGACTTATTCATAAGTTGGAGGCATGGGAATACAGACGGAACTAGGTGAATTATAGGTTTAGTTGCTTGGTCTCAACTATACGAAGTTGGTTTGATTTTGTATAGTGGCTTAATCCCGAGAGTATTCAATTCTAGATAAGGTCCCGAGGTTTTTCTGCATTTGCGGTTTCCTCGTTAACAAAATATTTATGTGCCATTTACTTTATATTTTCGTATTATAATTAAAGTAAATTGTATTTTGTACGTTAACAAGGCACTTGATATCAATCCTACACGTTTCGGTCATTACCGTACCTTTATCAAGTGAACACTTTATTGTTGTATTGTATTGATTCACATCCATAGACGATCACACAAAGTGTATATCATTTCTCCACTTGTATGATATAATTATTCACGTGTTAGGCCGGTCCGGACTAACCCTATTTCAAGTGGACACTGTTTTGAAATATTCCTTGAGTGATTGTTGCTCCAAGAGGTTTATACACAGTGGGTCTTGTATAGGTTGTGATCAAAATTTTAAGATTGAGGTATATTTGGGTACCCTCGTATTTTCACCGGGTATATATACAAAGTTGTAAAGGACAATGTTACCTTTCTAAATAACCATCAGGTGATCGTTTTGGATTATTATTGTGAAATCTAGAGTCCCGGAAACTTGACCATGTGTGTTGTGTTGAATTTTTAGTTGTTAGTCAAGTGTTTGTAGAAATGACTGAGTCAAATCAGTTAAGTTAGTGAGTCAAACCTAGTTAGTCGTGTTAACTCGGTGAATTAGATTGGCCGACTTAGTACTCAGACCGAGTCAACTGGGTGGGTATGAACCGGCTTAATGGATCAGGTTGTGGGTTAACCTGTGGGTTAGATCAATGGGCTTGGACTTAGGGCTAAGAACCTTATTTTGAGTTTTTGGACCCTTTCTGGTCCGAATTAGCTTTTGGTTCCTTTTGCAAAGTTGTCGGGTTTTTCAAAGGATTTCCGATGACACCCAATTTGATCTCATTCGGATAAGTGTATATCATTTTATGCCTAGCACACTTAATACGAGGTTATGGAACTATTAATAGAACTAAAACCATTAGTTATTTCACTTAGCCTATAATTAGAGAATTGTATGAAATTATGTTATGAGCCTTGTGTGGGCATTTTGGATAAACTCTTAGAATGCTTGTATGATTAACAATTGATCTTTATTAACAACGATCGATTCATACAACAAACTAGTAGATTGTTGATCTCGAGGTAGGCATTGCTTGTCACCAAATCAGGTGGGAACTTGTAATCATTAAGTTAATTTTTTTTTCATATACGAGCATGATGCGTTTTTTAATATTTGAGAGCATGTGTGCTTGTACTACGAAGTGTGTTCATAGTATGAGTCATGTGGTTTCCCCGCAAGGAGTGTCTGTGATTCCCCACAACTTCTTGCTAATTTTAGTAGGGCAGTGCTACGCTGTTTGACTATTATTTAGTAGTCTGGTTTTACCCCAGTTGAATAATATTATATTTTATTGTCTGGAGATAGTAGTACGGATTTACCTTGGTTGAATATTACTTAGTCGGCCTTACCCCGATTGAATATTATATATATTATCTTATTTTGGGGAAATCATTTGTGTGCATATTATTTTTGTTTGTTTAACTATCTGGTCTTGATGGTAAGAACTGTGGTGCGTAATAGTGATTACTTGAATGTCATATGTTTCCATTGGGAACCCCTTTAGGATGATGTGCTCACTTCTTCCCACCTCAGTTTCAGTAATCAGAAGCAATTGAGCACTCGAAGATATTCTGTTTTGTAGTGTAGAGTTTTATCAAACCCAGTGATGTTGTGTATCTTTTACTATATGTATTCTTTCTTATTTTGTAAATAACACATTAATATATTCTTTGAACTCGAAAGACTTTCATTTATATAATAATTGTTAAAGCACTGCTCGGTCACGCTCGCATGCGTTGTTATCTCGAGCATGTTTGTCAATGTTAGTGATCAATACTATAAGTCTTGATTTCTAATCTCTTATAACTAAGTCTCGGACTAGGATAGTAAGTGTGGTTGATCTCAAGGACTTCATGGAGATTCATCATACAAGTAGAATAACTACTCAAGGAACCGGTGGAACTTCTCGACAAAAAGGTATGTAAAGACTTGAACTTATCTATCACTCAAAAGTCTATCTATTCTATCTCCTACTCTTTGAGACAAAAGTCTTATGCTATATATATATATATATACTAGATCATACACATTTGTTATTTAGAGCCGAGTATACCTCACATATCTATGTCTCGAAATATGAGTTGATAAGATTTTCACTTCACCAAGTTTATCTTCAACTAGTGACAAAAGTCATGATAAGTTTCAATCACTTTGAAAATTGCTCAGACGAAAAATGGTTTGTGAATAACGGCTATATAACGTCTTCTGAGAATCTTTCAATGATTGGAATGACAGTTTAGATTACATAACCATGGATTCCTTGAACCGAACTTTTAAAACTTTGTTAATCAAGAGAACCGGAAGATGGCAAGTTTCCAAGTCCGTGAACTCAATAAGCGAGCAGTCGAAATTCTCAAACCCGAGAATTTCTGTTGGAGTTGACAAACTACTTGCGTGAGCCAAGTCCGTGAACCCAGTCCGCGAACCGGAAAAGTTCTCATCCCGATAATTTCTGTTGGAGTTTGTAAACTCTATCTGGTACCTTAAGTCCACGAACCTATTCTTCTAACTTGAGAAGGTTATATATCTAAAGATGATTTCTGAACTTAATCTTAAAAGATTAAGGAATGCTTTTGCAAACCGTGGCTATTAAAGTTCATGAACCGATTCATGTGGATCGAATCATCTTTGATTCAATTTTGTCTTGTGTAATTACATAAGATCTCATATAAATTGAACAACTCTCTAACTAGTTCATTTGAGTCACTTGAACTAGTTATGGTGAAGAAGAACATGGTTGATATGAAATGCTCAAATAGCTAACCTTTTGGTTGACTATTGTTGAACCAACATTGTACACGTTTGGGTGTGGTTAACAAAACTAGAGGCATGCATTTCATTTGTGTATGACAAGATAAGTTTTCGATCTAACGGTTGAGAAATATTAGCTTGGATCTAAATCAGGGTTTCATCTAACTATGAATATTGATTTCTTTGTAACTAAGGAAAACCCATGATTTGAAAGACTATATAAGGGGACATCTAGAAACTCTGCAAAACTAATCCCCACACTTTCGTGTGATGCTAGTTTGCGTGCTAGAGTCGGTTCTCCTTTAACCTTTTTTTTTTCTAAAACCAAGTTAACGACTTCAAGACTTTGTAAGGACCCTCAAACTTGTCAACGCTATGAGACCTGTCAAGAGACGTTTATCCACTAATAACTCAATTAGTTTATATAGATATAAACTATAAGAAAATAATCCATCAATAATTTAGTAACAAAATTAGTATAGTCAGATAGATCTCGAAAAGTTAGCCAAAATGGACTGCTTGAACGTGTCATGCAGATACCAGATGAAGAAGTTTTATCAAATGGAAAATTTCAGATCTTATCCTTGTGACTGCCCTTATCCAGGACGCTGGGTGTCTCACTGATTTTGGTCGACCTTATCCCCAATGCCACCGAGAAGAATTCATTTTTCTTTTTTTCTTCTCTTCTTTCTTCTTGTCATGATCTTCTTCTCTGTTCCTCTTCCCTGCTAAATTTATGTGAGCTTCGATTGATAAAATCATTTGATGTTGTAATACTTTTGATGGTGGATTTTAGTTCAGGGCTAAAATTCTAAAACCAAATTCATACGCTGACATCCTGTACAGGATAAAGCCAATTTAATGGGCTGACATCCTGCAGAGGATAAAACCATTCAAAGTGACGAATACTTTTCACTTTATGAATTCACTAGAGCATGTGCAACCATCCTGTGAATTTAATATACCCAGAACGGAGCATGTAGCCACCATCCCGGTATACTGTAGGTATACATCATTACTGGTTAATGCTTTAAAAGCCTCGTATTTCGACATTCAAACACCATATAGGCTATCTCACGGCAGGTTATATTAGCCCCGTTGAGCGTCTCATGGAGGGTTATATTATCCCCGTTGAGCATAAACTGAGCTGCCCATGTCAGTCTCAGAAATAATCATGACCACGCGTGCTGGCATGATTCAATGGCATAGATGCTTCCCAGCAGAAGCATACTATCATAAATCACTGACGGGTCCGACATTACCCTGGTGATTGAAAGCGTACGTTACCCCCAATGGACATTAGGCACCAGTCCTAGGATGGTCGAACAAGCATAGAATAACTAAACATGCCAAAAACAGTTGAAAAAATAAGTTTTAAAAGAGTCGCAACCGTCCAACTTTGCAGACATGGTTGGACGGCTTAGATCGCGATTCGATCAGAGAGGAAGGTGCCAGAACACCCACTAGTGGGCCCCCTTCCCACCAGCATGAACGGTTTGCTCATAGACAAGCTAGGGTGCAACATGCGGCCACCCAAACAAGGCTTGCAAGGTTCGAATAGATCACAACCATCCAACTTCGCAGGCAGGGTTGGATGGCTTAGATCGCACCTGGGACTAAGTAGCATGCATGCATGAGAGCACTGCTGTACCGTCTTCCTCCTGGTGCCCCGTGGGAGTCGTGGAAGCCAAAGAAACGTTAGGGTGAAGTTGCGGGCCAGCAACTTGAAAATTAGGGTTTTGCGCAACAGGCGCGACCACCCACTTTCACCCTAACGAACGGGAACCTTAGGAGGAGTGGAACTGCTGGCCGATAATGCCTATATGCTCACCGTGGACCACCTTCGCGGTGCACCAATCAGCCGGCACCCATGGTGGCCATGCGGCTCGATATTCGTGCCCAAAGGTGGCATGTAAGGTCCCTTATAATCTCAACCATCCATCTTCGCAGGCTGAAACGAGCGACTTAGATTGCTCCGATGGGCTTCAAGCAAGCATGGATGTGTAGAGTGGCATCCCACCTACATGCAAGATGAATCGGCTCCTCCAGGAACGCATCCCAAGGCCAAAAACCGTTAGGATAAAGGTGGAGGCTTACAAGCCTTCCAAACCTTAATCCAACGGTTATTCTCCATCAATCTTATCCGTCCAACTTCGCATGCTTGGACGAATAGCTTAGGAAGGGAATTTAGGAGGAAAGTGAGGTATCACCACACTTCCCCATGGCATAATCGGCCAAGGTGGGCCCCGCTCATGTGGCCTCCAAACATTGCTTGAACATGGCTAGTTGAAGCACTTCAACTTGCGGCTTTTACATTAAAGTTTTAAGGAAACCATGTTTTATACATGTCAAGCATAATCAATACATCACGTGCATGCAATTTTCACCTCCAAGTACTTAGCTATTCCACCCAGCACCATGTGCTACCATATGTGGGTCCCACGACTCACTCGAGATATTAATCATGTCACAAACTGGGGGATACAAACTGGGGTTTTGGTCTGGTGGTTTACATCGTGCAACATGCAATGCACCATCACAAGATCATGTCAGGAGACGTGGGCGGTTAGCGATGATGGGAGAAGTGGGCATGACTGGTCGTATGGAATTAACACACCATTCCACTCCTCCATCACTCCACTTCCTCTACTTCCCACTAGAGACGTGAATAAAGGCTTCATGACTTGTATAAATAGGTTCTCCTCCCTATTTTCCAACAACAACACAGAAATCAGTGTTAATACAACCGTATTCAACACCCAGAGCCTGCATGCATTACTTGTAAGCTTTCTCATCCTTCTGTTACAAGTCATAAAAACCTTCACCTTCACACTCTCAACACCTTCTTTGCTTCCCTCCCTAAGATCAACCTCACATCCTTCACCTTGTGACCGAAGCAAGTCTGGAACGGCCATATCTTTGGTTTAGGCCAGAATTGTACATATTATCTCTCGAATCAAAAGTGCTCACGTGCAGTGCATTTGTTTAAGGTTTAAATTCATTTCTCATCACACACCCCAAAATTACCTAAACCTGCAGAAGTAGTTTTCACCTACAAACAATTGGTGACCACAACGGGAGAATTAATCTCTCGGTTGTGAAGACAATTCATTCAATACCAATTCAATTTCTCTAATTTCAAAATGGTGGATCTTAGGTCTGGATCAGCAACTAATCCTGAAGGGACTAGAGTTGGCAACGCTCTCGGTGTTGATATTCCAGGTGTCACCGTACATGCAGTCAATACCATCAATGTATCTAGTGGAATTTCTTCCTCTACTAACAGCACTAGCGGAGCAGGAGATGTTCTAGTAAGTGTAACACCTCCCATCACCATATCCAGAGAAAACGCAAATCCCAGCATCTCCTAAAGTGTAACGCCTCCAGCGGTCACCAGAGCAACAACTTCCACCCCTTCATCAGGACGAGGAAATGGTGGAGCAAGAGGAAGACCATCTCCCATTACCATCGCAGATTTGATGGAGAGGCGGGAAGTCCTTGCTAAGACTCAAACGGATATGGATGCAACTCAGAAAGAGGTATTCACTTTTCTTAAGACATTAACTGATCGATTTCCACAAGAGACGCGACATCCCCTGGAGCCAACAAGGAACGCGTTCAACGCACCTAGAGAAGGTACTTCAACGGCGCAGGCCTACATAGACCTGATAAAAGAAGCGACATCAGATATGCGCGGTCCTGTCATGGAGACTCCTATACTGGGGACTGGTCCTCACAACAATCCTCCTTAATTCAACAACTTTAATATGAACCAGAGACCAGTGGATCAGGAAGCGGCATCTCTCGAAGAATCAGCGGGCGGAGACATTTGCTACAATTGATCAGATAGCTCTGAATGTGCACCTAACTCCTTCACGTCTAGCAGTCCTAACCACATCGGAAACATATGTAAATGATGTTCCATTTACAAAGGACGAAATGATGGTAGAGGAAGGTCACAACCGGCCCCTACATGTTACTGCACGCATCAAGGTTTCAGAGTTCAGAAGGGCCCTCATTGACACAGGAGCGTCTTCGAATGTGATTACCCTCAAAACTCTCAGGACAGCCAGGGTTCGCCCATGAAATATAATATGGCAGCCTACCATAATGACAGACTTTGAAGGAAACCAGACCCGCACATACGGGGTCGTCCCTTCAACATATCACCAGTGCCTGAAGACCATGCTGGATAAAGAAGTTATTCGTATTCCAGCATCAGTGTCTCATTACACACCGATGTATGGAGTGGAGTTATTTGAACCAAGAGAAGCTCTGCGGGAAGAACCAGACAAAGTTCATTGCATCTCACTCCCTGTATGGAGTTAATGGAGTTGTTGTGATCCAGGTTCTTGGTAAAGAAATAAAAAATATCTTGAGGTTCATTATGCAAGGAAGCTGGTGAGGACGATGAAGAGGATGTTGTTTGAAGTTAGAATTACAGAAGCAATAGCTTAGTGAATAGGGAGTGATTAGATTGTGTTGCTAGATGGTTGTGAGGGTTGTGTATAGTTTAGATTAAACCTTATATGAATTTTATTTGAGTTTTGGTTTGTACAAGGTGTTTTTGTATTGATTCTTGTGTTTAAACCTGTTAGTCATCCCAGTCAGATTATCTGACTGATTCTGTTCTTAGCAGACTCTAGGTGTTTGACTGAGTTAACTCAGTGATCAGACTTGACCATACCTGACTCAGTGAACCTTGACTGAGTTGAATCTTTTGACCTGACCTTTGACCATTGACTTATTTTGACTGGACTTTGACCTTGGCATTAGACGTTGACTATTATTTGACCCCGTTGATTGTTGGAGACTTTTAGTTGACCAATTTGACCAGGCCATAGTTAACGGGCCGGATTAATGAACTTGGGCTTTAAGTTAGTTTTTCCTACTCTGATTGTTTGGACCCTTTATGGTCCGAATTGACATTTGATTCCTTCCACAAAGTTGTAGATATTCCTTAGACTTATCAAATAGACTATATAACTGATTTAATTAGATTAGTAAACCTTTAGTTATGCTAAAGATAAATAATGGAAAGGTGTAGAACCATAAACGAGCTTAGAACCATTAGATAGTTTACTTAGTTTATAACTAGACAATTGTATGAGATTATGTTATCAAAACTTGTATGAGCCTTTTGTTTAAACTCGAAGATTTATTGTGTGATTAACGGTTAGTCTTTTTTAACAACGATCGAATCAAATAAAATTGTGGATTGGGGATCTCGAGGTAGGCGTGTCTTGTCATCAAATCAGGTGGGAACCTTATAACCTTCTTGTAATCATTAAGTTACTTACTATCTGCGAGCATGATGAGTTTATGTTACTTATGGACATGTTTTCGTGCATTTATCATTTTTTGTGAATATGTATTGATGTGTGTGTGATATGCGTTGTATGATTTCCCTGCAAGGAGTGTTTGTGATTCCCCATGGCTCCTTGCTAAGTTAAGTAGGGCGGTGTTTATGGGTGAAAATCTTCTCTGCCGATTTTGGTAAATTCGGTAAGTGAGTGAGAAACTGGTTTAAACCCCAAACAAATGTGTTGCACGTGAGCACTTTAGATTCGAGAGATCAATCTGTACAATTCTGTCCTAAACCAAGAAAATGGTCGTTCCAGACTTACTTCGGTCACAAAGTGAAGGAGAAGGGTTGATTTAGGGAGGGAAGCGAAGAAAGTGTTGAGACTAGAATAGTTCTGGAAGAGTAGTGTCTCGACTCGTATATAAAGTGAAAGCTTAGGAAGCTTATAGATTGTGAAATATTTTTGGGAGAGCTTGCGAAGTTTCCTTTATGAGAGTGTTGTATTTTTCTCCTGACCGAGACTTGTTGTCTGGTGGAAATAGGTAAGACCTATGAAAACGCGAGGGTACCCAAATATACCTAAAGCTTTCACTTTTCCTACCTATAAGTCCTTTACCCCAAAAGTTATTGTCTTTGGATACGAGATCGAGGCAATACAACTAAACGGTTTCGCACTCTGTGGGATTGTCTATGGATATTGGATCGATACAATATGACAACAAAGTGTGTTACTTGATAAATAGGTTCGGACCTAACCAAACACTATATGATTATCTTATCAAGTAATAGGAGATTAACATTTGTGTGATTTACATTAATTATGATAAAAACAATTATAATGCGGAAAATAAAAGTAAATGACACAACAATATTTTGTTGACGAGGAAAAATCCAAATGGAGAAACACCCCGGGACCAAGTTCAGAATTAAATACTCTCAGGATTAAGCAACTACACAAGACACACTTACTTCGCATAGTTCATACCAAACACCTAACTCTATATTATACCTAGTTCCGTCTGTATCCCCACGCCTCCAACTAATGAATAAGTCACATACTTGGAAAAATCCCTTTGGTTCATATTACAAACAGTAAAGGAACAACAAATCTGTTTGGTAACAACTATCCTCAATCAAGTGATATGAGTCAAACAAAGGCTCTTCCGTTTATCTTAACATAAACTCCTTATCAGGTCTATATCTATCTTATGTTCCAATCACCCAAAGGCAATCAATAAAATTAAGCCAACAACACCTCTAATCCACGAAGGAACCTTGTTGATGCCGATCTACTAATCTACCACAAGGATAAACCGATTATCGATTGGATCCTCTTTTCCCAAACAAGTATTGTGCACACCAAAGATTATAAAATCCAAGTCAGATCTTCAATATCTTCTTTGTCTTCAAATCTTCTTTAATCTTCAATAAACACCTGCACACAATAACTTGAATCTATTGTGATCAATCACCACAGAACGGAGTCTGTTAACAATGAATTACCACAAGATCGTCTTTAGAACTAACAACAGTCTGAATATCCTTGTTGAAACTCTGTACTAATTTGAGTGAATCATATATCAAGAGAGAAGATTCTCAATCATAAACAAACTAGGTGCAAACAGATTTCAACCTCCGTTAGTCAATTAAATCAAATCGAAAACAAAGATAAACCGCAATTATCTAGTTTCCCACCAACGGGTCGCGCTAGAGCTTCTCAAACACAAAGAAGACTTTAAACTGAGAGGTTGTAAGAGATTTCACCTAATTAGATTACTCTCCTCTTCGATAGGCGGCTACACCAGTAACAATGACAAAAGAGGAAGTCAAATTGTTACGAAGAATTAGTTTGGTAGTGAGGGCAAACTTCGGTATTTATAGACTTGGATGTTTGGACACCAAGGAATTTCCAAAATTGAAAATTTTCTCAAGATACTCATTAAGCACATAATCGGTTTTCATAATTCCTGGAAATGCTCTGTCCGAAAATAACAATCGAAAACTCTTGGAAAATCAATTAGTAAATGCACAATTCTCAATACTTTCCATCCAAGACAAATTAATAACCTTAATAAAAAGATTCTTAACTTATATGTTTCGATTCTCTTCTAATTAGCCTTTAAGGAATATCTTTGAACAATAATAACAACTAGGCATTCAGCACGTGTTCAAAGTTTGTCGACATCTTTCCTTTGCAAGTTCTCTTTCACACTTACAATCTTGAAACCGATTTACACACTTCCAAACAAGTTTAGAATTGGTTCATCTGACTTTCAAGAACTATGTAATTGATCAATCCAAATATTCAATCACACTCATGGGTTTACGGTTCTACCAAAACAAGTTTCGGTTCTACCTCCATGTGAGTACTACACATAGTCACAACTAGCTTACGAAAGATATGGTTGACTAGGTATTAGGATTGGTTCCCCACATATATATGGTATCTAAACTTATATGAACTGCACCCCTTCACAGGATCGGTTCCCATTTCACTTAAAAATTGTTGCACCCCATACAAGGATCGGTTCCCTCAATTGCACTGCACCCCTTACTAGGATCGGTTCCCCTTCACCCCTTACAAGGATCGGTTCCCCTCTCACACTTTTGGCAGCTGCATAACCGATACATACCAAGGTGATTACTTAAGATTGGTTTTACTAATAAAAGTTCTACCAATACATAAGTCATGACATTGTGAGTAGTTCTACCAAGAACACAACAAGTTGTGAGCGGTTATACTAAATCACACATATTGGTTGTTCAAACAATAATCAATGAATCCATAACCAATAACTCCCAGCCATTTCCTTTTCGGTTCACAACACAAGATTATGAACTTACTTCCTTAGAACACATGCAAGCATTGTTCCCTAAGATGAAATCCTCACCTTATACCCATACATAATCACAATAGCATTCAAATGACTATGACGATGTCTTATCTACAAGATTTAATGGTTAAGCAATAAACCTCGTATTGTATTCCTTAATACTATGTCTATCTAGAGTTCAAACATACTTCGCCGTTATGTTTTCAATATGCACGACTTGAAAGATACGATAGGGAATGAAACAGTTCAAGTCAAATATCACTAACCTCAAATGGAAGGATGATCGTAGTCGTTGTAGCTCATCGCTTCTTCACATCTTCAAGACTTCACGATATTTGTAATGTCTCATATCCTAGTACTTTCAAGCTAACCTATACGAAGTATAACTCCAGTACAAATCAAGCGACTCTTAATATGAGTTTTGATTCACTAAAATATGACAACCACACTTGACATACCAACGCATGGTAAGTTCAACCGAGCAATGCTCTAACAACCTATTTATACAAGCCGAGATGAAATGTACCCTGGACTCATTAAGGAAGATAGTAAATGGTGAATAAATGGGAGGAGGTGGTAACCGCATGGTGTTTATGGTTGAAAATGTTTTCACCATTATTTCCCCATTTATTTGACCGTTTTATTCATATTCACACTTTGTTATTGCGAGCGTAGTGTATTCTACACGCTATTACCGCCACACCAAAACCCTGAAAAGCATCCCCCAGTTTGTGACATGTGTTGATGTCTCGAGTGTTTCCATGGAAAAGAGTGTAGTGTATTGCTGGTTGCATCTTGAGCACAAGTGGCAATGATGGGCTGCAAGTGATGCGAGGCATGTGCTGAATGCCTTGGTTGCAGGTTGCACTTTGTGTGCAAGTGGTAATGTCGGGTTACCAGTGGTGTGTGGCATGTGCGAAACGCCTTTTTTGCAGGTTGCACCTTGAGTGCAACGTGGTAATGCCGGGTTACCATTGGCACGTGGCATGTGCTAATGGCATGTGGAATGCGTTGGTTGCAGGTTGAATCTTGAGTGCAAGTGGCAATGCCAGGCTGCGAGTGGCGCGTGGCATGTGCGGAATGCCTTGGTTGCAGGTTGCACCTTGAGTGCAAGTAGAAATGCCAGGCTGCGAGTGGCACGTGGCTTGTGCCAATGGCATTTGCGAAATGCCTTGGTTGCAGGTTGCAAGCGGCAAGTTGGGAAGCGCCAATTCTGGCACTTGCCAATGGCATGTGACGGCTTGGCCCTTGGTTGCACGCGTTGGCAAGCACCACTTTTTGGCATGTTCCAATGGCATATGCATCTTGGACCCTTGGTTGCACGCGTTGGCAAGCTTGGAAGCGCCCCTTCTGGCATGTGCCAATGGCCCGTGGCGGCTCGGTCCCTTGGTTATACGCGTTGTCAAGCTGGGTAGCACCACTTATGGCATGTGGAGGCTTGGCCCTTGGTTGCACGCATTGGCAAGGAGGGAGCGCCACTTCTGGCACGTGCCAACGGCACGTGCGGCTTGGTCCCTTAGTTGCACGACATGGAAAGCTGGGAGCGCCACTTTCTGGCATGTGCCAATGGCATGTGCGGCTCGGTAACTTGTTTGCACGGAATGGCAAGCTGGGAGCGCCACATTTTGGCATGTGCGGCTCGGTCCCTTGGTTGTACGACATGGAAAGCTGGGAGCACCACGTTCTGGCATGTGCGGCTCGGTCCCTTGGTTGCACGACATGGCAAGCTGGGAGCACCACTTTCTGGCATGTGCGGCTCGGTCCCTTGGTTTCACGACATGGCAAGCTGGGAGCACCATTTTATGGCATGTGCCAATGGCATGTGGCGGCTCGGTCCCTTGGTTGCACGCGTTTGCAAGATGGGCGCCCCACTTATGGCATGTGCGTCTCGGTCCCTTGGTTGCACGACATGGCAAGCTGGGAGCTCTATTTTCTGGCATGTTCCAATGGCATGTGCGGCTCGGTCCCTTGGTTGCACGGCATGGCAAGCTGGGAGCACCACTTTCTGGCATGTGCCAATGGCATGTGGCGACTCGGTCCCTTGGTTGCACGCATTGGCAAGCTGGGAGCGCCACTTCTGGCATGTGTGCCATGATGCACAGTATGCGGCTTGGTTATGGCATTAGGGTTTTGTGCGTTGAAAATCCTAATTCGGCATTTTTGAAAAAGACACCCCGTTAATTATTAACTACATGTATTGAATGTTCTAATAAATGTGTCACCGGTGACGTCATGCTATATATAGGTGTTTACAGTTTTACCCTTCGTCTAAAAACCACCATCAACATTAAATCCCATGCTTAGCTCGGAACAGGAGCCTTGTTGCGAGGTCAGCATAAGATGGTGACACTCTAGCGATAGTAAATCATAAAAAGTGCTGAGGGGTTTCTCTGACCCTTTTCGGGATATGAATAAGATTTGCAATCCTTGCCTCTAGTAATTTTGCACAAATTGGTAGGACTGGCGCAATTGAGAGACTGGCATGATATATTGGTGGGACCGGCGCAAACGAAGGAGGATTGAGTGTTTCGGCAGATAGAAAAGTTTCCTTATGGGTCTGATTTTCCTTCCTTCACGCACGGCTTCAATCATGGAATCATCCATGCTAAAATATGGAAGCGTTATATTCCCCGTTGCTTCTTTTCCCCCTTTTTTAGGGTTCCTTATTCACACCAGATGTAACTGCACCGTTTCCCTCCTTTGAGAAAACTTTCTTCTCGTTGAGTTTCTTTCTCTTTGTCATGTTGCCCAGAAATGAATCATCCTCTAATCGGCGAGATTCTCCAGGAGAAGGCGTGAGGTCTGACTCTTGCAACAACATATCGACCAGGGTTATTCGGGTTAAGAAGATCATACCGGTATATATATTTTTTTGTTGATAAACGTACGTTTTACTGCTTGTTGATGAATGACAAATTTTTTCATCTGTGCATAGATATCCCATTGGAGCATGTGTTACTGTCATTGACAAGGATGACCTAGTCGTCCCCCTTCATTCTGGTCCAACCTTATTGACTGTTACAGATCTGCAGAACGCTGATTTAGGGATCTCTTGTCACGAATATCCCTATGAAGGTTTGCCGTTTGGGACCCGTATGAAGTGTCTCTCTTCCAACTACCATAACGTTGGTGGTTTCCTGGTGCGAAAGGAATTTGTGATCCTTTACACGAGAATATGGAAGACATATGGCCATATTGTTACCAGAAGTGTAGTGAAGTGTTTATCTTCCGCCTTGGTTTCCGCAGTGAACTGTCTTTTGCCAATGATTTTTGGAATGGAGAATATGTACATCCGCGCTTTTGCAGAGTCGGCCATTCAAAGGTGGAAGAATATGGTGTCCACCTGCGAATCCTTGGAGTTCAATATCAGCTGGTTGCGGCATCGTCTTAACATTATGAAAGTCGACATAGCCGGTATTCTTGCTGGTGTGGTCCCTGCCACAAAATCCATGCTGGAAGAGGAGAAATCTTTGGCCATGGAGTCTCAGAGGATTGAAGAGTCAACTCGAGAATTGAAGAGTAGGATTGAAAAATATCAGAGTCGGTTGAAAATGATGCTTTGTAGGGATTACAATTTACTAGATGGGATTTTCTGAAATATATCACGAGATTTAAAGGGTTGTATTGGAATTTGATAATTGGTAAAGAAAAATAAAAGCAGAAAGGGTGCCTGGATTTTCACATTTTTAATGTAGCATGTTGCGGGAAGGTGATCAGGCGTAGTATGCCTTGAGCCATTTTTCGTTGATGATAGCCTCTAGCTTTCCTCTATCTTATTTGATGATCTTGTAGTACCCACTGTCATACGCCTTAGTGATTATGTACGGCCCTTCCCATTTGGTGGAAAACTTTGGCGCCGATGCATCTTGCTGGATGTGTTTGGCAGTTTTTAGCACCAAATCTCTTGTCTTAAAAAACCTGGGTTTTATAGTGTTGTTGTATGCCCTGGAAATCCTGTTTCTATATGCTTGAGCGTGTTCCTCTGCACGGGATCTTATGGAGTCTACAATATCTAGTTCTGCAATTCTGGCATTCAGTGTTTCGGCTTCATTCCACTGAGGTCCACTTACTGCGGCTATTCTGGAAGACGGGATTTTGATTTCTGTTGGGAGGATCGCATTTGTACCATAGACGAGAGAGTAGGGAGACATGTCGGTGGATCTCCTATGAGATGTTCTGTACGCCCAGAGAGCCATTGGAAACTTATCATGCCAAGTCCTGGGATTGTCATGTACCGTTCGGCTGAGGATTCGGATCAGAGTCTTGTCGGTGCTCTCGGCCTGGCCATTTCCCCGGGGATAGTAGATGGTAGAGAAGACTTGTTTAATGCCGTACCTCCTGAGTAGTTCTTGTACTTGCTTGTTAGCAAAATGCGTGCCATTGTCGGTGATGATGTGTTTGGGTACGCCAAAACGGCAGATGATGTGTTCCTTGATGAATGTTGCGATCGTGGCTCCAGTGGTTCCTTTCAGTGGGATAGCTTAAACCCACTTGGTAAAGTATTCGGTCGCGGTTATTATGTATTCATGTTGTTTTAAGGATAACGGGTTGATCTTCCCAATGATGTCGAGTCCCTAGCTATAAAAGGGACATGGGCTACTTATTGAGTGCAAGGGCGTTGGAGACACGAGGATAAGGTTTCCGTGGATCTGGCATTCGCGGCATTTCTGAACGAAGGAAGATGCGTCGTCTTCCATGGTCAGCCAGTAGTATTTCTCGTGTATTTATAGGAATAGCTTCTGTTTCCCTTGGTGTTCACCTTCGTCCATTTGTATTAACACAACCAGGATTTCTGTATCGCCTAAACACCGCAGTAAACTTCCTCCTAAACTCTTGCGATATAAAACCCCATCATGGAATACGAATATTTTGGACTTTTGTTTTAACTTGGACGCATTCTTTTTGTCAGTATGGAGCATGCCATCGCGGAGGAAGTTGATATATGGCTCCTTCCAGTCCCCAGCGTGATTGATGTTGAGGACTTATGACTGACATGGGGGTGCCTGGAAATTGGGGCACGCCTTCTGGAGCAATCAATATTGGGCTTTCATATCTGGCCAATAATATCCAATTTGTTGTAAACGACGGTAGAGGGTTACTGCTGACGTTATTCCACAGACCTCAGCATGGACATGTTCAAGTTGTTGCTGCGCTTCCTCTTTTCCGAGACACCTTGACAGAGAGCTGTCTGGGTTTCGATGATATAAAACATCTTGAGGCATAAAGAAGTTCCACAGAGTCTTGAGGCCGACCTTCCCTTGGAAAATTGAGCTGTTGAGTTCTTGGATGATAGGAGTTCTCCAGTCGTCGTCTTCGGCTTGCTCATATTGTGAAAGCCATGTGGAATCTATGGTTCTCCTTTTTACTGTCAAGGTTTCCTCGGACCCTTCGAACTATAGCTTCGATGCTAGTGTAGCTAGGCAGTCGGCATGTTTATTACCATTACGGCCGATGTGTGTGATGGTTGCATCAGCGAAGTAATTTAGTAGTTTTTGTGCTTCAGCCATGTACGGTGCCAGCGTCAATTCTTTCAATGTGTAAATCTCGTTCATATGGTTTATGAGTAATTTGGAATTACCTTTTATCTCCAAACGTGTGGCCCCGGCTTGTTTAGCTAGCGATGGTCCTATGAGGAAGGCTTCGTACTCCGCTGAATTATTGGTGCATGGGAAGTCTAACTTGAAAGAGTACGAAAAGACTTCACCAGCAGGAGATACTAGTACCACAACCGTTCCTAAGGTATTAGTGTTGGGGGTGGAAGAGTCGTCGAAGAATAGCAGCCATGCCTCTTCTTTGACTAATAAAATCTATGGAAGGTCTCCAGGGAGATCTTCACGTAACTTCGCAGCACATTCTCCTGGGGATGCTTCTAATAGGTATACAATAGCTTGTCCCTTAACATCCCTCGGGGAAGTGCACGTTATGTCAAACTCTAATAACTACAGGAGTCATTTAGCCGTAATCCCTATCAGGGCAGGTTTCAAGGGGAGAAACTTTACAAGGTCGGATTTGGATATTAGCGCCACCTTATTGGAGAGGAGGTAGTGTCTGAACTTCTGGATGGAATGAATCAATACTAAACACGCTTTTTCCGCTTTAGGGTATCTGAGTTCAACATCTATTAACGTTCGACTGAAGTAGTATATGGTATATTCAATCCCTTTGTCATTTTCTTGAGCGAAGAGGGCTTTAATGGCAGTATCACTGAAGGTCTTTTAGAGACATAACGGTCTCCCTTGCACATGAGGTTTCATGATGGCCGGGGAGGATAGCGTTTATTGGATCTTCTGGTACGCTTCTTGTTGAGACGTAGTCCACGTGAAACTCACCCCTTTCTTTAGCAAAGGGGTAAACACAGTAATGAGCTGTGCCAGCCCCGGTATGAAGCGACGAATGTAGTTTATCTTGCCCATGAAACTCTGGAGCTCCCTTATGGTTCGCGGCGGTGGCATTATGAGGATAGCTTGTGTCTTGACTGGGTCGACTTTTATCCCTGTAGACGTTACTTGGAATCCTAATAACTTTCCCGAAGAGACACCAAAGGCACACTTCAAATGATTCATCTTAAGCTTGTATTCGCGATATCTTTCGAACACTTGTCGCAACGTTTCCGGATGATCCACTCGAGTTTCGATTTAACCACCACATCATCTACGTAATCCTTGACTTGCTTGTGCATCATATCGTGGAAGATGGTAGTCATGGCGCGCTGGTAAGTAGCACCAGCATTTTTCAGACCGAAAGGAATTACGGTATAATAAAAGTTTCCGAGAGGGGTTGGGAAAGAAGTCTTACTCGTGCCGTGCTCATACATCTTTATATGGCTGTAGCCGTTATATCCATCCATGAAAGAGAACATGCCATGACAATTGGTAGCGTCTACCAGCATGTAAATGTTAGGGAGCGGGAAATCATCCTTAGGGTAACACTTGTTCAAATCTCTGAAGTCGACGCAACACCTGATCTGGCCGTTCTTATTTTTAACAGGAACGATATTGGCCAACCATGTGGGATGGTGAATGGGTTTGACAAAACCAGCGGCTAGTAGTTTCTGGATCTCCATTTTGATTTGTTTTTCTACATCATGTCTGAATTTTCTTGGAGGATGCTTGACCGGTTTGGATCCAGGTATCACGTGCAGATGGTGGGTAACCAGTTTTTCATCCAAACCAGGCATTTCTTCGTACGTCCACACGAATACGTCCTGGTATTCTTTGAGCAGATCGAATAGCTTTGAGCGTTCCACAAAATGTAGAGACGAACTGATCAGGATGGGTCGTGGGAGTTCCTCATTCCCTATATTAACAGTTTCGAGTTCGTCTGTGGTTAAATCGGTTCCGTCTTCCAGCTTCTGAGGGGCGTCCGAAACTTCCTCCTGGTTACTGTGAAAACATTCTGAAAAACGGGGTCTAACAACACCACCCAATATTTCGCTTAGCAATCTGTGTGGACAAACTCCAAATCACTCTACTAGAGAATCAACTTGACAGTCAGATTCAATCTAGAATATAGTGACTCAAAGAGCTTATATCTCTATCTCTCAATTTGATTGTTACTCAAGCAAATAGAAATCTGCGAGTCTAATCAAATAGAGATAACTTGGACGGTATCAAAAACCAATATCCAAGTGTTAATCAATGAGATAAACAATCATAAGACCGGATCTCTAATTGATTAAGCTTAAACGCACAACATGTATTATTTCTATTATATAACAAATATAATGCGGAAAAGAAATAACACAGACACCAGAAATTTTCTTAACGAGGAAACCACAAATGCAGAAAAACCCCGGGACCTATTCCATATTAGAAACACATTGTATTAAGCCACTACAGACACTAGCCTACTCCAAACTAACTTCGGTATGATCTATAGTTGAACCCCTACCAGTCTCCCACTGATACAAGGTACAGTTGCACCCCTACGCCTCTGATTCCAGCATGATACTACGTACTTGATTCCCTTTGATGATCTGACCCACAATAAAGAGTTGCTACGACCAAAATGGCAGGATTTACAATAAACAAATCTGTCTCACACAGATAAGTCTATCAAAGGATAAATTTGTCTCCCACAGATAAACCCCAACTAATTGTTCAGTTTTGTGATATAATCTATCAAGGTATATTCAAGGAACCAATTGATAAATCCGTTCTTATATTCCCTGTTAGAGCATTGCTCGGTTGAACTCACCATGCGTTGGTATGTCAAGTGTGGTTGTCATATTTTAGTGAATCAAAACTCATATTAAGAGTCGCTTGATTTGTACTAGAGTTATACTTCGTATAGGTTAGCTTGAAAGTGTTAGGATATGAGACTTTACAATTATTGCGAAGTCTTGAAGATGTGAAGATGCGAGGAGCTACAACGACAATCATCCTTCCATTTGAGGTTAGTGGTATTTGACTTGAACTGTTTCATTCCCTATCGTATCTTTTAAGTCGTGCATATTGAAAACATAACTGCAAAGCATGTTTGAACTCTAGATAGACATAGTATTAAGGAATACAATACGAGGGTTATTGCTTAACCATTAAATCTTGAGGATAAGACATCGTCATAATCATTTGCATGATATTGTGATTATGTATGGGTATAAGGTGAAGATTTCATCCTAGGGAACCATAAGTCATGTGTTCTAAGGAAGTAAGTTCATGATATGTGTTGTGAACTGAAAAGGAAATGCCTGGGAGTTATTGGTTATGGATTCATTGATTATTGAACAACCAGTATGTGTGATTTAGTATAACCGTTATTGGTATAACTACTCATAATGTCCTGACTTATGTATTGGTAGAAGTTTTATTAGTAAAACCAGTCTTAAGTAATCACCTTGGTATGTATCGGTTATGCAGCTGCCAAAAGAAGAGAGGGGATCCGATCCTTGTAAGGGGTGAAGGGAACCGATCCTAGTAAGAGGTGTAAGGGGAACCGATCCTTGTAAGGGGTAAAGGGGAACCGATCCTAGTAAGGGGTGCAGTGCAATTGAGAAAGGGAACCGGTCCTTGTATGGGGTACAATGCTTTTACAGTGAAAATGGGAACCGATCCTATGAAGAGGTGCAGTGCATATAAGTATAGATACCATGTATATGTGGGGAACCGATCCTAGTACCTAGTCAACCATATCTTTGGTTATCTAGTTGTGACTATGCGTAGTACTCACATGAAGGTAGAACTGAAACTTGTTTTGGTAGAACCGCAAACCCATGAGTGTGATTGAATGTTTGGTTTAATCAATCACGTAGTTCTTGAAAGTCGGATGAACCAATTCTAAACTTGTTTGGAAGTGTGTAAATCGGCTTCAAGATGGCAAGTGTGAAAGAGAACTTGCAAAGGAAAGATGTGGACAAAATTTGAACACGTGTTGAATGCCTAGTTGTTATTATTGTTCAAAGATATTCCTTAAAGGCTAAGTGGAAGAGAATCCCATAATCGAAACATATAAGTTAAGAATCTTTTTATTAAGATTATTAATTTGTCTTGGATGGAAAGTATTGAGAATTGGTAATGTGCATTTACTAATTGATTTTCCAAGAGATTTCGATTGTTATTTTTGGACAGAGCATTTCCAGGAATTGTGAAAACCGATTCTGTGTTTATTGAGTATCTTGAGAATATTTTCGGTTTTGGAAATTCCTTGGTGTCCAAATTTCCAAGTCTATAAATACCGAAATTTGCCTTTACTAGCAAACTAATCTTTCGTAACAATTTGACTTCCTCTTTGTCATTGTTACTGGTGAAGCCACCTATCGGAGAGGAGAGTAATATAATTAGGCGAAATCTCTTACAGCCGCTCAGTTTAAAGTCTTCTTTGGGATTGAGAAGCTCTAGCGCGACCCGTTGATGAGTGCCAAATATTGCATATTCATACACCTTTTCATTGGCACTTAACTCATCTTTCGCGCTTCAAAGTCATATATTATCCCAAATTCGGCATTTTTACCATCTTCAAGAATAAATATTTGTATTAAGTAATTTTGTGTTTTTAAGTACTAAATAAAGCTTTGAAGAATTGAGAAGACAAAAGATAAGAAAGTTGGAAGCGTTGCAACCCGTTCGCGCATCAATGGCAACCTATTTACAATACATGGGATTAAACTACCCATAATCCAAAACCCATGATCCAAAACCCAAGACCCAAATCCATTTCCACCTCACCACCATTGGATTCCAAAACATCCACCTCACCCCATTGGATTCCAAAACATCCACCTCACCCTCATTGGATTCTTTCCAAAACATCCACCTCACCCCCATTGGATTCTTTCCAAAACATCCACCTCACCCCCATTGTATTCCATTTCATCCATCAATTAAGAAAACATGTTTTGTTTAATTGTTGAGTGGTTGCTACAGTAAAATCCGAATCCCAAGTGTGAGAGGATTTTTGTGTATAAATAGAGAGTGTTGTTGTGTTGAAAACTCATCCAAGAATAGCTTGTTCATGTTAGTTTATTAAATTTCATTTTTGTTGTAATGTTCTTCATGTTCTAGTTTCATTTGCTAGGGTTTAAATGAAGCCATAACTCATTGGTATGTATTCATATCTTGTATCTTGTTCTTGAAAGTTTATAATTGTTTAAAGTATAATTTAATCCAAGTTTGTCAACATCTTGCTCTCACAATGTATGTCATGTATCCATTGTAGTTAGAATATCTCCATGTTGATTATGCTACAACTCATGCTTAACCAAATATTGATCCTTAGATTATTTGTGCTTTAATAAGACAATTAATGCTTTGGGGAAATACTTTAGTTGTAATTAAATTATCCATTGGAGAAACACCTTAGTTATAAGGTAGACTTGAATCTACTATAAGGACAAGAATAATATTACAAGTTGAATGCATATCATAGGTTATTGGTGGATTTGAATACCCTAGTATCCATATTCTCATTGTTTACATATCTTGTTATTTGCATCTTTTACTTTTATTATTTCTGTCACTTGAAAATCATATCGTCGTATCGACAAAATCAAACCCCTTTTGGTTACTCTCTGAATCAGGATTTAGAATCAACTTCTACACTCACCAAGTATCTGTGGTTCGACCTGTGCTTGCCCTGTGTTGCTTGTCGACACTGTGCACTTGCAGTTTATACATAGTTGTAGGTATCTTTCCAAGCCTACCACCCGTTGGTGGGAAACTAGATAATTACGGTTTATCTTTGTTTTCGATTTGATTTGATTGACTAACGGAGGTTGAAATATGTTTGCACCTAGTTTATTTATGCTTGAGAATCTTCTCTTCTGATATAAGATTCACTCAAACTAGTACATAGTTTCGACAGGGATCTTTAGACTGTTGTTAGTTCTAAAGACGATCTTGTGATAATCCATTGTTAACAGACTCCTTTATGTGCGTGATTGATCACAAGGGATTCAAGTTATTGTGTGCAGGTGTTTATTGAAAATCAAGGAAGATTTCAAGACGAATAAGATATTGAAGATCTGTCGTGGGTTTTAATATTTGGTGTGCACAATACTTGTATGGGGAAAGAGGATCCAATTGATAATCGGTTTATCCTTGGGGTAGATTGTTAAATTGATCAATTGAAGTAGATCGACATCAACACAGTTCCTTTGTGGATTAGAGGTGTTGTTGGCTTAATCTTATTGATCGCATGTGGGTGATTGAAACATAAAATAGATCTAGACCTGGCGAAGGAGTTTATGTTGAGATAAACGGAAGAGCCTTTGTTCGACTCATATCACTTGGTTGAAGAGAGTTGTTACCTAACAAATTTGTTGTTCCTTTACTATTTGGAATACGAACCAAAGGGATTGTTACAAGTACGTGGCTTATATATAAGTTGGTAAAGCGTGGATTCGTGACTTATCTATAAGTTAGAGGCATGGGGATACATGCGGATCTAGGTATACTATAGAGTTAGGTACTAGTCTGAACTATACGAAGTAAGTGTGTCTTGTGTAGTTGCTTTATCCTGAGAGTATTCAATTCTGAACTAGGTCCCGTGGTTTTTCTCCATTTGGAGTTTTCCTCATCAACAAAATCTTGTTGTGTCATCTACTTTTATTTTCCGCATTATAATTGTTTTATTATAATTAAAGTAAATTACACAAACGTTAATCTCCTATTACTTGATAAGATAATCATATAGTGTTTGGTTAGGTCCGAACCTATTTATCAAGTAACACACTTTGTTGTCGTATTGTATCGATCCTATATCTATAGACAATCACACAGAGTATGAAACTATTTAGTTGTATTGTCTCGATCTCGTATCCATTGACAATCACTTTCGGAGGAAAGGACTTATAGGTAGGAAAAGTTAAAGATTGAAGGTATATTTGGGTACCCTCGCATTTTCATTCCCGAAGAACAACCTAGATATATCAATTACCTCTCAATACTCAATTCCTGACTTCACAAGAAGAATATCGAGGATTCGCGAACAGTGAGACGAAGATGTTCGCGAATGCTTTTATCCTACCTATCGACAAGTTCTTGAGCCGATCAGAAACAATCGTACTCTTAACGATAGAATATGTAGGATCAGATCACCCAACTACAATAAAAGTAGTATCGGTCTGGCTTCACAATCCCAATGAAGTATTTGATAGTCTTTAACCCGAGATTAAAGAAGAACCTCAAGGGTTAATGGATATCGACTATAGCTTTGAAGAAAACTAGTATCACACAATAAATACGTGTGGGGATTAGTTTTCCTCAACCTAGAAGACTTCTATTTATAGCCTTTCAAACCAGGGTTTTTACTTAGGTATTAAGCAATTAACCTCAACCACTGATTTTAGATCCAAGCTAATATCACTCAACCGTTAGATCGAAATACAAAGCTTATCAAGCACACTTGTACGTTTTCCAGGTTTGTGAAAACCGGCCCAAACGTTTACAAACCAGTTGGTTCAATATAGAAACCAAAAGGTAACCATACGAGATTCACATATTAACCATGTTTCTCATCCATCACAACTAGTCCACTTGACTCAAACGAACTAGTTGGAGAGACATTAAATTGCTATGTGATCTTATGTAAATACACAAGACACAATTGAACATGATCGATTCGATAGAATCGTCTCAATAAACATTATAGCCACGGTTTGCATTTAAGCATCCCTTAATAATTTAGTGTTTATGTTCATAGAAAATCATCTTAGATAACAAACTCTTAAGTTCACAAAGGAAGTTCGCGGACTTAAGATTAATCTGTGATTTTTCCAAACTCAGCAGAAATTCTCGGTTCGAGAACTTCCGCCAGTTCGCGGACTAAGCCAAGCAAACGAGTTAGGAAAATCCAGCAGATATTTTCGGTTCGAGAACCCTCGATAGTTCACGGACTGGGTTCGCGGACTTGGCAAGCCAATTCCACAATCCTCCGAAACACACTTGCTCAACAATGTTCAAAGAGCTTCAGATCAAGTGGTCATGTAATCTAACTCTCATTTCAATATGAAACATTCTCAAAGGGCGATATTTAGTCGTGGGCGAATCGAACGACCTTTCTCGTCAGAGCAATTTTCAAATATTAAAAGATGAATAAAAACTTGATCAAAGCGAATAACTTCACCAACACACATATTTCGAGAAACATATAAGTGTTGAATACTTAGCTCGAAATAGTGGTGTGCTTGATCTAGTCTATAAAGCATATGACTTTGTCTCAAAAGAATTAGGAGATAGAGTAGATATACTTATGAGTGACAGCTAAGTTCAAGTCTTCACATACCTTTTTGTTGATGAAGTTCCAAGGTTCCTTGGTGTAGATCTTCGTCGTTATCGTTGAATCGCCATGAAGTCCTTGAGCTCACTCCACTTTTCTTATCCTAATCCTAGACTTGCTAGTAGGCTAGATATCAAGACTATATAGTTTTGATCACTAACATTCACAAACACGCTTGATATAGCAACGCATGCGAGGTTGACCAAGCTATGCTCTAACAATCTCCCCTTTTGTCAATTTTAGTGATAAAACTAACAATACATATGGAATACAAAAAAGATAATCTTTCGTGGATCCTATTCCATAGTCTAATCTTCAATGATACTTGAAATTTTCTTCCTTTCCAAGTACTCCAACGATTCCAAAAGTTGTACGTTCAGCACCAATCGTTTTTGAAGATTTGTAGCATAATAACGAGAGAAATCGAGAGTCTCAATCATTATTAACAGTGGCATAGTATTACTATGAATATCAAAGTCCAATTGCATCACGACTTCAACAACAATACTATGGTGATATGTATCATTCCCCCTTAGTCGTTACCTATCTCGATCATGGAAACCACTCCCCCTTACACAATAATCTGAAAGCCATATGTATGATGTAGTGTGAACTACAATATTTCTCCCCCTTTTTTTCAATAAAATTGGCAAAGGTAAAGAGCGGGTTCATCATGAAATTCCCACAAGAGACAAGAACAAAAAGACAAGAAACACATAAACTTAATTTAGATGCAATCTTATAGCCGAAGCTAACAACATTCATCAAGGAGTTTTAAGATACAAGATAACCCCTAAAAAATTCCACAGCCGCACTCCCCTAAAGATATTACCATTAAGCACAAGTTCAAAAGAACTCTCCCCCATAATATGTCATTCCCGAGAGAATAACATAAGCGACCTTAAAATAGAAAAGAAGGATTTAAAATGGACACCAAAAATCAAAAATATGATCTTTTATATCCAAAGAACAACCAAATTAACCACAAGTAAACCCATGATTAATTTAATTGTCGAAAACAATTAAATCAAAACCACAAAAGTGATCAATTTAATTGAGCGTGCTCAACATAAGTAAACTCACGGAGCAACGAGCTATGACTAAGTTAATCATAAGAATATAACCAACTTAATCATACAAAATACTCAACATAAGGAAAACCTTACGGAATATTTTTAAAAGTGTACTCAACATAAGATAACTTACGGAATACATGACTACAATAACCACAAAGAAGAAGAAGATGATTACTATAGTCTTCCAAATACTCAACACAAGAGATTGTGGAATATTTGAACATACACAATTATATTTACTACAAGAGGACCTATAATAAATCTAATTGGTCACAAGTTTTAACAACCAAACTAATCACCGAAGTAATCAATTTAATTATTAAAAAGATTTTGCTCGACAAAAGAAAACTTTCGGAGCAAAATAACTAAGTAACCAAACAAATTTGATTAACATAGTTCACACATGGGATCAACATATGTGAATATGGAACCCCGATTAAGGTATCAAAGGATTGACTCACTTAACCGTACACGTACTCAACATAAGTAAGAAGAGAAGAAGACTTATGGAGTACAAAACCAAATAACCAAACAAGTTGATTAATTTAGTTTCCTATGCTCAACATATACTATCTCATGGAACAACCAACCAAGCCAAGATTAATCGACCTAGTTGTAAGGTGCTCAACATAAGACACACAATGGAGCCTTCACGATTTTCATAAAATATGACTATTAAGTTCAAAACCGTGGATACACAAGGATCAATTCTATCTTTGCATCACAAAGTGACATAATAGACTTTATCCTTGAACGCAAACGATTACATCCTATTTTCCATCACAATACATGATTACATAGGCTTTTAGCGTTTGCAAGTTGTCAAAAGTCGATTCGTTCCTTAAACCATAAATCGATCATGAACGACTTTACTATTGACAACAAAATATGGGACCTTCAAGTTCACGGACGCAAACAATACATATCCCATAAACAATATTGCAATAAGAGAAACCAAACATAATATTGCAATATCAAAAATCATCCTCATAATATTTTTAGAATTTAAATCCATAAACCTAAAAAATAACAAAAGAGAATGAAAACAAAAGATAGCTATGTGTAATCACAATCTTGGCTATCAACACTAGTTATTCTTCCATCTAAAAACAAAAAGAGAAGACTTCCTAGCTTTTAATTAACTTCTCCAAGGTTTCTTCAGAAAAAATCCTCATTATTGAATAGATCATACACAAAATGATCATTCAATTTCTCCAAATCTTTTGAAAACACTGTAAGCTTGTTGAGTTCTTTTTCCAATTTCTTAACAGTGCTTGTAGATTGAGACAGCATTCGTTCATAATGAACAATATCATCAAGGGATGCATAGATCCGAGATTTTAAGCTGTTTCTTTTGGAGATGAATTCTTTTACGAGGTTTCTAAACAATTCATCACTTTGATATGAAGACACGAACCATTTTAGAGAAGGATTTTTACCACAGAATGTAGTCTTCACTTTCATCATGTAGGAGGTGGAGATCCTAGTACACCGATGAACTCTATCTGCCAAGGCTGAATTTTTGTTCGTACCGCATCTAGTAATTGGAGCCATGAAACCCCACTTCACCGTTCGTGTACGTCATAAACATTGGTAAGACAAGAAGACATAGTATTTTTACATATATATATATAAGAATATAAAGATACTAAAAATAACCTTAAATACATTCCTTGAGTCACAAGACGTGAATTCCCATTTTCCTCAAGGTCATCATGGGGACACGAATGCCTAGGGTTAGTTAGATACAAAGGGACAGATGATTTTCCCTTGTTTATCCCATAGTGACTTTCTAACATAAGGAACATGAGTATAAATTCTCCTTCTTTTGTTTATAGACGTCCCTGTTACATAGGGCTTGAGACAAACAGAAGGTTGTACAACTAAGAAACACTTAATCGTTTCTTTATGCTTGGATTCTACATCATTTGGATATCCTTGAGAACATGGAGAGAAAACAAAGTTTAATATTATTTTCTTGTTTTTGGATATACGGTATTCTCTGTGTATACTGGTTGTATAAGGTACACAGTTCCACACATCTTGTCTACAGAATCGGTCTAATTCCTCCTCAACCGAATTCTTCCAATCAGTGTTACAAAGAGACACATTACGATGCTCTAGTTCTGGATTAGAATAACTTTAAAAAGGAAAGTATCTGTTTGTCTTAGTTGTAGATCCTATTTCACAAAAGGAAGTGACACAGCATGATGGATCACCTAATATGTGAACAAATGGGTTACAACCACTACTACTACACCATTGAAGGGTGGAAGTAGGACAAAGGGAGGAACTTCCAATCCCATCGAAACAATCAGATGGTATTGTATGAATCTTTTGAGGAATGCAGAAGCCTGTAGATTCCTTGTTGGAAAGTATTTTGACATCCAAGATTTTTAAAGACAACATACAAGGTCTTTGAGAGTGATCAGAAAAAGACCTTTGGCAGTCGTATATCACGATGATTTTTACTTGCTACTAGCATAGTGGTTAATTTTATTGAACTAGTATTGAACTTTTCAAGTCATCTTCCAACATCTTGATTTTATCAAGAGCAACAGCTAAATCAGCCTCAATGCGTTTTTCTCGAGCAAGATAAGTGCTTTCTCTGTCATCAAAACTTGCTTGCTGGGCTGCAAGTTTTTCTTCTAACAAAAAATACTTTTGATAAAGATTATAACATTCAAGTGACTTCATACATAGGTTTTCCTTAGAATCCTTGAGGATCGGTACATTAGAGCGATTTGAAACATAAACACTTGCGTAACATCTTCTCAATTTCTTATTTGAACGACAGTGATTAATCAGAAAAGGTGTGACATGAGAAGTTGTCATCTTCTTCTTTTCCAATGAATCCAAAAGCTTAACATACTATGAGACTTCCTCATCAACATCTCTATCAACATCCGAATCACCTTCATTAGAAATTTCATCTAACTGTTCTTCTAGGTGTGTTTCCCAGACTTCAATAGAATCTACATTAAGAGATTATTTAGATACTGACTTAGATGTGACCATTTTCTCAGGTGAGACGAAGCTTTCAGAATTATCTGGTGTTTTCTGAATTGGTATGTTATCAGAGATAGACTCGTCCATAATCAGATCGCTATAAACACAGACTTATAAGGTCTCAAGCGTGTTTGCCTGCTCTGATACCAATTGAAAAAGCAGGGGTCTACTAGAGAATCAACTAGACATTCAGACTTAATCTAGAATATGGTGACTCAAAGAGCAATATCTCTATCTCTCAGTTTGATTATTGTAGTAGCAGGAAATCCCACACTACACCACATGTAAGATTATGATGATAATTTCTAGATCTAAAATTATTTATATGAAAATAAAGATTAAAGTGCTAAAATTATAAAGAGAGACACAAGATTTACGTGGTTCGATCAATGTGATCTACATCCACGGGATTAGGGTTTTACTATGATTATTTAGGTTACATTAGAATTACAATTGAGACTCCATTAATGAGTATTTGGAGCTCTAGTTTTTGGGGAAGAAGATGATAAAGAAAATCAAGTCTCTCTCTCTACAAAATTGTCTAACTTAATGTGTGTCCTCTATTTTCTCTCTCCTGCCTTTCTTTTATATAGGTATTTACATAGTGGATGACAGCTCATAGACAACTAATATCTCCCTTAATTTTGGATATCTTGCTATCTTCCCGCAAGCTTGAGAATGTTCTTTCGTGAACCTCTTAATCTTCGCAGGATCTTCACGCCTTTTCTCATGATACAACTAATGTCATTTGTTGCGTCGTTTCTAATATTGCTTCTGCGATATTGTTATGTTGCGTCGTTAATAATTCGCAAGTGAAGTGTTTTTGCGGTATTCTGCTCCTACATCTTGCCTCTTTTTTCTTGAATATTGCTTGAAGAGCGATCTTCAGGAAAAAATAAGTTGTTGTAGTTGTTGGAGTAGTCTTTGAACTTTGTTGATGAAGGAACGGGCGAAAGAATACTGGAATTGAAAAGTATGTACCTGTGAAGTTCCGAATATTTGTGAAGTAATTAGAAGTATCAACCCTTGAAGAAGTATAAGAAGTATGAAATATCCTTGAAGAAGTATAAGAAGTACTTAATCCTCTAAATACATAAGAAGTATCCATCCTTAAATGATAATAATAAGTATTTTCTCTATTCTTGCGAAATGCATCTATTCTTGCGAAATTATCACTCCATTTTTGGTGAGGGTTCTTGTTGTCCATTAGTGAATGTCCATTTTGGAAATGATTCTTGCTGAGGAGATAAAAAACATAAAATATTTTATTGGGTATCCATAGTTGCCTCTGTTCTTTATCTATGAGGGTAGAATCCTTGAGAAAATGTTGAATGTATGAATTGTTTCCTCATTCTTGTCTTGCCTCTGTCTATAATATCTTCATGTTGCTTATAATTGTGCGAAATAATCACATCCTGCGAAATAATCACGTTATGAGAAATCCTATAAAGTTCTGCGAAATAATCACATTCGGCGAAATTCGGACATGTTCTGCGAAATACTGAACAATCCTGCGAAATACTTAATAATCCTGCGAAACTCTGAATAACTCTGCGGTATTATTTCTGTAAAGCTTTGTAAAACACTTGTGCGAATCTAATTTTTATGTAATGATTATGTTATGAAATGTGTATGCGATGCTTATGCAATGCTTTTATGATGTGAGTATGATGCTTGTATGATGAGAATGCTTATCTATTGCAATGTATTGCTAATGTTTGTGTTACTTAGCTTATTTTGCACGCTAAAATTGATGTAGCTTTAAATTGCCTCCATTCTCCATTTCTCTGACTCTGCCTCTAGTATATGCATTCCTCTTCGCGTATTTATTGTTCCTCGCAAGTTCATTTGTTTGTGCCTCATTTTAATCATTGTCCATCCTTAGCTCAATGTATCTCACTATTTTATCGTCTCCATTGTTTATTCCTGTGATATTAGTATTAAATAATATAATATAATCAAAATATCAAAGGTGCATCATTTTCACGATTTCAATTTCATTTCTTTGTACATGATCGCAAGATTGTTTGCTTATATATAATCATCTTCACAAATTTATCTGCGTACTCATTATCTTTCTTGCGAAAAATAAATATTATGTTTTGTATGTGTTGTGTCTATTTGCAGATAAGAGATGTTGCCAAGAAACCCTGCTGTTAATGGTGGATTTCAATTTAAGGCTAAAATTGTAAAAGTCAAATTTTATAAGCTGACAGCCTGCAAAGGATAAAGCCTTCGCGTGATGAATATTTCCCACCATGTTAATTCACTGGAGCATGCGCAACTATCCCTGAGAATTAAATATACTCAGAATGGAGCATGTAGCAACCATCCCGATTATCTGTAAACCTACATCATTACCGATTAATGCTTTAATTAAAGCCTTGTGTTTCGACATGAAACGCCCATATAGGCTACCTTACGGCGGGTTATATTATCCTCATTGAGCGTAAGCAAGATTACCCATGCTAGTCTCACATGCTGAAAACAGTTGAAAAAAAAAGCTTTAAAAGAGTCGCGACCGTCCAACTTCGCAGGCATGGTTGGACGGCTTAGATAGCGATTCGGTCAGAAGGGAAAGTGTCGGTGAGCCAACCAGCGGACCCCCTTTACACCTGCATGACACGCTTTCCCATGGAAAAGCTAGCATGCAACCTGCGGCCGCCCAAACAAGGTTTGCACGATCCAAATTGATCACGACCATCCAACTTCGCAGGCATGATTGGATGGCTTAGATCGCACGTGGGACCGAGTGGCATGCATGCATGAGATCACCGTCGGCCAACCTCCCTGCTGGTGCAATCGGCTTCCCCATGGGGGCCGTGAAGGGAAAAAACGTTAGGTTGCGGCCCGCAAAACCTAAAATTAGGGTTTGCATGATAGTTGCGACCACGCAACTTTGGGATAGCGTACGGGAACGAATGGGAGATGCAACCACCGACCGGTAGGACCTGCATGCTCACCGTGGTCCCACCTCCACAGTGCACTAATCGGTTGGCGCCCATGACATCCGTACGCCTAGATATACGCGCCCAAAGGTATCATGTAAGGTCACCTTCTAATCTCGGCCATCCATCATCGCAGGCTAAAACGGGCAACATAGATTGCTCCGATGTGATTCAACCAAGCATGGACGTGTAGATTGGCGTCCCGCCTACCTGTAGGACCGATCGTCTCCTCCATGCATGCCTCCCAAGGCCAAAAACCGTTGGGTTGAAAGTGATGGCTTGCAAGGCTTCCAAACCCTAATCCAACGGCTACTTTCAAACAATATTATCTGTCCAACTTCGCAGGCTTGGACGAATAGCCTAGAAAGGGAATTAGGCGGCAAGTGAGGTATCACCGTGATCATCATCCAACGTACTTCCCCATGGCATATTAGCCAAGGCGGGGCCCGCTCATGCGGCCTCCAAACAACGCCTGAACATGGCTAGTTGAGGCACTTCAACTTGCGACTTTTTCACTAAAAGTCTTAAAATAACCATGCTTCAAGCATGTTGAGCACATTCAATGCGCATGCATAGAATGAACACCTGCGAATAACTCATTTATTTCACCTAGCACCGTTTGCTATCACATGTGGGTCCCACGACACACTCGAGACATTAATCATGTCACAAACTGAGGGATACAAACTAGGGTTTTGGTCTGGCGGTTTACAACGTGTTGCGTGCAACACGCCATCATAAGATCGTGTCAGGGAAACATGGACGGTTAATGATGATAAGAGAAGTGGGCAAGGAGTCGTGTGACACTAACACACAACTCTACTTCCCTATCACTCCACTTCCTCCACTTTCCCACGAGAAACGTGAACAAGGTTTATTGACTTGTATAAATAGGTTCTCCTCCCTATTTCCAACAACAACACAGAAATCAGTGTTAATACAACTGTATTCAACACCCAGAGCCTGCCTGCAATATTTGAAAGCTTTTTCGTCTTTCTGTTAACAAGTCATAAAAGCCTTCACCTTCACACTCTCAACACCTTCTTCGCTTCCCTCCCTATGATCAACCTCACATCCTTCACTTTGCGACCGAAGCAAATCTGGAACGGCCATTTCTTGGTTTAGGCCAGAATTGTACAGATTATCTCTCGAATCAAAATTGCTCACGTGCAGCACATTTGTTGAAGGTTTAAACTCACTTCTCATCCACACACCCCAAAATTACCTAAACCTGCAGAAGTAGTTTTCACCCACAAACAATTGGCGACCACAGCGGGAGGATTAATCTCTCGGTTGTGAAGTCAACTTCTTCAATACCCAATTCCATTTGGTTGTTTTAGCGATGGTCGGGCTTAGGGATACCCCAACAGCCTCAAGTACTGATCGAGCTTCCTCCAATGGTACACCTAATGGTCTGGATGGAAGGGTCCCAACATTGGATGAACTAGCAAGAGTTCAAGATATTCATACGAGGAACATGGAGCTGATCAAAGAAGCCATAAACGACATACTTGACCTTCTCATCAAGATAATATCGGAGATGGGTGGCCCTGCCATGGAAACCTCAACACTGGGGACTGAACGTACCCAAATCAATAGTTTCACTACAAGTCAAAGGCATGTAGATCAGGAAGCGGCTTCCATGGTGGAAAGCTTATGTGAGCTGCTGCACCTCTCGAAGAATCAACGAACGGAGGCGTTTGCTGTAATTAATCGAATAGCCCTGGATGTGCAGTTGACTCCCTTACGCCCAGAAGCCTCAAATGTAATGGAGGCGTCTGTAAACAAGGTTACGTTTACAGAGGAAGACATGATTGCAGAGGAATGCCACAACCATGCCCTTCATGTCACTACATGCATTAAATATTCAGAATTCAGGCGGGCCCTCATCGATACAGGGGCATCTTCGAATGTGATTACTCTCAAGACACTCAAGGCAGCCAAGGTCCGCTCAAGCAAGATAGTGCGAGGGCCTACCACGAAACTGGACTTTGAAGGGAACCAAACCAACACGTACGGGTATGTCAACCTGAACTTATCTGTAGGACCTGTTCAGTCGAAAGTAAAATTCGAAGTCATAGAGAAAGAACCAGACTATCATATGATACTAGGGAGGCCGTAGCTTTACGAAAACAGGATCATCCCTTCAACCTATCACCAGTGCTTGAAAACCATGATGAATGAGGAAGTCATTCGTATTCCTGCATCATTGTCTCCATACGCACCCATATGCGGGCTCGAAATGTTTAAACCAAAGGAAGCCCTGCAGGAAGGGTCATGCAAGTTACATTGCACCCCACTTCCCACGTGGGCGTAAATACAGGAGGAGGATCGCCTTGCATCGTTGAAGGCTAAGCCAGGCACGTCCCAGACGATGAGCCCCTCTCCCTCCAGTAAAGCAGGAAGCCACGTTCACGCCAAGAGGGAACGAACTTTTGCGGCGACTCAGGATCAGAAAAGAAAGACGGTGTACCTCTGCCATTATTAGCAATTAGCAGGGGAGACCGATATTCAGTCTCTCTACCCAATATAATGTTGCCAAAATGGCGAGTCACAGGAAGAGGTGCCAGATGCCCCCAGGAAACTACAAGACGGCACCAACTCTACAACCGACAAACTTGAAATCATTAACATCGGGGATAAAGAGTCTCTATGCCTGTCTCCATCAGTTCAACCTTATCCACGGAGGAGCGGACGAAGTTGGTGCAACTCCTCAAAGAATACCAAGACATCTTCGCCTAGACGTATGACGAAATGCCTGGTCTAGACGAGATGTTAGTTACTCACCATTTACATATCAAACCTGGATCCAAGCTAATCAAGCAATCTCCGAGGAAGTTCAGGCACGAAGTGGAAGATCAAATAAAATCTGAAATTTAGAAGCTGCTAGCTGCTGGCTTTATAAAACCCATCCATCATCTAACCTGGCTTGCTAACATAGTTCCGGTAAAGAAGAAAAACGGGCAGATCCGGTGTTGTGTAGATTTCAGAGATTTAAACAAATGCTGCCCTAAAGACGACTTCCATCTACCTAACATCGACATGCTGGTATACGCTACAAGTGGGCATGGTATGTTTACCTTCATGGACGGATACAGTGGTTACAATCAAATAAGGATGTACGAGCATGATGCGAGTAAGACCGCTTTTCGAACTCCTCTGGGAAATTTTCACTATACCGTTATGCCTTTAGGTTTAAAGAATGCTGGTGCAACATATCAACGCGCCATGAAAACAATCTTCCACGACATGATGCATAAACAAGTGGAAGACTACGTATACGACATAGTGGTCAAGTCAAGGGCTCGAGCAGATCACACAGGATTCTTACAACAAGTGTTCGAGAGGTGTCGCGAGTACAAATTAAAGATGAATCCTTTGAAGTGTGCTTTTAGCGTCTCTTCCGGGAAGTTTCTGGGGTTCCAAGTGACTGCCGAAGGAATCAAGGTAGACCCCTCTAAGACTCAAACTATTCTCACGATGCCGCCACCACGAACTGTGAAAGAACTATGGAGCTTCATGGGTAAGGTGAATTATATTCAACGCTTTATACCCGGCCTAGCTCAGCTAGTTGCTTCATTCACTCCCCTGCTGAAGAAAGGGGCGAGTTTCATTTGGACCAGCGTGCAACAGGAAGCATTTCGAAAAATTCAACAATATTATCTTCTCCCGTCGTCATGAAGTCTCATGTTCAAGGAAGGCCGTTATGTCTCTACACCGCTTTCAGTGATACTGCTGTTGGAGACTTGCTCACCCAAGAGGATGACGAAGGAATCGAGCGTCCTATATACTATTTCAGTAGGATATTAAAAGACGCTGAACTCAGATATCCAAGAGCAGAGAAAGCATGCCTGGCGTTAATACATTCCATTCAGAAGTTCAGGCATTACCTGCTGTCGAACAAGGTAAAACTTGTATCCAAACTGACCCTGCGAAGTTTTTACTTTCAAAACCATTCATGATGGGAAGGACAGCTAAGTGGATCCTTCAAATGTCGGAGCTATACATAACATGTACCCCTCCTAGAGCCATTAAAGGACAGGTAGTCGCGGATTTATTAGCAGCTTTTCCTGGAGAGGGAACTACAGCATTCCATGAAGACTTTCCTGGAGAGTTCCCAGACATTTCCGTTGTTGAAGAAGAAGCCTGGATGTTATATTTAGATGGGTCCTCCACCCTAGCAACAATACTGGAGGAGCAGGTGTAGTCCTAGTATCTCCAACCGGTGATGTCTTTTCACACTCCTTCAAGCTGGATTTTCAGTGCACCAACAACTCAACAGAGTATGAAGCCTTCCTCATAGGACTACTATTGACCAAGAAAATTGGAGATACGCGCTTGGAGATAAGAGGAGATTCCAAATTGTTGGTTAACCAGCTGAATGGAGTATACGCACTGAAAGAAGTTACCCTAGCACCATACTGGTCGGAGGAACAAAGGCTGCTGAACTACTTCGCTGATGCAACCGTAACTCATGTCAGCCGCAATAACAACAGACATGCCGACTGTTTAGAAACACTCGCTTCTAAACTATAATTCGAAGGCATAGAAGAAACGATGACAGTAAGAAAGAGGACAATAGAGTCTACGTGGATTTCACAATACAAGGATACTGAAGCTTACGACTGGCGGACTCCAATCATACAGGAGCTTAACAGTTCACTCTCCCAAGGAAAGGTCAGCCTCAAAATCTTGAAAAACTTTTTCATGCTCCATGGTATGTTGTATCATCGAAACCCGGATGGTTCCCTATCAAGATGCCTTAGGGAAGATGAAGCGCAACTGCAACTTAACCGCGTCCACAATGATATTTACGGACAGACGATGGTGGTGACACTATATCGACGTCTCCAACGTTTAAGATACTACTTGCCAGAGATGGATACGCAGTCACGGCTTCTTCAGCAGTCTTGCTCAAATTTCCAGGCACCTCCTCACCAGGTGGAAGTTCTCAACGTAAGGCATACTGGGGACTGGAGGCAGCCTTATGTTGACTACCTTCGTGATGGAACAGTTCCTGCTAATTCAAAGGAGGCAGTCAAAATGAAGCAGAGGGCAAAGCGTTTTGTATTCCATGAAGGAATCTTATACCGAAAAAGTTTCGGAGGCGACCTGTTACGATGCCTGGCTGAAGGGGAAATATCGACCATTTTGAAAGAGATGCATGAAGGGGAACATCAAGGGAAGAAAAAACTGTTTCTCCAGATAAATGAGAAGTATTACTGGACAACCATGGAGGATGATGCAGCAACCTTTGTTCAAAGCTGCCATAAATGCCAAATTCATGGGAACCTGGTTCATGTACCTTCCACTCAGTTACACTCGATAAGCATTCCACTGCCATTCTATATCTGGGGACTTGATATCATTGGAAAAATCAACCCCCCATCATCAAAGCAGCATGAATACATCATAACCGCAACAGAGTACTTCACCAAATGGTTCGAAGCTATTCTACTATGTGGAACTACGGGGGCAACAATTGCAGCCTTCATCAAGGAGCACATTATCTGCCTCTTTGGCGTTCCTAAACATATCATCACTGATAACGGCACTCCTTTTGCCACCAAGCAGGTACGAGATTTACTCGAAGAATATGGTATCAAGCAGGTTTTCTCCACCATCTATTACCCGCAGGGGAACGGGCAGGCTGAGAGCACCAAAAAAACACTTATTCGGATTCTTAGACGGACAATACACGAAAATCCTATGGAATGGCATGAGAAACTACCGATGGCATTGTGGGCATACCGAATAGCGCCTAGAAACTCCATTGGAGTTTCTCCGTACTCACTCGTTTATGGAACAGACGCTGTACTCCCAGCAGAAATCAAGATCCCGTCAGCCAGGGTTGCAGCAGCAAGTGGGATCCACTGGAACGAGGCCGAAGCGTCTAACTGCAGGATTGCGGAGTTAGATACCATAGATTTCAAAAGAAGCAAGGCGGAGGAGCGCTCTCAGGTGTATAGGGACAGGGTCTCTAGGGCATACGACAAAACTGTAAGATCACGAAGTTTCAAGGTGGGAGACCTAGTTTTGAAGACAGCCAAACACATCCAACAAGACATGTCTGCACCAAAGTTCTCTCCAAAATGGGAAGGACCTTACGTGATTACCAAAGCCTACAACACTGGATACTACAAAATCGTTAAGGTGGATGGAGGCAAGCTAGAAGCAGTCATCAATAGAAAATGGCTCAAGGCATATCACGCCTGATCATTGTCCCGTACCTGTCCCATGACATGACAATACATGCATTCTCGTTTCGTGTATAACTTGTTAATTTATTTAGACATTAATGAAAACATTTCATCCATCCACCAAAAAAGGAATTTTTTTTTTTTGCATCTCTCAATGATGTTCAAAAAAAAAAAAAAAAAAAAAAGAAATCTCTCAATGGTAACACAGCTCAGAAAAGGTCGTCCAACAGGTTGTAATCCATGGAAAGCATCATCTTCAACCTAGCCTGGTACCTCTCTGTCCGGCCTTTCAAACTTTGGATCGCCTGCTCCACTTTCTCTGACTCAGCAGCCAGAGCCTTGTCTTCCTCCAAGATGGCCTTCGCAGCAGGAACTACGTTCACAAGGATGCCAGTCCGATCGACCTTGATGATGTCAAGACGTTGCCGCAGACAACTCACCTTGAACTCCATGGACTCGTAGGTATATAACATGTTTTCCCACTTCTCAAGACTTGATTCAGCAACGTTGCGGATAGAGACATCCTCCATCTCGGCAATCATAGGAAGCAGGCAGTTTACCGTCGTAACCAAAGCAGACGAACAGTGCCGAACTACGTTCATGGTCGCGATGTGACCATACCTTTTCCATATCTTTGTGTATAAAGGGACGAGATACGGAGCGGGTGCGCTTTACAGAGGAGCCTGGGTGATACGAAGAAGACGACTTGCTATTGCCTGACATGATGAAACTCTGCAAAGAAAAGAATTTTATCCCAAAATGTAGAAGTGGATTCTTGCGCATACATATATATACACGCCAAGGGAAACCCTAGAAGCGGTTGAATCGGAATACATCCAACAAGCAAGGAATCAACACCAACCAAGTCGTATTAGATTCGAAACCTAATTAAAATCGGACAAAAATTCGTTTGAGAAGGAACGAATCGACCAGCACTACAAGGCATTCGACGCATGCGCCTTCCCCACGTGGTAAAAGTATATTTACTTTAGCATATTTTTTATATATGCAAAATTGTCACCATCTCATGTCTACCCCGCAATAGTGTAACCATTACATACTAGACATGGGACTTAATGTTGATGGTGGATTTCAATTTAAGGCTAAAATTATAAAAGTCAAATTTTATAAGCTGACATCATGCAAAGGATAAAGCCTTCGCGTGATGGATATTTCTCACAATGTTAATTCACTGGAGCATGCGCAACCATCCCTGATAATTAAATATACTCCGAACGGAGCATGTAGCAACCATCCCGATTCTCTGTAAACCTACAACATTACCGATTAATGCTTTAATTAAAGCCTTGTGTTTCGACATGAAACGCCCATACAGGCTACCTCACGGCGGGTTATATTAGCCCCGTTGAGCGTAAGCAAGACTACCCATGCTAGTCTCACATGCTGAAAACACTTGAAATAATAAGCTTTAAAAGAGTCGCGACCGCCCAACTTCGCAAGCATGGTTGTACGGCTTAGATAGCGATTCGGTCAGAAGGGAAAGTGTCGGTGCACCAACCAGCGGACCCCCTTTCCACCTGCATGAACATCTTTCCCATGGACAAGCCATCATGCAACCTGCGGCCGCCCAAACAAGGTTTGCACGATCCAAATTGATCACGACCATCCAACTTCGCAGGCATGATTCGATGGGTTAGATCGCACGCGGGACCGAGTGGCATGCATGCATGAGATCACCGTCGGCCCACCTCCGTGCTGGTGCAATCGGCTTCCCCATGGGAGCCGTGAAGGGCAAAAAATGTTAGGTTGAAAGTTGCGGCCTGCAAACCCTAAAATTAGGGTTTGCGTGATAGTTGCGACCACGCAACTTTGTGATAGCGTACGGGAACGAATGGGAGGCGCAACCACCAGCCGATAGCACCTGAGTGCTCACCGTGGGCCCACATCCATAGTGCACTAATCGGCTGGTGCCCATGATATCTGTACACCTCGATATACGCGCCCAAAGGTAGCATGTAAGGTCCCCTTCTAATCTCGGCCATCCATCATCGCAGGTTAAAACGGGCGACTTAGATTGCTCCGATGTGATTCAACCAAGCATGGACGTGTAGATTGGCACCCCCCCTGCCTGCAGGACTGATCGGCTCCTCCATGCACGCCTCTAAAGGCCAAAAACCGTTGGGTTGAAAGTGATGGCTTGCAAGACTTCCAAACCCTAATCCAATGGCTACTTTCAAACAATCCTATATGTCCAACTTTGCAGGCTTGGACGAATAACCTAGAAAGGGAATTATGCGGCAAGTGAGGTATCACCGTGATCACCATCCACCGTACTTCCCCATGGCATGATCGGCCAAGGCGGGGCCCGCTCATGCGGCCTCCAAACAACGCCTGAACATGGCTAGTTGAGGCATTTCAACTTGCGACTTTTTCACTAAAAGTCTTAAAATAACCATGCTTCAAGCATGTTGAGCACATTCAATGCAACGCATGCATAGAATGAACACCTTAGAATAACTCAGTTATTTCACCTAGCACCATTTGCTATCACATGTGGGTCCCACGACTCACTCGAGACATTAATCATTTCACAAACTGGGGTTTTGGTCTGGCGGTTTACAGCGTGCTGCGTGCAACACGCCATCATAAGATCATGTTAGGGAAACATGGACGGTTAGTATTGATAGGAGAAGTGGGAAAGCATTCGTGTGACACTAACACATAACTCCACTTTCCCATCACTCCACTTTCCCACGATAAACGTGAACAAGGTTCAATGACTTGTATAAATAGGTTCTCCTCCCTATTTACAACAACAACACACAAATCAGTGTTAATACAACCGTATTCAACACCCAGAGCCTGCCTGCAATATTTGCAAGCTTGCTCATATTTTTGTTAACAAGTCATAAAAGCCTTCACCTTCACACTCTCAACACCTCTTTCGCTTCCCTCCATAAGATCAACCTCACATCCTTCACTTTGCGACCGAAAAAAAATCTGGAATGGTCATTTCTTGGTTTAGGACAGAATTGTACAGATTATCTCTCGAATCAAAAGTGCTCACGTGCAGCACATTTGTTGAAGGATTAAACTCACTTCTCATCCACACACCCCAAAATTACCTAAACCTGCAGAAGTAGTTTTCACCCACAATCACCTGCGTTGGAAAAGTATTGTTGCTTCTGTCATTTATTTTATATCTCAGTTCGCAGATAATCCTGCGTGATTTCTCAATGACCTGCGTAGTAAATTTGGATTAGTATTAAAATTGTAATTTTTTGTGGTCTTATTTTGCCTTCCTAGTTAAAGGTCTTATTTTGCCATCTTTTGTTGCGACAAAATCGCAGGACGTTCTTGCAGTTTCATGCAAAAACCCATTGATCTTGCCTTATCTTTTTTTTTTATAGTATTTTGGCCTCTTCAGGAGTATTGCCACAATATGTCAGGCCTAAATAATCTTGCAAAAATAAAGCCCCATGACATTGTCGTCTTGCGATGAAATCTCAGGACGTCTTTACACTTTCATGTAATGACCCATTAATCTCGTCTTAACTTTTATCTTGTATTATTGCCTCTGCAGGATTGTTGCACAAATATGACAAGCCTTAATATTCTTGCGAATAAAAAGCCTCATGACATTTGTGTCTTTGTTAGACACGTATCAGCTCCCTAGTGGAGGGTGTCGCCCTTATATTCCCCCTGGCTTCCCTTTCAAGGAGACGTACCCCTACCGGGTTAGGGTGGGCTCCTCCCATCCAGTATTAACTAGGGCTGCACATGGGACGGTACGGCACGGTTCTCTTATGGAACCGGTCCCTGTACTTGGTGTTGACCGGTATCCCATTTTGAGGACCGGTACCTGTACTTGTACCTGGTGTTGTCCTGGTCTTCCGGTACCGGTCCGGTACAAGTCCGGTACCGGTCCGGTACAAGTCCGGTACCGGGTTTTGTACCTGTTCAAAAAACTAAAACAACATTTCCATTTTACAGTTCAAATGTTCAATACTAAAACAAAACAACATTTCCAGTTCAAATGTTCAATACTATAACATAAGTCTGTTACAAGAAATAAAATGCCATCATAAGTTCTGAGTTCATGCAAACAAAAAAGTATGGCTTAGAGCCTGCACTTGCAATCCTAGGCCACAAATCTGCACATTCCTTTCCTCTCCAATAAGGCCAGTGATAGCATAAGCTGCATAACGCCATAACCTCAACCTGTGTTGAACAAATAACAATCAAATACATGAGAAGGGTTGAACAAATAACGATCAAATACATGAGAAGGGATATAAATGATAAATCTGCAACTGCAAGTGTCACATTGCATGTACAGACAATCACAAAGGAAAGGTTCATTAAACACCAAGTCACCCATAGACAGCCTCATGGCCTGTTGTCTAGTTATACACCAAGTCACATTGCATGTACAGACAAGCACAAAGGAAAGGCTCATTAAACACCAAGTCACCCTCACCACACCACCCCCATTTATTCCCATTCTCTCTCACAAGACCCATGCATGTATGATCTGTTAACTAGTTATACCCATGCTACATACTACGAAATGAATTTTTGTTTCTTAAAGAAAGGGATAAAAATCATAATGTTTCATTCACAGAATAACCAAAAATTACAATGCAGTCAAGCAAAATCATTGCAGGAGTTTGCCAAACTCAATTTACTATGTAGCAAGCAAAATTTATGATGACATGGCATTGGTACATGTAATAGGCTAAAACCAGCAGTAATCTGTGGATCCTAGTATGTTACAAATTTTACTGTGATTATAATGGAATTTGGTGGACGTACCTTTAAACAAATTCATAGCCAAGGAATGAACTTCAACCTTTAGCGAAAGCTTCAATCCATACTGCAACAGGAACAAAAAAAAGATAAAACAAGAAAGTAAGTAACAATACAAAAAAATACAAAAAAAAACCTAAAATAAGTACCTGCCGCATCTTCACCATCATCATCAGGTACATAATCACATAGAAGATCAAGAGCAATAGGTTTTTGTAAATAGCTTTGTGTACAGAGAAAGGCCTCAACTGTCGTTGTAGACATAGAAGCTCTCCATGGAGTAAGCACGCGCTTCCCGGTACTAAAAGCTGATTCAGAGGCAACTGAAGACACATGCATGGCTAATATATCTCTTGCCATGTATGACAGTACCTTATACCTGTTTGCATTAGCCTGCCACCAACCCAATATGTCAAAGTCATCATCTTAATCTACTTCACGCATTTTTCCATCCATCACATCTGTCAAGTACCTATCTAACTCCGTTGTTCTTGCTTCTTCAACACAACTTGGGGTGTCCCAATGCTATCTCTTCCTTGATTGAATTCTAGATTTCAAGCCTTGAGATTGCGTGCTAACTGCACTGGCAACTACCGGAGCAACACTAGATGACCCTTCCTCATGATTTGAATACACAAATCTATAATCATCAAAGAGTTCCTGAAATTATAATTTCACCTTTCTCATGATTCTTTGAACCTCCCACGAATTGTTCTCAAACAAACAGTTAAGAGTAAATTCTAGCCCCTTTAGTTTCTCTCTTGGATCCAACAATTGAGCAAAAAACATAACAGAATTCATTTTCTCATACGCACCCCAATATTTATTGTACTTGGCAAACATAAGACGAGACATACGTGCAATAAATGGATCTGATGCTACATTTTCTCTAAATTCAATTAACTGCTCATGGATGAATACCAATTCCCATAAGAAAGAATGCGTAGTGACTTGTGTAGAAGTATAAAAACTCACAGTTGCATCGAAGAATACCTTTAAACACTTCACAAGACCTCTAGCATATTTCCAATCTTCTGCATAAGGAGCATGAGTCTTTACTTTCTTTTTCTTTTTCTTCTTCTTATTTTCCTTGTTCTTGCCTGTTGTATCTAACTCTTCAACCTCTTCTTCCATATCCTCAACCTCTTCATCTTCTTCCATATCCTCAAGGACCTCAACCACTTCTTCTATGATATCATCACTAGCTATAGCTTCTTCAATATCAGCATCACAGCCATCACTTGGTAAAACAGATTCCTTGTCTTGCTCAAAAATAAACCTCTCTTGAAAGTCCTTATTAATCTGTGCTAACATAGCAAAAACTTTTTCATATCTTTGAGCAGCTTCTAAAATCAAGTAAGTGCTATTCCATCGAGTTTGTACATCTAAAGTCAGTGCTTTCTTGTAATCTACCTTTGCTAGGGAAGCACATTGTTTAAACTTTTCATACCTAGAAGGAGAACCAAGAACATATTTTACAACTGACCTTATCATTTTAACTGATTCATTAAAGAGTCGTACTGCATCTTTTATGACAAGAGCAAGAACATGGGTTGTACCTCACCTGATAACAAATAATCAATTTTAAATTTGATTAAGCCCAAACTATTTTAAAAGCATAATAAAGATGCAGGGAAAATACACCCAAATTATAAAATGTGAATACAGCATACACGCACATTTAGTTATCCAAGTAGTCATGCTTTCTAAAGCTACCTTAGCCCCTTTAAAAGCATAACAAAGATGCAGGCAAGTGCACTTCACAATAATGTAAGGAAAACAAACACAACAGTGTGCATACATAATTATCTCAATGCTAATGAATTATAATGCTAGTCAAAATTGAATCTAATTTGTTAGACATACCAGCAAAACAACACATCATTCAAATTATGTTCATCATATACACACACAACTTCAACCAACAACAGACAAATTATGTGTAATGAGAATCTTACATGTAAATACTTAGCTCTGATTGGTGATCATGTCCAGCTAGTAACAACTTTCTTCAGATGATCCATAGCTACTGTGTTGGCGCTGACATTATCTAGAGTGACACCAAATATATCTTTTAGACCCCAATCTTTCAAACAATCCACCAGCTTCTCACTGATTGCATTACCTGTGTGACCTTCAACTTGAAAAAACATGAGTATTCTCTTCTGCAGTTTCCAGTTCTGATCAATGTAGTGAGCGGTTACACAAATATAATTAAAATTATTTGGAGATGTCCATGTGTCAGTTGTCAAAGATATCCTCTGCTTAGATGTCAAGAAGTAAGTTTTTAGGTTATTCTTCTCTTCTACATACATCTTTAACATATCCCTATAAATTGTCATATGTCTTGGAACCTTGAACCTAGGTTGTGCCTCTTGCATCATTTACACAAAGCCTGACCCTTCTACTTTTCTAAAAGGAATTTCATCTGTAATTATCCACTCAACAAGACGCCTTCTTAACCTATCATAACTGTAAGTATGAGCAATAAGTTTACCTTCCTGACCTGGTTTTGGGGGTGGAATCAACAGAGATGGTTGTCCCTTTTCTTTCTTCATGTTAGGATTCTTTAGACATTTATTCAAATGCTTTCATAATACAGAAGTGCCATTATTGTCATTGTGAGCTTTGTATTTCTTGTGGCAATGATGACATTCAGCCCACTTATCATCTATCCTAGTCATTTCCAACCAAACAGTTGATCTCACTTTGCCGTGCTTCTTTTTGCTATCACCAACTTCAACTGCTTCAGCTGTACTTGTTGGAGTTGCAGCTTCATATTCATTTGTGTGAGATGCAACTTGAGAGGATGATCCAACTTCTATTTCTTGAGTTGTACTTATACTTGGAGCTGCATTTGTCGCTGGAGTTGAATTTGATGTGGTCATCTAACAAACATAAAACAGAACCCATTACATTCATATTCTTGCAATCACGGTATCACACACCAACAATCTCCGTAATTAGCAGCAAACTTAAGACAAGAATGTGAAGCTAAGAATCCACTAATTATGGCTCTCTTGTCAGTGCCTAAAAATAATTTATTAATTTCTGTGTTAATAAACAAAGTCATTTTTGATAGTTGTGTTAGCTTTTCAGATCAACTAAAGGTGGAGATAAGTGCTGCTTTTTCAAGTGATATCATCCCACGGCCACCACTGAACAGTTTAAACTGACCTAACTTACTTGATGTGGGTTAAAATTGACAGTTATGGTGTAAAGTATTATCACCACTTGACAATTGACATTGTATGGGATTCTAATCTTATGTATAGCTTTCCTGGTTGGGTTTCACGGCCATGGCCAACACCATGCCAAGAACCTTTGCTACTTGATGAAACCCAAAACAAAGTTCATACTGCGCTATACAAATCATAACACACTACACAATCTGACTGAAAGAAATTCCACCTTCAGTGTGAAAGAATGAGTACTAAACAGATTCAGTTTAATGCTTATTCTCACAGAACATCTTAAATATGAATACCCAGCCAACATCTTAAATACGAATACCCAGCCAACATCTTAAATATGAACAGCATACATAAATATATAAATTCTGAAAAGTAGAAACAAAAAAATGAACTTAAAAATCATTCAAAGGAATTCAAAATATGAATACCCAGCCAACATTACCTACTTTACAGTTTCAACATCTAACTATGTTAACAAACACTAACACCAAATATGAGTCAGAACCATGTTGAGACTAGTGATAAAACAGAAAGCAGATTCAATTCATTAATTCATGTCGTCTAACTCTAAGTAGAAGTTCCTTATCTTCATCAATTCAAATGATAACACCCCAAGAGGCCAAGACACCAAAACACAACATTCACGAAATTAAAAGTAAATAAATGATCCAGAATACCTCTTGTAGCTGAAAACAGGAGGCCTCCCAAAGAATCAGCGAGCTTTGAGCGTATCAAAATCCCCAATTCTTCCCGATTCAACACCTTAACAAATAACAACACCATCAAGAACTCAAATTAGAAGATCATGTTCCCAAAACCTTAAGTTTTGATCAAACCCCAAAATCAGAATACCCCCAAAAGCTATGAAATTGAAACCCAATTTAAAACCCTAAATAAATCTAAAATCAAACCCTAAATCAACCTAAAATCAAACCCTAAATCGAACTGATGGTGAAGAAGAAAAACAAACTAGAGATGGTGAAAAAGAAGAACAAATCGAACTGATTCTAATCGTCTACTGTTGAATTACCTGATAGAGATGGTGAATTGATGATACCCTGAAGAACACAAAAGAGAAGAACTGAGAAGAAGAGGGTTGCCGCTGAGAAAAAAAGAAGGAAGAAAAATGAGAGAATGATTTTTTGTCTCTCGACCCTCTACACCTATTTTGGACGATCGAGATTAAAAACCTAAATAGATCTAACGGCTCATATACACCGGTACATATGGTCCGGTTCAAGTCCGGTCCTCCCCAAGAACCGGTGTCTGTACCGGTCAAGGCCGGTTCTCAAGTTCCAATACCGGTGTCTGTACCGGCTAGACCGGTTCCGGTCCGGTACCGGTTCCAAGCCGGTCCGGGTACTTTCAACCGGTTCTTGTGCAGCCCTAGTATTAACAACAACCAGTTGTTTTCGCAGCCTCTTATCCTTTTTGCCTATATGGCTTATTGTTACGAGTACGCACCCTAAGTGGGGATTCTTTTCGGGCCGAGTGCAACATTTTCCAAGACTTGTCAAGGACGGCAAGGTACGCTCCAGACGCCCCTGGCACCCTTGACTCAACCGTGTACCTCGGCGCCTTGATCATTTTCTGCACTCCTTGGGTGGATTCCTTAAGTCTCCCAACTTAATACATGTTAAGTCACATTGTTTAAGTTGAGAATATTTAGGTTGCTCCCCCGAATGGGCTTTCATTGACCCCAAAGTCCATGGTCTTTCAGGTTTCGATGTTGTATCATGTCCCCTGAGCCATGTTGTAGGTACCCCCTTCTATGACGTACTGTAGGTCTTACCTTTTTCCTCTTGCGAAATGTTTCTTCGCGAACTAAGTTGTACGTCATAAAGGTTTTCCCTTTGTAATTGTTTTTGCGGTATTTTTTCGCTTTTTGTTGAATGTTTCAACGATATCTTTTCGCTAGTTTGTTGATTATTTCAGCGGGATTTTTTCACTGATTTATTGTTTACTTCAGCGGGATTTTTCACTGGTTTATTGTTTAATTCAGCGGGATTTTTTCACTGATTGTATGATTCATTTTATTGAACTTGTTCGCAATCATCTTGTTGTGTCTTACATTATATTCCTGCATAATACAATCCCATTTTTCCTCATTCAATAAAATGTAATTTTCTGAAAATTACACAATCCCTCCTTTCTTCGTATCTTGATCTTATTTTTCTTGCGACTTTTATTACAACACTGACTTTCTTTCTTTAATCCTCTATTAACTTTTCGCTTCTCCGTGCTTCTGTAGTTCTCTTCTTCCAACATTCTTTTTTGCTCGACTTTTGTTCACAGCTTTCCACTTCAGTTTCATAACATTTTCTCCCCTCAATCCAATCTCCTTTAATAATTCCTACTCCACTGGGGTGTGGAAACTTGATGGATTGATGATAATTAGAAGCCACGCCCAAAATTCCGCGCAACCAAAGTCGAACAATTAAAGCGTTGTATGGCGACTCCACATCAACCACACAAAAGAGAATCTCAGTCAACATTCCATTTAATGGGATCCGCATAGTTATCTCACCTTTTGGATTATTCGCGGTACCATTAAAACCATAAATTTTGTAAGTTGACGCCAACAAATCCTCATCGCATGGTAAAATAGAATATTGACAGAACTTTCTGTGTCGATTAATATCCTGTTGAGTGCCCAAGAGTCCTCAGCCTCATCATCTTCATCCTCTTTGGGAGTTGGGTTGATTTCTAGTTTCACCACTAAAGGATGATCATGCATCGCTCCACCTCCTGGAACTTCTCCTGCGGTAAAAGAGATGGTTTGCTTCTGCCATTATTCCAGCAGTGATACTTTTGCAATGTTCATTATCTCCCTCCCGTCACTATCTCTTGCGTATACTCTACTCAAAACATTATCGTGGATATCCTCAATTGTTTTGTAAGAATGTACAATAAAATTGCAGAGTAAGTTTTTCGCATTTGCTCCAACTTCTATGAGGAACGTTCCTTTATCCTTCACTTCATTAACCCTGTATATCTGCGTCTTTGTATGCGTCTTATATATCTCGTTCTCGCCAGCTAAGATAGGGTTCTATAGTTGTTTTTTTTTTTTTTTTTTTTTTTGGTTTTGTTTCTTGTGGCTCTTGAATTGGTTGGTTGATGAGATGAAATCATCTCATATGTGATCATTGTTGTCGATTTGTATGAGAGTTGTAAGTACATATTTCCACCACTCGCCACGTGTCCTCAGATAAGCACGTGGAAAGCATGCGACGTGGGGACATCAAAAGAAGATGTCACCTAGGTACAACCGAGAAACATGCACCAACAGGATGGGACTCTCGTCTCACACATCCAAGGACTAAGAATGCAGGAGCACTGATATAAAGCACCACCGCGAAGGACCGAATACGCCATCGGATCTGCTTTAATCCATCCCGAGGAAGATCAAAGATCGAACGGTCAGGGATCAGCTGACTGACAGACGTGACAAGAGCAGAACTGTTACCAGGCGCATGCAGGAGGCCAACTACCCGCATTAAACACCTGAGGACACATGTCGATCAACCAGCGGGAGAAACAATTCGACCTCTGCGGCAACAATGAAGGAACGAAGGGGAACCGACGTAACCGAAGAAGGCCGCGGGATGGCACAAGACACAAGACGATAAGATCCCAACAACTCTTTTCCATGAACCCCCCGCCAGAACTCCTATAAATACCCCTCCTCCCTAAGAGAGAGGGGCAGGTCGATTTGGAAACAGCTTAGAAGAGAGAGAATTAGGAGAAGTAAGTAGCCCCCTAATTCTGAAGCCTCAATAAGAGCACCATAAAGTCATTCGACTTCATGTAACGAATCTAGATATATATTAACTCACCCATTTTACCCCGTGGATGTAGGCCTCAGTGCTGAACCACGTAATTACTTGTCTCATTTACATTCTGCACTTTACCTTATGCATTTTACATTTCGTCTTTACTTTATGTACTTTACATTTCGTTGTTTACGTTATGAGTGTTGTATTCCGCACACAGTATTCCGTTGGATCTGTGGTGGAATGCATAACAAACCCTCGGATAGTTATCCATTTTCCCATACAAACCTCCTGTGGTATTATACGAAGAGACCAGGATGAGTCCGAAGACTCAGAGTCAATGATTCGATATATTTACTACCTTCTTTGCACGTCATATCTATAATTTATAACGCAATTAAGCATCATTGAACTTTGTTTGTGGACACGTGCTTACCACGTAATCTTCGTGTTCACAATCTGGCGCTAGAAACAGGGATATATTCCCGGTAAAAGATTTATCTTATCCTGTGATTTGTACACTCTGGATGTTCCGAGCATTGCTCCCTGAGAATAAGCGGTGTTTGGAACATTTTATTTAAGTTCATTCATTTGTTAACTTGTAGATCTGCGTCTTCGAAATATTTTTAAAGTTTTTCATCTTTGAAAAATCGAGCGTGTGAATGTATCCACGTGTATTTCAGTAGATCTGCGTCTTCGAAATAGTTTTAAAAGTTTTCATCTTTGAAAAATCAAGCGTGTGAATGTATCCACGTGTATTTCAGTAGATCTGCGTCTTCGAAGCAGTTTTTAAGTTTTTCATCTTTGAAAAATCGAGCGTGTGAATGTATCCACGTGTATTTCAGTAGATCTGCGTCTTCGAAATAGTTTTAAAAGTTTTCATCTTTGAAAAATCAAGCGTGTGAATTATCCACGTGTATTTCAGTAGATCTGCGTCTTCGAAGTAGTTTTAAAGTTTTCATCTTTGAAAAATCAAGCGTGTGAATGTATCCACGTGTATTTCAGTAGATCTACATCTTCGAAATAGCCGAGTACTCTTTTCAAACCTCCGGGATCTGATTTCCCGGACTCTACTGACAGGTTCCTTGTGGACCACTCTTTTCTTTTGCATGATGAACTTTTTCAGAAAAATATCAAAAATGGAGAAGAACAAAGATACAGGAAAAGCAAGAGCCTCGTCAAAAGATACACCACGAACGACACCAGTAATGACTAGGAGCAAGCAAAAGGGCGAAAGATTGAAAGGCACAGACAAAACGCAGAATGGAGCGGAAAGCTCGAGACCTGTGAATGCAACCACTATTGCAGCCGAAGCAGTAAAAGTCGCGGCAGCTAAAGCCGCAGCATTAAAAAATGGGGGATCCAAAGAAGCGGCCTCCAAGACAAACGCTGCCATCCGACATCACGAACCACACGAAGGGATGGCAGAATCAAGAGTACAACAGCCACTCTACGGAATGCCTCGCACCAATGAGCAGAACGTCCCCCTGCCAAGGGACCAGCATCTCCAAATCACGGGCGCATCACATCCGCAGACTGTACAACATCTCCCCTTGCAGCCCGTGCAACAGCTATATCCGCAGACTGTACATCAGCTCCCCTTGCAGCCCGTGCAACAGCTGCATCCGCAGACTGTACAACACCTCCCTTTGCAGCCCGTGCAACAGCTACATCCGCAGACTGTACATCATCTCCCTTTGCAGCCCGTGCAACAGCTACATCCGCAGACGGTACAACAGTTTCCTTTGCAGTCCGTGCAACAGCCATACCCACAGCCGGATCCACCGGAGCCTCTAATTCAAATCGTCGACGACGACCAAGCGATACCCGCGGGGGTGCAACTGCCGGAAGGAAACACTAATCAGGAGTCAAACCAATCCGCCCGGATGAGAGCGGAACTAGAAGAGTTAAGAAGAGCTCAAAATGTATACGCAGAGGCGGTAGCTCTGTTGGCCCAGGAAAATCAGCAACTCAGAGCTACCCGAAGCAAAAACACGGTAGTCCAGCATGACGAAGCCATCTCAATGGCGCCAAGACCAAATCAAGATCGAAGAATGGTACTGGCAAGCAACCCAGATCCGTTAAAGCAAAAAGATACGATAAGAGGACGAAGATCCGACGCAGATTACAACCCGCAGGACTCGGACTATTTTGACTACTTTGACGGTCATACCACGCGGAAGGAGCAACATTCTGACAAAGAAGAGCACCAGCGAGCAATGGAAGATCTCCGCGCAGAGATGATGGCGGAGATCAAACAACTAAAGACAAGGCAAGGATGGGGAAGATTAGAGCAAATAATGAAGGAAGCAAGCACCATGCCCCTAGAACCTCACCTAGCCAAAGCTCTCATTCCGCAGAAATGCCCGGTCCCGGCTTTCGAATTCTACGATGGATCTACCGACCCCGCCGCCCATCTTCGATATTATAATCGAATGATGGCACGATGGAATTATGATGAAGCCATACTTTGCAGATACTTTCCTTCAAGTTTGAAAGGATCCGCGCTCTCGTGGTTTGACAACTTGCCACCAAATTCCATTAACTCATACGAACGGCTTACCGAGAAATTCTTAACGACTTACATGTACAACAAGGTGGTAAACACCGGGATGGATAAGCTTTTCTCACTAGCAGTCCAGTACAAAGAAACTATCAGGGAATACACGGACAGGTGGCACAAAATTTGCCAAGCCATCGGAAATGTAGATCCAGTAGTCAGCGTCAACTGCTACAAATGGGGGCTCGACAGGATGAGCCCACTATTTGTCGAAATCCATGGAATCGTCCCTGCAACCGAAGGAGATCTCCGAGTGATCATCGAAAAGCACGCCAGACTAGAAGAAATACAACGGGAGAATCCCAGAGCTCAGACCCAGCGACCCCCACGAACTAACTCCGCGGAACAATCCAGCAGACCACTAGGAGGAAATTCAGATGGGAAACCCAATGAAGACAAAAGAGAACACAGGGATAATCGCCGCGGAGATATCAGGAAATTTGAAGATCAAGTCTATACGAAGATAAATGCCAGTTACTCGCGCACCCTGAGAGAAATCAAGGTCCGCGAGAAGTTGGAATGGCCATGGACTAAGGGGCAACAGCCACCTAGGTCACAGCACGCTAAGGAGTATTGTGAATACCATTGCTTCAATGGTCACTGGACAGAGAAGTGCAAAAATCTAAAGATAATGATTCAGAAGCTAGTAGACGCAGGAGACCTTCAGCAGTATGTACAAAATACGGGCGAGGAAGATAAAAGTAAACGAAGCAAGCAAGTCCAATTACCTGAAGGAAACCGCACCCTTAACACCATCTCCTGCTCCGATCCTGTGGGACCCTCCCTCACGGCTCAGATAGGTAAGAGATTGAGAAAACAATTCGAAGATCACTGCGAGCTCTACAAAATCGATGGAGAAAAAGTGGACGAGCATGAACCATGGATGGACGCACAACTGGCTTTCGACGCGGATGATGTAGGCGAAGACATGGAAGATCACAATGACCCGCTCGTTCTCACACTACCAATTGCGGGGTGCAACATAAAAAAGATCCTAATAGACGGGGGAACCTCCGTCAACGTTCTATTCCATGACACGTTTAAACGAATGGAACTCAACGATGAGCAGTTGCTACCCTCATACTACACCATCTACGGATTCAATGGAGAAGCAACAAAACCCTTGGGAGACATCATCCTACAAGTTTACGCGGGTCCCATGAAGGTCGACACCCGGTTCAGCGTAGTAGATGCACCCTCACCATACAATGCTATAATCGGCAGAAGATGGGTGCATAAACTCAAAGGGGTGGCAGCAACGTACCACCAGTACCTCAGATTTCCAACCCCCCAGGGGGTAATGGAAATAAAAGGCGATCAAGCATTGGCACAGGAGTGTCAAGCTCTAAAAAATAAGCTCAACAACGAACAAGATCAACAGAAAAAGAGCCAAAAATCACGAAACAAAGAAAACGCAAAAGAAAAAGCAATCAATGCCTACCTAAAAGAAATTTCGGGAAAAAGCCTTCCAAAGGGGCATATGAACGGAAACACGGAGGCAAGTAGGTCAGCCACAAAGGAGAATGAAGAAATTATCAAATAGCAATCAAAGGAGGTTCCTCTCATAGGGGAATCAAAACCCACTTTCACACCTGCAGAAGCTGTGAAGGAGAGAAACATAGGAGCTGAAGAACCAAGGATGATTAAGATCGGAACGCTGATGGATGAGGAGCGCGAAGAGTCCTTAAAAAAGCTGCTCACAGAATACGCGGATATCTTCACATGGAAACTAGGAGACATGCCAGGAATCGACCCAAAGACTGTCCATCATGAACTTCGCATAAAGCAAGGCACACCGCCCGTCAGACAAAAGGTACGAAAAGTTGCCTTAGAGTATCATAAAGCCGTAGAGACAGAGCTTTGTAAACTGCTAGAAGCAGGATTCATCAAGGAAGTCAAATATCCAACATGGATCTCAAACATGGTCATTGTACCTAAAAAGAACGGTGGGGTGAGAATATGCATCGACTTTACCAACCTCAACAAGGTGTGCCCCAAGGACAGCTACCCTTTACCAAGCATTGACCAACTGGTCGAAGCTGTAGAAGGATACGAAGAGATGTCATTCATGGACGGATACTCCGGATATAACCAAGTGTTCCTAGCGGAAGAGGACCAACAACATACTGCATTCTACACCCCACATGGCCTCTACTGCTACGTAAGAATGCCCTTCGGACTTCGAAACGCAGGAGCGACATACCAAAGGATGGTAGACGCCATCTTTAAGCCATGGATTGGAAATACGCTGGAAGTCTACGTAGATGATATGCTGGTAAAAAGTAAGCTACGACAAGATCATCACCTAGATCTGAGAAACATATTTCAGGCAATGAGGGAACATAACATGAAGGTAAATCCAGAAAAGTGCACCTTTGGTGTTACTTCAGGGAAATTCCTCGGTTACCTGGTGACAAAACGAGGCATTGAAGTAGACCCAGCCAAAATTCAGGCCATCGTAGAAATGCCCTCTCCAAGGAGCCTCAAGGAAGTCCAAAGACTCAACGGCTCCCTAGCAGCGCTAGGGAGATTCATATCCAGATCCTCAGACAGGTGCAAGCTCTTTTTTAACATCCTTAAAAAGGGGACCAAATTTCAATGGACCACAGAGTGCGAGGAGGCCTTCAAACAAATCAAAAACTACCTTGCGGGAATACCAATTTTGCAAAAGCCCGACCCCGAAGAGGTCCAAGCCTTGTACATAGAAGCAACAAAGAACGTAGTCAGTGCGGTGTTGGTCAAAACCAACACGAAGATTGAGCAGCCCATATACTACGTCAGCAAGACTCTAAATGCAGCAGAAAAAAATTACACGAAGATTGAGCAGCTCATCTTGGCCCTAGTATGGGCTACCCAAAATCTACGGACATACTTCTTAACGCACTACATCTACGTTCCATGCAAAGCCCCGCTAGAAGCTATCCTTAAAAGCGCGGGGAAGACAGGAAGGATCGCAAAGTGGAACACTCATCTCGACCAATACAACATCATACACGAACTCCAGCACTCACAGAAGTCACAAGTCTTAGCAGACTTCCTAGCAGACCTACCGCTGGACGACGATTAAGAAATCATTATTGAAGGTCTCAACACAGCAGGATTACCAGAAGACAGCGGAAGCAAAGATCCCGTCGATATTCTCGAACCAGGAAGCCCGAGGCAATGGGAAATCTTTGTAGATGGCTCAAGGAACAAAGAAGGAGCAGGCATTGGCATTGTAATTACTACCCCCACGGGAGACCGAATCATCCATGCGTTCAGGCTAGAATTCAAAGAGCACACCAACAATATCGTCGAATACGAAGCTGTTGTACATGCTCTGCGTTTGATTATAGAAATGGGTATAACAAATGCACGCTTAACCAGTGACTCACAACTAGTAATCAAGCAAATAGAGCTGGAATATGATGTATATGACGAAACCTTGTCGGCGTACATGACGCTGGTCCAGACACTAGCGCATCAAATACCCAACATCACATTCCGACACCTAAGCAGAAAAGAGCTCAGGCACGCAGATGCCTTGGCATACATCTCATCCATGTTGAAAAACAAGGATATACAAGCAATAAAAATCGGAAGAGTCTACGAGCCATCAATCCCTCTCCCAGAGACATGCGCGGCAACCAAGAAGCATAACGCGGAAGAAGATATGACAGACGACGACGTAGGGGAACACATCGCGGACGACTTCCAAGAAGATGACATAATGAAGAGAGTAGACGAAGACGAAGACTTCAGCAAAGAAGAAGACTAGAGGAGGGACATCCACCAATTTCTCAAAGAAGGGACGTTACCACGAGACGTGAAGCAGGCCAGAAAGATACAATCGAAAGCAGGAAGGTACGACTTAAGGGGAGATATTCTGTACAGAAAATCTTTCCTCGGACCTTTGTTACGATGCTTGTCCAGATCAGAAGGCCACCTAATACTAAAAGACATCCATCGAGGGGACGCGGGGAATCACAGTGGGATGAGATCCTTAGCGGACAAAGCAAAAACCCAAGGGTACTATTGGCCAACAATGATACGGGATGCCGCAAGAATGTCAACAAGATGCGAAGAATGTCAGCGGTTTGCAAGACGAATCCACGCACCAGCAACAATGCTCAACTCAGTAGATAGTCCTTGGCCATTCTCAAAATGGGGCATAGACATCGTAGGACCCCTAACAGAGGGGTCAGGAAAACGAAGATTTCTGATAGTGGCCACAGACTATTTCAGTAAATGGGTAGAAGCTAAAGCTTTGGCAAGAATCCGCGACTCAGATGTCTTCACATTTATCTTTCAGAACATAATCTGCCGGTTTGGAATCCCGGCAGAAATTGTCTCTGACAACGGTAACCAACTGCAGGGTAAGAACATCGATTTACTGTTTGATACCTTCAAAATCCGAACAAACAAATCAACGCCGATATACCCTCAAAGCAATGGCCAAGCAGAAGCTACAAACAAGACCCTCGCCCTTATTCTCAAAAAGTAATTGGACGAGCACAAAGGACGATGGTGTAAACAATTACACAATGTCTTATGGGCATATCGAACAACTCGAAGATCAGCCACAGGGGAATCCCCTTTCTTGCTGACCTACGGAGCCGAAGCGGTCATCCCCACGGAAATCATCATGCCAACCACGAAGACATAAGCATGGGAAAAGAACCTCACAACGGACATGATGCTGGAAAGACTTGATGATCTCGAAGAAAGAAGAGAAGCAGTGCTTCAAAAAATGAAGAATTACCAAAGAAGATTAGCAAGGGAATACAATAAAAAGGTTAAACTTAGGAATTTCGTAGAAGGACAGTATGTGCTGAGAACCATACCACAATACCAAAGAGACAAGAAATGGGGCAAACTGGCACCAACATGGGGTGGACCTTTTATCATACAAGATATAGCAGGGAACGGATCATATTACCTGCGCAACCTAAAAGGGGAAGTCCTCCGCCATCCGTGGAACGCCAAGTACCTCAAGCCGTACCATCCTTAGATTACAACGCAGCGTTGAAACTGCGTGAAGAACACCAGAAGAAGAAAAAGATGATTTTTCGATATGTTTCTATCTCTGGAAGAGGAGTAGCAGGCCTCAGCGAATCAATAAAATAAATTTTCTTGCAAAAGCAGCTAAAAAGAAAAAGTCTCAATTTACTCTAAGTCAGCGGGTCGACGGAATGAGGGACATGTACATAGTGACACCCCATATCCTAGAACGTTGCATCGACCACCACCGTCTGGGAATCCTCTGATCAAGGATTAGCCAGCGGGGTAATAGGTCTCAAGATGTTCACGAAGGTATATATCTTCGGCATCTCATTAGGTCAACGGGTCGACGGAATGAGGGACATACATAGCAACACCTCATATCCTAGAACGTTGCACCACCCCCACCGTCTGGGAATCCTCTGGCCAAGGATTAGCCAGCGGGGTAGCATATCTATAGATGTTCACGAAGGTACGACCTTTGGCATCATACTCAAGAATAAAGTCAGCAGACTGACGGAATAAGGGACATTCCATAAAAGTTGATTACAAGACAAATCACGAAAGTTATCCAACAAACGATGATCCATTCCATATAAGTTGATTACAAGCTCGACAAAAATAAAGCAAAAAGAAGTTCGAATAAATAGAGCAAAGGGAAAGCAAAAAAGTCTTGACGAACGCGGCAGAAACTATGTAATCAACAAGGATCAACTCTCTATAACTAGTAGAAACTACTTGGATGATTCAGTACCATCGATGGGACCTCCCCTCTGCAACGAAGGGACGCTCCCACCCGAAGAAGGACCTGAAGATACGGACGGGGTCGAAGGCTTAAGACGGCGAGGATAATGCTTCTCAATTCCATGCTCGGTCAGGAGGTCATCCTCAATTTTGGCCAACATTTTGTTGGTCTCTTCTGTAAGCTGACAACGAGCCTTGTACATAATAGCAGCATTCCGCGCACCAGCTTGGGACAACTGGGAAGCCAAACGATTCACCTCCGAAGAGGCCAACTGCGCAGCTTGTCCACGAGAAGCAGCCAAGCCCCTGAATTGCTATAATTCAGATTGAGCCTTGTCAATTTTTTCATTTGCAACGAGAAGCTGTCCCTGGAGCTCTGTAAAATAAAAACGAAGTGTTAGGACTATGAATAACTGCGATCACACCTGGCAAAGCAAATGTATACCTTCAACCCTAGCAGAAGATATTTCATACTCGTTAACAACCGCATCACGGGCCTCGTCAAGAAAGTCATACTCGTCGGATATTTTCTTATAATCCTTCTGAAGAAGGGAATAATCGAACTGAATCTCGTCCAACTCTACCTGCTTCATGGAATCCAAATGACGAAGATGATTGACTTCGTTATTCAGCCCCTCCATTCCCTTATTAAGACGGTACATATTAACTTCAAGGTTCCTCTCAGACTCAGCCTGACGAGCCACGTCGGCGCGGGACGCGGATAAAGCTTGGCTAAGGGCAAAGGCCTCAGCCTTGGCATCATCTCTTTCTTTGGCAAGACGCTGTATGTGCGCCCGTACATCAGAATCCTGGGAGGAGCGGGCCTGCTGTAACTCTTCCTCCAGAAGATTCACCTTAGCCGAGAGAGATGAGGCCATCTCCCGAGCTACGCGAAGATTGTCGCGCGTCCATAGCAGAGTACCATTAAACAGGCAGCGGTCCGCATTATACTTATTTTGCATATCAACAATCTTAGTATGCCTCAGACGCCACACCTCGGCTTTGGCGTCCCACCTCTCGGCCTCACTCTTAAGCTGTTCCACTAACTCAGCAATACGGGTCTTCTGCCGATCTCTCTCATTCCGAAGCCATATCAACTCGGGAACTCCACCCACTGAACAGAGGGTGGGGGTACTCAGACGAAACAAGAGTTACTAGGTAAAAGACGAAGGCAACCAAAAACAAGGGACGAACCTGTGACAGACGAAGCAGTTTTCCGAACAGTCTCCAACTCACTACGCACCATAGAAAGCTCTAGACGAAGCCCCTCCTCTACGGCGCCTAGACGCTCCTTCCCCTTCAGACGGTCCTTCAGCTCACTGATCTCGTTATCCCTGGCGGAGATAACAGCCTCGGTTGCAGATAGCTCACCCTCTCGGTGACGAAGCTTACCTTCCAGCTTGAGAGACTTGGCCTTGAAAAATTGGTACAAGTTGTGATTACAGTATTCACTCCTCATCACCTACAAAGAGAACAATGTTAAAATGCTGCTAGATTGACACAAATAAGAAAGTAAACCAGCACGTACCTCTAACATCCGCTGATGAGGATAACCATACTGATATCCGTCAGCTATGGCCATCATATCAGCAACAGTTGCCGGAGGGTCAACCACTAAGTTTACCTCCGCGGACCTAAGATTCATGTCCCACACTTCCGCAACCTCATCCTCAGCAGATAATTGCATCATCTTACGGGTATAGGCATCAGAATCCTTCTCCCCATCAACAACTGGGGCAGGGTTGGGGAAGAACATCAGATTTTTCGCCTTCAACCAAGCAAGGACAGCATCATCACCCTCCAGCGTGAAGCAATACGAAGGAGACCGATCAGAAGATTCCCCAACGGCAGGCACCGTCCTCGAAACACCAATAGGTGAAGAAGCTTTCTCCGAAGCATCCACATGCGAAGAAGCCTTCTCCGAAGCTTTCCCCTTACCAGAAGTATCCAGTACGTCCCAATCATCGTTTGGGGAAAGTAGAGAAAAATCATCAGCAAGTCCCATGGCAGCGTTCACATCAAAAGACGACACCGAAGGATGAACTTGACCAAAAGAGAATTCCGGGCCAACCGACTCCCCAGCAACACCACCAACAGAAGTAGTATTAACCGCAGCATGACCACCAAGGGTATCCCGCGGGCCATCAACAACAACAGAAGCAAAAGCGCCCTCACCACCAGGGATATCCTTAGAACTACCACCACCACGAGCAGCAGCAAAGTCCTCGGATTCAGGAGTATTCTTTGAAACATCATCACCAACATCTTCATGAAGAGGAGGAGAAGTTTCAGTACGCTCTTCCCCATCGGACATATGCTCCTCTTCCTCATACTCCTCGTCAGCAGGACTTGTAACTTCTGGGATCTCTGTCTCGTCAACAACAACGGTGGAAGAACGCTTGGGACCAATCTTCCTTCTCTTCGTCACCTACGAAGAATTCATAGAACAAATAAACATCTTTTCCTTCACTCAAGCATTACTCCTATGAGTAAAGAAAAAGAAAGGGACAAAGAACAGGGGCAGACGGAGAAACAGTACCTTCACCGCCGCAGCACTCTTCAAAGGAAGGGCAGCACCTGAACTATCTTCCTCCTCGGCATCAACAACGTCGAAATCATAGGGAAAATTCATACCTTCAAAATTATGACGCCAAGGACAGTAATCTCCATAACGAGCAGGGGGAACATCACGAGGGACGCTATCAGCAGAAGGACGCCATCCGTGGGGGCCAGGAATCCAACCCCAAGCCCACGGACCAATAATTTTGATGACGGTGGCGTACCACTCATAGTCATGGTCGCGCTTAATCCTCTCACGAGCAGGAAAAAGCTTCTTGTTACCAGACCGCTCAGTGCCAGGGACATACTTCAGCTTAGCATCACTAACCTCACTCAAAAGACGAACCTCGCCACGGGAAGCAGCAATATTACGAAGACTTACGCTCCACGGTTTGCGGTTCCTACTGTTAACATAATCTCCGAAGGAATTATTGAAATTCCGAGGAGTATACCATTCCCTCTCAGCAGGATCAGGAGTATAACAGGTCATCATCGTCTCTCCCTTGCTGCGAAGATAGCACTCTTTCAGGGCGCGGAGATAATTCCCATGTAGCTGCGATACGGAACGATTATGGGTGTTCGTCGAAGAACCCTCGCGACCAGCCAGCACATCATAATAGAAAGAATCACCTGATTTATACAAAGGCAGCATAAGGCCCGCCTCAAAGGCCCCCACAGTAGTCAACAACTGGCGATCATCAAATTTATACCCTATGATAAGGTCATATGTAAGGTCATCATCAGGGGCATAGAAGCGAACATCAAAAGCTTGAAGTTCATGCTTCTCCTTGAACGCCTCCAGATCAATATGTTTAAAGGTAACCCTTCTCTTACCAATCTGGACGCTCCGGATCACCAGCGCAGCATCTTCATCAAGAGGGTCCTGCACAGAATCCTTCGAAGGGCTTGTATCCGGGGCTTTCCTCTTCAAAGGCACAGTCTTGGACGGTTCGGCTTTCGAAGCGGTACCCCCAACAGATTTCCCTCTGGAAGGGATCGCCGGAGGAGCGGGTAGAGGACTCTGCTGAGTTACCGGAGGAACCAAAGAACGAAGAGGAGGAACGTCCACCACTTCATCCCGCGGAACTCTATGTTCATCCCGTCCGCGGGATGAAGTACGAGTAACAGCATATCTAGAACCGGGGGGATCCCGCGGAGGTTCCCCTCTCCTAGAGGAGTGTCGGTGACCAGAAGACGATGGAGCCCGTTGGAAACGAGGATCAACCTGCGGAATCCGAGATCCTCCTGAAGTAGTCATATCCGCGTCTCTACGCGGAGGAGACCTAGGAGGACTAGGTGGCGGAGTTTGATAATGAATCCGCGGGCTGTCCGCCATATCTACGGATACACAAACAAGTTTTGGATTCCGCAGAATCACAAACAAAGATCAAAAAGGTAAACTTTACAATTTTTAACAAAGAATGGGGCAAAAACCCTAGCTGGTTCACAATGCAGGAAGAAGTTCTGTGAACCAAATTTGGATTCATAAACCCTTGTGATGAAGAACAGGGGCAAGTATATATACTTTGTATATGTGTTCTTCACCACAAGGGCTATAAAATCAGCAGCAGAAGATGAAACTATACAAAGGAAACAAATCCGAAAGATTACCCTTACCTGCGCCAGAAGCTTCTAACAACAAAAAAGCAAGCAGTAGCGAAGAACGAGCACAGCGAATCAAGGGAGAATCAAATCCAAAACAGCAGCAGCAGCAGCAGCAGTTAATGGCGTCCGGACAAAATGAAGGAATTTCTCAGGAGAAAAGAAGCTGACAAGATAATGAAATTTATTTCACATTCTCTCCCCCCTTATAAACACCCAATAAATTTGAAGCCGTACCTTCTCCCAAGGGGAAGTTATTGCTAGGAGTTAATGCATAATGGGAAACGCGCCCTAAAATCAAGGGGAATTTATTGGGCGAGTGGGGAAGATGTGACAGTTTTCCTCTCACCTCAACTGACGCCCTGAGTTGGAAGAAAAGGGGCAAATTGTAAGTACATATTTCCACCACTCGCCACGTGTCCTCAGATAAGCACGTGGAAAGCATGCGACGTGGGGACATCATAAGAAGATGTCACCTAGGTACAGCCGAGAAACATGCACCAATAGGATGGGACCATCGTCTCACACATCCAAGGACTACGAATGCAGGAGCACTGATATAAAGCACCACCGTGAAGGACCGAATACGCCCTCGGATCTTCTTTAATCCATCCCGAGGAAGATCAAAGATCGAACGGTCAGGGATCAGCTGACTGACAGACGTGGCAAGAGCATAACTGTTACCAGGCGCATGCAGGAGGCCAACTACCCGCATTAAACACCTGAGGCCACATATCGATCAACCAGCGGGAGAAACAATTCGACCTTTGCGGCAACAATGAAGGAACGAAGGGGCACCGACGTAACCGAAGAAGGCCGCGGGATGGCACAAGACACAAGACGATAAGATCCCAACGACTCTTTTCCATGAACCCCCCGCCAGAACTCCTATAAATACCCCTCCTCCCTAAGAGATAGGGGCAGGTCAATTTGGAAACAGCTTAGAAGAGAGAGAATCAGGAGAAGTAAGTAGCCCCCTAATTCCGAAGCCTCAATAAGAGCACCATAAAGTCATTCGACTTCATGTAACGAATCTAGATATATATTAACTCACCCATTTTACCCCGTGGATGTAGGCCTCAGTGCTGAACCACGTAATTACTTGTCTCATTTACATTCTGCACTTTACCTTATGCATTTTACATTTCTTCTTTACTTTATGTACTTTACATTTCGTTGTTTACGTTATGAGTGTTGTATTCCGCACACAGTATTCCATTGGATCTGTGGTGGAATGCATAACAAACCCTCAGATAGTTATCCATTTTCCCATACAAACCTCCTGTGGTATTATACGAAGAGACCAGGATGAGTCAGGAGACTCAGAGTCAATGATTCGATATATTTACTACCTTCTTTGCACGTCATAACTATAATTTATAACGCAATTAAGCATCATTGAACTTTTTTTGTGGACACGTGCTTACCACGTAATCTTCGTGTTCACAAGAGTATGGGAGAAATTGGTCATCACTGATATTATCGACTTGTTGTTGTATGTGAGCTTTGGCTAGTTGGTATCGTTGGTGCAAATTAATAGTTATCTCGGTGAACTGAGTTTATTGTTGCGAGGTAACTTCGCAGAATTTTGTCTTCTTTTTCTCTCCTGCTTACGAGTCGTTGGTTAAGTTGCATCATCTTCATGCTTCGCAGAATTGCTCCTGATCCCTGTGCTGTTGTATTCATCCCCGCAAGTTTTTGGTTTATGAGATAGTCCATGGTCATCGCCTGTGTTAAGTAGACGCAAAACAATCTCATCCAACGCTGAGTTAGATGGAGCACAGACCAATACCCATACACGATATTTCCGATTAGAATTGACTACTTCCGGTTTCATATCGTTGCCATTTGTTGGATAAAATCATTCATCACCGTCAATGGGCATAATAAGTTCTTTGGTGTTGCAACCATACAACCATGATGATACTACCTTCCAGGGATCATACTTTTTAGATATTGACATTTCAGGCTGACGTGCTATCTCGAGCATTTCTTCCTTAGACTGCAAAGTTGTTGATGATACATGTTTGCCGGTACAATTGTTTCCCATCTTGATTTCTTTCGTTTGATCGAAGTTCGGCACATATGGCTTTTTATTTATGGTTTCGTTCTCGTTCATCTTCAGGTCTTATTATTCTTCTTCTTGTTATCTTTCGTGTTTGAGTTCTTGTATACATCTCTGCGAGTAGCATCACTTCTTTAACTGTTTGGTATTGACCTGCATGCCTCTTTTGACTCTTTACTTCACTGAAGTTCCAGTTTTGTGGCTTCAACGATATTTATTCGTCAATCTTGATCAATTGTCCCTTTCTCGTTTATTTTTAATTTTGTATGTTGACCTGTTTTGGTGTTGAAGTTCTGTTGGTTATCCTTTGGTAAGGTGATGCGAATAGCTGGTGATGCGAATGGATGATGCTGCGAACGATTGGTGCTTCATTCCTGCGAATGGCTGGTGCTTCATATGAGCTATTAACTTGGCAGAAAATGTTTGGTCGTTCATTGTATTGGTGAAATAGTTCTTCGCGCAAACCGTTCAATCTCTCCAATTTATTTTGACGCCTGTGCTTTTGTATCTTAGCCCTGAATTTCCACTTCTTTGCCTTTGATATCCCCGTCTTTGACCATTTGAGTTCCTCCAGGGCGACGTATTCTTCTTGGAGTACTCTTAGCTTACTCATGCCTTTGGGAATACCTTCGTGCATTCGCACAAAGAGAGGATCCGTCTTCCTCAAACTGCTTTTGAAACTTAAGATGGCATATGCATTTGGGACATTCCCAACTTCAGCGTATAACTTTCTCCATCGTGTGACTAGGGATCGGAGTGACTCATTTGGTCCTCTCGAGACTAGGAACAGTGCGTCAACTTCTGGTCGCGTCCTACTGTTATGCATGTAGGTCTCCAAGAACAACTTGGATAGGTGGTCGAATGAATGCACCGATCCCTGCGGGAGGTTATTGTACCACATCAAGGCTTCATATCTTAGACTAGCCGGAAAATATTTACATAACACCAAATCATATTGATCCCATTGGGTAAGTGTCATCCGATAGGTTCTCAAGTGTTCAACTGCATCTCCCGTTCCTGTAAAAGGGGATGAGAACGTTGGAAGAGAACACTTTCTGGGGAACGGAGTTTTAAGTAGGTACTCGCAGAGTGGGGACTTCCCTGCCTCGCGTAAGACTACTGCCAACTTCTGGTTATTTGATTTATCGTCGTTTTCTCTACACATGGCTTCTATCCTGTTAATCCGAGCTTGGATCTCGTTGTCATTTCTCCTCATTTCTGCCTTCTTCCTTCTCCCTAAGTCTCTCTCGGGCGAGAAGGATGGCTCAAGACGATGATGTTTCGATTGTCCTAAATCTTCGTCGGAGTGGTCTACATAAGAGACAATTTTAAAGCGAGTGGATCTCGAACTCTCGCCTCGCCTAGGCTTTACGAATGCGATATTCTCGGTCTCACTGTCATGCTTAACTTCATCGTTTGGATTTCTATCTCTCCTATGCTTAGGATCGATGTTGGATGATCCCTCCGATGGATCATCCTCGCGGTCGAGTTGACCTCGGCTTCCCCTTGGGAACCGATCTTATGTTGCCTCGTTTGAGGTGTCAGGAATGCTGATGCATTCATCGTCTTCTAACTGTTCAAATGGACATTTCTCCTCGTGGGTCTCACCATGGATGGGTGGTGGTATCACCTTTTTCTTGTTTTTACGCCTTAGCTTACGATTCCTTTATTCTAGATTGCGCCTCTCAAATTTTACCATTTTCTCATCCCGAGCCTCTTGGGATTTTAGGAAGGCAGTCAAGGTAGTATTATTCTCGGCGAGGTCAGAAGGATTATCTCTTCTTCCCTCGTTGTTCTGTGCTTGTCTCCGCAAGCGACCCGACCCTCCTGGTTGAGTCAGATGAATTTCATCTTGCTTCTCGAAGGGGTTTCCCTCACCCTCGGAGCTAGAGTTTTCTGTGAGTCCTTCCAGATATTGATTATCGGGTTGAACCTCATTTGGGACCAGGGTTTCACCCGGTTCTAAATCGTCGAGTCCTCCATTTTGGGCTCCACTATTTTTACCTTAGCTTGTGCGAGCAGATCGTCGTGTCACCATGACCTTCCCTGCAGCAGGTGTAATAAGGTTTAATTTGACTTTTCTCTAGAAAAGTAGGACCCTACATTCTGTAAGTTCACGTGCAATTACCAAGTCCTAATTCAGACCATACAAATTTGTATAGGAATACTTATCAGTAAATTTTTGAGACATGTGAAGATGTCAAAAACATTCCTTTCAAGGGTGATGCGGTGATGACGTCGGGAAAGATGTTTTTTCTTATCTCGTTTCCCGAGGAGATGTTTCCTTTAATGCACCACACCCTTTCAGTGAAAGAATCTAATCATGATGACGAATGATATTTCCCATTCTAGGAAAGATATCTCTTCACATTTTCGAATTTAGATCTCAAAAAAACATGAGTTTGATGGATGATGATTTACTCAATAACTCCTCCCCTTGACTTAGACTTGAACTTATAAGAAGGAGGTTGAAGGTTGTGTTGAGTTTGATGATGAACATCATAAACAAAGTTAGCCTTTTCAACTCTCATAAGGTGATATTTCTCTTATGTAGTCTACTGACTAGTTTTGCTTCCCAACTCTTTCACGGAGGAGATCGTTTGGAACACCGGAGTATCTTAGAGAAGTCTGTATTTGCTACGATCTAATGCTCTCACGAGTTGCTGAAGGAATACTTGAAAAAATCATGAAAATAACAAGAAATCTTTGAAGAAAATCAAGTAAAACAGTAGATATGATGATTTAGAGGGTCTACTAGACTTCTCAGATCTTTGAAGATCAAGATTTGAGTCCGATCTCTACTCATTCATTTCAACAGAAACTTACTGAATAGAAAGAATATGCATCTCTCATACAGAGATTATGAGAACGATGCAAAGTTGTTTACAGAGAGGTAGATTAGATCTTCATACCTCCCTGTTTCTCGCGCCAAAATGTAATTGCACATTTTCTAAATACTACACTCAAGTAAGATTAAAGACTAATAAGCTACTTAACAAGCAAGATCTATGAAGAACATGAAGTAAATAACATAAAATTAAAGATGAACATAAGAATACAACGTGGTTCGGCCATTGATGACCTACGTCCACGGACAAGAAGATGTTTTCTTATTAGATATAGGTCTTACCCTTGAAAGTGTTACAAATATCTTCTATATTCCTCACTTTCTCTCTATCTAGATCTCTCTCAGGAATTCTCTGTAGAAAGACCGTCTAATGTTGTTACATAAGTTGTCCATCTCCTGCTACATGGACTGGTATTTATAGCCTAACTAGACTCGTGGTGGAGTGATCATACGATCTTGGTGAGATGTCCTTCCTCGTTCTGGTTTCCTCGGGCGAGCCTCCATACTAGTTCTTGACGATGTTTTTCTAGGTTCTCCCTCCGAGTCGTCTCGCTCTCCTTTGCATCGTGGTGGCCTTCTGTGGAGAACATGTCGTCTGGATTACATCGAAGTCATAGTATGGTCGCCGAGTCTTCCTTCACGATGTAGATCTGCTCATGTCTTGTTCTTATACTTCATTTAACACGGTCCTTCTTTACAGACTTGACCGTCTGAGCAGATAAGACCTTTATCTACACGCTTCGTGCATGTAACGTTTGGTGCAGTTGTCTCGACTGAGAAAAAACTACTTTAGAGAATGATTCGGTGCTCATACCTTATAGTCTCATCAGGTACTCCTCGTTTTAGGATGGTGACACGTGGCCACCGGGTATTTTACCCTCACACAAAATTTTAAAGATAAAGATGAATTTAGCTTCATTTGTCGAGATCTGGTAATGAGTATGGAGGATTTCACTTTGGTGTTATTTTCCTAATTTTGTTTTTGTTCTTGATTCTTCTTGTATCTGTCTTTTCCTTTCTCCTCATTCTTCAAGTTTTGGTTAGATTTTTTTGAATAGTTCTTCAACAGTTCTTCTATTCTTTCAAATCTCTCCCAAAACTTCTATAGTCTTCCTTGTAGCTCACAGATCCAGTTGATTGTTTCTCCAATAATTACTAATTTCTTTGAATACTCTTCATTCTCACAAGCAGGTCCCTGTTTCTAGCGCCATATGTAGTAGCAGGAAATCCCAAACTACACCACATGTAAGATTATGATGATAATTTCTAGATCTAAAATTATTTGATATGAAAATAAAGATTAAAGTGCTAAAATTATAAAGAGAGACACAAGATTTACGTGGTTCGATCAATGTGATCTACATCCATAGGATTAGGGTTTTACTATGGTTGTTGAGGTTACATTAGAATTACAATTGAGACTCCATTAATGAGTATTTGGAGCTCTAGTTTTTGGGGAAGAAGATGATAAAGAAAATCAAGTCTATCTCTCTCTACAAAATTGTCTAACTTAATGTGTATCCTCCCTTTCTCTCTCCTGCCTTTCTCTTTATATAGGTATCTATCTACATAGTGGATGACAGCTCATAGACAACTAATATCTCCCTTAATTTCGGATCTCTTGCCATCTTCCCGCAATCTTGAGGATGTTCTTTCGCGAACCTCTTAATCTTCACAGGATCTTCACGCCTTTTCTTATGATACAACTAATGTCATTTGTTGCGTCGTTTCTAATATTTCTTTTGCGACATTGTTATGTTGCGTCGTTAATAATTCGCAAGTGAAGTGTTGTTGCGGTATTCTGCTCCTACAATTGTTACTCAAGCAAATAGAAATCTGCGAGTCTAATCAAAGAGAGATAACTTGGACGGTATCAAAAACCAATATCCAAGTGTTAATCAATGAGATCAACAATCACAAGATTGGATCTCTAATTGATTAAGCTTATACGCACAACCTGTATTATTTCTATTATATAACAAATATAATGCGGAAAAGAAATAACACAGACACCAGAAATTTTGTTAACGAGGAAACCGTAAATGCAGAAAAACCCCGGGACCTAGTCCAGATTATATACACACTGTATTAAGCCGCTATAGACACTATCCTACTCCAAAATAACTTCGGTCTGATCTATAGTTGAACCCCTACCAGTCTCCCACTAATACAAGGAACAGTTGCACCCCTACGCCTCTGATCCCAGCAGGATACTGCGCACTTGATTCCCTTTGCTGATCTGACCCACAACAAAGAGTTTCTACGACCCAAAATCGCAGGCTTAACAATAAACAAATTTGTCTCACATAGACAAGTCTATCAAAGGATAAATATGTATCCCACGGATAAACCCCAACTAATTGTTCTGTTTTTTTTATATAATCTATCAAGGTATATTCAAGGAACAAATTGATAAATCCGGTCTCATATTCCCGAAGAACAGCCTAGATTTATCAATTACCTCTCAATACTCAATTCCTGAATACACAAGAAGAATATCGAGGATTCACGAAAAGTGAGACGAAGATGTTCGCGAATACTTTTATCCTACCTATCGAATAAACAAGTTCTTGAGCCGATCAGAAATAATCGTACTCTTAACGATAGAAGATGTAGGATCAGATCACCCAACTACAATAAAAGTAGTATCAGTTTGGCTTCACAACCCCAATTAAGTCTTTGATAGTCGTTAACCCGAGATTAAAGAAGAACCTCAAGGGTTAATGGTGATCGACTCTAGCTTTGAAGAAAACTAGTATCACACAAGAAAGGCGTGTGGGGATTAGTTTTCCTCAACCTAGAAGACTCCTATTTATATCCTTTCAAACCAGGGTTTTTACTTAGGTATTAAGAAATTAATATCAACCACTGATTTTAGATCCAAGCCATCATCTCTCAACCGTTAGATTAAAAAGACAAGGCTTGTCAAGCACACTTGTACGTTTTCCAAGTTTGTGAAAACCGGCCCAAACGTTTACAAACAAGTTGGTTAAATATAGCAACCAAAAGGTGACCATACGAGTTTCGCATATTAACCATGTTTCTCATCCATCACAACTAGTTCACTTGACTCAAATGAACTAGTTGGAGAGACATTCAATTTCTATGAGATCTTATGTAAATACACATGACACAATTGAACATGTGATGATATCGATTCGATTGAATCGGCTCAATGAACATTATAGCCACGGTTTGCAATAAGCATTCCTTAGTAATTTAATGTTTATGTTCAAAGCAAATCATCTTAGATTACAACCTCTTAAGTTCACAAAGCAAGTTCGCGGACTTAAGATTAATCTGTGAGTTTTCCAAACTCAGCAGAAATTCTCGGTTCGAGAACTTCTGCCAGTTCGCGGACTAAGCCAAGTAAACGAGTAAGGAAAATCCAGCACATATTTTCAGTTCGAGAACCCTCGACAGTTCGCGGACTTGGCAAGACAATTCCACAATCCTCTGAAACACACTTGCTCAACTAGTTCAAAGAACTTCGGATCAAATGGTCATGTAATCTAACTCTCATTTCAATATAAAATATTCTCAGAGGGAGATATTTAGTCGTGAGCGAATCGAACGACCTTTCTCGTCAGAGCAATTTTCAAAGATTGAAATATGAAGAAAAACTTGATCAAAGCGAATAGCTTCACCAACACACATATTTCGAGAAACAGATAAGCGTTGAATACTTAGCTCGAAATAGTGGTGTGCTTGATCTAGTCTATAAAGCATACGACTTTGTCTCAAAAGAATTAGGAGATAGAGTAGATAGACTTGTGAGTGACAGATAAGTTCAAGTCTTCACATACCTTTTTGTTGATGAAGTTCCACGATTCCTTGGTGTAGATCTTCGTCGTTGTCGTTGAATCGCCATGAAGTCCTTGAGCTCACCTCCACTTTTCCTATCCTAATCATAGACTTCTAGTAGGCTAGATATCAAGACTATCTGGTTTTGATCACTAACATTGAAAAACACGCTTGATATATCAACGCATGCGAGGTTGACCGAGCTATGCTCTAACACATTCCTTCGAGCGGAGAGACCAGGTTGTGGTCTCCCCTGCTAATTTCTAATAGCGGTGGTAATACGTGATTTTTCCTTTTTTGCTTCGGCTTGCGGTGAAAGCGCGTTCTCGCTTGGTGCGGGCAAGGTAGTCAATATCGGTTGTATAGGCCGATATTAAAGGTTTTTATAGGATATAGGAAAAAATCTGTACGATATTGAAAATATCGGCGATACGAAGGAGAAACGATAAAAACGCGTGTATCGTCCTGTACGTACCGATATATCGGTTTCACTTGTACACTAATAATATAGGTTTCACTTGTACACTGATATATCACTAATGTATTTTGTCTTTTGATTACGATTTCTTGAAATTTTAGTTCAAGCATTAGTTTTGGTAACTTCGTATATGATTATGGTAGATGTAATTAATATAAATGTGATGTCGATGGGCTAACAAACATTCAATGCTTGGTTTAGTTGTTGATAGTATAAGGCTCTAATCAACCACCTCTTATTTTATAAGGTTGAAGTATGTTTACTATAATTATTATTTTTTATTATGGTTATATCAATATTTTTTTTTTTTTGATAAATAATAAATATTAAAAAAATCCAAATGATGTATCGCCTATAAAAACAGATATTATCATTTGTATAAGTGTATAGGACCCGACCGATACACGATATTAACTACCTTGGGTGCGGGCACGGGTTATGCCTTGGCCCGACAGTGGGAGACTGGCGGGTCTTTCTTATGAGGAGATGGCGGGAGGGCGGTCTCCTTTGTGGAGTAACGCTGGTTTTTCGCTATCTCTGAGTGATGTCCACTTTGGTAGTAAAAAAGTGTGAACCCTGGTCGTCGCATATTTTGAAACCTCCTTCAGCCCAGGTGCTTCCACATAGTAGATCGGTGCGTAGGGGGACAGTGACGCGGGGATGCGGACAACTTCTCTGTTCAACATTGTTTTCAAGCATTGGTGGTATGTTGAAGGAATGATTTTGAGGTCATGCAGCCATGGCCTTCCCAGTATCATGTGGTAATTTGGTTCTTTTTCGATTACTTCAAACTTCCCATTTGATTGAATCGGCCCTACTGTCAGCTCCAAGTTGATGTAACCGTACGTTCTAGTTTGGTTGCCTTTGAAATCTGTCATCGTAGTTGGTTATCATATGACCTCGTAAGGTCGCACCCTGACAGCTTTAAGCGTTTTGAGGGTGATGACGTTGGAGGATGTGCCTGTGTCAATGAGAGACCTTCGAAACTCCGTGTTCCTGACGAGAGCCGTAACATGTAAGGCCCGGTTATGACCCTCTTCTACCATCATGTCGTCGTCAGTGAACATGATATTGCTGGTGGACCTCCCTGGTGTCCACGGAGTCCCCATGGGTGCAGGAACAAGGGATGCGTTCAGTGCTATCTGGTTAATAGCGGAGAATGTTTTTATTCGCTGGTCCTTGGAAAGGTGCAGCAATTCGTATAAGTTTTCTACCAACGAGATTGCTTCCTGGTCTGTGGGCTTCTATTCAGTGACGAAACCATTGATTTGAGAACGCTCATTCGGGATATTAGTCCCCTGTTCCTGATCTTCTGGGAAACATGAGCCACTTTGCTTTGATGTTAGACTGATGAGGAAGTCGAGTATGTTGTTAATCGCATTCTTCATTAGATCCATATTTTTGGCATGAATCTCCTGAGCTCACATCAGGTCAATCAGTCTTGGGACTTCTTCATTGGTCGTATTGCTTTCAAAAGTTGAAGAACCACCATTCTCTTGAGCGGGAACAGAGTTTGTGGTGATGGTCTGATAACCATCCATGCTTGCGAAGTTTGAGGATGGAACCTGGGATCTGATATCGTAACCGAAAGATTAATCTCCTACTGTGGTCGTCAGTTGTTTATGGGTAAAAATCGTCTATGTTGATTTTGGTAAATTCAGTAAGTGAGTGAGAAACTGGTTTAAACCCTAAATAAATATGTTGCACGTGAGCACTTTAGATTCGAGAGATCAATCTGTACAATTCTGGCCTAAACCAAGAAAATGGTCGTTCCAAACTTGCTTCGGCCACAAAGTGAAGGAGTAGGGTTGATTTAGGGAGGGAAGCGAAGAAAGTATTGAGACCAGAATAGTTCTGGAAGAGTAGTGTCTCGACTTGTATATAAAGTGAAATCTTAGGAAGCTTGCAAGATTGTGAAAGTTTTTTGGGAGAGCTTGCAAAGCTGCCTTTCAGGGAGTGTTGTATTTTTCTCCTGACCGGCACTTGTTGTCTGGTGGAAATAGGTAAGACCTATTTATACAAGACGAGATGAAATGTACCCTGGTATCATTAAGGAAGAGAGTAAAGGGTGAGTAAATGGGAGGAGGTGGTAACCGCATGGTGTTTATGGGTGAAAACGTTTTCACCATTATTTCCCCATTTATTTGACCGCTTTATTCTTATTCACACTTTCTTATTGCGAGCGTAGTGTACGCTGAACGCTGTAATAGCCAAAACAAAACCCTGAAAAGCATCCCCCAGTTTGTGACATGTGTTGATGTCTTGAGTATTTCCATGAGAAAGAGTGTAGTGTGTTGCTGATTGCATCTTGAGTGCAAGTGGCAATGTTGGGATACAAGTGATGCATGTCATGTGCCGATGGCATGTAAGGAATGCCTTGGTTGCAGGTTGCACTTTGACTTCAAGTGGTAATGTCGGGTTACCAGTGGCGTATGGCATGTGCGGAATGCCTTGTTTGCAAGTTGCACCTTGAATGCAAGTGGAAATGCCGGGTTACCAGTGGCGTGTGGCATGTGCCAATGGCATGTGCGAAATTCCTTGGTTGCAGGTTGCACCTTGAGTGCAAGTGGCAATGCCAGGCTGCAAGTGGCGCGTGGCATGTGCCAATGGCATGTGCGGAATGCCTTGGTTGCAGGTTGCACCTTGAGTGCAAGTGGCAATGCCAGGATGCGAGTGGCGCGTGGCATGTGCGGAATGCCTTGGTTGCAGATTTCAAGCGTCAAGTTGGGAAGCGCCAATTCTGGCACGTTCCAATGGCATGTGGTGGCTTGGCCCTTGGTTACACACGTTGGCAAGCAGAGAAGTGCCACTTTCTGGAATGTGCCAATGGAATGTGCGGGTTGGTCCCTTGGTTGTACGCGTTGGCAAGCTGGGAAGCGCCACTTCTGGCATGTGCCAATAGCCCGTGGCGTCTCGGTCCCTTGGTTACACGCGTTGTCAAGCTGGGAAGCGCCACTTCTGGCATATGCTAATGGCATGTGGCGGCTTGGCCCTTGGTTGCACGCGTTGGCAAGGAGGGAGCACCACTTATGGCACGTGCTAATGGCATGTGCGGCTCGGTCCCTTGGTTGCACGGCATGGCAAGCTAGGAGCGCCACTTTCTGGCATATGCCAATGGCATGCGCGGCTCGGTCCCTTGGTTGCACGGCATGGAAAGTTGGGAGCGCCACTTTCTGGCATGTACGGCTCGGTCCCTTGGTTGCACGGCATGGCAAGCTGGGAGCGCCACTTTCTGGCATGTGCCAATGGCATGTGTGGCTCGGTCCCTTGGTTGCACGGCATGGCAAGCTGGGAGCTCCACTTTCTGGCATGTGTGGCTCGGTCCCTTGGTTGCACGGCATGGAAATCTAGGAGCGCCACTTTCTGGCATGTGCCAATGGCATGTGGCAGCTCGGTCCCTTGGTTGCACGCGTTCGCAAGATGGGAGCGCCACTTATGGCAGGTGCCAATGGCATGTACAACTCGTTCCCTTGGTTGCACGGCATGGAAAGCTGGGAGCGCCACTTTATGGCATGTGCGGCTCGGTCCCTTGGTTGCACATGCTGGCAAGCTAGGAGCGTCACTTTCTAGCATGTGCCAATGGCATATGGAGGCTCGGTCCCTTGGTTGCACGCATTGGCAAGCTGGGAGTGCCACTTTCTAGCATGTTCCAATGGCATGTGCGGCTCGTTCCCTTGGTTGCACGGCATGGAAAGATGTCAGCGCCACTTTCTGGCATGTGCCAATAGCATGTGGCGGCTCGATCCCTTGGTTGCACGCGTTGGCAAGCTGGGAGCGCCACTTTCTAGCATGTTCCAATGGCATGTGCGGCTCGTTCCCTTGGTTGCACGGCATGGCAAGCTGGGAGCGCCACTTTCTGGCATGTGCCAATGGCATGTGGCGGCTCGGTCCCTTGGTTGCACATGTTGGCAAGCTGGGAGTGCCACTTCTGTCATGTGCCAATGGCATGTGCAGCTCAGTCCCTTGGTTGAAGGGCATGGCAATCTTGGAGAGCCACTTTCTGGCATGTGCCTATGGCATGTGCGGCTCGGTCCCTTGGTTGCACGGCATGGCAAGCTGGGAGCGCCACTTTCTGGCATGTGCCAATGGCATGTGGAGGCTCGGTCCCTTGGTTGCACGCGTTGGCAAGCTGGGAGCGCCACTTCTGGCATGTGTGCAATGATGCGCAGTATGCAGATTGGTTTTGGCATTAGGGTTTTGCGTGTTGAAAACCCTAATTTGGCATTTTTTTAAAAGACACACCGTTAATTATTAAATACATGCATTGAATGTTCTAATAAATGTGTCACCGGTGACGTCATGTTATATGTAGGTGTTTACAGTTTTACCCTTCGTCCAAAAACCACCATCAACAAGCGGTATATCATCCATTAGCAATAGTATTAGTAGGGTCGTACGACATCGGTCGGCAATAGTTACATTTGATTTCAGCAATGGTTACATTTAATTATTTATTATGAAAGTAGGGTGGTACGCCATCCATCGGCAATAGTATTAGTAGGGCGGTATGTCATACGTCAGCATATTATCTATACTATTTTATTTAAAGGAAATCACTCGTGTGCATATTATGCTTGTTTTGGATATCTTTTGCTTGTTGATACGTGAGTTGCTTAATGTTTCCTTTCACCTTCGTCTCTTTTTAATTACAGTTTATCTTTAGAATTGTGAAGCATGTTAGTGATCACTTGAAAGTTATTTGTTTCCATTGGGCACCCTTTTGGACGATGTGCTCACTTGTTCCCACATCAGTTTCAGTAATTAGAAGATATGGAGCACACGAAGATATCTGTTTTGTGTCTTAGAGCTTATTCGAATCTAGTGTTGTTATATATATTTTATTATATGTATTCTTCTTCTTTTTTTTTCTGTAAACAACACATTATTATATTCATATCACACTAGAGGTTTTCAGTTGTATAATATCAGAGTGTATGGGTTTGTTCTGGGATTATATTTTGCAATTGAAATACTGAAGATCATTAATCTTGTTTGATGCTTCAATTAGGTTATAATATTATATTCTAAGCAGGTGATTAGGTTGGGGCGTCACAGACTTCATTGGGATTGTGAAGCCATACCGATACCACTTTTATCATAGTTGTGTGATCTGATCTTGCATCTTATATCGTACGAGTACAATTAGATTGATTGGATTGAGATCGTGAGAGTTCTACGTTAGGAAAGATATAAAAAGTAATCACAAACATCTCCGTCTCATCGTTTGTGATTCCATGACATCTTGTTTCTCTACCATACGATTAAGATTGTTGTGAGGTGATTGATTAATCTAGGTTGTTCTTCGGGAGTATAAGACCGGATTATAAATTGGTTCTTGGTCACCTTAATTATTATCAAAAGATGAAATAAAACCTTTTAGGGCTTATCTGTGGGAGACATAAATCCTTTGATAGACTTGTCTGTGTGGAACAGATTTGTTTATTGTTAAAGCCTGCGATTTTGGGTCGTAGCAACTCTTAGTTGTGGGTGAGATTAGCTAAGGACATCAAGTGTGCAGTATCCTGCTGGGATCAGAGGCGTAGGGAGTACAACTGTACCTTGGATCAGTGAGAGACTGATTGGGGTTCAACTGTAGTCCAGTCCAAAGTTAGATTGTAGTAGGCTAGTGTCTGTATCGGCTTAATATAGTGTATTCAATCTGAACTAGGTGCGTTTTTCTGCATTTTCGGTTTCCTCATTAACAAAATTATGGTGTCTGTGTTATTTCTATTTCCGAATTATATTTGTTATATAATTGAAATAATACAGGTTGTGTGTTTGTGATCATCAATTAGAAATCCGACCTTTGGTTGTTGATTTATATTGATGGATCCTTGGATATTGGTCTTTGGTACCGTCCAAGTATTCCTTGTGTTTGATTAGGACTTGCTGATTTTTATTAGCTTGAGTAATATCAAAACAATAGATTGATATTAACTCCTTGAGATACTTTTGTCTAGATTGAGTCTGGCAGTCTATTTAATTCTCTAGTAACTGTTTCGGAGTTAGTCCATACAGATTGATGAGCGAAATATTGGGTGGTGTTGTTAGACCCCGATTTTTCAATTGGTATCAGAGCAGGAAAACACGTTTAAGACCTTACAAGTTTGTGTTTGTAGCGATCTGACTCTATTGACAGAGGTGTTATCTCTATTAACGTACCACCAGTCTTCGATGGCTCAAACTACTTATGGTGGAAAATTTCTATGCGAGCTTTTCTTCAAGCACGTGATTTTCAATCATGGGTATATGTTGTTAATAGCTATGTTCCTCCCGTTGTAGCAGTTGACGATGTGAACGTTCCCAAACCTATTGGTGAATACACCCCTGATGAGATAAATAATGCAAAGCATAATTCCGACGGGTTGAATGCTATCATACATGCCATTAACCCAAGTCTTCAGCACCATGTGACAAATTGCACTAGGTCTAAAGATGCTTGGGATATCTTAGAGACCGTATTTGAAGGCAACTCCCGTGAAAAGGACGCTAGGCTTCAAAACCTTAATTCCGATTGGGAGAACCTTCGTATGGCATATGAAGATACATTTGATGAGTTTAATCACAGAGTGTCTGAAATTGTTAATGCATCTTTTGCATTGGGTAAGACTATTCATGAAAAGGACATTGTGATGAAAATTCTCAGATCGCTGCCATATAGATACAAGTTTAAAAAACATGCCATCGTTGAGGGAAATAACCTTGATAATCTTTCTAGAAATACCTTGGTTGGAAATATAAAGATCTTTTATCATGAGCATACATCCAAAATCGGAAAGGATGTTGCCTTTAAAGCACATAGGAACACTAAGTTACTTAATAAGAGTAAAAGTGTTTGTGTCTCTGAGGATGATCAGTATGAGGGTGATTTTTCGGATGAAGATATTGATAAATCAGTCTCCTTGATCGCAAGACGGTTTAGGGATTTTCTATTGAAGAGAAGTAAACGGTTCTCAAGAGACAAATCTAGGTCGTCAGATAAACCTCACAATCACATACCTCCTTAAAACAGGGATGTTGATGAGGCTGATGACAAGGATATTCCACAGTGCTTTAAGTGTAAAGGTTTTGGTCATTTTGCAAACGAGTGCCCAAATCGTAGAAAATACACTCATGTTTATGGGTAAAAATTGTTTCTGCCGATTTTGGTAAATTCGGTAGGTGAGTGAGAAACAGGTTTAGACCCTAAAAAAATGTGCTGCACGTGAACACTTTAGATTCGAGAGGTCAATCTGTACAATTCTGGCCTAAACCAAGAAATGGTCATTTCAGACTTGCTTCGCTCACAAAGTGAAGGAGAAGGGTTGATTTAGGGAGGGAAGTGAAGAAAATCTTGAGACCAGAATAGTTCTGGAAGAGTAGTGTCTCGACTCGAATCATAAAGTGAAAGCTTAGGAAGCTTGCAAGAAATGAAAGCTTTTTGGGAGAGCTTGCAAAGTTGCCTTTCTGAGAGTGTTGTATTTTTCTCCTGACTGAGACTTGTTCTCTGGTGGAAATAGGTAAGACCTATTTATACAAGTCGAGATGAAACGTACCCTGGTCTTATTAAGGAAGAAAGTAAAGGGTGATTAAATGGGAGGAGGTGGTAACAACATGGTATTTATGGGTGAAAACGTTTCACCATTATTTTCCCATTTATTTGACCATTTTATTCTTATTTACACTTTCTTATTGCGAGCGTAATGTACGCTGCAAGCTGTAACCGCCAAACCAAAACCCTGAAGAGCATCCCCCAGTTTGTGACATGTGTTGATGTCTCGAATGTTTCCATGGGAAAGAGTGTAGAGCATTGCTGGTTGCATAGTAGGTGTGAGCATCGATGTCGGGCTGTAAATGGCGCATGGCATGTGCTAACAGCACGTGTGGAAATGCCTTGGTTGCAGGTTGTGCTTTAAGTGCAAGTTCTAATGCAGGGTTTCCAGTAGCGTATGGCATGTGCGGAATGCCTTGGTTGCAGGTTGCACTTTGAGTGCAAGTGGCAATGCCGGTTTGCAAATGGTGTGTGGCTTGTGCCAATGGCATGTGCAGAATGCCTTGGTTGCAGGTTGCACTTTGAGTGCAAGTGGCAATGCCGGGTTACCAGTGGCGTGTGGCATGTGCCAATGGCATATGCGGAATGCCTTGGTTGCAGGTTGCACTTAGAGTGCAAGTGGCAATGCCGGTTTGCAAGATGCGTGTGGCATGTGAGGAATGCCTTGGTTGCAGGTTGCACTTTGGGTGCAAGTGACAATGCCAGGTTACCAGTGGCGTGTGGCATGTTGCGGCTTGGTCCCTTGGTTTCACGGCTTGGTAAGTTGGGAAGCGCCACTTTTGGAATGTGCCAATGGCATCTTGTTCCCTTGGTTTCATGCTTGGCAAGTTGGGAAGCGCCACTTTTGGCATGTGCTAATGACATGTGGCAGCTTGGTCCCTTGGTTGCACGGCTTGGCTTGTTGGGAAGCGCCACTTTTGGCATGTGCCAATGGCATGTGGTGGATTGACCCTTGGTTGCATGGCTTGGAAAGTTGGGAAGCGCCACTTTTGGCATGTTCCAATGGCATGTGGCGGATTGGTCCCTTGGTTGCACGACCTGGCAAGTTGAGAAGCGCCACTTTTGGCATGTGCCAATGGCATGTGACGACTTGGCCCCTTGGTTGCACGGCGTGGAAAGTTGGGAAGCGCCACTTTTTGCATGTGGCAATGGCATGTGACGGCTTGGTCCCTTGGTTGCACGGCTTGGCAAGTTGGGAAGCGCCACTTTTGGCATGTTGCGGCTTGGCCCTTGGTTGCACGTCTTGGCAAGTTGGGAAGCGCCACTTTTGTTATGTGCCAATGGCATGTGGCGGCTTGACCCTTGGTTGCACGGCTTGGCAAGTTGGGAAGCGCCACTTTTGGCATGTGCGGCGGCTTGGAAGGGCTTGCGGTTTAGGGTTTGACATGCCGAAACCCTAATTGGTTCCCTTCACTAAAATCGATGTAGAATTCTCATAAGAACTCAGATTTTGACGGTCAGCTTGTCCATCTGACCGAAAAAGAATTTCCTATACCCAATCGAGGGTATATTTAGGTTTCGAGGTCGTCTAGGATGTGAAAACGGCCCGTAAGTGAAAACTTCAGAAGGATTCAGAAAGGGGCGGTAGCATGGCATGTTTCAAAAGCTGTTTTGCATGTGCCAATGGAGCGTGTGGTGGCTTGACCCTTGGTTGCACGTATTGGCAAGTTGGGAAGCTCCACTTTTGGCATGTGCCAATGGCGTGTGGCAGCTTGGCCCTTGGTTGCACGGCTTGGCAACCTGGGAAGCGTCACTTTTGGCATGTGTCAATGGCATGTGGCGGCTTGTCCCTTGGTTGCACAGCCTTCCATGCTGGGAAGCGACACTTTTGGCATATGCCAATGGCATGTGGTATCTTGGCCCTTGGTTGCACGTCTTGGGAACCTTGAAAGCGCCCCTTTTGGCAATGTGTGCCATGGTGCGCAGTATGCGGCTTGGTTTTGGCGTGGTTTCTGTGGTGCGCAGTATGCGCCTTGGTTTTGGCGTGGTTTCCGTGGTGCGCAATGTGTGGCTTGGTTTTGGCGTGGTTATCGTGGTGCGCAGTATGCGGCTTGGTTTTGGCATGGCTGTCATGGTGCGCAGCATGCGACTTGGTTTTGGCATGGTTGTCGTGGTGCGCAGTATGCGGCTTGGTTTTGGCATTAGGGTTTTACGCCAATGGCATGTGGCGGCTTGGTCCCTTGGTTGCACGACTTGGAAAGTTGGGAAGCGCCACTTTTTGCATGTGGCGTCTTGGTCCCTTGGTTGCACGGCTTGGAAAGTTGGGAAGCGCCACTTTTGGCATGTGCCAATGGCATGTGGCGGCTTGGTCCCTTGGTTGCACGGCTTGGCAAGTTGGGAAGCGCCACTTTTGGCATGTGCCAATGACATGTGGAAGCTTGGTCCCTCGGTTGCACGGCTTGGCAAGTTGGGAAGCGCCACTTTTGGCATGTTCCAATGGCATGTGGCGGCTTGGCCCTTGGTTGCACGGCTTGGCAAGTTGAGAAGCGCCACTTTTGGCATGTGCCAATGGCATGTGGCGGCTTGGTCTCTTGGTTGCACAACCTGTCAAGTTGGGAAGCGCCACTTTTGGCATGTGACGACTTGGCCCCTTGGTTGCACGGCTTGGCAAGTTAGGAAGTGCCACTTTTGGCATGTGCTAATTTCATGTGGAGGCTTGGTCCCTTTGTTGCACGGCTTGGTAAGTTGGGAAGCGCCACTTTTGGCATGTGCCAATGGCATGTGGCGGCTTGACCCTTGGTTGCACGGCTTGGCAAGTTTGGAAACGCCACTTTTGGCATGTGCCAATGGCATATGGCGGCTTTACCCTTGGTTGCATAACTTGGAAAGTTGGGAAGCGCCACTTTTGGCATGTGCGGGCGGCTTGCAAGGGCTTGCGGTATAGGGTTTGACATGCCGAAACCCTAATTGGTGCCCTTTATTAAAATCGTTGTAGAATTCTCATACGAACTCGGATGTTGACGGTCAGCCTGTCAAAATGACCTGAAAATAATTTCATATACCCTTTTGCTGGCATATTTAGGTTTTGAGGACGTCTAGAATTTGAACACGGACCTTAAGTGAAAACTCAGGAAGGATTCAGGAAGGGGCGGTAGCATGGCATGTTGCCAGAGCTGCATGTCATGTTCTAATGGAGCGTGTGGCGTCTTGGCCCTTGGTTTCACGGCTTTGCAAGTTGGGAAGTGCCACTTTTGGCATGTGCCAATGGCGTGTGGCAGCTTGGTCCTTGGTTGCACGGCTTGGCAAGCTGGGAAGCGCCACTTTTGGCATGTGCCAATGGCATGTAGCGGCTTGTCCCTTGGTTGCACGGCTGGGAAGCGCCACTTTTCGCATGTGTGATCGTTGTCGTAAGCGTCAAAAATAATTCACACTTTCTTACTACTCAAAATATAAATATAGCAAGGGAAAGAAAGGATCGATCCCACAGAGAGGTCTAGGTTGTCAAGTTGTTTCGGTTTCCTAAATAAAACACCGGGAGTTTTCTGATTTTTATGGAACTAAATAAAATAAAAGCAAACAAATAAATAAAGCACCCAATTCAAGGTTATGAGAATATTGGTTACAGATTTCATCTTCAATTGTAAACAAGTATTTGAACATATGAATAGAATTCCTATTTAATCTCGCTATCATCAAAAGCCCTAAAATACCTTATAGCAAGAATACTCCGTAAATTTCTCAAGTCATCACACTTCCATGTAAAACGATGCAAGCATGAATACTACCTAAAGAATAACTCAACGCCTTGCGCTAATCAAGTTCAATTCCCGAAGAGCATTAAGTTTTGTGAAATAGGCTAATCAATGCAATTGTCACACATTGCGCATGACAATTCGGACAAAGGTTGAAGTCTACATATGATTACTAGAGTGTATCACTACAAACCCTAATCATATCATGCTACTCGTATTCAATGTTATCGCTCGATGAAAACCCTAAAATAGCTATAGATATGGATGTATGTTCAATCAATTCTAGACTCAACTAAACAAACATTCAATCATATTGCAATACATCAATCATGCAATCATTATAATCAGTAGAAATCAAACGATAATATTGAGAGAAAACTAATTCATAAAGATCAAAACTTGGTTTCAAAATCCAACTACATCTTTAACCAATAAGAAAATTTAGTTCATATTCATGGAGTTCATAACAAATAGCATAGAAGAAAGCATCATGTTATCTAAACCCTAGAACACAAAAGTAGAAGAAGTTCTCCCTAATGGAGATATCTAGGTTTAGAGAAAAAGTTCTATTTATATGCCTCTCCCAAAAGGATACCCAAAAGTAGGTCAAGTCTTCTCCAAACCCGTCTCAAATTCATCCACCAAGCCCATGTGTGAAAATAAGTTTCTGGAAATTTTGGGTCAAAAACTAGGTCGTCGGATGGATGACGTCATCGCCGGAATCCGGTCACCGGCGCCGGAATCCGGTCATTGGAAAATTGTCTCGGGCCACTTAGTCTTCGGAAACTATCACCAGGACAACTGTATACTTCCAGTACCTCAACTCTCCTTCTCTGCAGTCCATACATTCACAAAAGAACCATTTAAGCCAAATTCTTATCTTGCGAAAACGCACTCAAAAGCGTGATCCGTAGCTCATATGTCCGGCCATCGACTTTTGCATCCGACTCATACCCCCCTCGCGATTCAATGAAATATTGTGATTCATGCTTCAAGTTCTGAAATCCGGCTACCAGAACTATGCTCACCGGAGCGCCATTTTCACTCCGTTTTCGCACTGTCATACTCAGCTTCGCCAAGACCACGGCCATGTTGGCCCAACCATTTCCTTGTAGCTTTCCTCTAACTGCAGCTGTAACATTTTGCAAATGCAGCTGCTTCTTGGCTCAACTCCTGCACAGTCATATTCATCCCAAACAATCACCACACATTCATTCATTCAGGCATGAGCTTAATCATGCACACAAACCATGGCAGCAGGCACTGTAGCTTCTTGCCCGCACCAGCACTTCGTACTCTTCGCCATTGCAATTCCAAGCTATCTCTTTCTCGGCTAAACAGACCCAACTGTGAACTGTCCCATGCATTTCCATTTCAGTCCAAGTAGCAACATCCAAATTCCTTCCCTATGTACTTTGTCTTATCAGTCGTCACAAGCTCAACTCTGCCAAGCTCCTAGCACAGACACCACCAAGACCATGTCATCACTGCACCTACAGTCTCCACTTCTAGCTTCCAAACCTCAAAGTTAACTCCACTGCAGTTCTCTTGTTCCAAAAACAGCAGCTTCTTTTCTGTCATCATTCAACAGCTTCAACTCAGACTGCTACTAGCCACTGCCACCACCAAAACTACTCCATCTCGCAGACTTTAGCAAAACACCAAAACCCTGTACAGTTTACTATACCTCCTGCGGCACCCTCTCCACTTCAGCTGCAACTGCAGTGCAGCATTACGTTTAACTGCATTAGAACCCCAACTCAGCTACACGCCTGGCCATTTCAAACCTCCAACTGCAGCTGCACGCCTGGCCATTTCAAACCTCATCTCAGTCTTCCGCCATCTTCATTACAGCTCCCCCTTGGTAACACTTCTTGTTCTTTCTTGTAGCCTTAGCAATTGACAGAACCAGCTTCTCCACGCACCACCATTTGCAACTCACTTAAGCAATCCATCAACCCTGCCACCAAAGCCTTTCACTGTTGAGACACACAACCAGCAATATAGCTCATTCTGAGCTCAAACTGCAACACAACACAGCTTTCACTATCTTCTCAGCACAAGACCAATCCAACCACCCCTGCAATTCCAGCTCCTACAGCTCCAGTTAACTCAGTGCAGCTGCAAAACCCAGTTTTTACATTGCAGCAACACAAACTTCCCTGGATTTTAACTTCTTGTTGCAACTCTTCTTAGCACATCGCGACTGCCCTTTGCTATGCCATCATCTTAAGTTGGTGTCACAAACAAGCCCCAACATTGTAGAAGACTTGCTCGTTCAAGACTTTAAACAAACAGCTCAAATGCGTTTTGCTGCTGATATCCATATGAGCTACTGTTAGTTTAGGAAGCCATTCCATCTCCTTCCTTGCAATTTCAAATTCAAACAAAGCAAGCACATTCATCTATAACCATTCATAATCTCAGAAACCCATTCAACATCAGCTTCAAATCTGAGATCACCATTCTTCTCTGCCAAGTACAAATCTGATTCACACCCTACACAGATTCGAACCAATTCACCACCACCTTCCAATTGCGCAGCTGCTCAGCCACCATCCATCAAAAAGCAAGCTCCATTCTAACTTCCCTCTTGTCACTGAACTTTGAACAACAACGACCATTCTTTCCCCTTTTGTGATTGTTTTTGCTAATTAATCTTCAATCCAAATCTTCTTAATAATTCACTGGAACTTCAAATCTAGTGAAACCCAACATCAATCGATCGCAGACAATCAATTTCTCCTTTCCATTGTTTCTCCGTTTCACTGTTGTTGTACAGCTCTTGGTATGTGTTGTAAGATAAGAAACAGAACTACGTTGTTTTTGAATCTGAACTCGACCAAGATGAGGTCTCATACCCTCAAACTGATATCAGCACCCACTTCTTGGATACGGGCCACCCGAACCATCTTTTGTTGATTTCAACTGTCGGTTCTGGAAAACTGACAGGCTTAATTTCTGATTTTGCTCATAACTTTCTCATACGGCATTGGAATGACCTCATTCTTTCTCCTGCGACTTGATGTGTTTTCCCTTTTCGCTTCAAATGGACATTTTCTCCTTATTTTGCTCCCAAGGACTCCATAGCACCTAATAAACTCAAAACTAAACATAAGATACATATTTTACATGAAAACTCGCAAAGAAAGCGTAAATACTAGATATAAAATTAGGTGTTTATCACACCTATCAAATTCCCCCACACTTAGACTTTGCTAGTCCTCGAGCAAATCAAACAAAACAAAACTAAAACAAATACATACAACTCCGTGACGTCGAGGCTACGGTTAATTTTAGCATAAATAACAAGCCTTTAAACCCCTAGGTGTCCATAGTGGACTAGTTATAGTCTCGTGAAGGTTTACAAGAGGTCTACCTACAAAACCTATATTTCCAACTCCGTCTATTTGTGACAAATCAATGAACGAATCCAAAATGACTACAGGAGGAGGTACCTTGTGCAAATTCAATTCATATATTAGTAAATAAACTCTAATTAGATAGTCGAACAAGCCACAATACTCGGAAACTAACAAACCACAATCACAATGAAAAGATTAAGAAAATGGATAAAGATGTAGATGTTGGCGAATGTTCACAAGTGATCGATGTTTCCCATATCTGTCTGAAGGTCACTGCCAAGATGAACCTATGCCTAATGGATTGAGCCACTGGTCAATTCTAGTGTCAACACACTGGCATATACAAGGGAACCAGTGGTCAACAAACTTATTTCTACATCAACTCACTGGCATATACAAGGGAACCAGGAGTGACTTTATTCACCAAATATAATACTTTCTTTTCTTTTTCACTTTTTCTTTTTTTCTTTTTTTATAGACGGCATGATTAGATATTTTGGATCCAAGCGCATGCTTCTTGTCAGCAAGTACATGATAGTTGCCTTGGATCCTGCATTCCACGATTGTTTAGGCGACGGAGACAGGGACTACGTTTCACACATACTGCTATTCCCAAGTGTCATTCTTTATTCCGTTTTGGTCTAATTGGTCGGTTTTTTTTTCATATATTTTTTCATTGTTTTTTCTTTTTCTAGTAACTCAATCACTCTATTTCATCCTAGCAGTAATAACACGTCGATTTTTAGTGACCCACCAAAGCACTTAGAGAACAATAGATAAATATGGAAAAATAAAAATAGAATGCGATATGGTGATATTCCGAGATATGGTAACAACTATCATGTTAATTGTGATTTCTGAGCTATGTTCGTCCCTTTTAGTTAATTGGTTCCTCAACTCCTGCATTCAAAATGGTTTCATCCACTAATGGTGTCATCCTAAAGGCACAAGTTTCTAGATTTTGGAGTTCAAAAAGCACAATTTTTTCAATTTTTTCAATTTTTTTGTTATTTAAATGCATAAAACAAACTAAAACAAACTATACAAACATATAAATGCTCCCCCACACTTAAACTTTACATTGTCCTCAATGTAAAATTGAATCGTCCAAAGAAAGTTCAAGGTGAGAAATTCCGCAAATGATATGCAAAAACAAGAAAATAAAGATAAAAGCAAATGCATAAAAATAAAAAGGTAAGGATAAAGATACAAAACCGGTGGGTTGCCTCCCACTTAGCGCTTGTTTTAAAGTCGATGGCCCGACTTAGCTTCTTGTAATATTCATTCCCCATACACCAATAATCGGAAAAGTTGGGGATCCACCCATAGCACCTGTTTTTCAAACACTAGCTTCGCACAAATATTAGTAATATAAAACAGAAACGAAGCTATTAACCGATAGAAGTTTCCCCCACACTTATTCTTGTCCACACTTGGAAGTGTATAAAGAATATAGAAGTCTGGTACTTCCACGGTTTCTTGGTCCAAAACCTGCGTAGTATGAGAATCAAGTATCTCTAATGGAGGATATCGAGAAACAAAATCATCTAACAATGTTCTCGAAGCACATATATTCAAACCAATAAGAGGTAAAGGAGAAGAAACAATATGCAAAGGGTTAGACAAACCTTGCACAATCTCTTTTATTACGGAATCCTCTTCATCCTTGAAAAACTTAAGTGAATTATTCACCTCTTGTACATCATGGTCCTCTATCAAACCTTGCAACCATTCTTCATCCGTTTCTACCGTAACCTAAGTCTCGGCAGCAACATCTTCATCACAATCATTTGCAAGCTCAATTGGGTCTTCCATTATATTGGTCATAACGGTCTCATTCTCAACATACTCTTCTTTGTTGTAAGGCACATAATCTACTGCGGATCCAAATTTCACTATAAGGAACTGTTTTAGAACACTCAAAAATGCTTCATCCTCAAGCTCCGCCCTTTGAATAGGCTCTTGATCATTATTAAGATCAATGCTTGAGCAAGCTGCACTAGTGTCACCATATTCCTCTTCGTCTTCATCTTGATCCCAAAAAGATTCCATTGTACACTCCTCGTTGTTGTCACCATGAGTTGTTTCAAGCAATATATCATAATCACCGTCACTTTCATAGTTAACATAAGGTTCTTCGTCGCTGATTTTGGTGTTGCTAAACTCTAACTCATCCTTTTGAATAGGTGAATGATCATTAGTAAGATCAAGAGTTGAGTTAGCTACACAATTATCAACACAAGTGCCCAAGGAGTGGCCTTTTTCAACATTAGCATCAATCAAATATTCATCACAAACCATATGCACATTAGAATTATACATATCTTCCTTACATTGATCAATGCCCCTTCGCAAGTTAGAAATACCTTCACGAAGTTCTTGGAGTTGCTCGTTTGTAGTCTCTTTGGCTTTTTGAAATTCTTCTTGGAAAAATTTGGAAACTTGATCTATAAAGTTAGAGACTTTTTGTTCACGAGCATAAGAATCCTCCCATCCTTGTGGTTGTTCACACACATACCCGCCATAAGGTTGTTGAGGAAAACCATAAGGTTCCATGGAATATTGGTCATAACCAATGAATTGGTTTTGATTATACCCCTGGAATTGGTAGTTGTCATATTGTTGAGGTTGTTGAAAACCGTTTCCATTGTTCCAATATGCTCCGTCCATAGAAATTGGTACCTGAAATAAGATTCTCAAACCAAGGTTAAAAACCAGAAAATAAGAAAAACAAAAATAAGACTAAAAACAAAAACAAAACAAAAACAAGAAACCAAAAACAAGTGACAACCGTTGCCTCCCCGGCAATGGCGCAAAAATTTGATCGGTTGTCGTAAGCATCAAAAATAATTCACACTTTCTTACTACTCAAAATATAAATATAGCAAGGGCAAGAAAGGATCGATCCCACAGAGAGGTCTAGGTTGTCAAGTTGTTTCGGTTTCCTAAATAAAACACCGGGAGTTTTTCTGATTTTTATGGAACTAAATAAAATAAAATCAAACAAATAAATAAAGCACCCAATTCAAGGTTATGAGAATATTGGTTACAGATTTCATCTTCAATTGTAAACAAGTATTTGAACAAATGAATAGAATTCCTATTTAATCTCGCTATCATCAAAAGCCCTAGAATACCTTATTGCAAGAATACTCCGTAAATTTCTCAAGTCATCACACTTCCATGTAAAACGATGCAAGCATGAATACTACCTAAAGAATAACTCAACGCCTTGCGCTAATCAAGTTCAATTCCCGAAGAGCATTAAGTTTTGTGAAATAGGCTAATCAATGCAATTGTCACACATTGCGCATGACAATTCGGACAAAGGTTGAAGTCTACATATGATTACTAGAGTGTATCACTACAAACCGTAATCATATCATGCTACTCGTATTCAAGGTTATCGCTCGATGAAAACCCTAAAATAGCTATAGATAAGGATGTATGTTCAATCAATTCTAGACTCAACTAAACAAACATTCAATCATATTGCAATGCATCAATCATGCAATCATTATAATCAGTAGAAATCAAACGATAATATTGAGAGAAAACTAATTCATAAAGATCAAAACTTGGTTTCAAAATCCAACTACATCTTTAACCAATAAGAAAATTTAGTTCATATTCATGGAGTTCATAACAAATAGCATAGAAGAAAGCATCATGTTATCTAAACCCTAGAACACAAAAGTAGAAGAAGTTCTCCCTAATGGAGATATCTAGGTTTAGAGAAAAAGTTCTATTTATATGCCTCTCCCAAAAGGATACCCAAAAGTAGGTCAAGTCTTCTCCAAACCCGTCTCAAATTCATCCACCAAGCCCATGTGTGAAAATAAGTTTTTGGAAATTTTGGGTCAAAAACTGGGTCGTCGGATTGATGACGTCATCGCCGGAATCCGGTCACCGGCGCCGGAATCCGGTCGTCGGAAAATTGTCTCAGGCCACTTAGTCTTCGGAAACTATCACCAGGACAACTGTATACTTCCAGTACCTCAACTCTCCTTCTCTGCAGTCCATACATTCACAAAAGAACCATTTAAGCCAATTTCTTATCTTGCGAAAACGCACTCAAAAGCGTGATCCGTAGCTCATATGTCCGGCCATCGACTTTTGCATCCGACTCATACCCCCCACGCGATTCACTGAAATATTGCGATTCATGCTTCAAGTTCTGAAATTCGGCTACCGGAACTATGCTCACCGACGTGCCATTTTCACTCCGTTTTCGCACTGTCATACTCAGCTTCGCCAAGACCACGGCCATGTTGGCCCAACCATTTCCTTGTAGCTTTCCTCTAACTGCAGCTGTAACATTTTGCAAATGCAGCTGCTTCTTGGCTCAACTCCTGCACAGTCATATTCATCCCAAACAATCACCACACATTCATTCATTCAGGCCTGAGCTTAATCATGCACACAAACCATGGCAGCAGGCACTGTAGCTTCTTGCCCGCACCAGCACTTCGTACTCTTCGCCATTGCAATTCCAAGCTATCTCTTTCTCGGCTAAACAGACCCAACTGTGAACTGTCCCATGCATTTCCATTTAAGTTCAAGTAGCAACATCCAAATTCCTTCCCTGTGTACTTTGTCTTCTCAGTCGTCACAAGCTCAACTCTGCCAAGCTCCTAGCACAGACACCACCAAGACCATGTCATCACTTCACCTACAGTCTCCACTGCTAGCTTCCAAACCTCAAAGTTAACTCCACTGCAGTTCTCTTGTTCCAAAAACAGCAGCTTCTTTTCTGTCATCATTCTACAGCTTCAACTCAGACTGCTACTAGCCACTGCCACCACCAAAACTACTCCATCTCGCAGACTTTAGCAAAACACCAAAACCCTGTACAGTTTACTATACCTCCTGCGACACCCTCTCCACTTCAGCTGCAACTGCAGTGCAGCATTACGTTTAACTGCATTAGAACCCCAACTCAGCTACACGCCTGGCCATTTCAAACCTCCAACTGCAGTTGCACGCCTGGCCATTTCAAACCTCATCTCAGTCTTCCGCCATCTTCATTACAGCTCCCCCTTGGTAACACTTCTTGTTCTTTCTTGTAGCCTTAGCAATTGGCAGAACCAGCTTCTCCACGCACCACCATTTGCAACTCACTTAAGAAATCCATCGGCCCTGCCACCAAAGCCTCACTGTTGAGACACACCACCAGCAATATAGCTCATTCTGAGCTCAAACTTCAACACAGCACAGCTTTCACTATCTTCTCAGCACAAGACCAATCCAACCACCCCTGCAATTCCAGCTCCTACAGCTCCAGTTAACTCAGTGCAGCTGCAAAACCTAGTTTTTACATTGCAGCAACACAAACTTCCTTGGATTTTAACTTCCTGTTGCAACTCTTCTTAGCACATCGCGACTGCCCTTTGCTATGCCATCATCTTAAGTTGGTGTCACAAACAAGCCCCAACATTGTAGAAGACTTGCTCGTTCAATACTTTAAACAAATAGCTCAAATGCGTTTTGCTGCTGATACCCATATGAGCTACTGTTGGTTTAGGAAGCCATTCCATCTCCTTCCTTGCAATTTCAAATTCAAACAAAGCAAGCACATTCATCTATAACCATTCATAATCTCAGAAACCCATTCAACATCAGCTTCAAATCTGAGATCACCATTCTTCTCTGCCAAGTACAAATCTGATTCACACCCTACACAGATTCGAACCAATTCACCACCACCTTCCAATTTCTCAGCTGCTCAGCCACCATCCATCAAACAGCAAGCTCCATTCTAACTTCCCTCTTGTCACTGAACTTTGAACAACATCGACCATTCTTTCCCCTTTTGTGATTGTTTTTGCTAATTAATCTTCAATCCAAATCTTCTTAATAATTCACTGGAACTTCAAATCTAGTGAAACCCAACATCAATCGATCGCAGACAATCAATTTCTCCTTTAATCCTTTCCATTGTTTATCCGTTTCACTGTTGTTGCACAGCTCTTGGTATGTGTTGTAAGAGAAGAAACAGAACTACGTTGTTTATGAATCTGAACTCGACCAAGATGAAGTCTCATACCCTCAAACTGATATCAGCACCCACTTATTGGATACGGGCCACCCGAACTATCTTTTGTTGATTTCAACTGTCGGTTCTGGAAAACTGACAGGCTTAATTTCTGATTTTGCTCATAACTTTCTCATACGGCATTGGAATGACCTCATTCTTTCGCCTGCGACTTGATGTGTTTTCCCTTTTCGCTTCAAATGGACATTTTCTCCTTATTTTGCTCCCAAGGACTCCATAGCACCTAATAAACTCAAAATTAAACATAAGATACATATTTTACATGAAAACTCGCAAAGAAAGCGTAAATACTAGATATAAAATTAGGTGTTTATCACACCTATCAATGTGGAAGATTGGCCCTTGGTTGCACGGCTTGGCAAGCTGGGAAGCGCCACTTTTGGCATGTGCCAATGGCATGTGGCAGCTTGGCCCTTGGTTGCACGTCTTGGCAAGGTGGGAAGCGCCACTTTTGGAATGTGCCAATGGCATATGGCAGCTTGGCCCTTGGTTGCACGGCTTGGCAAGATGGGAAGCGCCACTTTTGGCAATGTGTGCCATGGTGCGCAGTATGCGGCTTGGTTTTGGCGTGGTTGCCGTGGTGCGCAGTATGCGACTTGGTTTTGGCGTGGTTGCCGTGGTGCGCAGTATGCGGCTTGGTTTTGGCATGGTTGCCGTGGTGCGCAGTATGCGGCTTGGTTTTGGCATGGTTGTCGTGGTGCGCAGTATGCGGCTTGGTTTTGGCATGGTTGCCGTGGTGCGCAGTATGCGGCTTGGTTTTGGCATGGTTGCCGTGGTGCGCAGTATGCTTCTTGGTTTGGCATTAGGGTTTTGCGCGTCGAAAAACCTAATTCAACATTTTAAAAAAGATACCCATTTAGTTATTAACTACGTGCATTAAATGTTCTAATAAATGTGTCACCGATGACATCATGCTATACGTGGGGTTTTTCGATTTCACCCTTTGTGTAAAAACCACCATCAACAACTGGGAACAGAGGTCTTGCTGTAACACTTGATGAGATGTCGGAGATTTATGATTCTGATGAAGATAGGAAATCAAGTGTCGATCTTCTATGTGAAAACATTGATGTTGATAGTTGATAGTTGTTGCAATACCTATATCAATCTTGATGGTTTTGGTGAAGAAGAGAACCCAATCAAGTTGGAAGATTCGATTGACCCATCCTTTGTAAACTCTGTTTGTGATGTTTCAGGATCTACTATGTGTTTAGCTGATGTCGCACCACAGATGCCTGAATATTATCCAAAATTGACGTGCTCGTTTTGTTCTCAGAAGGGACATGAACTATCAAGATGTTACAAGTAAAAACGTCAAGTGAGGCACGCCAACAAACTTCGACGAAGGAAAAATCAATTAGCAAGGAAGCTTAAACTTGCTCAGAAAACTGCTGAGGTATGTGGGATTTTATCTTCGTTTAAGAAGTCAGTTTCCAAAGACAAAACAAGACCATTTGAGAAAAAAGTATGGTCAAATCGTTTTGATAGACAGAGGTTGGAAGATTCCTCTCAAGAGGAAAATGGTGTACAAATTGTTGATGACCCCAACACAAATTAATTGTGTTGATTGCTAAATCTTGTCTCATGTGCCTGATTAAAAGAGATAAGGTTGTGACCGCACATGCTTTAGGATTCTTAGGTTTGTTGTTGTCTGTCTATCAAATAAAAGAAAGGGTTATTATAGACAATTCTACTATTTATAGAATTTAGAGTTGAACGACCACGAACCTGTGTAAAGGTTTCGAACCCTATATTCATTTTTCCTCTTTGATATTCTTTATATCTCAAGGCTGCTTGTTGAGATTGTGAATTCCATCCAAAAAAATTAGTTGGTTATAACTGTTCTCAAAGCATCATGTCTTTGGAGGGAAAAGATGTCGATATGATTGTTAAGCCATCAATCAAGTAAAAATAAAAATCTCCAGTAACTCCGTCCTTGAAAAGAAAAAGGAGGAATACAAGAAAGCCAATGGATGTGCCTTCTAACTCTCAGAAGTTTTCCGATTTTCTTGATGAGTTAAGGGAAATAAGAAAGGAGATTCGTGATATAAAGGCTGGTGTTTTAAGATCTTTGGAAATTCAGAAACCCTGTTTCAACATAATCAACCAAGACGGTTCGTTGATATTAACTCCTATCTTCGCGAACCTTATATTACAATGGTTGTTGATAACAAGGAGTTCGGGAATGATGCTGAATTTCTCAAAGACATTGTTGCCTAGTATGTATTTTTTTTTGGTTTAGTTGGAAGAATAAATAGTGCTTTGAATAGTGATGATTGTGACTACACATAGCTATTATTTTTTTCATCTTTTTGTTTTTAGTCTTTTTGGTTTAAGTTCTAAAACTATTTGGAGGATGATGTTTTGCAGTATTTAATCTTTATGATTTGTTATATTGCAACTTGTTATGGGATGTTGGTGTTTACGTCCGTGAACTATGTTGTCCCATATTATGTCAAAATTAAAGTCGTTCATGATTTATATTCATTTATTGGTTTAAGAATGAATAGAATTTTGACAAATACAAAAGTTAAGCCTATATTGTCAATCTTTGACAAAAGATAGGTTAAATCTTTTGTGTGCAAGGATGATGTCTATTATTTTTATGCATATAATGATTGAAGATAGAATGAATCTTTGTGTAGTATCCACGGTATTGATCTTCATTCATCCATCCTTTTTGTATTACCGTGAAGGCTCCATATTATGTCTTATGTTGAGAACGATACAACTAAGTCGATTATTTTGATTGGCTTTGTTGGTTGTTCCGTAAGATGCTATATGTTGAGCATTTTAGAACTAAATTAATCATCTCATTTGGTTATATAGTTTGTACTCCATAAGTTCCTTCTTGTGTCAAGTACATGAACGATTAATCTAGTCATGTTCTATGATGAACTTAGTCGTTGCTCCATAAGTTTACTTATGTTGAGAAAAATTAATTAAATTTATCACTTTTGTGTTTAATTTGATTATGTATTCCGATTAATCATGGGTTTACTTGTGATTAATTTGATTGAGACTTTTGGATATAAAAATCATTCTCATGGTTTTGGTGTCCAATAAAATCCTTTGTTTCTTTTGAAATTAAGGTGGCTCGTTGTTGTTCCCTTGGGAATGACATCTTATGGGGGAGAGTTCTTTTGAACTTGTGCTTAATGGTCATATCTTGAAGGGTGTGCGGCTGTGGAATTTTAGAGGGGTTATCTTGTATCTTTAAACTCCTTGATGAATGTTGTTAGGTTCGGCTATATGATTGCATCTAAATAAGTTGATGTGTATTCTTTCTTTTAGTCATGAAATGTCTCTTAAGGAAATTTTATTATGTCCCGTTCTGATACCTTTGCCAATTTTATTGACAAAAAGGGGGAGAATTAATATGTAGTTCACACTAAAAATACATATGGTTTTCGGATCATTGTGTAAGTGGGAGTGGTTTCCATAATCGAGATGGAGTATTGACTAAGGGGGAGTAATACACATCACCATAGTATTATTGTTGAAGTTGTGATACAATTGAACTTTGACACTGTGTAATAATACTATGACATTGTATAACAATGATCGATGACTATGTTTTATAGCTACGGATCTTCAACAATGATGATGCTAAACTTACAATCTTTGGGATCATTGGAGTACTTGGAAGTGACGAAGATTTTGAGTAATGTTGAAGATTAGACTTATGGAATATGGGCTACTAAAGTTATTATCTTTTTTGTATTCCATATGTATTGATAGTTTTGTCACTAAAATTGACAAAGGGGGAGACTGTTAGAGCACTGCTCGGTCAAACTCGCATGCGTTGCTATCTCAAGCATGTTTGTCAATGTTAGTGATCAAAAACTATAAATCTTGATTTATACTCTCTTACAGTTAAGTCTCGAACTAGGATAGTAAGTGGTTGAGCTCAAAGGACTTCATTGTGATTCATCGGACAAGCAGAAGACTACTAAAGAAACCAGTGGAACTTCTCGACAAAAAGGTATGTGAAGATTTTCGATGAACTAAATCTATTTTGGTGGTTTTCAATTTCAATTTGTTGTTGGGTAGAGAAGTAAATTTAAGTGATTTAGATATCCGCATAATTAATTTTCCCCAGTGGGCTGTAGGTTAATCCGGGCCGGGTTTTGTGGATCAAAGAGCAAATTTCTCAAATCCAATTCTTCGGCGTCCAACTACCCAAACCAAACACGCCGCGAATGCCGTTAGATTGTTTTTGAGATTAACATGCGATGACAGATCTCGATGGTTGTGTGTCTTAGAAAACATATAAAAATAAAAGATAAAACACAAGAGATGAAGAAATTTCTTTAGATCTGCCGTAAGATCTGAGTGCTGTCATAGGAAGTGAAAGAGGAGATTTTTTTTAAGGAAAGAAACGTGAAAGAGGATATCATGGATCAGATGCTGGAGAAAAAAATAATCATGGATCCAACATCGTCCTCAATGAAACCGGAAGGGAAAACCAATCCTAGGTATGCAGTCATCTCTAATAGCTTTTTTTTTTTTTTTTTTTTTCGTTCTTATTATTTTTACACTTTTAACTATGGGAATTATCGTATCCCTCTTCTGATCTACCGTATGTTTCCATGCGTTTTTTTTCGTTCTTACGAAGTTTTTGTATATTTCCATTTTTGAGAAGAAACATAATTTTTTAAATTATGGGTTTTAGATCCATTTTTGTATATTTCCATGGGTTTTTTTTTTTCATTCTTATTAAATTTCTGTTACAAAAAATTGGTAATAATCGGTAATTTAACGTTGTTTGACACATTTTCTTGCTTTAAGTTAGGCTGTAAAAATAAAATTGTTACTAATTATTTAAGGTGTTAGAGATTTTCAAAGGAAGGTGTTAGAGATCTAGAATCGGTAATTAAGATTTTTTTTTCCCTTACACATCTCGTTTTTTCAGGGATGAAATGCATTTTCTCTTGGAAAATTGGAACTTCACTTTACCGGAGACCAAAGTACAGATTCTAGATCTGTATTTCAAGGATGTAGAAAGGAAAGTAAAATCTAACTTCGACGATAGTTTGCGTGAGGAATTAGAGCATTCCAAAGTAAGTATACTCCTATGTATATCTCCGTTATTCTGTCCGACTAAACATGCCTTCAATAATGCTTTTTTTTTTTTTAATTTTTTTTTCTTCTCTGTATTTTATGTAATAGGAACTTGCTGAGAGACTTGCCACTGAATTCGCTAGGCACAAAATACATGTGTACATCATTAAGCGTGAACGAAGAAGAGCATTCAGAGGATTACTCGAGGTTTTATTTCTTTTAGTTCTCTTTCTTAGATTCCTAATGAATATGTGATAGTGATTAATGTTAATCTAGGTTGCACATATCCATGTATTTAGACAACATAGCTCAAAATTTCATCATTTATTTGAAACAAAAGCTTAGTGATGAGGTTTGGCTAGCAACACGCAGGCATAAAGTAACAATAGACAGAAAATTGAAGAATAGAACAGTAAGAAATCAACAAGACGTTGATAAATTGAATCTAGTGCTAGAAGCAGAATTGCTCATTGATAATATAACAGTTTTTTTTTTTTTTAAAACAGCCTTCTAAGAGACGGCCTAAGTTACTTTGATACTCATATTATTTTATTTTTTTTGTGGTACTGAGTTTCGGTTTTTTATTCTATCTGTTCTTTTTTGGGATTTGGTTCTTTTGGAACCTCAAACCAAAACAAAACGCCTAAAATGGGTTTTTCTTGGTTTCTAGATTTCTCAGTTTTTTTGTTGTTGTTATTTGTTGGTTTTGACCAGGCTCTTAAGCCTGAATGTCAATGGAAGAGTGTTGAGGTGGATGACTATAGTGAAAATGTTCCTATGTGCTATTATAACCGGGGAAGATCATTGTGCTTTCTTGTTCCCGGCAAAGATAGGACACATTCAATTTGCAGTCTTTTTAGATGGAAGACTCTTGCCTAGTATTAAGATATGATTGGTGGTTTAAAGTTTGAGATACATGCGTGTGATATATAGGTAGATCTATCGCCAGATATAATTGAAACTGCTTTTGTCATACTTTATCTTGTTTGTATATATTTCTTACATCATTTTCACAGTAGGTGTTATGTCTTTGAAACTTCTTGAAAACAGATAGAATGTTTTATTTTGGAAGTCATTGAAAAATCAATCTATGTCGCGGAAGATCACAAGGACTGGATATCTGGTATAACCACTAAGCATGTTTGTCGGGGTGACCTTTTGGATTTACTTTATAAAGTCAGTATGGAGGAAGCAATGATTGATAACATGTTATTTAAGTGGAGAGTTGGTGGACATGCAAATCAGGAAAAGGCTCCTCCAATGGAGCCAAGTTATGCTTACAGAGAGTATCTCAAACAGTATACATCAATGGACAATAATGAAAAAAAAGATGAATATATTGCAGGAAAGCTAGCGGAATACATGGTAGGTATCAAATATTAGACTTGATATTTATGTCTTTTCTTTCTTCAACGAATTATTTCTGCTTTAATCAGTTTATTTGTGTTGTTATAGGATTTGGAGGAAAAATGGAAGGAGGAGTGTGAGTTGTTCAACATGGTTATGGATATAGATAGAAAGTATTGTGGTATTTCATACACTCGTAAGGCTCAAGCTATCGTTTCACTCTTGAGTAACACCATTAGATGTGTGGTTTGAAGGATGCTTTTTGGGATTAAAGGCTTGGTTGTTGTTGAAGGATACTTTTTCACTTGAACTTTCTTTTATGGCTTGTTTCGCTAGTGAATGACACCGTTGAATCTTGTAGACGTAATGTTTTTTGGTCATAATGATTTAAATAAATACTAGTACAAACTATGATAAGAAACTTATGAGAACTCATAAAAATAACTATGATAAGAAACTTATGACATAATTGGTATGTAAATATACATGGTATCGTTTATTTAGCCAAGTTATAGTAGCTGCAGGCCCTGGTATTTTGTTGGTCATGTGAAATTAGTCGAAAACTTAGGGTTTTGTTGGTCATGTGAAATTAGTCGGAGCCGCATAGATTAGAAAACATAGGGTCTAACATTTAAATTTATGTTGTGGCTGTGATTTGATCTAAACTTAGAGGTTGAGAGTGTATTATGTTTGTTGTGTAAAATTAGTCGGGACTTACAGCTCCGACCACGGCAATTTTTTATTTTTCTTTAAGTCATATAATTTTATTACTGCCTAGATATACCTAGGACAGAAGAAAGCCCAAAAAATAAAAGAAAAAAAGAGCTAAACAAATCAAAATACAATCCATAGGCCCACTTTAACAAATTCTAAAATAAATTTTATCTTTCCATTCTAATTCTGTCATGAAGTCAGGTTGAACTTCATATTCAATTCTCTCCCCTCTGCTAAGAGTTGCACAGAAAAATTTACTTCTCTAAAAGCATGCTTGAAGGAAATATGATGAATGTTGTCTTTTATTCTTTGCCATCTTGTTTGCACTATCCAAGGAAGCCTTCCTGCATTGACAATTTGAATTACAACCATAGAATCCAGACTGAAGCACGCACTATTAAATTGTGGGCCATCTACAGAATGGTCATACTTTTTGTAATTCGTTCACAAAATGATCATACTTTTGTATTTCGTTTACAAAATGGTCACACTTCCATCCGATTTAACACTTTTGAATAAAACGGTGTTAACTTTTCCCAAAATACCCTCCTTTAAAATACCCTCTACCTTGAACTAGTGGGTTGATGCGGTGGTGCTCAAACGGTGGTGGTGGTGGCGGAAGCTTAAGAATCTTCGCTAAACCCCAGAGGGGAAGCGATGAACCCTTTGAGTGAATGCGGTGTAACGATCCTGAATGCGTTCTTACGATCCTATATGCATTCTAATGATCCTGAATGCGTTCTTATGAACCCTGAACCCTTAACCATGAACCATGAACCCTGAACCTCCTACAAATAACACCGCCATCAAAAAAACTATAATGAAGGTAAAATTTGAAATTATGTATGGAAGAATAATGAGAAGGATATATAAGTAATTTCATTGACATATTTAACTGTGAGTCACCACTTAACTCCCTATTTAACGGAAGTATGACCATTTTGTTAATAGTTTGTAACACTATGACCCTTTTGTAAATCGGGTCTTAATACTATGACCCTTTTGCAATTTGCTCTTAAATTGTTTGAGAATTGCCCATTCACCAGCACCAATTAGTGCCATTATTTATGCTATAAAATTTGTAGCAACCCCCAAACCACCTGCTACTACTCCTAGAAAACCACCATGGCCGCTTCTTCCAACAAATCCATAACCTGAAGTACCAGGATTACCTTTTGCAGCTCCATCACAACAGATAAGCACCTGATTTGTATTTGGGAATCTAAAAATACATCCCTTTACTTCAGTTCTTCTTACTTTCACACCCTTTATATCAAATTCAGTCGTTATACTCATATCAAGCATTGAACCTGACATTTTACCGTTCATTCTCACACTACATTCATTAGTGAACTGAAGAATCCTCCTTTTAAAGCTTAAGACATTAGGAATTTCATCATCATAGCACACTCTGTTTCTTGTGAAAAGTAATTCAACCATATTAGTGAATGAACTTATATACCAAATTTATTTCCTTATAGCAGGACTAGCTTGTTTTGCACACCTCAGAACATCTTCAAAGTTACAAGGATTCAGGAATTTGAATATTCCTCCCAACCAGTGCCAAATTCTTTCACTAAAGTCACAATGCCACAGAATATGATCCATTGTGTCATTTCCATTACCACACAAATAACATTTTAACACAGTTTGAAAACCTCTCTTTCTATAATTTTCTTCAGTGGGACAAGCATGTCTTAAAATCTTCCATAAGTTGGTTGAAATTTTAGGATGAATTACAGAGTTCCATACCTTATTGGACCAAATGAATTTTGGGTATTTACTCCTTATTTGTTGCACAACATTCTTCACTGTGAATGTACATGTCATATCTACTGACCAAATTAAATTATCATTTCCCTTTCCAATGACAGGTAAATCACCTTTAGTGAAGAAGGAAAGCACTGTATCTGGAATGTTCCACCTCCCATTTTCAATCAAGTCACTAACTTTCATATCTTTATTCTGAGAAATAAACAGATTATCCTGATGTAAAGTTTGTAAAGATTCATCTGTTATCCACTTATCTCTCCAAACAGAAATACTCTTGCCATCTCCAACAATCCACCTGCTTCCATCTTGGACATCATTGATAACCCATTTAAGACCAGGCCAAATAGATGATTTTTTATAGTAGGTTATCCAATTGCCATCTTTATCTTTATACTTTGCATTCATGAAATTTTTCCACTCTAGGTCTTCAGTTTGCATCTTCCATAAAAGCTTCATTAGGAGGGCCTTATTTATTACCTCAAACCTTCTTATCCTCAATCCACCTTCAGCTTTTGGTGCACACACTTCCTCAAGCTTCACTGTGATGAATTTCTTAACAAGACCATAAAAAATTCATTACAATTCTTTCACATTCCTTAATGACTTGCTTGGGCCACTTATAAAATGACATATTGTACACTGGAATACTACAAAGAACAGCTTGAACAAGTGTTAGTCTGCCAGCAAAAGATAGCATCTTCCCCATCCACCCAGCAAGCATCTTATTCATTATCTCCACCATCCCCCAAACTTGATATTTCTTGACTCTGCCTGTACACAAAACAACTCCTAAGTATTTGTCAGGAAACTCAAATAGTTCCATTTGCAAACTTTCAGCCAGCTGCCTCTTCCTAATTTCAGAGATACCACCAAAAAAACATTTGCTTTTCCTTTTGTTTATTACTTGACATGATGCTCTTTGATAATCATCTAACAACTTCATTAAATTTGTCAAGGATCTTTTTTGTCCATTGCAAAAGACAAAGATGTCATCTGCAAATAGCATATGAGAAGGTTGACACCATTTCTATTAATCATTGGAATTATCCTTCCATCTTCAATGTACTTATTTAAGCTTCTACTTAGGACTTATTCAGCTATCACAAAAATAATGGGTGACAATGGATCACCTTGCCTGAGTCTTATGCCAACTGAAAAGAAACCATTGGGCCCTCCATTCACCAGAACTGAAATTCTTGCTGACTCAAGCAGAATCTTGAGCCAATTAATGTAATTTTCAGAGAAACCAAATTTCTTTAGAGTTTTGAACAAAAAAACCCAACTCAAAGAGTCAAAAGCTTGAGCGATATCCAGCTTCAACCCAACATTTCCTCCTCTTATTTTTACCTCCATTTCATTTATCAGTTCAAAAGCTAAAATTATCTTCTCTTGAATATTTCTTCCTTTAATGAAAGCTCCTTGTTGACATGATACAACTTTGTCAATAACTGTTTTCATTCTTGAAGTAATGATTATGGTGAGAATCTTGAAGCTAAAATTGGCAAGACCAATTGGCCTAAAATGCTCAGCCTTTTTTGCACCTTGAATCTTAGGAAGAAGGAACAAAAAAATTGAGTTCATACCTCTAGGCATAAATTTTCATCCCCAACAATACTGAATAGCATTTATTAAGTCCTGACCAACTACATTCCAAGCAAATCTATAAAAACTTCCAGGAAAGCCATCTGGACCTGGAGAGCTATTTGCATCCAGTCCATAAACAACTTCCTTAATTTCAGTAGAAGAAGGAATAACATCCAATAGCACATTGTCTTCCTCAGTTATCACTGTAGAAAGTACTTCAATTTTTTTTTCATGCACTGTAGATTGAAATTCAAACTTCCTTTGGAAATGGTTAACCAAAGTATCTGCTATCTGGCTTTGCTCAGTCACTATATTTCCACTTTCATCCTCAATTTCCAGAATATTATTATGTATCTTTCCGATCTTCATAGAAGTATAAAAAAATGAAGAATTTGCTCCCCCTTCTTTAACCCATTGAACTCTACTCTTGCATCTCAGGAGTTCATTAACTTGTTTAGAAATTAGTTCTTGTTTGCCTCTTGCAGTAACTAAATTATTTAGCAGATCAATACTTTCTGGATTAACATCTGACTGAACTGTTGCAGTTTATACTTCTTTGTTTGCTTGAGCCATTTTGACATTCAAGTCCCCAAAAACCTCCCAGTTCCACTTCTTGATGCACTATTTGAATCTTTTTAATTTAGCCATAAAAACAAAAGCAGGATTTCCCTCTATACTCTCTTCCTAAGATTTAGTTATCACATTCATAAATTCAGGATGAGAAGTCCACACTAATTGGTATTTAAAAGGAATGTTTTTTGGTTTTGGTACTTCAATTGTATTCCCCAGCAAGTGACCATGATCAGAAGTTCCTCTTGCACACACTTTATACTGCCAACCATCAAATTTCTCTAGCCATTTCACATTAATAAAAGCCTTATCCATATCACATAAGATTCTTCTTTTACCTTCTCTATTGCTATACCAAGAATATTGAATTCCATTCTTGTGAGCTTGCATCAAATCACAAGAGTTTAAACAGTCATTAAATTCTTGCATTGCTATCCTTAGCGGCTTTCTGCCACCAAATTTTTCAGCTACATTTAGAACTACATTAAAGTCTTCAATTATAAGCCAAGGGTAGTTCATGTCTTTGATTTTTAACAATTCCTTCCAAAGTTTTCTCCTCTTAATAGTTAAATAGTCAGCATGAATTCCAGTAACTAGAACATCACCAACCTTCACTGTAATAGCTTGAGCTTTTGTTGAAATAACAATAGGAGTAGAAATAGAAGAATTCCAAAACAACCAAATATTTTCCTTCTTACCATTCTTTTCATTATGAATAACCATCTGATTCATTCCTGGTAACCTTAAATTCTTGAAGTAGCTTCCAGAAGTATGTATTTTAGGTTCTGCAATCCACAACAAAGCAGGATTAAAATGTTTAACTAAATTTCTTAGTTTATCCTGAGCTTGAAGTCTCCTCAAGACCCTGATATTCCAATAAGAAACTCTCATTTGTGTAAAGATGATTGAGAAGATCCAGGACTTCCCACACCTTTAATTTGTTTAACTAAAGTTCTTACTGGTTTCTTTCTAGTTGGTGCTATAGGAGGAATACTAGCTTGTTTCCCTTTTTTGCTCACTGCAGCTTTAATAGTATTCTCCTTGTTGCCATTTAGTTGCTCTTCAACCACATCAACTAAAACATTAAATTTACTAGGAGACCCAAGAGAAGGAAATTTCTGTATAGCTGCATTTACATTACTAATCTGAGTTACCAAAATATTATCTCTTCATGTTGAATCCATTTTAGGTGGCGTACTATTTGCTATATGTAACAGTTTGTAACTGATAATTCTGTAAATTCTCCATTTGAATTTAGATCTCCAAAAAAAACATCTGAAATATTTGAGCTGCTATTTTTTAATGGAGGTATAATTGCATCCACAGTCTCATTATCACTTAATAAATCTTCATGAATATAAATTGGAGTAGAACCCTCAATATTATCAGAAACCTTTTCAGAAGGACCAATATCAAAACCTACAGTTTGTTGCTGTCTTGTTTCAGTATTACCAGATTGTTGAAGCCTTACTGTTTTCATCCTCCAAACCTTCTTTGGCACCACAAACTGATATTCAACAGCACTATCAATCTGTATCTTCTCCTTCCCAAATTTCCTGCATTCAGTGATTAAGTGTCCCACCACTTTACATTCATTACAAAAACTTGGTAATCTAGGCAATTGAACTTCTTGTTCAAAACTACCATATTTGGACTTAACCAAAACACGATGAGGAATTGGATTTGCTAAATGAATTTCAACCAGTACACTAGCATATTAACCCACTTCTTTTCTAAGTGTAACTTCATCCACCTTTATTGCTATTCCTACTGCATCTCCTAGAGACATTAGAATTTTTTCCTTCCAATACTCTATGCCTAATCCTGGAAAATTAACCCAAACAAAAGTGTGTGTAGTTTTTTGAGAAGCTGGATTAAAATTATGTTCCAAGAACCTCAACTTAAGAATTTGATTATCAACATTCCAGTACCTATTCCAAATATAATTCATATCAACCATGTTCTTCGGCTTAATAATGAAATACCCTTTCCAAATATGAATCATTTGATAAGTAGCAGTTGTCTTCCATTGTTGCTTTAACGCTTCAACAACATAGTTAAACTTAATTTTCACTAAATCTAGTCTTCCAATCAAACTAAACTTTTATTCATCGATATCTTCATCTTCTATGTATAACGATGGTATTTCTGTGCTTAATACATTCTCAACACTTTTCTCAGCAGATCCAGAAGAGAAAAAACTAAATTTATTATTATCCATATTCGAATTACTTGGATCTGATATTGATTAGCATGATACAGATGATGATATTTAATACCAAATTTGAATTAATGAAACTTCAATCATTGAACAAAAAATTGAAATCACCTGAAAATTAATGAACTATCTGCTCCCAGATCGAGGAAGATGAATAAAAATTTCACTGAGTCGTCGTCGATTCCGTCGCCGAGTCGCAGAGTCCGGTTCCGATTTGTTGTTCCTTTAATGCTTTGATAACCGTGGCACTTATAATGTAACATTAGGGTTAATTATTTTGAATTAGGAATCTAAGTTAGATTAAGAAATATAATTATATTAGGAAACTTGTAACTACAAACATAATGTTAGTTAGTATTTAATTAGTCCTAGTCTAATTAGTCTAGGTATCACCGCCGTTTTTATTTATTATTAGGTCGGCCAGTCAGTATCTTCTCAGGCTTAGTCTAGTGGTGATCCAAGATATTGTATTTGAGCCAAAAATCGTCGCCTAAGGTGGGACTATTCCCTTGAATCCACATGACTCCAAGCGGAAGCTTGGAGGTCATCTGGATCCAACCCAGGCGCGCCCGTTGAAAAGGCGCACCAAAAAAGTGACAAAAGCCACTACAAGAGGCGTGTTAAGGAATATTCCGAAAAAATGTTCCCTTATGCGCCCGTAGAAATGGCGCGGCAAGGTAATAAAAATGGCGCGGTTCAGCACGCCCTTGCAAAGGGCGTCCCATATTTATATTTATTTGACCTTTTCTGGCTTATACCTAGTTTACACTCGCAGGTTATCCGACAAATTATGTGCCTATACTTTATACCAGGGTGAGCGTTGGTTTAACATACACAATTAATAATAATTTTTTAATAGCCTAAGTGGTAAATGTATTGAATGAATAAAATCCTCCAAACGATATTTGAATCTTATTCTTAGATAAATATCGGCGAATGCCAGGCAATACATAGTAGGTGCGTCAAGCATTTAAAATGTTATGTGGCAATAACGAACAAGTTTTGTCTCGTGAGGGTTTACATAGAGGTATGCCCACAAAACCATTAATGTAATGTCGTAGATGCGGATTCAATAATCTTCAGCTGCTCCATCTTGAGGACGATTTGGTGGTGGTTGTATCGTGTTTAATTCCGGGATGTTAGCCTTCATGATTAGGTAGCATTCATAGAACATGAATTCTTTTCCTGTATCCCGAGTGTATTTCCCCTTTGCATATCGCTCCTATACCAAAAATAAAAAATGATAAGTTGGTGATTGTTTTTGTTGAAAAATAAAACGAACCGGTGTAAGTAAAAGATAAACTGCTTACAAGCCTTTGAACTGTCCATAGTGGAGATCGGTTTTAGGAAATATAAATATCTTTCTGGTAACAAACGAAAACCCTCACTCCCTTTCTAATTACTCCAAGACTACCCTTAATAGCAAGAGTTGTTCTCTGATGAATATTTGTGAATTGTTCTGTGTAATTATCAAATAAGCGGTTCCAAACCGTATTAGCCGGAACCGGATGAAGGTTAACCTCAGGAAGGTTAACAACACTTACCCACGCGTTTGTTATTGCAACATCTTCTTCGACGGTATACCTAGCCATTCTTTTAGTGTTCTTTAGTTGCCGGCTATAATTGAAGAGATGAAATAATTTTGCTGGAGAAGATATAAAAGGATGGATTATAGTATCGTATGTTTTGCACTTTTATTTAGCATGACGAAGAAGTTATTTAATAGAGGACCTTAGGTAACAGTCCTTTCATGTAGCGATGATGTGTGAGGCTTATCTAGTATTGCAAGTGGGGTGACAAACCCGATAAAAACCACTCATATGTCAAACACTTTTAATCTCTTCCCTATAATTTATCCTACACAATTAACCTTGTATGAAAAAGTAATACAAGATAAGATAACTGAAAGATTCTAAAACATGATTGTCTTGTTTATTCCCAAATCGGTTTGAAACATAATTCATTAATTCTAAATTAGTACACATACGGCGAAACAATCTAAAAGTTCAACGGAAAAAATCGGACAACAATCCTTTTAACCGGTAGGTGTCCCCAGCGGCCGAGTGGTTTCTAAGGAGGGTTTACAAGAGGTATACCCACAAAACCAATACGGTGATGTTACATTACCCCATGCGCCTTGCTATTATCAACGGGTTGAAGTCATCCTCGGCATCCTTCAACAGAAGGTAGCATTCAAAAAACTGAAACTTAACATCATTTTCTTTTCGGAACCGTACTTTCATCATCCATTCCTACATGCATAGAACGATATAACCATTCATTACGTCTTACAAAATTATTTTGTACAAATAAGGAACTAAATCACAATATACTTACGATATTATTTGGAATAGAACTAGATGTGAGTCTTCTGAGTAGTTTGGCTTGGATGATAACATACATCCCAACATGCCTCAATATCATTCTAACATGATATTTGACATCAAATGTTGTTCTTTGGTGAGGATTCGTAAAATGTGTAACGAAATGGTTATGTACCGATGCCCAAAAGCTATCTAATTCTCTTTTAACTCCTTCTTCAACCGGAACTGATTTTACTGCGATCCATGACGATATAAATGATTTTTGCTCCTCTGGTGTTGATGTATAATTCATATTGCAGAATACAAATTAAGGATTAGAATTGGCGATTAAATAAGATGTTTATGATTGTGGTGTGGAATTATATTTACAAATGACTCCTTTTATAAGATATTAAGGGATGAGTCCTCCGTCCGATATAGTGTACAATAATTCTTGGGAAAACCGAACAGTATGAATGTGTTGTGGGCACTGGTTTCAAAATTACTGACCGGATGTGATAATGCAAGATGGTGGGGGTATCGGTCTTAGGTCTATACGCATCACCTTGTGGGTGTCTGTCATAGGTCTATCCGCATCACCCAAAGGGTGTTTAAAACAGTAAAGGGTGTTTATGAATAGTAAGTGGTGGGTTTCAAAAGTTGTTCCTACTCGTTTCGTCGGTTGGAACCTAAAAAGACATGGTTATGAAATGTATTTCACACTTCAAAGTTGGGCTTTCCCTCCACCCCCTTGGATCATGAGATGTAAAGTGAGTTAGGCTTTTGAATTATTATATGAGATGTAATAAGATTTTTATAATAAAGCTCATCATTATAATAGTTGTTTGTTACATCATTGCAATAACAAGAGAAACACAACGCGTAAGACCACGGTTAACATCATAAATATCTTCGGTACCAAACTTAAACAGACATAAAACATAAAAACGGAAAGGGTCATCCCACTTTAGCTTCATTGATGTGTATCATATCGAGATCTATTATGGTTCGCGCCTATACAACCTACTCGGATTGTACTCGTCAAAGGCGTCCTTCATAAGGAGGTAGCATTCGTAAAATCTAAATGGGCGCCTGTTTTTTTCTAGGAAATATGCTTTGGTCATTGTTTCCTGCATGAAGTTAATTAATAATCAAAAGATATGGAGAATTAGTTTAAAAAACCATTATTTATAAACTATAATTACTTACAATATCCATCTCCCCTGTAATAAGTGCTGGCGGAACGTATATAATTAGCGTCCCTTGGAGGGTCACATACAATTTTACGTCTCTTTGTACACTAACAAGCCGGATTCTGATGGCTTGCTTCGATCTACGATTTGGATTCGAAAATATTTCTTCAAACTTTCTATGGACCTGCTGCCATATGTTCCGTGCGGGTCTGTCTACCCCTGCCACAGACAGAGTTTCAATACGTCAATCCATGCCGCAACTATTGCAACATCCTCATGAATGGTGAATTCGACATCCATTTGGAATTTTTATCGTAAAAATAAATAAGAAGGTAGTGAATAAGATTTTCGAGAATGTGTTTTCAATTTTGGTTCACGGCAGTCTATTTATAAGGAAAGAAAAGGATGTATTGTCATCGTCTGGTCTTTCAAAATAGGAAGTGTTTGTCCATATGAAATTTAATTATTATTTATTATAAGTGGACCACATACGATATCACTAGATTGATTACAAGTTACCTCTGGGGTCGAATACATGCTACATGACCAACAAAAACTAGAAATACGTAATTATTATGAAAAGATGCCTTTGAACCTTTAGGTGACCCTATCGGATGAGTTTGGTCTCGTGAGGGTTTACAAAGAGGTTTACCCATAAAACCTTTACAGTTTGTGTTCTTGTCTCAAGCTTCTGCTCCATCTTATTCATTGTCGTTAAACGGAGGAGGAAAGAACTCAGGATCAAAATCGCTACCAAATTACGTCTTAAGAATTTCAAAAACCGCTCCATGTGTCCATATATTTCCTTCCTCTTCATATGCAGATTGCCCTAGAAGATACTGTGTAAAATTCATGTATTCTTTTAGTTTACTAATGTAAGGACCCTCAAGCTCGTCAACGATATTAGACTACTTAATAGACGTCTTAGCCGCTAATTACTCGACTAGTGTAACTCGAACGTTAATCATTAGAAATTAATCTAACAACGACCTAGATACGAATCTAGTACATACGGATATATCTCGAAAAGTTATGTGAAATGGACTACTCGCACGTGTCTTACAGATACCATACGAAGATGAAATCATAAGATGAGTATGAAGGGTAAAACGGTCATTTCACGAGAAATATCTATTGAAAAAGTGCTGACACGTTGTGGCTAGGATTATAAAGCAAGTGTGTGTCCCAGTGGAAGAGAAATCAGTTTTCTTTTATTCATTCTTCTTTCTTTCTTTTTCTCTATCTTTCTTCTCTTCGTCCCGTTCTTCCCATGTTCTCGTTCTCCGTCGAATATGTGAGATAAAATGGAAGCTATGAGATTTAAAGAAGGTAGATAAGATCATGTGGTATTTGCTGGTGATAGTGTTGAAGATGAAATATCGTTAGATAAAGAAGAAAATATGGATTGAAAAAAATTGAAGTTAGGTTTTCTGAGAGAGATGGAATCGATTGAGGATTTATGGAATATTGAGTATGGAATTAAGTACTTAAGATGGGTTTGTGGTTTTATTGAATATGTGTTGTTGTTTTGATGAAGAATCAGTGAATTGAGATATGTGGAGTTGAATTAGGCACTACACCATTTTAAGGTATTAGCAACCTACCATAGCTGTTGCGAAACAGGGTCGCAACAGGCTTTTGCCATTGCTAAACACGGTGTCGCAATTTTTAGCAACGGCATAAGCTCTGTTGCTAATCACGGTCAGCAACGGCAATTCGCAACGGCGCATTCCGTTGCTAATGTTTTTATTAGCAACAACAAGATGTTGTTGCTAATCTGTTGCTAATTACAGGAATACCCCTACTTGGAACTAATTCTGTTGGTTCTGGTACTAATTTAGCAACGGAGCATCGTTGTTGCTAATTTCTTGCAACCACAAAAAAAAAAGGTCAAGTCTATGTTTATTGACCTAGTCAAAATTCATTTTCCCCCACATTTCCCCCTGCAGTTACCCAGTTCCCCATATTCAACATCCACACAGATATACAAACTACTATGGAAATATAAAAAACTGTATTGTTGAAAATCTTGTTGAGAATCACGATTGGATAATAATATTATAAAAGAAAGGATTCTTCAATTGAAGTTAACAAAAAGTATGAGTAGGAGATACAAATATATAAAAGAATCACAACAAACTTACCGAGATCAAATTGAAAGTTTGAAGTACAAGTATCACAGCAAATCAATACATGATCTATACATCTACAAAAACATGAAGAGTAGGTTTGCTAACTTGCTACAAGAGATGAATTGCATGCACCTGACTTGGACATTTGATCATCTTTCCGCTTCATCTTGCATGGGTCTTTCCCTCCTTCCGAAAATGAGCTGCTTGATGCCCAACTTGTACCACCTTTCTTTCTATTAGCACTTGCGAATAATCAAAGATGATATTATACAACTGCATGCTGCTGCTCTAACTGGCAAGGTGTAACTGCCTGAACCAAAAGAAAACATAGTTTTCTAGACATTCACTAATCTATTGATGAAATTAAAATAAAAGTAACAAGTACAGAGAACAAATAATGCTCACTTTTCCCTCTTTGAATGACAACGCACAACTAGCAAACAAACAATAATTTTCGGAAAATGAGAAAAACATCACCTGCAGCAATGGGAACTTGATGTCCTCCTTGTGTAATTGTTTTGTGCTCTCTCTCTTGCAAAGCTTAACAGGGATTGTGGAAGCTTTGATGTTCTGGATGAATGGATACCTAACTCTATGAATGGAAGTAGTCATTTGACAACCACCATTTATCTACACTGCCACATTGCTTCAAATCAAATACACTGCCACAAGTCTTACCTACCACTTAAAAAGATAAATGAAACATAAGAAGCATAACTTCAGAAAGTAGTAAATGGGTAAATTCACGGTCCAATTCTTATCGACTAACAAATCATGCGCGCATATGTATTCTAAATCTCAAGCTTCAGGCAACCACTGAAGTGCAAATCCTTTTGAGAACTTAAGAATTATTCTTTCCTTTTAATTGGTTTTGCAGACACAATTTTTTACCAGATGGCAATAATCCCATTAACATTTTATTCTATCCCTATATGTCAAACCTAAGTCATTAAACCTTTTCACAATTCATGATATACCCTAGTGTCAAAATTGACATGAAATCCAGTGAAGGTACGTAAAATTATGAATAACTACATAAGTTTCTATAAGGTCTAAGAAATATCAGATGAGCAAGTATTCCAAGAAATAAATAGAAAAATTTGCTAGTACCACGGCAGCGACTCAGTATTTTCCAAACCGACAAGATTTAAAAGTCTTGACAAAAGCACCAAAATTTTGAATGCAATTTAACAAACAATTTCAAGACAAGAGATTAAAATGGGAGTTGATATACACTTGTCGACAAGAGTAGATTTCAAGGACATATATTAGATGCTAATAAACAAGGAAATAATAAGGTGTACTTATCTTCTTCCCACAAGTTAATTCATCCGCAACCCTTGGCCTTCTAAGCAAATTTGCACAATGCACAAGCCATTTTCAGCATGAAAACGAACCCTGGGTTCCAACTTTGAGATTAAGCACCATATATGAAACTCAAAGAGAAACATGCACATTGCAGCAGTTTTTTCATTCATCAAAGTATTAACCAAATTAAACTTCATATTCAATGTGTAGACAAACTTCATTGGCAGATGATATTCACTGGGGACTTCACTATAAAATCTACGTAATTCATGTTATTTACCAAGGCTCAACCTAACCATTTTGCTCTGCATATGGCATATGAATGTGACTTACAAGGTCAATATGGAAACTCTTTCAGTTACCTATAACTAAAACAGCTTTGACCCTCCATTGACACATGTCCCCTCCGCCCACAAGACCTTCATGTAGCCAAATCTGCACTATCCCCTGTAGCCAACATGAAAACAAGAGACATTATCTGTATGACATAATGATCCTAAAAGTGTTCATACACAACCAATAGAAACAGCAGAACCAATATTCCACCAGAAACTGCTAACTAGCAAACTTATGAAAGAAAAAAAAAGGCTGAATAAGCCTACACTCAAGCATCTACTGACATAGAGATACGAAATTAATAAAGACTAGATGAAATTGTGACAACTATATCGACATTAAGAAGTCATGTCTTCATCCATCTTAGCTAAGCTGTGCTTGAATTTCTATACATGTACTTGTGAAAAAGGTTACCTAAGCAACATGTATACAGAAGTGTTATCAATCAAGAAGTTGCACATTGAATTTAGATTTAATTAATTTTATAAAATGGAACAAGAGTCCATGGTGTCAGAAATATGGATAACGAACCTCACCAGTACCCTTCTTAGCTTACAAAGTAGAAACTATATCCAAAAACTACTCAATATCGGGAATTTTTGCCTGGTTATCAAAAAGAAAAAACAAAACATAATCAGTTATGTGGACAAGCCAGTTTACTTCATAAAATAGCTAGAAGCAGTAAAATTACTTTAAAGTTTCAAGTCTTCTCTACTTAAGGTATCGAGACAAAACGCATATCAACATTATCAGACAAGCTGGCCTTTATTGTGTTTTATAAGTCAAATAAAATGATGGTTCAAATCAACCGAATCATATTTCAAGTTTTAATCATCCACTTAGGTTTCACTGTGAAATTAAAAGTGTCTACACATATTCTGCAGCAATTCAGTAATTGCTTTGTGAGCTACAACTACGAAATTATAGCCAATATGAGATCTGCGAAAACTGAAAGTAAGTTAAGCATCCGAACTTCCCGCTGCAGAGCAATAAATTTCATTTCAACTACCTTGTATTTAGCTGAAGCCTGCAGAATATCAGTACAAACTACAAACACACATGTTAGAAAGCTGACTGATATACAATAAACATAGAATTTAATTTTCATAAGATGGAAATCATGCTCCCTCAAAACCAATGATTTTAGAGTGAGTGACAACTTTCCTATGAGTAGTAAAACCAATCCTAGAAACAACACCTTGTAACGATAGTGATACTTGCATCGGATACGCAAACAGGGCTACAGTTCTGCTAGCTACAAAAGTTTAATATATTCGCATTCCAAAAAGCTTGAGAAAATGGCAGAAGAAAGGGAAGAAAAGCTCAACTGGTTCATCCTTGTATTTGTGAGTACAAGAAATCAATTAGAAAATCTCAAAATTTAGAGAAAATTGGAAACCCTAATTGAAATGAAACCCTAAAATCGATTCACAAATGAAAAATTGAAATCGAAAACTGAAATCAAAATCCATCAAATAAAAAAAACCAGATTCACAGATAAAAACCTAAAAATTGATAAACTAAAATGAAAAAAAAAACAAATTCACAGCTGAAACCCTGAAATCAAAGATTCTAAAATCGTAAAACCCTAGAATCAATAAATTGAAACGAAGCGATTATGCGAAGGAAAAATCTGGTAGAAACTAAAAACTTGGTTGATTTATGTGGTTTTAGATTGATTGGATTTGGTTTTGTTTTTCAGAGCAATGGAAGCGAGGAGACGGAAGAGAGGAGATGGAAGATAGGATTTTAGATTGATTTGGTTCGGTTCTTCAGAGCAATGGAAGAGAGGATTTGATATTGGATTTTTTTTGGTTCTACATCACAATGGAAGAGAAGAGATGGAAGACAGGAGATGAACTTTTGTGGCTGAGAAAAAATGAGAAGGAAAAATCGAAGAAGGAACGATATAGCAGATAAGGCTGAAGGGTGGAAAAAGAAAAATGAAGGCATGACCGAAGTTTGACTTGGGTGTAATTACCAGTCCTAGTGTTCCCTACCACACACGTAGTTCGCACGCTTGAACACAGCGTTGTTGCTATTTGCAACCTGCCGATTGCTGTTGCGAAATTAACAACTTCACTTCGGCGTTGCGAAAGTTTTGCAACCGAAATTAGCAACAGAAAATTAGCAACGGCGCTATTATTGTTGCTAATATGAGTTGCTAATTCCTTAAAATGGTGTAGTGTAGGGTTTGGGAGAAATTCAGATGAATAATTAGAAGACGAAATTGAGAGCTTAAAAGTATGATTGAAGATGGGTTTTCCACGAATTAAGAATTAAAGTAGTTTCTTTTGAAAAAGAGGTTGATGATTTAGGATTAGGGTTTTCTGGGAAATATCTTGAAGTTTATTTGAGTGGCGATTTGATAAGAGTAAATCAAATTCAAGCATAATTGATGATGGAGATTGAGTTATCATAACCGAGTATAGTCCCTGTTGAAGGTTGTGATGGATTGCTTGAGTAGAATCATTCTGGAGGTAATTTTTCTTATGAGTTTATTCAAATAAATATATTTAATCATCTTATTTGTGTTTAGGTAGTTGTTATTTGATTTAATGTTGAGATGAGTATAGAATGGAATTGTGATTGTGGATATATGGAAGGGTTGAATTCTTGTGGTGGTGGTGTGTGTGATATGAGCTGAGGTGTAGGTACTGGTGATGCTAAATCGTGGATACCAATTGCAGGTGTTGGAGTTAGTTTGTGAGATGATGATGTTGAGATGAATTACTGAACCAAGAAAAGGCAAGGAAGAATTGGATTCAACTGCAGGAGTTAATGGATCAATTGAAGTTGAATTGAGGTAATTGTTTGTCTTCAATAAACTAATTAAGATATTCAGTTCTCTATCATGCTTATAGAGTTGTTAATGGGTTCAGATGTTGGTAATATGGACTGGAGTTGTAATTGTATCTCAGGTATGTTTAGAATTCCAGAGATTGGTGTTGGGTTGTTTGAGTTGATGAAGTTGCAGTTAAGCTGCATTTGCAAGGGGTTTAGATATGTACATGTTTTGTCAAGGAGATAGATTTTGGTGGTGGTTTGTAGTGTGCAGATTGATGCAGTTAAGAGTGTAGTTCTTTTAGATGAACGTTTAGGGTCTTGTTGTGGTTATGAATCTTTCTTTTGTGCTGAGGTTGTGATAATACAGAGTTGAGAAATGAAGGATATAAACTTGGTGGTGATAGAAAATGAAATTACAGATTTAAAATGGTGGCGATGAGAGGAGTAAGTTGAGTTAGTTCTGGTGTTGCGAAGTATGGTGGTAGAAATGGAAGCACAAGCAGTATACGGATTGGTGAATGGAACTGAATTTTGCTGGTAGTGATAGTTTAATAATTTCAGATTTTGACAGGGGATGGTAGACTTGAACTGGTAGTGCTGATATCATAAGTAGAGTGATTTTATCCTGGAATTGTGGTGGCGAGGCTTGCAACTTCTGGTTGCAGGTAAGCTAGTTTACATTTATATATTAATTTTGAAAGATGTTATAGAATGAATATCGTTATTGAGATACACATTATTTGTTGTGAATTGCTAGAACTGAATTGATAAAGGTGATGATAATGTACGAAGAATGAGGGTATAATAAAATCAATGGCTTGTGCCATTAGGTTGGTTTGAATCATTCAGTTTAGGTGAACCAAATGGTTGTGCCTGGATGACTGATTTGACTATTTGACCCTGGACTTTGACCGACCTTGGACGTTGACTGTTAGTTGACCATTGACAGTTAGTTTGACCTTTAGTTGACCAGTTTGACCATGCCTTGTGTAATGGGCTTCTTTTAGTGGACTTGATCTTAAAACCATTAGTTAGATTTGTTTGAGCCTTGTATGATCCTTTTGGATAAGCTCTTAGACTTCTTGTGTGATTAACAATTAGTCTATTAACAACGATCGATTCAAAGGACGAACCAGTGGATCGTGGATCTCGAGGTAGGCATGTCTTGTCATCAAAAGAGGTGGGAATGCATTTAATAGTTTCGTAATCATTATTGTTTATTTTTACAAAAAATTTATGTTTAACAAATCATGCATTGTCTGTTTATGCGTTTCATGCTTTATTTAATTTGCATTACGATTCTTCTGTTGATTCCTTGAATCTTTCCATGGATTGGAAAGGACTTATAATGTTTGTTGTCATATAAACTTTTACGGGAAATATTAATTTCCACCTATGGTATATAGGATACGCTCCTTCACATTTATATGTACATGAATTCAACTTTTATGCTTAGAGTTGGTCACCATGGTCTTGGTGGCATCCATAGCTATGTAGGTGTGAATTGCCGGTTAGGAATTCACAACCATATTAGTACATTGTTTGAAGAAGGAGTTTGTCCATATACTTGTTTGTGCATTTTCAGTGACTTGGTCACTGTTTTGATGTTTCAGAAAAAATCGTTGAATTCCAAATCTTTCATATTACTTAGAAGTTAAATGTTAATTATTCCCCACTTCAGTTTCAGTGACAGATCAGAGATGCGCAGCGAAATCTTCGAGGAGTTGATTACGTTATTTAGATTCCTTCCGCTATGTTTATTTGTGTTTATATTTTATTGTAAAACAACTCACTATTGACTATGTATCATTTGAGAGGATTTTCTTATATATATGAGTGGGGCTAGCTTTGGGTTAATTTTTTGTAGCAGATTTCTTAATTAAATGCTTAACTTTATAATTTAGATTTTAGTGCCTCTTATTTAGTTAATCTCTTGGATTAGTCAGCTGCTAGCTTAGGGGGCGCTACAATAGTTGGTATCAGAGCTCAGTATTAGATCTCATATGGGAAATAATAGGAATAGCCAATGCTAGTTAGTGAAATAGATTAGTTTAGAACTAGGTTGGGTTGTGAGATAAATCTTAATTACTAAAAGCTATCAATAACTAAAAGATTTATTTGATTGATTGATTTGTTTGTTTGTTTGTTTGTGTATGTAATGAAGTAAAAATTGTAGGATACTCCCATAACTTTAGCCAATAAGGATTTGAGAATAATTAATCTAAAAAGTATGTACACGTAAACAATCTAATAATCTAATACTTCCTCTGTCCGTTTTTATCTGTCCTAATTTCTACTTTGGTTTGCCCGCTTTTAACTGTCCGCTCTGTTTATAGACATATTTTTCCCTTAAACTATCAAATATACCCTTTCTTTTTTATAATTATAAAATCATTTTTAATAAAAACTTAATTCAAAATCATAAATGTCATTACCATATATAAGGAAAAAATTCATTCAATATATTTTTATATTAATTGTCATTCCTTTTATAAATAAAAACATTTATGGGTAGTTACAAAATTCTAATTTTGGATTCTTAATAAAAGTAAAGATTTGCTTTTATTTCTTTACAATATTTCCTAAAACAATAATACTATCCAAATTAGAATTTTTAACATTAATAATTTTAATTTTGGTAATAACATAATATTAAATAGGCTAGTCAAAGGCTAGTCATGACATTTCATATGATTTCCTTAATATCTTGACAAAGTCAAAGCGGACACTTAAAAGTGGACGGAGGGAGTAATAGTTAGATTAGTATTATTGATATAATTGTAAATCACATGAAAATTTACTGAACACATTGACTTATGAAGAGTAAGTAAATTATAATTACACAAATGTTAATAATAATTCTGGAACTTAATAATATTTGTAAGAGTATTTAGAAAAATATTTCAAACGATCAATGCTAATAATAAAATATTATCACCGTAATTATAAATGATAATAAAAGTAAAAATAATTTTGATAACAATTAGTATCATATTGAACATAATTTAACTAAATCTTCAATAAGGATATATAATGACAAGAAAATAATTATTATGATTGAATAACTATGAAAAATTATTTACGCTCATCTACGATTAAATTTTATAAACTAAATTAATTACAAATTATTTCATAATCTAATAAATGACTCAGTAAATCACTAAAACGGAAAATATACATGAAGTAGTAATAATAGTATTCGACTAATTATATTAGTAGCAAATTTATAGTAAATAATTTTAAGAAAATTTAAATTTGATATTACACTAAAATTAAAATTATCAAATATTATAAATTGGCGTAAAGTTCGAATTTGAATTCCTTATATTGATAACATAAATGAATAAAAATAATGTTGAATGAAAATAAAATAAAATAATTAATTCAGATAGCTAAACTACTTAAAATGCTGCGAACTATTAATATATATTTTATTAACGAAGTAAAATTTATCAGAATTATATTAGTTACGATAAAATTTTAGAAACTAATTAATTTTAATAAATTAATAATTAGTTAATCCAGCACTGGGGATTAGTGAAGGTTGCGTTTTCTCTGTTTGTAGGAAGGCATTGTTGGGCTTGACCAACCTTGATAGGGCAACTGCATTCAGAGATGATTGATCATAGAAATTTGGTATAATTCTTTAGAAAACTGATAGATATAATTTCACTTAGAAAGATTTGTAGGGTTCTTCCTTAAAGTTAGAGACAAATATTTTATAAAATAGAAACTAGTATATTGAACCTAGAGCCACAAATTTTAGTTGTAGAAAGCCTTATAGGTTTATGCTTTGTTTCTTGTTGTTTGCACTTAGACAAGAGATAGTATTTCTCCGTAAGGCGGGGAGTTTTTGAAGATCAGAAGGTGGTTTGATTTTCGAGGAAGAAAATGAATAAGTTGGGGAGAATGTCATGTCCCTTCTTAATCATGTAGTCTGATAGTGCCCTTGTCAATTCAGTGATTGTATTTAGCTAAGATGGTGGTGCCCCTAGTAATATAGTGATTGTATCTAGATGAGTACTGGTGTGTGTGTGTGGCACGTTTGAGCCAAACACTCTTTTTCTTTTATTGGCCTTGTATCGCCCAATGAGATAGTTAGTGAAAATTTATCCTGAAACTCAGTTTCTCCTCTTTGAGGTTCCGTTCTCAATTCCACAGTGTATATCTTGTATATTGAAACCCTAATTCGAGTTGTTTGTAGTGTAGATAACTACAAGTGGTATCAGATTGGGTCTATCCTTGGAAGTTCTAATGGCAGATGGTACTAGGTTACAGAAATTGGATGAGTTTCAGAAATCCATGGGTCTGGAATTGAAACAAATCCTTGACGAGATGCAGTCTTTTCGATCTGTTAATCAAACTGTTAGCAACGATATGCAATCAATGAAAACCATTATCGCTAATCAAGCTGAAATTCTTCAATCAATTCTCGATCAACTGAAGTTCCCCCACAACAATACCCCAGAGGATAATCTTACTCCTCCTTGGGAAGAGATTGATCATGTTGCTCGAACACCTATACGGGTCAGCAAACGATTCCTCAACGGCGTCTACTTCAACATCATCAGTTGGGTGAAGGTCATTTTTCCAGTTACAGACCTAAGATCGATTTCCCTCGTTTTGATGGCACAAACCCTAGAGATTGGGTTCGTAAATGCAAGAAATATTTCTTCCTACACCAGATGAATGGTGAAGAGAAGGTGAACCTAGCAACCCTGTACTTAGAAGGCAAAGCAGATGTTTGGTTCCAGGATTACCAAATTGGAAGAGGTATTTTATTTTGGGAAGATTTCATTATTGATGTTTGCACTATATTTCAAGAATTATGCCATGATAATGTTGTAGGTGAATTCAATAAATTAGATCAAACTCATTCTGTTTTGGACTATCAAGAGAAATTTGAAGAACTTAAAGCCCTGATGTTAGCAAGAATCCTTCATTAACTGAGGATTAATTTATTCAAAGTTTTATCAGTGGTCTTAAGGAGGATATCAAACTAGTGGTAGAAATGTTTTCTCATACTACCCTACAACAGACTATCTTCTTAGCAGACGGCAAGAATGCATCCTAGAGAAAACATCTAAGGCTCCACCCAAATATTCAAGCAAGTTTCTTATGGTGGCAAGCCCTTCATCACCCCTATCAAACCTCCTAATCTTCCTCCTCTAGTCACTAATACCATTGTTCCTAGTCCAACAACAAGTCCTAAATTGCAGTCAGTGAAGAAGCTCACATATGCTGAAATGCGTGCAAAGCGAGAGAAGGGTCTTTGTTATGACTGTGATGAACCTTTTACTAGAGGGCATACATGCAAAAAAACAACAATTGTATATGATTGTAGCAGATGATGAGGATACTTCACAACCTGGGGAAACCAGTGACACATCATCTCCAACTATTGTAGAATTACAAGAAGACATGGAGATATATGTGCATGCCTTGGCTGGGTCTATCTCACATACAATAATTAAAATCAAAGGTTTGGTCAGACAACATGAGCTCACCATCCTAATTGATAGCGCCAGCACTCATAGCTTCTTGGATCCCAAAGCTTCCAATAAAAGTGGGTGTGTGATCAGTTCTACGCAACCATTGCAAGTGGCAGTAGCTCATGGTAACAAACTGTTGAGTCAAGAAAAATGTTCTGCATTCACTTAGAGTATGCAAGGTCATCAATTCTCTCATGACTTGCACATTCTCGACTTGGGAGGGTACGATATGGTGCTGGGTGTAGATTGGATGCGAGAACACAATCCTATGGTATTTGACTTCAAGAAACTCCTTATTCAGTTTCAACACAAGGGTGAAGAAATCGTCTTAGCATGCCAACCAGAAGCAGCAACTTTATCTCAAATGTCAGGATCCATGCTGAAGCGGCTCCTACACAGAGGCACCCAAGGTATAATTGGACAATTCTTTTCTCTTCAAGCCGACATTACTTCTGAAGCCGTAGCATAACCAATTGCTGCAGTTCTGGAGAAATTTCCTGCCATTTTTCAAACACCTACCACACTACCTCCTAAAAGAACCCATGACCACCACATCAACTTAGTTCCAAATCCTATGCCTCCAAATCTTCGCCCCTACAGAATTCCGTATGTTCAAAAAGAGGTGATTGAGAAACTTGTACAGGAGATGCTAGATGCAGAATTGATACAGCCCAGCCATAGCCCTTTTGCTGCACCAGTCATCTTAGTGAAGAAGAAAGATGGCGGAAGGCGGTTCTGCGTCGACTATCGCAAGATAAATTCCATCACTATTAAAGATAACTACCCTATTCCAGTTATAGAGGAATTACTAGCTGAATTAGCAGGAGCTTCTATATTTACAAAACTAGATCTTCTAGCTGGTTATCATCAGATTCGAGCGTACTTAGATGACATAGCCAAAACTGCTTTTCGTACCCACCATGGTCATTTTGAGTTTAGGGTGATGCCCTTTGGGCTTACAAATGGTCCTGCTACCTTTCAGTCATTGATGAATGACATTTTTCGACCATACCTCAAAAAATTTATCTTAGTCTTTTTCGATGATATACTCATCTATAGTAAAGACATGGCTACTCATTGTCAACATTTACAACTTTTCCTTTCTATTTTACAAAAACACTCATTGTTTGTTTAAAGGAGCAAATGTTCTTTTGGTCAACCACAAATAGAGTATCCAGGCCACATTATTAGTAGAGAGGGTGTAGCAGCTGACCCTGGAAAAATTGAATGTATGTTAAAATGGCCTAGACCAACTACTCTTAAGGGTTTACGAGGGTTTCTTGGATTGACAGGGTACTATCGCAGATTTGTAAAAGGTTATGGTTTGATTTGTAGACCACTTACAAAGATCCTAAAAAAGGGAAATTTTGTTTGGAGTGAGGCTGCAGAGTTAGCCTTTGAACAACTGAAGAGAGTAGTTAGTTCTACACATGTTCTTACCTTGCCTGATTTTACTAAGGAGTTTGAATTGGAAACTGATGCTAGTGATCTAGGGGTGGGTGCAATTTTAATGCAGAGTGGTCAACTAATTGCCTTCTTCAGCAAAGGTATTGAATTCAATATCAAGCTTTATCCACTTACGAAAAAGAATTACTAGCAATTGTCCTATCTGTCACCAAATGGAGATCGTATCTAATGGGGTCTCATTTTAAGATATTTACGGATCATCAGAGCCTCAAGTTTTTTCTCGACCAGCAACTACATACCGTACTTCAACAGAAATGGATGACTAAGCTCTTGGGATATCACTACACTCTATATTACAAGAAGATTTGAGAGAATAGGGTAGCAGATGCTCTCTCTCGAGCCACTTGTTCTTCTATCTCAGCTGCAACTCATAAATGGCTAGAAGACATTCTCACTAGATATAACGATGAGCAGTTTATTGGATTCCCAAACTGTCTCTCTCTCCCATAAATGATAAAGGGTATACTCTTGCTAATGGCATTCTCAAATTGCAGGGTAGAATTTATATTGGTAAAGCTGGTGGTGCTAGTCAATAAATTTTGGCAGCAGTCTATTCCTCAACCATTAGAGGCCACTCAGGAATGCAAGCCAGCTATCAACGTGCAAAGGCGTACGTCTATTGGCCTGGTATGAAGCGTGACTTAATGAAATTTGTCCAACACTGTGACATCTGCCAACATCATAAGGTAGAACACACCCTACCTGCAGGTCTTCTACAACATCTCCCTATTCCTGACCAAGCTTGGAGACACATCAGCATGGATTTCATATATGGGTTTCCGAAATCCGAAGGTCGAGATGTCATTCTGGTAATCGTTGATCGCTTCACTAAGTACTCCCATTTCATTTCCCTAAGTCATCCCTACACAGCACAAACTATTGCCAAACTGTTTATCAACACAGTCCTTAAGCTACATGGTACTCCTGGAACCATTGTCTCTGATAGAGATGCCGTGTTTCTTAGTGGATTTTGGCAGGATTTATTTCAGTCTATAGGTACTTCTCTTCACATGATCACATCATATCATCCGCAGACAGATGGACAAACAGAGCGTGTCAATGCTTGCCTGAAGTCTTATCTACGTTGTATGTGTAGCTACAGACCAAATAAGTGGGTTTCATCTTTCCTTGGCAGAGTGGTGGTTCAACACCTCTTACCACACTAGTTTGAAGCTTACTCATTTTCAAGCTCTTTACGGCTACTCTCCACCACAGTTTGGACTCCATCAAGATGGCGGAATTAGCAATCCTTCAATTGATATTTATCTACACCAAAGGGGAATCATGACAGCAGTCTTACGCTAGAATCTTTTGCAAGCTCGACATCGCATTAAGCAACAAGCTGGCAAGAGTAGGATATAGAGATCTTTTGCAGTTGGGGATTGGGTCTATTTACGCCTTCAGCCCTATCGTCAAACTTCTGTCCAACTGCGCAAGAATCTCAAGCTGACAACCAAATATTTTGGACCATACAAGGTTCGAGAGAGTTGGCGCTGTAGCTTATCGGCTTCAACTGCCAGTTTCTTCTCGGATCCATCCAGTCTTTCACGTCTCACAACTCAAGAAGAAGCTTGGCCAAGGATTATTACCACAGAAAACGCTGCCCAACATTGACAAGGAAGGGTTGTTTAAGGTCAAGCCTGTCAAGGTTGTCAACTACCGCACCATTATCAAAGGCCGTCAGCATATCCCACAGGTACATGTACAATGGTATCACACGGCTGAGGGAGACACTTCCTGGGAAGACGTAGCTTCCATCAAATTCGTTTTTCCCAAGTTCATCCTTGAGGAGAAGGATGCTCTGTAGGAGCCGGCATTTGTCATGTCCCTTCTTAATCATGTAGTCTGATAGTGCCCTTATCAATTCAGTGACTGTATTTAGCTGAGATAGTGGTGCCCCTAGTAATATAGTGACTGTATCTAGATGAGTACTGGTGTGTGTGTGTGGCACGTTTGAGCCAAACACTCTTTTTCTTTTATTGGCCTTGTATCGCCCAATGAGATAGTTAGTGAAAATTTATCCTGAAACTCAGTTTCTCCTCTTTGAGGTTCCATTCTCAATTCCACAGTGTAGATCCTATGTATTGAAACCCTAATTCGAGCCATTTGTAGTGTAGATCACTACAGAGAATGTAAGGACCCTCAAGCTCGTCAACGACATTAGACTACTCAATAGACGTCTTAGCCGCTAATTACTCGACTAGTTTAACTCGAACGTTAATCATTAGAAATTAATCTAACAACGACCTAGATACGAAGCTAGTACAGACGGATAGATCACGAAAATTTATGTGAAATGGACTACTCGCACGTGTCTTACAGATATCATATGAAGATGAAATCATAAGATGAGTATGAAGGGTAAAACGGTCATTTCACGATAAACCTCTATTGACAAAGTGCTGACACGTTGTGGCTAGGATTATCAAGCAAGTGTGTGTCCTAGTGGAAGAGAAATCAGTTTTCTTTTAGAGCAGTGCTGTCCCGCGCAGCTGCGCGGGACTGCTTAATAAGCAAGCAGCTTATTAAGCGTTGGATGTTTTCATCAATGGTTAGATTAATATTGATTAAATTTTTACACTATAATACAGCTGTCATATCTTTTTAATTAGAAGCAGGTCCTTTACAGAGTTTTTCATTTTATATTATGTCCCTTTCTTTATCTTTATGTCTTGTTTTGAACTCAAACCAAAGAATCAATGATAGCTTATATTAATGATATATAAAAAGCCTTTGAAAGGTCCAATTACATTAAGTTGGTGGGTGAACCCTGTAACTCCACTTTCATTTCTTCATCAAATTATAAGAAGGCTTGGTTTGAAGAGTAATCTCCACTGGGAATTTAAGCAAATGTGAACTTCTCCTCCTCTCTATAATTTCAGATTCAAGATTTGTATGTCATCTTCCATTGGTATCAGCGGCTACAACAATTGGATTGCAACTAAATCAGTAGTACTGGCATCTTCAAAACCTTCTTTCAAGAACAGCCGAGTTCAAATTCAACAATTGCTAATACCATCAATCAGCCGTGTTGCCAATCTTCGTTTGAATCGGTTAATAAAATAAATATCATTATTGTCATGTTAATTGAATTCTTAAGTGGAATTTGAAATTTGCTTAATTTCTATGGCTACATTTTCTATGATGAAATTCATTAATGAGAAGAGACGAGGCAAAGCAATGCAATGAATACTACTTAATTAAGATGATATATCTATACTATAGACTGTATTGTGTAGTTAATGGAAGTACTAAATCTACATGATGACTTGTGACCATAAGGGGTGGTAATGATGAAGGAGAATCCGTCAAATAATTGTCCACAAAACCAAATGAATTTATTCTTTATCATTCTTGTATAATTTTCCTTTTTACCTACAAAACAAAGTGTACAAATTTTCCAACTAATCAGATATAAAAGGAAGAGAGATAGGAACCTTAAACAATCTCTGCTAGTTCCTTAGATAGTTGGAGTTTCCGGCGGACTATCGGAATCCATGGTTAAAAAGTAAAGGTACTTGTAAGCAATGGAAAAGAGTGAAAAGGACCTGCTTCTAATTAGAAAAATATGACGGCTGTATTATAATGTAAAAACTTAATCAATATTAATATAACCGTTGATGAAAAGATCCAACGCTTAATAATCTGTTTGCTTATTAAGCAGTCCCGCGCAGCTGCGCGGGATAGCACTGCTCTTTCTTTTATTCATTCTTCTTTCTTTCTTTTTCTCTATCTTTCTTCTCTTCGTCCCGTTCTTCCCATGTTCTCGTTCTCCGTCGAATATGTGAGATAAAATGGAAGCTATGAGATTTACAGAAGGTATATAAGATCATGTGGTATTTGCTGTTGATGGTGTTGAAGATGAAATATCGTTAGATGAAGAAGAAAATATGGATTGAAAAGAATTGAAGTTAGGTTTTCTGAGAGAGATGGAATCGATTGAGGATTTATGGAATATTGAGTATGGAATTAAGTAATTAAGAGGGGTTTGTGGTTTGATTGAATATGTGTAGTTATTTTGATGAAGAATCAGTGAATTTAGATATGTGGAATTGAATTAGGGTTTGTGAGAAATTCAGATGAATAACTAGAAGACGAAATTGAGAGCTTAGAAGTATGATTGAAGATGGGTTTTCCACGAATTAAGAATTAAAGTAGTTTCTTTTGAAAAAGAGGTTGATGATTTGGGATTAGGGTTTTCTGGGAAATGTCTTGAAGTTTTTTTGAGTGGCGATTTGATAAGAGTAAATCAGATTCAAGGATAGTTGATGATGGAGATTGAGTTATCATAACCGAGTATAGTCCCTATCCCTATTGAAGGTTGTGATGGATTGCTTGAGTAGAATCATTCCGGAGGTAATTGTTCTTATGAGTTTATTCAGATAAAGATATTTAATCTTCTTATTTGTGTTTAGGTAGTTGTTATTTGATTAAATGTTGAGATGAGTATAGAATGGAATTGTGATTGTGGATATAGGGAAGGGTTGAATTCTTGTGGTGGTGGTGTGTGTGATATGAGCTTAGGTGTAGGTACTGGTGATGTTAAATTGTGGATACCAATTGCAGGTGTTGGTGTTAGTTTGTGAGATGATGATGTTGAGATGAATTACTGAACCAAGCAAAGGCAAGGAAGAATTGGATTCAACTGCAGGATTTAATGGATCAGTTGAAGTTGAACTAAGGTAATTGTTTGTCTTCAATGAACTAATTAAGATATTCAGTTCTGTATCATGCTTATAGAGTTGTTAATGGGTTGAGATGTTGGTAATATGGACTGGAGTTGTAATTGTATCTCAGGTATGTTTAGAATTTCAGAGATTGGTGATGGGGATGGTGTTGGGTTGTTTGAGTTGATGAAGTTGCAGTTAAGCTACATTTGCAAGGGGTTTAGATATGTACATGTTTTGTCAAGGAGATAGATTTTGGTGGTGGTTTGTAGTGTGCAGATTGATGTAGTTAATAGTGTAGTTCTTTTAGATGAACGTTTAGGGTCTTGCAGTGGTGATGAATCTTTCTTTTGTGCTGAGGTTGTGATAATGCAGAGTTGAGAAATGAAGGGTATAAACTTGGTGGTGATAGAAATTGAAATTATAGATTTAAAATGGTGGCGATGAGAGGAGTAAGTTGAGTTAGTTCTGGTGTTGCAAAGTATGGTGGTAGAAATGGAAGCACAAGCAGTATATGGATTGGTGAATGGAACTGAATTTTGCTGGTAGTGATAGTTTGATAAGTTTAGATTTTGACATGGGATGGTAGACTTGAACTGGTAGTGCTGATATCATAAGTAGAGTGATTTTATCCTGGAATTGTGGTGGCGAGGCTTGCAACTTCTGGTTGCAGGTAAGCTAGTTCACATTTATATATCAATTTTGAAAGATGTTATAGAATGAATATCGTTATTGAGATACACATTTTTTGTTGTGAATTGCTAGAAATGAATTGATAAAGGTGATGATAATGTACGAAGAATGAGGGTATAATAAAATCAATGGCTTGTGCCATTAAGTTGGTTTGAATCATTCAGTTTAGGTGAACCAAATGGTTGTGCCTGGATCAGTCTTGTAGAATGAGTTAAATCACTGAGTTTCCCTATCTTGACTCAGTGGACCTTGACTGATTTGACTATTTGACCCTGGACTTTGACCGACCTTGGACGTTGACTGTTAGTTGACCATTGACAGTTAGTTTGACCTTTAGTTGACCAGTTTGACCACGCCTTGTGTAATGGGCTTCTTTTAGTGGACTTGATCTTAAAACCATTAGTTAGATTTGTTTGAGCCTTGTATGATCCTTTTGTATAAGCTCTTAGACATCTTGTGTGATTAACAGTTAGTCTATTAACAACGATCGATTCAAAGGATGAACCAGTGGATCGTGGATCTCGAGGTAGACATGGCTTGTCATCAAAAATGGTGGGAATGCATTTAATAGTTTCGTAATCATTATTGTTTCTTTTTACAAAAACTTTATGTTTAACAAATCATGCATTGTTGGTTTATGCGTTTCATGCTTTATTTATTTGCATTACGATTATTCTGTTGATTCTTTGAATCTTTCCATGGATTGGAAAGGACTTATAATGTTTGTTATCATATGAGCTTTTATGGGAAATATGAATTTCCACCTGTGGTATATATGATACGCTCCTTCACATTTATATCTACATGAATTCAGCTTTTATGCTTAGAGTTGGTTACCATGGTCTTGGTGGCATCCATAGCTATGTAGGTGTGAATTGCCGGTTAGGAATTCACAACCATATTAGTACATTGTTTGAATAAGGAGTTTTCCCATATACTTGTTTGTGCATTTTCAGTGACTTGGTCACTGTTTTGATGTTTCGGAAAGCATTGTTGATTTCCAAATCTTGCATATGATTACTTAGAAGTTAAATGTTAATTATTCCCCACTTCAGTTTCAGTGACAGATCAGAGATGCGCAGCGAAAGCTTCGAGAAGTTGATTACTTTGTTTAGATTGCTTCCGCTATGTTGATTTGTGTTTATTGTTTATTGTAAAACAACTCACTATTGACTATGTATCATTTGAGATGATTTTCTCATATATATATATATTTCTGAGCGGGGCTAGCTTTGAGTTAAGTTTTTGTAGCAGATTTCTTAATTAAATGCTTAAGTTTATAATTTAGATTTTAGTGTCTAGTATTTAGTTAATCTCTTGGATTAGTCAGCTGCTAGCTTAGGGGGCGCTATAACTAATAATGTTTTAAAGAGCGTAAATAATCATTTTAAAGATAACTTACAGCCTCGGCAACGTTATAACCCTCAGCAGCCATACCCTGGCAAAAAAATCTTACTAGACTGACGTATCTCCTAACACTTCGTTTCAACATTGATACTCGGGACTGTAATGTCTTGGTGCTTCTTTGAATGTTGTTGCCAAATGCTGCTCTAAATTCCTATAGTATTCGGTTCCAAAATTCCCTACCCTCGATCTCTCTGCCGATCAACGAATCACTAGCAACTAAACAAAAAGCACGAATTATCGCCGCATCCTCTTCAGTTGAATATCCTGCCATTTTGTGGCATGTAGTAGAAGAAAAAATGGTTATGGTATAATAAAAATGGAGATAACAAAACTAAAAGTACTTTTGTGTGTTTTAGTTATGCTTCATTTCGAGACTACTTATAGAAGATGTGTTATGTGTTTGGTGAAAATCTTTTTTATCAAGCATAGGTGGCAAAGAAATCCTTCCTTTATCCAAAAGACAATCACTGGTCATAAGCACCCATAACGTTTCTCAAGGGATGGTCACTATTTTCCAGACAAACATATCCCAATTATAATGTTTCTCAAGGGAAATCTAGTATATCCTTATCAACACACTGTAACACCAAGATTTCGTGAAGGGGATTTCATTTATATAAAACCGAAGATTTTTTCCCTATAAATACACTCCATAAACCACTATTAATTAACACCCCAACAAACGTACTACCGATCATTTTAATTTAGCCGGTCAAAAATGAATTCTAATCGCAAATGAAAGCAAATTGTGCGTGTAGAAGCAAACCAAATTTGTCCGCTTTTTTTCCTTGATGACCACTCAGTCATGCAATGCCCTTGGATGTATTCCAAGTGCCCCCAAAGAGGTTGTGCGGGCATCAAATTGTTACTAGAAGCGGAACCTGGAAAGAGTAGGTACCTGCGTTGCCAGTTCGATAATTGTCGTGAAGAAGCTCAGTGGTTGGAAGATGGCATAAAGTCCAAAGAAGATAAAAATATTAACGAACTATGCAAAAACTTCAAACAAAAAGGGATGATTAAGGTTGAGCATGAAAAGGGGGCGTCATGCCCGGTCGCTGGTTGTAGGTATATTATGAAACTAAATCGATCTAAGGATAAGAACACCTATGGAAAACAATTCTGGCAATGTCCCGGGTGTAATTTGGTGGAATGGGCCGAGTAAGTCTATTTTATGTTACTCTCTTATTTATGGTCTTATGTTATTAGTTTATGATGTAATGTTTAATCATGTGTTTTATTGTGGTCTATGCCGTCTGTTGTCATGTAATGTTTATGTTTTCTGTAATTGTGTACTATTTACGTATATTGAAGTTTATTTGAGTTTCTTTATGTTGGTGTACTTTAAAACCCACTCCTTCTAAATTAGGGACAAAAGTGTTTGTAAACTACCACCCGTTAATATTTCCATTAAAGTGGGTGAGCTGCCCAACCACCAGATTCCCAACCCTTTTATTACAGTCCACGTGTATGATGATAGATAAAAAGGAAAAACATTCCATTTCAACGGTTATCTTAACACTGTTGTTTGACATCGAAGTGATGGACAACTCGATGTGGCGTGCTATGAAAACACACTGTGAATTGTGATAATTGTAGATATCTGAGAATAGTATTGCATATCTAGTCGGTGGTACTGTATATTAGTCTTTAGCTTACCGCTCTTTCAAAGGTCATTTTCTATTTAACCATTACTCAGATTATATTTTGTAAATCACGCTACAGAAGATGGAATGCTAAATAATGGCGGACAAGTTATGACCCCTAATGCTGGGAGGTTTACAATTTTTATAATTTAATCCTTTGCATTATTTCAAAATTACATTTACACCCATCATAGAATTTTATTATAAAATTATGAATAACGCCTCACAATTCAATTATCTAAACTCAACCACCAGGTCACAGTAACCCCCCCCCCCCATTTCTGTAAGTCAAATTTTGTATTTCCACCAAAAGAATCACCCACGATGCCACGTTTTACAATGCATGAAGATAATGCTCTAGTCATAAGTTATTGTAAGGTTCTCGATATGGATAATGATACAAAAAATCCTCAGGCATCTCAGTCGTTTTGGTTAAGAGTGCGTGATAACTTTTTGATTCAAATTGGAAATGGAAGCGTTTGGTATTCTGCTATACAAATCCAACACCGCGTTAGCATGCTGAAAAGGATTTGTGGTCGTTTTAGGCAGTATCGCGTTCTTGCAAAAGGTAATCGTGCTTAGGAGATGGCCATGTATGAATCGGAAATGGGGAAGCCTTTCAAACATTTCGTGGCCAATTTCTTTTTTGGTACTCACATATAAAATTAAATATTGTTCTCTTGAGATGTTTATGTGTGCTTAACATTGTTTGTTTACAAATCGTTTTATGTTTATGATGTAATGTGTTTTCTTACTTATTGTTGAAAAAGCGGGGTCTAACAACACCATCCAATATTTCGCTTAGCAATCTGAACGGACAAAACTCCAAATCTCTCTACTAGAGAAACGACTAGACAATCGGATCAATCTAGATTATAGTGACTCAAAGAGTTTATATCTCTATCTCTCAATTTGATTAACTCAAGCAAACGCAAATCTGCGAGTCAAATCAAAGAGAGATAACTTGGACGGTATCAAAAACCAATATCCAAGTATTAATCAATGAGATCAACAATCCGAAAACTGGATCTCCAATTGATTAAACTTCCAACGCACAACCTGTATTATTTCTATTATATAATATATAATACGGAAAAGAAATAACACAGACACCAGAAATTTTGTTAACGAGGAAACCGCAAATGCAGAAAAACCCCGGGACCTAGTCCAGATTGAATACACAATGTATTAAGCCGCTACAGACACTATCCTACTCCAAACTAACTTCGGTCTGATCTATAGAAGAACCCCTACCAGTCTCCCACTGATACAAGGTACAGTTGCACCCCTACGCCTCTGATCCCAGCAGGATACTGCGTACTTGATTCCCTTTGCTGATCTTACCCACAACAAAGAGTTGCTACGACCCAAAATCGCAGGATTAACAATAAACAAATCTGTCTCACACAAGATAAGTCTATCAAAGGATTAATCTGTCTCCCACAGATAAACCCCAAATAATTGTTCCGTTTTCTGATATAAAATACCAAGGTATATTCAAGGAACCAATTGATAAATCCTGTCTTATATTCCCGAAGAACATCCTAGATAAATCAATCACCTCTCAATACTCAATCCTTGAATTCACAAAGAGAATATCGAGGATTCACGAACAGTGAGACGAAGATGTTCGTGAACACGTTTATCCTACCTATCGGAGAAACAAGTTCTCGAGCCGACTATTAATCAATCGTACTCGTAACGATAGAAGATGTAGGATCAGATCACACAACTACGATAAAAAGTAGTATCGATCTGGCTTCACAATCCCAATGAAGTCTTGATAGTCGTTAACCCGAGATTAAAGAAGAACCTCAAGGGTTAATGGAGATCGACTCTAGCTTTGAAGAAAAACTAGTATCACACAAGAAAGGCGTGTGGGGATTAGTTTTCTTCAATCCTAGACGTCTCCTATTTATAGCCTTCAAACCAGGGTTTTTACTTAGGTATTAAGCAATGAATCGCAACCACTGATTTTAGATCCAAGATAATATCTCTCAACCGTTAGATTAAAAGATAAAGCTTGTCAAGCACACTTGTACGTTTTCCAGGTTCGTGAAAACCGGCCCAAACGTTCACAAGCGTATTGGTTCAATACGGTAGCCCAAAAGGTAACCATACGAGCTAACTAGCTTAACCATATTTCTCATCCATCACAAATAATTCACTTGACTCAAATAAACTAGTTGGAGAGCCATTCAATTTTTATGAGATCTTATGTCGAAACACAAGACACAATTGAACATGTGATGATAACGATTCAATCGAATCGGCTCAATGAACATTATAGCCACGGTTTTTATAAAGAATTCCTTAGTATTTTAATGTTTATGTCCAGAGAAAATCATCTTAGATTACAACCTCTTAAGTCACAGCAAGTTCGCGGACTTAAGATTAATCTGGGAGTTTTCCAAACTCAACAGAAATTCTCGGGTTCGAGAACTTCCACCAGTTCGCGAACGGGTTCGCGGACTGAGTTCGCGGACTTGCGTCACACAAACGAGTAAGGAATTTCCAGCAGAAATTTTCGGTTCGAGAACCTACGACAGTTCGCGGACTTGGCAAGCCAATTCCACAATCCACCAAGACACACAAGCTCAACTAGTTCAAAGAACATAGGATCAAGTGGTCATGTAATCTAACTCTCATTCCAATATGGAACATTCTCAGAGAACGATATTTAGTCAAGAGCGAATCAATCAACCTTTCTCGTTAGAGCAATTTCCAAAGATTGGAAGATGAAGAAAAACTTGATCAAAGCGAAAAGCTTCACCAACACACATATTCCGAGAAACTAGTAAGCGTTGAATACTCAGTCTCGAAATAGAGGTGTGCTTGATCTAGTCTAGAAAGCATACGACTTTGTCTCAAAGAATTAGGAGATAGAGTAGATAGACTTATGAGTGACAGATAAGTTCAAGTGTCCACATACCTTTTTGTTGATGAAGTTCCACGGTTCCTTGGTGTAGATCTTCTTCATTACTTCGTTGAATCGCCATGAAGTCCTTGAGCTCACCTCCACTTTTCCTATCCTAATCCTAGATTGCTAGTAGGCTAGATATCAAGACTATATAGTTTTGACACTAACATTGACAAACACATGCTTGATATAGCAACGCATGCGAGGTTGACCGAGCTATGCTCTAACAATTGTAATAAAGTAACGGACAAGTTTTTAAATAACGACATTTATTTAAAAATAAAAGTACATTATAACCACATAATAAAGAACCTAACTCACTTTCGTAGGAATCACGGTTACACTTAGCACATGCAACAAGCCTTTAAACCCTTAGTTGAACCTAACATACGAGTTTAGTCTCGTGAGGGTTTACATATAGGTTCACCCACAAAACCTTTTATTATACTAACACATCGGAAAAGAAAAAAAAATACAGAACAATAATGACGGTGAGGGTTGATAACAGACTAACCCACAAAGTATATCCAAGCATAAATTCGAGTATTATACTTGACCGGATGAAGTAGATGAATTGTCCGGTGGTCCATACACTGGTGACTGAGATACCATAAAATTATAGCATTCATCGAATGTGAATTCATCACCTTTTTCCATTAAATACCCCGCTTTAATCAGTTCGTGCTGAACAAACACAATGAAATATAGTTATTAAAAATATAATGAAAATTAGTTTACGAACCAACGAAATAAATTACAGAATACTTACAAATTGTTTGGATGGCATTTTAACACGGCCATGCCGGGTCAGTCGTTGTTGAATCTCTGAAAAATCGCAAATGGTTTTTTATATAATCTGGTACCTATCATGAATTTCCATTAGACTTCTTCTCTTTGGATTCCCATATTCTCGTACATATTGGTTGTATATATTTGCCCAAAAGGTTTCGGGCTTCGGCAGTACGGGAGCGTGGTCTGCTATTCGAGATTATTTGAACCATGTTTTTATAATCTGCAAATCTTCAATTGAATCAAATGATGCCATTGTTGTGGTCTACAAAGAGTTAACTGATCTATGTAATTTCGTGAAAAGTTTTCGAATGTTTATGAAAATAGTTGTATGGTGATTGGAGATAGACAATAATATTTTCAAGGATAAAATGTACTCTGTGTGGGCGAAGTACCTTTGGGCAAAACGATCATATTTATAGGCTCCAAATTAATTATGTATCTTCGTAGAAATAGTTAAAACACATCCAATTAACTTCTAATAAAAATATTTTTTACACACCCTTGTTACTTTTTACCGACAACCTTTCCAAATTTCAAAAGTACCTATCATGCTCATAAAAGCCCCTTACTATTTATAATACCTCTTGGAGGACCAGTAAAGGCCTATGTAGGTCATGAAGAGATAGTGGAGCTACCCTAGGTTAGGTTATATGGACATGTATACATGGTGTTTGACATCATCGTTGGACAAATAAAGCATACATTCTGCATAATGATTTGATCGGTCAAAGTAAGGCATCAAAAGCTCTGACAATTCATGGTGGAAATATACACAGAGATAACATTATAGACAGTACACAAATTATTATCCACCTACGCTACTTTATCCAAAGGGCATTTACTGTTACAGAGGGACACCAAATTAATAATCTGTGTGCAAATTGTCAAAGCACATCTCTTGCACTACGGTAACCTAAATACTTTATACACACCCTTATTACTTTTCACCGACAACCCTACCCATTTACAAAAATACTTATCATGTTCATAAACGCCCTTTATAGTTCAAAAATCTTCTTGGATGACAAGGAAATTCATATATCGTGCAAGAAGAAATAGTAGAACGACCATTGGTTGTGTTGAATAAACCTGTATATGTGTTGTCAGAAACATTTCTTGTAAACACAAGAAAACTATGCATGATGATTTGATAACTCGAAATAATAAAGCAATTACATTTCTTGTAAACACTAGTACAAAGGCGGAAAAAAAACTAAGGGAAATATTAAAACATTATAAATATATGAAAGTTTTCGTTTGACCCGCGATTACACTTAGCCCTTGTAACAATCCTTTCAACTAGTAGGCGTCCCTACTGGACGAGTTTTGTCTCGTGAGGGTTTCGATATAGTTGTATACCCACAAAACCTTTATATAATGTGAAGTTTTGTCAACCCTCGGCTCCATCATTAGGAGGAGGAATCTGAGCTGGATGTACGTACATCTTAGGATCATACACCGACGGAAAATGTAATTTCATCACTTGAATGACTGCCTCATATCTCCACTTTTAGGCTCCCTCTTGTTCGTAAGTCATTGTACCTGCCGCATACTGGATATAAAATCATAAGATGTGTTAATACCAGGGATTCATTAGAAGGAACACTATTAAAATTATTTTAAATTTTACTCACACATTGTGCATGTTTCATCCATTAGGTATGCTCATCAAATAACGACGAACAAGAATAACATATCTTCTAACTTCCCTAACTAACATCCTAACCCTATGGCGCAACACGTGGTTGGTCCTTATTACCATCCCATTATCCCATGTGGTTAAGTATCCCACTACAACCCGGGACCAGAAGTCAACACTTTCTTGGCCATGGACAATTTCTGGACCTAATCTAACAGAACATCATGCACCAATTAGAGCGACGTCATCTTCCGGAGAAAATCTAACCATTCTTTTAAAACTCTAAGAGAACTGATAATAGGAACACAAAATACAACAGGAGTAGATAAATGAGATGGTATATCTGCGCGTTTAATTTTAGATGAATGATACTCTATTTCAAAGTAGTCGAAATCGTTCCTCATCCCTACTCGGTTGGGGAGCTTGGAGCGAGGAGCAGTAATTTCGGACTTGGAAATCGCTAAAACTCGGCCTAATACTCGGAGCATATTTTTAACATAATTATAGATTTATGCTCATGAGTCAAGATTTGTACCTAATTAAAATTAAAATTTTAACACTATCGTATAAATAAGTGTAATATTGTTACATTGAACCTATTTATACTTTCTTAGAGGTTTTTCCATTTAATAACTCTCATCCGAGGGGTTACAGAAAATTGTATTTTATGATTTCGGTACATGCAAGGCCAACTCGGAAAAAATCGTTAACTCGTTTTCCCCAAAAGTCGTTCCAAATCGCCAAAATCGGCCGAATTAATCCTAAAAATCGGAGATGGCTTGGAATCGGAAATCGCCTCGGTCATATAGCTTGTAGCGATTACTCGGCGAGTAATCGGCCTTGGAGAGCGATTTTAGCTAAACTTCTCTATTTATAGTGTTCCCAATAAATGGCTTGGGTGCGGAATTAGGGTAAAATAGGGGACGCCTAGGTGGTCACGTAGGGGACGCCTATATTCAATTGGTTTCAAAACTTATAATAGTCCACAAACGTATTACCTATATGAAGTATGTAGAAAAATAAAGTGATAATAATTATCTCAGGTCACCATCAGCCATAAATGATAAAATAAATACATAACTAATACATTACAAAATGACCAACACGTTTGGTTGGAAACCCCACCAATGTATTATAACTTTTTTCGGATTTTCCTAGACGTAAAAACATAATAAAATATATTAAACATATATATAAGGTACATGATAAAATCTAAACGGATGTCATTATCGTGTGACACGCGATTACACTTAGCCCGTGTAACATGCCTTTCAACCACTAGGCGGCCCTAGTGGACGAGTTTAGTCTCGTGAGGGTTTACATGCTGGTATACCCACAAAACCCAACTGTATGATGTCTTCATCGTTCACGACTGGCTAAAAATTGTGGGTTCATATAGGAAAAGTGATGCCTCATGCTGAGGTAGCAATTGTAATACATAAATGTCTTTGCCTTCCTCTGTAGGTACAACTATCGCGCATCAATTTCCTGTAAAACAGAAACATATAGTTATGATAATTGTTATTTAAGTAAATCAATAAATTTAAACGCTTTTTTGGATTAACGCCTTCAAACCTACAATTTTATCTGCGGACCACCCTTCTGGAATATTGCGATACACTGGTATCTGAATTGCAACAAAATAATTCATTTTTTTTTTGCTAAGAAACACACACTTAATATTACATAAAGAGGTCTTTACAAACATTACTTAAGGAATTTTCTCCCCTTACATTGTTCAGAAAATGAGGATAAGAATTCCAAATAGCTTTTAAACTTAAATTCCTAGCTCTACGAGCAAGACTATCCGCAAACTTATTCTTAACACGCTTTACATACCCTACTTTAAAGCTAAAACAAGCAGAAAATGAAATCCGATAATCTTCCAAGAGATCAAGATACCTCCAATCTATATCCACCTTCCTTCCATTCACAAAGTTTACTAACTGAAGGCAGGCACTTAGAAACAGGACTCATCACCTTCGCCCAAGAATAAGCCAAAATTAGTGCCATCGCCTCAGCAGTAAAAGCACTTGAAGTCAGACCAAATTCCACTATGCACCTTCTTATTCTTCCTGCATTATCACAGAGAAAAATACCAATCCCCATATCAAATTTTCTGAAAGATCCATCAATGAACATAACATAACAAATATCCCGAACATAGAACTTTTTAAGCAAAGCATCCTCCATCTTAGAAGGAGAAGGAGCTATAAAATAGGTATTTAAAGCTCTCCTAATATCCATTATAGTTTTGTCAAGTGACATTATCTCATTTCTAAAAACAACGTTACACCTTAACTTCCAGATTGACCAGAGCACTATTGCACCAGTGCTTGGCCAATTCACAGCAGTGGGATAGCTACCCAAATCATTCTCAAACCAAGAAATAAAAATATGATCAATCCACTCAGCGGCATAATTAATCAAATGTTGAAAAGATAGTGCAAACCAAATATGAGAAGCAATAGGGAATTGTATAAGATGCATAACAGTTTCTACTTCATTACGACATAAAGGGCAACAATCATCTATCCCTGGATTATAGAACTTAAGCACTTCATTTACCGGCATCATATGAGCAAATATCTTCCACACAAAGAATTTAATTCTAGGTAAGCAATCTATGGACCAAACCTTTTTCCAGAAAGAAGCATCCTCATTTGAATAAGAATCATTCATATAAATTTTATAAGCTGATTTCACCGTAAATTTACCATTCAGAGTATGATCCCATAAAAAATCATCTTTTTTTTGTTACATTTATGGATAAAGACCTAATCTTTTTGACATCATCATGAGAAAACAGAGAATAAAGAAGTCCAAGGTTCCAATCATCAAGCTGCTTATCAATAAGATCACTGACATAAGTATAATTACCATAGTTAGAATTTAAACAAGTAGGCGGAGAAGAGCTACCAGGCAACCAATTATGCTCCTAAATTCTAGTCAAGCTACCATCATTTATCTTATACACCAAATTTTCTCTAAGAAAAACCAAACTTTTTACTATACCTTTCCAAATCCAAGAAGAAGTATTAGCTGCCTTATCAATCTCAAGTAAATTCTGTCTAGGGATATACTTATATTTAAGGAAGATAACAACCAACTGATCCGGGTTTTTTCAAATTCTCCATCCTAACTTAGCTATAAGAACTCTATTTGAAGCATAAGTATTTTTGATACCAAGACCTCCATTCAGTTTTGATTTTCCAATGTCTCCCCAAGAACGAAAGAAAGCCTCTCTTCTTGATTTCTTCTTAGACCACCAAAAAGTATGTTGAATTGAATCAATTTTGGAGGTAATTTTCTTAGGAAAAGGAAAGCATGACATATGATACACGGCAAAACTAGAAATAACATGCTTTGTAATCACAGTTCTGCCCATTCCATTAAGATTTGATCTTTTAGTATTACTTAACCTATCATAAAACTTTTGAATAAGAAACTGAAATGTTTTAGATTTATCTCTTTTCACAAATAGAGGAGTACCAAGGTAATTTTCTGAACTACTCAGAAATTTGATACCTAAAGTTTTAGAGAGCATCTTAATATGTTTATAATGCATTTTATTACTAGTGAAAAAATTAGATTTTTCTAGGTTAATAGCCTGGCCTGAAGCCTTTGCAAATTTATTGATAATTTTCATCATATTCCTAGCACAAGTAAGAGACGCTTTTGAAAATAACATGCAATCGTCAGCAAAAAACAAATGAGATATAGGAGGACTATCCTTTTTCAACTTGAAACCTTGTATAACTTTATCTTTCTCACCTCTCAGCAAACTTGGGAAAGAGCTTCCATACAAATGATGAAAATATAGGGAGACAAACAATCTCCTTGCCTAATACCTCTAGAAGGGAAGAAAACATATCCTGGCGAACCATTCACCAAAATAGAGTATGACACGGTACTAATGTATTGGAAAATCATTTGACACCAGTCATCTGAAAAACCAAGTTTTTTAAACACAGCCAAAATGAAAGACCATTCAAAACGGTCGAAAGCTTTCGACAAATCCAATTTTATGGCCATAAAGCCATCTTTATTATTTTTCTTTTTTCTGGTTTTAAAAGAATGGAGAATTTCATGACTAATTATTATATTATCATGAATTTGCCTATTTGCTATAAAATCCGACTGAAAAGGAGAGATTAAGGAGTCTAGCAGGGGTTTTAAACGATTAGTTAAAAATTTTGAGATAATTTTGTACACGGTATTGGTAAGACTAATCGGCCGAAAATCATTTGGAGTAGAAGGGTTAATAACCTTAGGAATCAAAGCAATGAATGAGTGATTAAGCTGTTTGAGAAGAAACTTAGTATGAAAAAATCCCTGAACATGGTTGATAACCTCAGCAGAGACCATGTCCCAATTATCCCTAAAAAAAAAACCGCGAACCCATCTGGGCCTGGAGATTTCCAAGGCGCTATACCATTAACTGTAAAAAGAATTTCGTCTGCACTAGGAATTTGAACTAGCTTTGCATTGAGGTCAGCAGTAATGATTGGCTCAATATCTTGAAGAACATAATCAATGTCAGCAGAGCAAGGCAACAAAATAATTCACTTCCTTTTTTATTATGAAGAGACGTGATTGTAAGGATTTCCAAGTACGAAGGTTTTCATTGCCAATTATATCGGTGAACTCCTGCGCAACATACATCCAAAACTCGTTAGATTTCTCGTCGGTTAATACGTCTGGATCATTTGAAACATTGCAGTATGCCCGTGTTAGAGCTTCATCTTCCTGGGGTGTCTATTTCGTCACAATTTATTGTTTGGTACTAGTATAAATGTTGAAGTCCAAAGAAAATTTTAAGTTTTTAGTGGCAATTGTTTACACTGGTTCCAAGGGAGTGTATTTATATTATTAGTTTGACGCATCCACAAAACAGTAATTGACCTATACTTTTCGTCGACGGGATTATTCCTGTTTATAAATGACCCCTACTAGTTACTAGAAAAATAAACAACTTGTTCTGAAAGGCCATCTCTGTTCATAAACGTCTTTTTTTATGGTAATAAAATTATCGGGATACATGTCATAAGCGTAGGGGACGCCTAATGGTGTACATTGGGAAGCGTAGGGGATGCCTAATGGCACTACACCATATTCAGTGATTAGTGACAAAAATTCGTAACCAACATTATGCCGTCACGAATTTGTGACCGGAAATTTCTGTCGCTAAAATTTAGTGACAGCCATATTTCGGTTACGAAAATGTGATTATTTAGTTACACACATCAGTGTGTCACAATTAGTGACTACTGGCTAAAAATTCGTGCGAAATGAGCGTGTGCAGAGTAACACTCGGTAACATGTTAGCCGCGTGTGAATCACACGTTTACTCCATATCCATTTACTCTCTCAGCGGGTAAAAAAAAATCTTATCTCTTCGGTTTTTTTTTTTTAATCTCTTCGGTCTTCTTCTCTCTTCACTCTTCTACTACTCTGGCGATAAATCTAGGGTTTAGTTTTTTCACAAAAATCATCACAGAAATCTGCTCTTCATCGATCGATTTGGCCGAGAAACATCACAGAAATCTTGTCAATACCTTTCAATCATCGATCTGTGTAAGTTTTAATCGATCTGTTTCAGTTTATTTTCAATCTCTAAAGAAAATTTATGAAACATATGAATCGAGGATGGTGGTGATGGATTAAGTTATGAGGTTCGATTAAAGTTTGAAGAAGATTAAAAGAAAGATGAATCAGGGAGACGCAGAACAAGGCTTCACAGAGTGGATTGATGTTCTGAAGATTTTGAAGTTGATATATAGAGTTACTGCTAGATAAGGAAGCATGCATGGTAGTCGTTTAATTGGGTTTTTGAAGTTTATTGAGTGGCGAATCGAAGAATTAGGGTTATAGTTCAATTCTGGAAATGAATAAAATCAACATAAGATCTGATGGTGATGCAGATTAAGAAGAATTGACGGTGATGGTGTTAATTCGAGTGTTTGAATCCAGCCTCAAAAGAAAAGGTAATTATGGTTTGTTTACTTAGTTTCATTTTGTTGGGTTACTTGGTGAAATCTTAGATGGATATTGTTTGAATTGAATTAATATTGACTATTAGAAGTTAATTTTAATTTGATTGAGAAGTTTAGAATTACAGATTATGGTTCCTCATATTCTTCCCCAAATTGGTTTTAAGTTTCTCTATTGAATTGTTTTTAGAAAGATGGAGTTTGAATTTTAATGAGGAGAGTATTTTTGAAGACAAGAACATGTTTTGAAGTTGCTATGGAAGTATGAATGATTTACTGGTGGTGATGAAGATGGTTCTATGCATTCAGTCTGTGTGTGCGTAGATGAATGGTGGGTTGGTTGCAGATGCAGTAGAGGCTCAGTTGTTATGCATGTATGAACTAAAATGGGTATGTGCATAAGTTAAGGATGGTTGAGGTGATGATTTGGTGGAGATGTTGATAATTATCTGTATTGAATTGGAGCTGTTGTTGAGATGGAGTTGGAGGTTATGTTGGTTTGGTAAGTACATGGTCATGGAGTGATTAAGAGAGTTAAATCGCAAAGTTTATGGGGTAAATGTGAATTGCAGGGTATGAGATTGGTGTCAATATTGTGAGAGTGTAGAGAATAAGGAAGAGATCATGGTGGTGGAGGAGATGAACTGATGTGGATGTTGTGAGAGTTTTTGGTTCTGACATTGCTGTTGAGCTGTTGAGTTTGGTAAGTACATATGTGAAAATCGGTCTTTAGTTTGGTAAGTACATATGTGAAATTGTATTGATTTCCTGTTTTGCTTATATCATTCATCTTTGACACAACCTCAAATGATGGTGTTGTCAGATTTGGATGATATATTTTTGCCATTGCCAGATGAGCTCGTTGTCAACTTGTCCGAATCACGAACCGTGGTGGATGCATTCCTAGACAGCTTGCCATGCATGTTTCAAGACAATTTGAATGTCGAATCCGCTTTTGGGCCTGCTCTGAAAGCGACAGCCATGGTTATGGTGTGATTCCTTTTCACTGTTTTCACGCTTAGAACTTGTTGTTGCTTTTATTGCGCCCCCCTACTGTTTTCTATGACTATTGGGTTTTAATTTGATGACCTCTTCAGTTTCACTTAATGTGTCTTCTTATTCTTCAGAGTCAACTCGGGGGCAAATTGTGACTTAGGAAAATGGCTGTAGATCTCGCCCAGTCACAGATAGGAGTAAACGTGTATGCTTTCAGTGACAAGTACAAGAGAAACTGCATGGGAATCTATATTGCGTATACGATGTGGAAATGTTTGTGTATGTGTGTTCAGGTGATAGGTGCAATGATAACCGACCAACAGGTGTGTGTTCTATGAAAAAAGGATCTTCCACGAGGTCAGTAGAGATGCTTTGGGGCATGTAAGGAAGGATCGTGACGAGCAAGGTTTCCCAATGAAGCAAGGAGTGTTGACTTCATGCAGAGTTAAGATCCTACGACATAGAGGTACATAGAATGTGAATATGATTGTAGTTTGAGTTGTTTGTTCATTATGTGTTGCATATGGTCCTCAACCGTGCCAATAATGTGAAGTCTGGGTTGAAAAGTGTGTTTATGGAGCGTGGATAGCATGTTCCTGACATTGAAATACCCATCACAGAGTATTGTGTTCATGCCATTCCATGTGTTACTAATTTGAGCAGTGTATTATAGTTTTTTAATTGATTGGGTTATGGTTTATGGTTCTGTTTCCAGGTCTTCACAATTGTTGCATCTTATGAACACTAGATATAATTTTATTGGCTTATGAACACTACACTGTCCAACATCTATAAATAGGATTGAGATGATTCTAGTTAAAGAGTTGATTTGATTTCAGAGACTAGAGAGCTCGTTTGGTGTTTCTACTGGAATTTCATGGTGCTTGATGTTTTATAACTTCAGTGTGAGTAAGGGATTATCATCTGACAGGAAACAAATTTGTTAGAATTTAGTCTCATGTGTCAATTTCTTGTCTTGATTACCAGTTAATTGGTGGTATTCAGGTCAGCCTTGGTGGTATCTAGAGTGGAATTGCAGTTGTCCCCATTGAGCAAATATGCTGGTTTTGTTTTGTCAATTCAGTGTTCTTCATTTTTTGTTTGTGTTGCAGAACAAAATGGGCATGCAGTTAAGAATGAATTCCCTTCATGGGTACCTTCATCTTCCAAATTCATTTGGAGGATACAAGATGTTTCTGAATTGAAACAGGACAATCATTTCTCGCCTACATTCACCACAAGTCCTTGATATATTGTGAACTAATAGATTTACTGTTGTATTTGTTGATTTTGTGATTCAGGAGTTGGTGCCCGCGGGATCCGGCCATTCTGATATGAAGTTTGGACACGAGGAAACCGAGAACGGTAAGAAGCTAGCGAAGGAAAATTCTTCAGCTGTTCAAAGGTATTGTTTCACACTACTAGCTTTCCCATTAGTATGCTATGTTTATCAGATTTTGATTTCAAGGCTAAGTACTCCAAATACCAGTATTTGCTCTTGGCGTCATATGTAGAACAATAACTAGTGATCTATTTCTAGAACATTCGTTTATAAAGGTTAGACTCTACATACACTCAATTTACAGAAAGTAGTGATCTATTTGTAATTGTGAATGCTAGGACGATACCGTGCATTAAAAGGTTAAATTTAACCTGTAGGAGTTGGAAAAAATGTTTCAATGTGTCTGCCACCCCTCCTGATCTGTTTACTCCTTCCGTAACCTTTCTATCCTTTTCGCTTCTAATATTTCTTCGTCTCCTACCAGGTCTAACTGGGATGAAAATGGAGGTGTTCCAGAATCTTCCGAGTCTAGAATCGATGGTCAGCCAATTCCTCATGTTTCTACTGCAGTTCCTGTTACACCGAAGCCGAGTCCTCTTGTTTCTGCTGCAGTTTCAGTTACACCCAAGACGCTCAAGGAATCAGATGGTTATCGGAAATATTCCTGGAGTTCATCGAAGGAGAAGATAGGCTGACTGATGCACTCGTCAAGAATTTTCCTTGCGACAAAGACAACTTATTGATTGCGGTCGATCAGTTGGAGGCTGATCTACGTTTACCTCTGTACTACCAGGAAAATCCTTTCTATTACGAGGTGTTGAGTCAACGTGCTGATAAGAGGGCCATTTTTCAGTACAACGGCAATTTCTTTCGCTTTCTACGGGAATGCCGCAAACGTAGTAAGGGCTGCACTGGGATAACATCTAAAGTTTCTAAGTTTCGTCGCATGCACATCGTCCTTGGGTGATTAATTCCACTGCATCGAACCAAAAAGGTAGAAATAGTCATCTGCCTATACTTAGGCGTTATGTATCATTTATGGAGTGATAAAAGAGTTATCTGTGTTAAACTCAACATGAACCCAAGTATCATGTAGCATTTATGTATACTTAGCAGTTATGGCTCATGAACACAACAGAAATTGGTTGAATGACTTCTTTTGAATGTTAAATTATATTGAATGACTTCTTATGTGAAATGTTGAAATGTGAAATGTGAAATGTTGGAATTGTATTGTATTGTAACAATTCCAGGGGATAGGGTACCTGCAGGGTAAAATGAAAGGGATGGAAACATTAATATTGACCAGGTCAATAAAGACTGACTTTTTTTTTTGTAACCTTGGTAAAAATTTTAGTGACGGAAAAATCTTGGTTACTAAAATTTTACCAGCACATTGTAGTCGGTCAACGTAGACTAAGTCAATGTACTTATAACCGTAAAAAAAAAAATCATGACGGTCATTCTCTAGTCACGAAATGTAAATTTCGTGATTGACGTTTGAGTGTCACTAAATGTGTCACAACCTCACATTAGTGACGACAACATGTTGGTTACGAAAATTTGTTACACACCTGGTTGAAACGGTCCGTGAGCGTCACAACCCCATTTTGTGACTGAAATAATGTGTCACAAAACGCAAAATATGGTGTAGTGTGGGCACCGTGGATGTACTCAAAGTGTTCGCAGAATAATTGTACTGACATTAAGATGATTATGGATTCTCCCAGCTTGAAGATAAGATAGTTGAGGTGTAAGTTGGTGATGTAACTCGTGGTATTATATTTTATCGCGTGATTTAGTTTGGTTAGTAGTGGTTTATCTTGTTAAGTGTGGTACTGCGTTTAGTGTGCTTGTATGCTTTTGTTGCAATGTGTAGAACTAACGTTTCTCAAATGTAACAATGAACTTATAAAATTACTAGTTTTATTATAAACCTCATTATACATTATAAATACATTACTACAAATCCTAACTCACTTTCGTAGGAATCACAATTACACTTAGCACGGACAACAAGCCTTTAAATCCTTAGGTGACCCTAATGGACGAGTTTAGTCTCGTGAGGGCTTACATAGAGGTACACCCACAAAACCTTTAATTATGATAATAATGGGAAAAAATTAAAGAAATTAAAAAAACAAAACATTTATTCATTTGACGTCGGCCTCTTAACGTTGTCTACCGCCGTCGCCGACACCAACATCAGCACCAGCCGGAATAACCTGTAATTTTTTATAATTAACGTTAAATTATAGTTTTACAACTAACCATTGTATAGAGATAACTTGAACGGTATAGGTGAAACAAACCTTTTCTGTGTTAGGTAGGGTGATGTTTACGAAAAAGTGTTTTTTTTTTACTGAAAGATTTTATTTTTGATTGGAAGAGGAGTTATTACATAGAAGGCAGGCGAGCAACAAGCTGCACCGCAAGCCCTTTTTGAATAGCAAACCCTATCATCTTAAACACAAACTCTCTAGAATCGGGAGTCATGACATTACTGTGCATGACTCTTTGAACTCTCGCTAGGAGTCCAACCGCCTCTGGCGCTAAATACCCAAAAGTGTCAAAGGCAAAGGGAATAAAAGCATGTCCATTATCAATACATGCCTTTTCATGCTTCGTTATCTTACCCGAGGCAGCTTTCAAAGCTGCTTGTCCAACTGTGAAAGAGCCTTGCCCGATGCCTACTAATGGAGAAACCCCAGTAAGATCAACACACGTATGTTTTCCGTTGGCCCACCCAAAAATAAGAACATCTGCTGGCATGAGTGTTGATCTCCCTTCAAGAGGATCCGTCAAAAAGTTGACCGGCGCCTCTTTCTTTGCCGAAATACCAGCCCTCCAGAATACATCATATAAGATATCTCTCACATGATCATGTCTATATTTAAAACCAGGATCTACCTTACAATGAACATCATGTTCCCCATATGCGTCTAGGCAGCCTGTAATACAAGCAGGGCAACGAGAATCAGAAGGGTATAAGGGAATCATTAACCTGTATTTAAGGATTGACCGGTACTCCAAGGGGGACATATTCTGTCCAAGGCCCTCAATCGGGATAGCAAGAAGAAAATCCTGCGCATGCGCTGCTTGTAGGCAACCAAAAACTGCTTTTTGTCTGTCCGAAAACCCATAAACCCTACCCATATCTTTAACAACTTTACCAAAAAGAGCACTCGCCAGGTTGCTTTGCGCTTTAAGTGGGGCGGTGTCTTTATTGGTAAAACTACTAAAGTCTTTACTGAAAGAAAAGTAGACCACTTTCTTCGGTATCAAAACAGCTCCGACCCTAATTTTCGTTCCATACTCTTCATGAGAAATCACTTTTTTGTGACAATTAGCACCCAATTTTCCAGTGGGATCCTGTACGAAATAATACGGAGAAACAATCATTAATGATTTTTAAAACAAAATCCTTAATTTATTTGACTAACTAAATGCATTACATAAAAATTTTGTACAATATTACCTTCACTATCAAGGACCAGTGTCCTAGTCCACCCAATTTTACCTCCTCCACTAGAACAACCAAACGTTCGATTCTCTGGTTAACGGGTTGTATTGATTCTACAGCGGTTCTTCCCTCCGAGTAAAATTGTTGTGCCAAAAACCAAGAGCTAGTTTGGAATTGGATATCGTTTACACCTTCTGTTTCGTCTCTTGCTATTTGCTGGATGACTTGTGTGGGTGCTAGTTCCTCTCCTCTAGCTATCATCCTACACTTATAATTCTCCAAATCCTGTAGTTCTCCTGCCGGACCAGGTATTCTACGTCGGCTACTTGATGCACCGCGGGTGTTACTATTAACATTGTTCGATTTTCTGACAATCAGACATGGAGTGAGATCGACAATTACTGATTTGTTTCGTTCCTCATTCCCGTGTTGATGGTCGCCAGCTAGAGAGGTTTCATGGGTGGATGAGGCAGTAGTTTGGAAATTAACATCGGAGTAACTATCTAACACCGTAGCCAACACGTCTTCGTCGAAATCTCCCCAAGGATCGTCGCCAGACATACTTAAAATTTATATATACCTTCGAAAAAGAACTCATTTTCACTAATAACAAATTTGAAAGAAAAATTGTTGGAGGTTGATGATTGATCGAATCGTGTGAACTCAATTTGTAGAGTTTTGAAATGGTAGGTTGTGTCTAATTTCCCGTTTAAGGCACAAAGCAAGGATTTAAAAAGGCCAGATGTTTATACGTTGGTGGATCAATAGTCTCGTTGGGAATCTTACGGATAGCATTGTACACGCCAATTGGAATGGCGTGCGCTCCACGCCCTTTCCTATTGCGCTCGTTATCAGAACCGTAGGATCTCCAACGGGACTACACATCTGATGGTTCACAACACTTTCCCGTTAGCTTTTCTGAATGGTCGAATTTTGAACAGCCTATAATATGAGTTTGGTTTCAACTAAACCAAACACTTCCATCATTTGCTTCTTTTATTCTAGCCTTCTGAACTCATTTTTCGCACTCACAGAAATCAATCTCCATTATCAAAACTACAACTCCATTAGCACTCATGGCTGATTATACTAGAGCCGAGGATGCGGCAATAATAGGTGCTTGGTGTGCTATAAAAAGTGACCCGATTGTAGGTGTTGGTCAAGACAGCAGGGAGTTCTGGTCCCGTATTGAAGCTGAATACAGGGCTCAATGGCAGGGCGCCAGTAGAACAAAGAAGTCCCTCCAGACCAGAGTAGGCACTTTGAAAAAAGAGGTTAGAAGGTTCGTTGGTCATGTTAGAATTAAGTTCAGGGAGAATCCAAGTGGAAGAAACCCCGAAAAAAATGTAAGTATCATTACATTTATTGTTTCGTATATTATTAATTTTGGCCGACTTACCACTAATACCAATTTGTCTAAAGTGTTGTTTTTGGAATTCTAATTACCAAAAATGTTCACTTTTTTCTAAATTCCTAAAAATGTTTTTTGAAATTATTTTTTCCTATTTTACCCTGGCATTTAACTTTCCACATATGAAAACATGCCTATTTTTTGACATACCCAAATAAGGAAACAAGCATATCTTGTAGAAACAGAGGAGTGTGGGGTGGGGGGGGGGGGGTGGGAAGAGACAGAGGAGTATAATATTTGGGACCTATTAATGCTTAAGGGGGAACTTTTGTAATGTTTATATTATAATTTTATCGAATTTATTATTTTAGCACTAAGGGACCGTGTCCGGACTGAAAATTTTGATTATTTTAGCAAGACTATTATATTATCGAATATTATTTTAAAAAAGTTAAGATATAATTTGGAATGTGTACCCATTGTTGACATTGTGTTCACAATAAGGTATAATTTGGAATGTGTACCCAATGTTTTCCATTGTGTTCACAATAAGGTATAATTTGGAATGTGTACCCACTATTTTTCATTGTGTTCACAATAAGGTATAATTTGTAATGTGTACCCACTGTTGCCATTGTGTTCACAATAAGGTCATTTTTTATTTTAGTGAATAATAAGAATGTGTACCCAATGTTTTTCATTGTGTTCACAATAAGGTATAATTTTGAATGTATACCCAATGCTTCACATTGTGTTCACAATAAGGTATAATTTGGAAAGCATACCCACTTTTCTCCATTGTGTTCACAATAAGGTATAATTTAGAATGTGTACCCACTGTTGTCATTGTGTTCACAATAAGGTCATTTTTTATTTTAGTGAATAATAAGAATGTGTACCCAATGTTTCACAAAAATTTGAAAATTAACACCCTCAGCTTTGGTGTTCCATTTGGTTTTTGAAGTCATGTTTATATCTAGCGTAGTTTGTCTTCTGTGTGGTGTTAGCAGGTTTGTTTCATTAGTATCATGTACTGTAAATCATCAAAAAACCATATCATTTTTCTTATTTATATTTCATAACATTATCGGAGTTTCTAATTTCTTCTTGTATCTTGGTAATGCAGGTCTTTCACTTCCTGAGTATCCTGAAATAAAAACTATAGGTGCAGTGTATGCAGGCCAATTACCAAACCCCAGTATTAACACCTTCCAATTCAATCAGTCTTGTTATATGACTCAAACTAGCGGAAGCTGAGTTGATAATCTTACATCTCTATAGTTTGTACTCTCTTCTTTGGGTGAGGTGAGTCTTGTGTGATAAACATTGTTATTTTATTTTGTTCAGGTAGCTGTGGAATAACGCACCATACATTTGTAGTACTGGCTCGCTCTTAAGAAAATTAATTAAAGTTGGTTATAGTCTTGTAATAAGCTTGTTAGAATGATCTGGATTATAATAATACTGGATGTCTGGCTCTATTTGGAAGAGGTTGCTTTGTTTGATTTGAAAAATCAGCTGTGCATTTGTAATAAACCATGTAAATTGTAAAATATTTTGCAGTAACTGTTTTAAAAAAACTAAACACTCGAATTTCATTTTTGATGAAAGAAAAACAAGTCAGAATTTCATCCAAATCTTTCAATATCTCTACAAGGTCTAAAAACACTATAAGAAACTTTCATCTGAATCTTTTGCAGTAGGCTGTATGTTTGAGATTTAAGATGTTTCTAGCTGTTTTCAGAGGATTGTAAGCTTGTTGAATCCAGTTTTGTAACCCCCCTTCACTTGAGAAGCTAATAGGGTCTAAAAACGCCAAAAGAAACTGTAAAATAATTTGTAAGGAGAAATATGCTAGCTTTCCAAGCTCATGGTTATTGTCAAAGCTCTGAGTGTCTAGAGCAACCCTCCATACATCACCTGATCACCATCGGGAGGATTTCATTGCTGCTCATTTTGTTTTCCAGTTCTTCAAAAGGAATAGCCAACCACGTATCTTGTTCAGGTCATATAGCTTCCTCAAAAGAAACCTTTGGTTGACTTGCAGCAAACACCTGTTTCGGCAACAAAATAACTTAGATTTGTGACTCATAGCACGAGCAGAGACAACAAATCCATACAAATCAAAGCCCAGCATGTCTATAAACTTAAGTACTGATAAGAATATGCAAAATTTACTAAGGCAACTATTAAAAATAAACATCAAGAGAACCAGTCAAAGTTTATATGACATAGAAAAAAGTTTCCAAATTTTCCTAGCAATCTCAAAGTATGAAAGTAATAACACAATAGAATCAAAATTAAAAACCAAACCAAATAGTAACTATTCTTACTTCTTTTACCACTACTCACGGTCCCTTCATCAAAAAGCAAAACACATAGTATTGACCAGACATAACTACAGTTAGCCATCCGCAACATGAGATCAAAATACTACTACGGATTTGTCATGCTTTTAGAAATGTTACTCAACTCCCCAAATTATACTGCTTTACAACATGCTCAACCATTCGATCCCAAGATGTATGAACTACGAAGATTTTGCACATATGCCTGCGGGAACCACGATTCCAACAAATTTACCCAACGAACATGCTCAGAATTATTACAGATAGAATTCAGAGTGCACATGTGTTAGTCAATCAGGCACGAATTTTCGCTCCAGATTTGTGCTCAAGTAGTACGATCAAGTGTCACGGACTCGATAGGATTCTATCCGACATAAAAAGCATCAAGAAGACAAAAAGGAAGACAGTGCCTCAAGAAAATAATACCAAAACATCAGCACAAACAAAAGCTGAATTTTAAGTTTGGGGAAAAAATCAGAAAACTAAAGCCCTAATTTATAAATAAGAGAACCCTAGCAACAATCCATTCCACTAAATTAGTTAATTAACGGAATTCCTTTTTTGTTGGTTTAAGCAATACTCTTAACAACAAAAACCCTATATTGAAAAAGCTAAAAAAAGCTAAATACACATAATAAACACCTTAAAATTGAAAAGGAACATTACTGCAATCTTTTTTTACAAACTTCAAATTGATTAGCGCCGTTATCAAAAACAGATCGAACAAACTTGAAATTGAAAAAAAAGGGAATTGTTTTGGATTATTTTTTTAAAGCAATCAATAATTTTCAAAACAGCTGCTAGAAATTAGATTAACGACTAAGCTACAACCCAAATTTTCTGATTGATTGAAAACCATACTTAAGAAAAATTACCGGATTTTCACCTGACCCTGAACATGCATGTCTTCTTTATTACATCATATCTCTTATTTCTTTCAATTTTCACTACAAAATTGGGTTTTACATGAGTAATCGATAAATCAGAAAATCATGATTGAAAACCCTAGTTAGACTTACCTGATTTTCGCCGGAACCTGAAATTGCATGTGCTCTTTTTCAACTTTTAATGAACAATCGAAACCTAGTTACAGAAAAACCATTATCCGTAATCGAAACCTAGTTACAAAAAAACCATTATCCGTTTCTATGAATCCAGACAAAGAGTTCAAGGAAGAATGACCGAGGAAGAAAGAGTGAGGAATTTCTATGAGTTTAACACTTTTCTTTTCTTTTATTAACCCACCAACAACACGCGTCTAACAAAGAGAAAGGAGGAAGGGTAAATGTGTGCACATTACCACATTGGTGGCTTTATAGTAAATAGATTGTAAAATTTGTCTGTTTTGTTGACGAAAACAATGTACCAAACATTTTTGGTAAATTTAAACATTTCTGGGAATACTTAAAATAAAACAGACACTCCAGGAAATTTCCGATACCTTTCACCCTCTTAAACAAATTCGTCTAAAAGACATCAACTTGAATTTTGTTGTGTGACAAAAAGATTTGCATGATAAGTTCAAAAACCATCCAAAATCAAATTCTTAACATTTTTTTACATGTTGTAATATTTTGCATCTTCACAACATTGCTTCTCATTTGTTGGTTTTAACTCTGCGTGTGTTTTCTGCTCATATTTATAATTTGGAAATTTCCTAATTATCATTATTAGTCAAGTTTGTAATTTCTTATGTTGTGTGGTTGTTTTCCTCAGCCATGTTGATTTGATCTTTGTCTTGGATTACCATCTTGTTTTACAGGAAATATTTTACTTCGGAGATCATGTTTTGCCATGTTTCGAGATTGGAATCCCCCTATTGAAGCAACGACTTGATCAGCTTCCTGACGCAGACAATGTATGCACCTACTTAATCAACCTTCCAGTTCAAAAATAAATAAAAAGCAGTTCATGTTGGTTCTTTCACCCAAAGCATTATCAGTTGGCCTCTTATGGTTTATCGGTTTCTGGATGAAAAATATGGCTGGGGTATCCTAAAGATTTGTTATAATTATCAGTTCCTGACCTGTACTCAGTTTGTTATTTTTACCCTCCCATGTCTCGGTTCGACCTAATTTGATCAATCTAACAATCATTTGCTTTCTAGATTGTCGTGGCATTTCCAGATGATGGAGCTTGGAAACGTTTCTACAAGCAGTTGCAGCATTATCCCATGGTTTTTATGTTACATATACATCTATTACATTTCACTAATATTTAGTGCCTCTGTTTGCTCGGTCTAATATTTATTGTTGACAGGTTGTGTGTACTAAAGTTCGCGAAGGGGATAAAAGAATAGTTCGACTCAAAGAAGGAAACCCAGCTGGCCGCCATGTCGTTATTGTTGATGATTTGGTGCAGTCTGCAGGGACCCTCATTGAGTGCCAGGTATTAGGATATAGTACTAGTCAAGGTATTGTTGACTTGACTATAATAGTCTGTTTATAGTAGTGTATAAATACCTCTCATCTATCTTTGTAAGAACTACTGAAACATATTATTGTAATAACATTACACCTTCATTACAGTCTAATAGTTTGTTCATGGTATCAGTGAGGTCGGTCTGGGATTACTCTGTAATAACAAAAATTTCAACAAGTTTCTTTTACAGAGTGTGTCTTCATCACGCTTAGATCAAACAAGTTTCAACAATTTTATGGTCTTTTCCCACTTCAAGTTTTCAATTTCTTTGATTCTTGGATTTTAGGGTATAATGACAATTTTCAACAAGTTACAATCTCTAATTCATGCCGAATACTAGGTCTATGATGAATAATCTTCAACAACATCAACAAAATTCACATTTGAATCAAGATGGTGGACCAATTTCTTCCGTTGCTGCTTCTGTTAATGGGGATTCAGGGTACTTCTCTTTACCTTTCAACAACATTGGTATTTCATCTTAGAAAAGTTAGATAATACAAATTATTTACTATGGCGTGATCAATTTGAGTCTGTGTTAATTACTGCGGATCTTTATGGTCATGTAAGTGGTGAAGTTGTTGAACCTCCTTCAGAAGTACAAATTAATGGAGTTCAAAGTGTTAATCCAAGATGGGTTTATTGGAGAAAGGCAGATCGTTTTGTGGTGAGTTGTCTTAAAGCAACATTTACACAAACCATTTCAGGGGATGTTCTTGGAATGAGTTCTGTTAGACAGATATGGAAATATCTTGATACTAGTTTTAGATCTCAATTTGGTGCAAGACGAAATTTGCTTAGAAATCAACTACATTGATTAAGAAGGGGATCTCAAACAATTACTGAATTCTTGCATAGGTTGAAGACCATTACTGATTCATTGGCAGCAATAAATGATAGAGTTTCTGATACTGATATTATGATGTATGTTCTTAATGGTGTTGGGAGAACTTATGATACTTTTTTTATAGCTGCTCAAAATCGAGAAACACCTTATACATTTGCTGAATTGAAGTCTAGGTTGTTAACTCATGAGCAGTGGCTTAATGATCAAGCTCAAGGGCAGGAAGCTAGTTCTGAGTTTGATACTACTAATCCATCAGCTTTTTATGGCAAGAATACTCACAATGGTGGTAAAAATGGTAAAAGCAAATCAAAGAATTTCAAGAATCCTGGTTTTACTCCAAAGAATGGGTCTTCTTATTCTTTCAAGAATGGTGTTGGATCTACAAGCTCTAGTGGGGATGTTTCTGATGGTACTGCAAGAAGAAATTTTGTAGATTTCTCTACAGTGGAGTGTCAAATATGCAGAAAAACTGGTCATTTTGCAACTAGGTGTTTCTTTAGGTATCATCCACCAACTACTGTCAACAATACTAGTTCTCAGTCTGCTAATGCTGCAAGTGTTCAAAATATGGAGCAAGCCTTTAGTGGTGTTCAAGTTAATTCAGCTATGTGTGATGATCCATCTGGTGCTGCTTCTACAACTTGGATATCTGATTCAGGAGCTTCTAGACATATGACTGGAGAATCATCAAATTTGCATCATACTTCAAAAACTGGAAATTCTATTCTTCATACTTCTACTGCAAGGTTTAAACTAGATAACATTTTATTAGTTCCTGAAATAGCTCAGAACTTACTATCAGTAGCTCAGTTTACTAGGGACAACTGCTGCTATTTTGTGTTTGATCCATGGAGTTATGAGATTAGAGATTTAGGCTCTCACACAGTTTTGGCTCAGGGTAGAATGGTCAATAATTTGTATCCCATTCATAATTTGTCTTTCAGTTCAAATTCTCATTTTACATCCTTTTCTACTATGCTTGCTTCTTTTTCTGTTTGGCATAATAGATTAGGCCACCCAGCTAAGAAAATTGTGCATTATTTGAACTCTAAAAAGTCTATTTCTCTCAATTCTGAGTCTTCTGATTCTCTTTGTCATCCATGTAAAATTGTTAAAAGTACCAAGCTTCCATTTCATCTTTCAAATACTCATGAATCCAATCCTCTAGCACTTATTCATTGTGATGTTTGGGGACCATCACCAGTTCTTTCTTATGCTGGTTACAGGTACTATATACTTTTTATAGATGATGCTACTAGATTCCACTGGATTTACCCAATGAAATTAAAAACAGATGCATTAGATTGTTTTATTCATTTCAATAATCTTACTGAGAATTTGTTTTCTGCAAAAATTCTCTGTTTTCAAACTGATAATGCTTGTGAACTTGCAAATGGAGTTTTTAAACAATTTCTAGATTCTAATGGTATTTTGTTGAGACTTTCTTGTCCAAACACTCCAGAACAAAATGGTTTGGCAGAAAGAAAGCACATGCATATTACAGAGATGGGCAATACTCTGCTGTTTCATTTTTCTTGTCCAAAATATTTTTGGTTTGATGCTTTTCTTACTGCTACATTTCTTATCAATAGAACTCCCACTCCTGTTTTATCAATGCAGTCTCCTTATGAGGTTCTTTTTAAAGGTACTCCAGATTATTCTTCTTTGAGAATTTTTGGTTCAACTTGCTTTCCTTATCTTGGACATTATAGAACTGATAAGCTGTCTCCTAAATCAGTCAAATGTGTTTTTATTGGTTATAGTCCTATGCATAAGGGTTATAGATGTTTTGATCATATTTCTAAGAAAATTCATATATCTAGACATGTCATATTTGATGAAAATTCTTTCTATTATGCATCTTCTTCTTCATCTTCTTTATCTAGTGATAATTCTTCAACATTTTCTGAGTTGGAATCATCAGATTCTGCTATTCAGCCAACTATTGATCCTCAACCTTCTGTTGTCACTAGATCTATGCAAGGCATTTCAAAGCCAAAACAATTTCCTGATTTTGTTACTAATTTTTCAGTTAAGCATCCTATTCCAAATGCTTTTACATGTTCTTTGAATACTATTACTGAGCCAAAATGTTACAAAGAAGCATCTAAGTTAGTGCAATGGGTAAACTCTATGGAGGATGAAGTTGAAGCTCTTAAGGTTAATAAGACTTGGACATATGTCTTACCAGATGCTCACATGAATATTCTTGGTTGTAAGTGGGTTTACAAGGTCAAACTCAAACCTGATGGTATTGTTGATAGATTAAAATCTAGACTAGTAGCACAGGGATACAATCAACAGGATGGAGTGGATTGTGGAGAAATCTTTTCACCTGTTGTTAAGACTACAACTGTAAGAGTTGTTCTTACTTTAGCAATTACAAATGGCTGGGTAGTTAACCAATTAGATGTGTCTAATGCTTTCTTACATGGGTACTTATCTGAAGATGTATATATGAGACAACCTCCAGGTTTTATAAATCCAGATTTCCCAAATCATGTTTGTCATCTAAAGAAGTCCTTATATGGTTTAAAACAGGCACCAAGGGCATGGTTTCACAGATTTAGTTCTTTTTTGATTCAGTTTGGTTTTCATAAATCCATGAATGATCATTCAATGTTCATATATACAACTGACAAAGATATGATGGTGCTGTTATTGTATGTTGATGATATTTTGTTAACTGGGAATTCTACTACACTCATTCATCAATTGATTGTGCCATTAAGTAAAGAATTTGCTATGACAGACTTAGGAGAACTTCATTATTTTCTGTGCATTGAGGTTTCTAGGTCTGCTAGTGCTTTTGTTCTGACACAGCAGAAGTATACTCTTGATTTATTAAGAAAAGCTAAGATGATTGAATGTAAACCATGTGATACACCAGTAGCTAAAGGAAAAAGGTATTCTGTTCATGATGGTGCCTTATTGGAGGATCCCTTGGAGTATAGAACTATAGTTGGCAGTCTTCAGTACTTGACACATACAAGGCCAAACATATATTTTGGGGTAAATTATGTCTCACAATTTATGCATGCTCCTACTGATCAGCATATGCTTCTAGTAAAGAGGATTTTGAGATATTTAAAAGGTAGTTTAGGCACTGGTATTTCTTTACATAAAGGTGATATTCATTCTTTGCTAGCTTATACAGATTCAGATTGGGCTGGCTACCCTGATACAAGAAGATCTATTTCTGGGTATGCTGTTTTCATGGGTGACTCCCTTATCTCTTGGTCTTCAAAGAAACAACCAACATTATCTAGAAGTTCTGCTGAAGCAGAGTATAAATGTCTAAATGCTGCTACTGCTGAATTACAGTGGCTTACTTACATTATGTCAGACTTACATATTTCAGTATCTTATCCTTTGCAGATCAAGTGTGATAATCAAAGTGCAATTTGTCTTGCTTCTAACCCTATTTTTCATGCCAGGACAAAACATGTGGAAGTAGATTATCATACAATAAGGGAGTTGGTTGATGAAGGTTCTCTTAGAGTTGTTCATGTTTGTTCATAAGATCAATTAGCTGATGTTTTTACAAAAGGATTATGATATCCTACTTTTTCAAGGCTTATATCTGGTTTGGTTCATTCTTCTACACCAACATCTGTTCCTTCCTCTGAGACTGGTTCTGCTAATGGTGTTTCTACTACAACAGCTGTTACTTAGTTTTATTGACTCTTGTTGAGCATAGGTTTTTCTACAAGCTCAGGCCTTTGTTAGGTGAACTTTTGAGTTGTGTAACTCTTGTTGAGTTCTTGATCAGTTCAGACATTTTGGCTCTTGTTGGGTATATGTCATCTCTTATCTGTTCAGTTTTTCTTTCTTGTTTTCAATCTTTACATTTCTGTATGTAAAGTTTGAGGGGGGTATATTAGGATATAGTACTAGTCAAGGTCTTGTTAACTTGACTAATAGTCTGTTTATAGTAGTGTATAAATACCTCTCATCTATCTTTGTAAGAACTACTGAAACATATTATTGTAATAACATTACACCTTCATTACAGTCTAATAGTTTGTTCACCAGGTATGCAATTTTCAAATTAAGCAGACACAATATTTTGTTTCATGAAGAATCGTTTAATTGATTCGTGAAAATTCCTTCAATTTTCTTTTCACTCGTAATCCTGTTTTTCTTGGAAACAGCCCTGTTGAAGTTAGACTTAAAAATGTTAAAAGAGGGGGCATCTCGAGTATAATTATCTATATCAAATACTGACATTCCATCCAACTCCAATAATCCTTTTTACGCACACAATTGTAAGGTGCTGTATAAACTTCTCTGATAATCGTAAATGATGCCATATATATAGGAATAGGAGCATAACACTAACATGGTTGCCACTAAAGGATACACATCACATCCATTGGGTTCCATTGGATGCATTACATAAAAGTTAGCCAGTTGGCATATTATATACAATGGTACACCAACATACCGTCAAACAACCATTTTTCTTCCGCATAGACAGAATCAGTTTATTAAATGGAACAACTTTTTAAATGTAGAATCTGAATCACATAACCAAAGAAGTCTACAATTGGGAAACAAATATGAATATTGGGATTGACCTGCTGTTCAGCAGGTTGTCAAGCTAAACCATCGGCTTGCTGAAGCATTCAGTATCCATTTGAATGTGCTGAAGCAAAACAAATGTTTGTCCAAGTTCCATGCATGAACATTCTCTACTACTTTAGTTTTTTACAATCGTTTTGGACATTTGTTAGAGGGATACAAGCTATGGGCGACATTGTTTGACGACCAAATAACGTGTCTTTGTTTGACTTGGCTGATGTGATTTTTGGTCTGATGATGTAGGACTAGTACAGCCCATTCTTTATTCATCAGAATAGACTTTTATTCATGTATTCCCCAATGGCCTGCTATTGTATTGATGATTGTTGTCTTTGTTTTCTATATGCTCAGAAAGTTTTGGCGGCTCATGGTGCTACTAAGGTCAGTGCGTATGTTACCCATGGTGTGTTTCCTAAGCGTTCATGGGAGCGGTTTACTTGCTGCAATGAAAGTAAGCACCCTCTTCACCTTTAATCATTCTGAGTTTGCTCATTCAGGATTGTAATGTTTCTCCAACTTTACTTTTACCTTTCAGATGAGGGGTCACAACGAGCATTTTCTTACTTTTGGATCACGGATTCCTGCTCACACACAGTGAAAGCTATAGGGGACAAGGCTCCTTTTGAGGTTCTGAGTCTGGCCGGGTCTATCGCCGATGCCCTTCAGATCTAATGACAAAAGCATCTGAACTTAGAGTGTAGCGCTGAGATCTCTGATGGCTTTCTTTGTCTTGTGTAGTACTAAAGCGGCTCGTTGAAGTTAAATTTTCTATGTAGAACTGATGGCTTCAATCAAATGGTACTTGAATAATTTACACCATGAAAAAGAAAAATCTACTGTTTTTCTCTCTCCAAGTCCAATCTTTTACAAAAACAAGTTATCTATTGATTCAGGTATTAGGCTGTTTTAATGTACATCGGCCTCCTGTTTCCAAGCCAATAGCATTACCAACAAATACATCCTTTCTTTTGTTTTCCAAGATACTGTACATTTTCCATTGGAAAATTGAAAAAATGGATCTATGTCCCAACGGATCACTCCTATAAAGAAAAAGTTTTTTGTTTTGGTTCGACCCGTGGTCACATATGAAATAGCGGACGGGATAAAATGGGATAAATTTAGCAACGCTTTTCCCCATGACCTGTTGCAGGGAAGGGATAATGTGCAACTTCGAATTTCCTTGACTTTGTCTGTGTCAACAAACAATTCGAAATACCTCGACTTTTGTAGAATAGGTGAGTCAAATAGCAATGATTCGAAGCACTTCTTTTTACACTATTTCGAAAACCCAAGGACTCAAACATATGGATATGTAAATATAGGAAATCCTAGCATGAAAAGGAAGGTACCAGATACTCAATTTAAAGTGAGTAACCTGATAGTGCATCCCGCTACCTCCTCACACGGGATAAACCGAGAATTCAGTGTCACAAAATCCATGTACCCCGGATACATGACACATTTACGAGGACACGACATATCTAAAAATAAGGCGTTATATGTATTAACCACACTATTACAGTAAAAAAAAGTTATATGTTAACAATGACGCTGGTAGTGGTTTTGGTAGTTTATTTTCCATAGGCTAGGTGTCGTTATTTAGAAAGGGGTTGGTGCTCAGCTTGTTGCTCGGTTATCAACCAAAGGTTCTCTAATTTGATTTTCATTTGTAATAAAATTGATAAAAAAAAATCTAAATATATAGAGTCTATAGACTACTCAACAAAATAATTATATTTATTGTAAATATAATTAATTTTATTTTGGGAGACGATAGTCTAAAAACAAATAGTTATATTTGTTTAAACACAATATTTTGGGAGATAATTATATTTGTTTAAAATAATTATTTATTTTAAACACAATATATTTTGGAGAGGGGAGAGGAATGAGTTAGTTAATGACTAAAGTCCACCAGAGTCCTAATACACCCAAGTCTAACCCACTTCAGAAATCACGAGTCCACTGATTCATTTTACCAGCCAAAATTTGATTTGTTTTCTGAGTGAGGTACTATGAAACTTATGGGTCACGAATGGGTATGTATTTAGTATATGTAGAAAACCGAAGATAGCAAATACCCAAAGCAATCTGCCATGGGATTCAATCGATGATTAACTTGTCCAAATATCAAAGTAGATGATGTATTATGGGAGAGTGTTTCTATCAAATCAAATCAAATGTGTACCACAACACACTAAAGAATTTGAGTGTTGGATGGTCATCTAAGTGTCCAAACACTGAATTTCTATTGTTAAGGATAGTTTGACGCCAGAGAAAATTTAAAAGATTTGATTAGTGATCTTAAGCACATGGGGTACTTTACAACTTACAGTCACTATAAACTGCAAATATTAGTTATTATTAAAGTGTATAACTACTTCTGGTTATTAGCCTCGGAAACAAATCCAAAATACAAGCACCTGTTATATTTACAAAAACTTTACCTGGACAAATCTGAGGGGAGAACTGCCGGTCAGGTTCATATGCAGCGAAGCTTCTGAAAAACATCCCGAGCTTCTTTAAATGTTGGGAGGATGTGATTGGTATCAAGATTGAACCAAAATAGAGAGATTCATTGATTGAGTGTTTAGATAACAAGAATACAATGTTTTTGATATTTTTGGATGATTACAAATGATACTACTCATGCCTATTTATAGATTACAAAAACAAGAAGAGAACTATGCCTATGGAGGCTAACAACTAACAACTATTAATATGGAGGCTTACCTACCATGGAGGCTTCCACCAAACCAACTACTAGAACACTCATTTTACACATGTTAATTGTCTAACATTGACTCTATTTTCTTCATTCACCTAACAACACCATAGTGGTGAGTAAAGTGGTTGGTGAAGTGGTAGGTGAAGAATAGAATTCAACACTCCCCCTCAAGATGGTGCATATATGTCGCTCATGCCTAGCTTGCCAACAAACTTCAGAAATACCTTACTTGGAACTGCTTTAGTTAAAATATCAGCTACCTGATCTTCCGATCTAATTCTAGGTAACTCCACGATCTCATTATCCAACTTCTCTTTAATGAAGAGCCTATCTATATCCACATGTTTTGTGCGATCATGATGAATTGGATTGTGTGCAATATCACATGCCGCTTTGTTATCACAGTACAAACGAATTGGTTTCCTGGGAGGATACCCCAATTCAGATAGCAGACGTTTTAACCACATCACTTCGCAGATACCCATCGCCATACCTCGCCATTCTTTCCTTCTGGACATTCAACCATGTCCCAAGTATTATTTTCTTGTAAGGATTTCATCTCATCGATCATAGCTTCCCTCCATTTCGGATCAGATAATGCTTCCTGCACGCTGTTAGGAATAACTACAGTAGATAATTGATTCACAAATGACTTATTTGATTCGGTCAGACGGTGATTAGAGACATAATTACTCATATGATATTTAGCTTTTGATGAAATATCAGGTTCATACATAGTTTTAGGGATACCTCTATTCCGACGTTCTGGCAATTGTTTCTTTGCAGGTTCAAGAACATCTTCAGCGAACGGTTGATTGGGGTTGGTGATCTACCATTATATTCTTCAACTTCATCTGCATTATCTTCTGATCCATCTGCATTATCTTCTTCAACTTCATTTATAACTTAAATTTCACCATCTGTGTTAATTTCTTCCCCACTAACTTTCTGTTCTTTTGGAATTTCAAGAACAACATCTTCTTCGATTATGTCTTCTTCATAGTCAAGAGTCTGAATTTATTTGTCATACTCCCCCTGAAGTTCAGACTTCGAGTAATACATCACGTGTTCGTGAAACTTAACATCCAATGTGATGTACATTCCTTTAGTTGGAGGATGGTAGCACATATATCCTTTCTTACTTGCAACATATCCCACGAAGACACATCTTAGAGCTCGGGGAGATAACTTGCTCCGTTGGTTCTTGTGTAAGTGCACAAATACTACACAACCAAATATGCGTGGAGGCAAGTTTGGAACTGTTGGTGAAATTGTTGCCTCACTGAGAGCTTGAAAAGGTGTCTGAAAAATTATAGTGCTTGAAGGTATACAGTTAATTACATATGCTGCGGAGGCAAGAGCTTCACCCCAATAAGTTAACGACATATGAGCTGATATTAATGAAGCGCGCACAACTTCAAGAAAGTGACGGTTTTTCCTTTCAGCTACCCTATTCTGTTGAGGAGTATTAGGAAAAGTTGTCTGATGAACAATACCACATTCTCTTAAATAATGTTGAAAAACAGTACTTAAATATTCGCCTCCGTTGTCACTCCGAAGAACTTGAATCTTTGTATTGTATTGTATTGTGTGTTGACTATTTGTGAAACCTCTGAAATAAATTATTCACTTCATCTTTTGATTTCATCAAGCAAACCCATGTCATCCTAGTGTAATCATCAATAAAGGTGACGAAACATCGTGCGCTACCAAGATTGTTAACTTTAGACGGCCCACAAACATCAGAATGAATAATCATGAATGGAATATGACTTTTATTTAAACTTGATGGAAATGAAGTACGATGGCTTTTACCTAGTTCACATTCTTCACATTGAAAACTACAAACATCAATCTTTAAAAATAAACTAGGAAATAGCCTTTTTATGTAGCCAAAAGAAACATTCCCTAACCGTCTATGCCATAACCAAATTTGTGATTTCTCCTTCTCCCCCCGAGTACCATTCACAACTAAAGCATTAGATAATCTTTCTGAACTTTTTGACGCCAAATCTAGATAGTATAGCTTTCCTCTTCTAACCCCAAATCCAATCGTCCGCCGTGTTTGAATGTCCTTAAATACACAAGAATTAGGCCAAAAAATAACAACACAATGTAAGACTTTAGTAATTTGGGAAAATGATAATAGATTATAATTTAGAGAGGGAACGACTAAAACGGAATCTAGACTCAATGTATCAATAAGATTTAATGATTGTTCTCCAATTACTGGAGCCAAAGATCCATCTGCTGTGCAAACGAAGTTGTGTATGGATGTTTTAAGAGGAGAAATCTTTCTGGAATCAAAAGTCATATGGTCTATGCAACCCGAATCAATTATCCATGAGCTATTAGGAATAACTTGCGAAACATTAAAGACCTTACGTTAGATTGCTAACCACATGTGTTGCTGCAGCGGAGTTCTTTTTCTTGGGATCGCGTTTATCCCACCAATATGGATACCCGACAATATCAAAGCAGTTGTCTTTGGTATGACCACGTTTATTACAATGAGTGCAGGTGGCAGACTTATCTTTAATGTTGTATTGACGACGGGCTGCCATTGCAGAAGTATCAACTTCAGTTCCTTTGTTCATTGTAGTATGCCGGATAGATTCACGTCGTACCAAAGCATAAAAAGGTTCTAATTCAGGTATGGGATCCTTCCTTAGAATTTCCCCACGTATTTGTTCAAATTCACTGTCTAACCCAGCAAGAAAAATATGCACCCTCATACGTTGAACTGATTTTCGATATAGTTCAACATCTTTTTCATTTTCCATAATCACCTTATCACGGTGATCTAGCTCACTGAAGATTTCTACTAATTCCCCATAATAGACCGGGAGTGCTTTACCATTTTTCCTGGCAGAGAAAGCCCTTTGATTTAAGATATAAATTTGTAGTTCATCTGCTCCATCATAGAAAGCCTTAGAAACAGCATCCCAGATCTCACGAGTAGTAGGTAAAAGAATATATCGTTTCATTATTTCTGGTGACATAGACATTAATAGCCATCTCTTGACCTTTTGATTGTCTGCGTACCATTTATCATACTTATCATCATTTTTAGATGGAACTGGAGACGTACCGCGAATAAAGGAGATCTTCTCCTTCTCAGCAATATGCATCTCAATGATTTTAGACCACATATCATAATTTGATTCATCCAAAGTAATTCATGCCTTGAACGATGACCCATCGGATTGAAAAATAATTGTATCGGAAGGTTTTGTGGTTTTAGAATTTTTTGTATCTGAATCTCCCATGGTTCAATACTAGATACAAGGATCCTTAACCTTGCTCTGATACCATATCAAGATTGAACCAAAATAGAGAGATTCATTGATTGAGTGTTTAGATAACAATAATACAATGTTTTTGATATTTTTGGATGATTACAAATGATACTACTCATGCCTATTTATAGATTACAAAAAGAAGAAGAGAACTATGCCTATGGAGGCTAACAACTATGCCTATGGAGGTAACAACTAACAACTATTAATATGGAGGCTTACCTACCATGGAGGCTTCCACCAAACCGACTTCTAGAACACTCATTTTACACATGTTAATTGTCTAACATTGACTCTATTTTCTTAATTCACCTAACAACACCATAGTGGTAGGTGAAGTGGTTGGTGAAGTGGTAGGTGAAGAATAGAATTCAACAATTGGGTACCCAAAGGACTGGTAGGTACAGATGACTGGCTATTAGGTTGAGCAGTTCCTTGGCTCTACACAGTGAGCAACATGACTTCAACTCGATATTCACATCATAACTATAGCAATCATGATAGAATCATGAGCATGAGAAGAGTATTTGCAATAGGCATAAGATATGTTCATATTCATGAACTGACAGTAATATCCTAGTTTCATGCTATTTATTTTTTTATATGGTTGGTTTTCACTTTCACCAAGGGCAATCCTGGTACTTTTTGGTTGGTGTCGAACCTAACAATTAATGTCGAAGTATGCCCAAATGCTTCCATGATATGTTTGCACAGATAACCCTAAGCCAGTGTAGCATTCAACATGAGAGACAAGGAAATTTCATTTAAGGAGTAAAAACATTACCTGCTGGTGGTAACTGATTTGGCTCCATGAATGTGTCTGTAGTGGAAATTGCTGAGGTTGCAATTGCAACTGGAGCTGCTGTGGTATTAGAGTCTACTGCATTTGCTGTGGTATTAGAGTCTGCTGCATTTGCTGTGGCATTAGAATCTGCTGCTGTTGCTGCGGTACAAATATTTGCTTCTGTGCAAGAATTTGCTGATGCTGTAATACAAATTGTTTTTGCTGCAGTTGTTGTGCCTGTGGTAGCTGTTGAAGTTGTTGCTGCTGATAATAGTAATGCCACAGCTGATTTATGTATGCCTGACTAGTCTGCATTTGCCCAATTTGAGGTGGATATGAATGAACTTGCGCATGAGAGAAGGAAACGGGTTGGGATCCTGCTTGAGCTGGAGGAGGTTGTACAAACGCGTAACTCTGTTGCTGCACATTTGATACTAGAGATATGCGACTCTTGTTACAATTCAGAATACACACTAGAAACAAAATATTATGAAAGTATTTATACGTATGGTTCTCGATTATGTTGGAGCTTGTGATATAAAAGTATAATGAGTTTTCCAAAAAGTAAATTTTAAGAATCAACATGAAAGCTGGTTATATTTCAACAATCTAGCTTAAATAAAGAAGCCAGCCCGCAATTCAATATGGCATTAGATTGAACTTCGATACCTGGCTGCATTTGTTGGTATTGACCGAACGGAGGATAAACTTGATGCATAAAAATTCCTGATTGTGCGACGGATGACTGGTTTTTAGGATAACCTTGCAAGCTACTTCTAGCATCTCCAGGAGTTTGCCGACTAAATTTAATCTGAGACCGATTTCCATCATTAGCAGCGGATGAATCAGATAAAATATTTCTCGACCCCGGTGGCTGATTCTGAGATTGAGTTTGTTGAAAACTTGGATTAGCTGACAAACGTGAAGGGTCAGAATCGGCTTGAACATGAACTGTATACACCAAAAAGTAACTTGACACATGGACGGTGATAAGAAGCCGCAGCTGGATACAAGCATACAACAGCGTGTGCCGAATCAATTCTAAGTCTGCTTAGAATCGAAGCTAATGTCACTTTAGTAATAATCCAACACCTTTTTCCTTATAAAAGAGGAGATAAAGGTCATATGGAGAGGGGGGACTTTTGGTCGACTGGAGAAAGGAGAGGCTCCTGCTTCTTCTTTTCTTCTATTTTATCTTCTTGTTATCCATTACTCACAGGGCTTCGTAATGAAGTTCCTTCAATGTAACCCAACAATCTTAATAAACTATCCCTTTACCCCCGTAGATGTAGACAATCAGATTGTCGAACCACGTACATACTTGTGTCAATTTACATTTCATTTTACTGCACTTCATACTGCTCTTGATTTTAGTATGCATCTTTATTTACATATTGCTTTACCATTTCAATCACTTGGTTGTGATACCAAATTAATGGTGTTCACGATTTGGCGCTAGAATCAGGCTTTGAGTAAAGAATTTATTCTACCTACTCAAGATTTGCTCTCTTTTAAATGTTATACTAATTTCTGAAATTTGTTTTCAATTTTTTTTATCTCTTTCATCTCTGATTTTTGTCGATCTGTTTTTTTTACATGGAGTATTTGTTTGGGTACCAACCAAAACTAACGAATACCATGTGAAATGCAAGATCTGGAAATGCTTGTCAACTGTTTTCCAAAATGATTCAGTGAATTAAAATTGCTAGGTAGAGATAAACTTTCATTTTTATTTTTATTTTTAACTCATTTTAATCTTACACAAACTTCTGCAAGCGCTTATAGCTATGATCTTGTTTAAAAAATGTTTGGTGAATCTCTTTTCTTATACTTGTTTTCTACTGACTCTGAGATTTATTTCAGTTAGCTTCGTTGGGTTACAAACCAACGCCGTATGATTTCCTAAGATCTTTATTGCTTTCAGATTTGGCGAGCAAAGCCCCTCTTTGATTTTTGACCTGTAATCCATACTCTAGTCTTTTACTTTACACCGCAGATGCAATTCATACCAGTGAACGATGTTGTAAAGGGAGTGGAAACTAATTCGCCATAACCCGAATCACAACTGATGATGTATCTTCGGTTCATAAGCCCAACCCTTTGTTGAGTGGCAGTACAAACCATGATGATGACGATGGCGCAAAGACCAATCACAAGGATGAAATTCCAACAGCGATGCCAAAGGCACTAGGAGTACAGCCGATGCCAAGCCCGACGATGCTGCAGTGTTGATAGTTTCAGTCCAGTACAAGGTTGTTGTAAAGCCTCTAAGGAACCACAACAAAGCTAACGAAGAACCAAATCCAGACGGTGATTCAAATCCGATGCAGGAAGCCATAACAAAGATTCACACATCAGCTGGGGCAGTAAACTATCTATTCGAGTAGTTATTTGTTTTGATCAATACAGTCCGTTGATGCAAGCTTCATTCCCGCAAATAAATATCCAAAGACTCAAAATCCACTGCTCAAAGTCCGATGATCAAATCCTGCTCCGCAGACTCTATTCCAAAGCCTCTAAGAAGGACCAAAGACGAAGCAGCCCAGAGAATGATTCAAATTATGATGCCAACAATGCAATTTTATGCAGCGATGAGCCAAAATTTCAGTAATAGCACTACAACTCCGAAGATTACTTCTCATCTCCAACGTTGCAGATCAACCAAAGACTGACAGGGATGCTGCATAGTCCTGCAACGAAGATACACAAATTCGAAGAATTTCCTGTTTTTGTTTGTGTAGGTACGTTAATAGAAAAAGCCTAACGTGGATTCTTTGCATCCAAGAAACGAAGAATATAACACGACAAGGCTTCTGTAACATCGCTGCTTCATAATGAACAAAGATGCAAAATGATGCCGATGCTCCAAAGCCGATGCTCAGCCAGTGATGCTGCAAAGGATGATGGTACAAATTGATGCCGACGACGAAAACGAAGATGCAAGCAATCTGAAGCACAGTTGATCCCTTGCATCTAGTGATGTAAAAATCTCAATTCCAATGATAACTCTAATCCTTACGGTGATTATAATACGATGATACAATTCCAAGGTCAACGACGATACAACTCAGACCTATGAACATGAAATCTTTGCTCCAACCCGAAGCCTTTCGAAGTTTATCGTACACAGTTCAGCTTACAACAACCAAAAATACAAGATAACTCGAAGTGCAAACTAACCGAAGCATACAAGCTGATGCTTCCACAAACAAATAGCTTCGGAGCACAAGTTGATGCTGCGATGTATACTCTGCCACCTCATCGGATTTACCTCACCAGTAACAACAACGCAAGAGAGGCTGGTCGTTAAGATAAAAGACCGACGATGATGATCTTCGATGAACGACGCAAGCCTCCTACGTAGCTGTGAAGAACCTGCGTAACCACAACAAAGTAGATGGTTCAAATTCGTATGCCATCAATGCAAAGCCATGCAACCCGAGGATATCCTCGGTCCCAAAGTTCAAACAAAAGTTCAAGCAGTGGTGGTGTTAGACGAAGACCCCAACTATCAATTTGGCCAGATCAGAAGTACAACATGTGATTAGAAGTTTTGTGACAATATACCAAAGGCCAGCGTTGCAGGCCAACCAAAATTCTATGCCGAACGAAGGTGCAAATCCTGGGGCGACGAAGCCTATTCCAAAGTTACCTGGCAAGATGAATAAAGATAACCCGATGATATCAACTTCCAAGTCCAGCAACGCAGGTTGAAGACTCTGCCAAGTCCAGCAACGAAAAACCGAAGATGCATGGTACGATGACAAGAGGAGTAATGGGGGAGAAGAGGGAACGAGGAGTAATACACCCATTTCCTCTTAAGAGAGGAATAATAGCTGGGAAATATTACTACCTTCGTAATACCTTCGTAGTATTACTACCTCCGATGATATTCAAACAAAAAGAGCCGAAGCTCAAAGCAACATACTTAAAATGAAAGTTCCAAGTATCAACTTTGGCTAAGTCCAACGAAGATGCCTGGTCATGTTACGCTATATGGGGACTTTTTGGTTGGAAAAATTGGGGGTAGGAGACCGAAGGTTGAAGAGCCTTCAATCCCTATATTTGCTCAAAGTTACACGAAGTTCCCAAACGTGCAGCACAGCCAGATACTCGATTATTAGTTCCATTCCGATGACGCATCAAAAAAGGAATAACCAGTTTCGATGGTACAAATGCCAATGTCCTTTCTTGATGACAACAAATACGAAGACCTTCAAGGACGAAAGGATGTTTCGTGACTTATGTTCCTGTCACGCAGCTCTTATCTTCGGTCCCACAATTCAAGCCAGCAACGCAGGTTGAAGACTCTGCCAAGTCCAGCAACGAAAAACCGAAGACTAATGACGATGACTGGAATCCAAACACATCACAAAGTACGAAGACAGTGGGCAGGAGCTAAATTCTGGTGACGATGATGATTAGAAGCTTTGTGACGATGTGCTAGAGTCTTTTTACGAAGTTCCAAAGTCCGAAGATGAATATCTCCGAAGACTATGGGCCAAAGTCTTCCCAAAATCTTCATTATACAATCAAACGACCTAAAGCCGCTTCCCAGTGTTGTTGCTGAGATGTGTGGATAATCAGATGCGGACCAGCTCACTCCCAGACCATCAAAGATTCAAAGAGGACAAGATGCGGAGCATGGCGACGATGACATGATTACGATGCCATGAAGATACCTAAGTATGATTTCGATGACGATGGTTAACCCACCTCTGGTGCCCTGCTGATGATAAACCAAGGTTCTATAACGACGATGATACAAACTTGAAGCATAGTTATCCTGCTACCCAGCCGAGGATATGAACCATGACACAAAGTCTGTTGCAGTCCCTATCCTCCCCCCGCGGACGAAGATCAATACAGTCCGCTGATGCAGCTCCATTCCCCAGACGAAGATCACAGTCCGCGGATGCAGCTCCATTCCCCAGATGAAGATCAACGAAGATGCACACGTTGTTTCCTTGTTTCCGCTGTATGTGCATACAGCCATTGTGGCATGTAGCCTTCGTTGCAGGTTCATAGCACTGGATCAGATACCATCCAAATCAGTTGAGAACATAAGTTAACAGTCCAGGTCAGAGTTTCCAAGGTAGTTGCCAGCAATCCTAAGCTATGCAACGCTGATGGGGCAAAAAATCCAACGATAAAGATTCTAACTCCAAGTGGTGCAGCTTCGGTCTATCAACCAGATAATGCAGCTCCAGTCATGCTAGATAAAAGAAAATATTCAAATAATCAAAGCCTGATGATTCATATTCTGATGACAAAGGCGCTGAACACCAGATTCCGGTAATTGCTCCTCGTCTCTACACTGCAGACACAGTGATTTTGAAGGATTTGATGCTGCAAAGCATTAAAAGACCTGAATGGTGTGGGGAAAAGTTTACCAAGGGAATAGCGTAACCAGCTCCACCAGCCAGGCATAAAGCTGATCAATGAGCAATAGATCAGCAATTGAGAACAAAGGCTCTTCGACATGGGTAATAAAGATCACCCAAGTTGGTAAGGAATATGGGCAAGCACTTTTACTTTCAAAAGCTTTGTCAACCAGCTTCCGAAACCAAAACGGGGCATACATACATCACGCAACTAAAGAGTTTGCACTCACTTTTACCCCTTACATTTTGTTTATAATGTTAGACATTTTTATGCACACATCAAAACTTATTACATGTCTTGCAAACTACATACATTTTTATAAAACGGAGAACCGGGGCAAGCACCACCGGTCTCATACCTTCGTACTGGGTAAATCATTCACAAGCAATCTCTCCGTACTCCCCTGTAAGCGTCTATGAGTATACGACCAGGGGGAAGGCTTCCATAAGAAAGAGATGCCCAACATGACAGGTCAGCGGAACGGGTGTTTGCAAAACATTCAGTTTTCCACCACGTTTCCGAGATTTTTAAACCCCCACCGCTTGGGAATCCTCTGGCCCAGGATTATCCAGCGGGGTGACAGGTTTCAAGACGTTCACGAAGATACACATCATCGGGTTCGTGTTTCAAACACTCATCCCACACATACACATGAACTTCAGCACCAACCAATGGTCTGATCCACCCCAGAGGAGACATAATCCTGCAATGAACGGGGCAAGCTCACAACCAAGTTCTAAGAAGCACCTATCAATCACAAAGGGTAAGATATATTTGAATTCTTTGTCTATAGAGACGTCTCAGAACTTCGGTAAAGAATAGGGGCAAGTATTAATACTTCGGTGTAGCATATTCTTTACCAAAATTATTTTACAATTAAGGTCTCTTACTGATATTAAGGGCACACTCGAGATGCCAGGTACTATTACAGGCATTGGTATGCACGTACAAATCTGCGTCCAATGACACCTTACAAACAACCCATCTCGATAACCCTCTTGAATCTGAGTCCCCGATTGACTTATACTTGTGCACTAAATGTTGTAGTACATATTTTTTAAAAACAAGATCAAATGGATGGCGAGTTCCATTCATCTAGTTATCATCTCCGTTCATGATGTATTAAGGGGAAAGACTTCTTATTAACGGTGAAGAGTGGTATTCCTCCTTGCCTCATACTTCTAATTGGTCATACTTCATATTTACTTCTAACTGGTTATGGTCGTACTTCATACTTATTATTTGGGTATATTTCATACTCTATTGGTCATGCTTCATACTTCTCATACCAAGAGTTCTACTTTAACAATCGATACTTCTTATTAATAATTCGTACTTCTCCAAGGATTGATAATTTCGTATTGTGTATACTTTATATTTCTTATGCGAAGTGTGCTTCTTCAGTTACTTCTTACTTCCAGTACTTCATATATTTCTTATACGAAGAAACTTGCTCGAGAACCGATACTTCTTATTTCTAATACTTCATGCTTCTTATCGAAGAAGGCTATAACACTTCGGAATTCCTCATACTTCATAATGAAGAATACCTACATCACACGCAACTAAAGAGTTTGCACTTACTTTTACCCATTACATTTTGACAATGCTCGCATATATATTACTTAAAACATTTTACATTTTGTCGATGTTATCACACATACCATGAATGCATATTATTTATCTAAATTTATGATACACTGATGCTTCTATGCCAATTGAGACTACAGGGGTAGGTATTAATCCTAATCTATTCAACGCTTACTCACCAAAGCTAATGAGAGGTCATTAACGCAGACTACAGAGTTCTCACCCTGCGTAGCTGCCTACCTGCGTGCTCATTCTGCGAAGCTTCCTACTTGCGTACTCATTCTGCGTAGCCGCCTACATGCGTGCTCAACCTGTGTAGCCGCCTACCTGCGTTGATGCCTACCTGCGTATCCGCCTACATGCGTGCTCAACCTGCGTAGCCGCCTACCTGCGTTGCTTCCTACCTGCGTTGTTGCCTACCTGCGTGCTCATTCTGCGTAGCCGCCTACCTGCGTGCTCAACCTGAGTTGCTGCCATCATGCATACAGATTTCTCATCTTGCGTAGCTGCCATCCTGCGTGATCAACCTGCGTAGCCGCCTACTTGCGTGCTCAACCTGCGTTGCTTCCTACCTGCGTGCTCAACCTGCATTGCTGCCTACCTGCGTGCTCATTCTGCGTAGCCGCCTACCTGCGTGCTCAACCTGCGTAGCCGCCTACCTGCGTGCTCAACCTACGTTGATGCCTACCTGCGTGCTCAACCTGCGTTGCTGCCTACCTGCGTGCTCAACCTGCGTTGTTTCCATCCTGCGTACAGAGTTCTCATCCTGCGTAGCTGCCATCTTGCGTACAGAGTTCTCATCCTACGTAGATGCAATCCTGCGTACAAAGTTCTCAACCTTCGTGTTGCTTACCTGCTGATAATGAAGTAGACAAATCTCAACTACCACGATCGTAGACTAGTCATGTTATGCGATGTAATGATGCTTAGAAATGCTCCCAACCTGAATATTACACGGGGCAATTAAGCCACGAAGAATATTTGTACCCGTTCGAAAAGGAATACAAAAGCCTCTCAACAAGGAGCAGTTGAAGGCCACAACAGCCGAAGCATGAACGATTATGTCAAGAGTGATTTTTATTAAGGACCGCTCACCATCAACCCTCAAGAAAAGGGGCAAATTGTATACATCAAAAAGTAACTTGACACATGGACGGTGATAAGAAGACGCAGCTGGATACAAGCATACAATAGCGTGTACCGAATCAATTCTAAGTCTGGTTAGAATTGAAGCTAATGTCACTTTAGTAATAATCCAACACCTTTTTCCTTATAAAAGAGGAGATAAAGTCATATGGAGAGGGGGGACTTTTGGTCGACAGGAGAAAGGAGAGGCTCCTGCTTCTTCTTTTCTTCTCTTTTCTCTTCTTGCTATCCATTACTCACAGGGATTCGTAATGAAGTTCCTTCAATGTAACCCAACAATCTTAATAAACTATCCCTTTACCCCCGTGGATGTAGACAATCATATTGTTGAACCATGTACATACTTGTGTCAATTTACATTTCATTTTACTGCACATCATACTGCTCTTGATTTTAGTATGCATCTTTATTTACATATTGCTTTACCATTTCAATCAGTTGGTTGTGATACCAAATTAATGGTGTTCACATGAACTTGGGACGAGTGATCATAGTTCATGCATGCATCAGCATCATTCCCTGGTTCACTTGCATGTGATGTAGGGCCTAGTTTAGGATCATCACTATCATGAGAAACAGTGGGGGTAAAATGTCGGCTTTCTACATCCAGAGGATTTATTGAAACTTTTTTCAGTTCAGGTGGTTTAGAAGCATCCTTTGGCTCAATATCCATATTTTCATGCTCTTCTTCATGTTCACCTTCCAAAGGATGTTGTGGGGATTTCAAAGTTTCGCACTGCTTACTGAAATCATTTACTAATTCATTATCCCATGGATTCTGTTCCATTACACTTTGTTCAGACTGTTCTACAACTTTGGGCGATACCTGTGGTTGCAGAGTCTTCTTTGTATCATCAATACCTTCTGATGAGGTTCCATTAGGGATGTCAGGTCCTTTTGGTGATGCTTGTTTCTGGTCAAGCGTCAAACACTCTGTTGATATACCGGAAACTTTATCGTCAAGAGTGTGAACACAAAGATAACAGTCATCCACGTGTTCACAAACAATGAACGCAGATTAAACTATATTAATCTATACAAACCGCACATTAGGTAGAAAATATGAATAGTGAATCATGGACTCTGAGCCTTAAAACTCTTCCTTGTCTCATCATGCATAATCACTATTAAATGCTCGTATAAGAGAATAAATAGCAGATGGGGGCATCACTTACTCTTCCTATTTCTCTCTCCTATCCTCCTTTAAGTGTTAGATTGTCTGTCCCCTTCCTCATGGAGAGAAGGGGGTATTTATAGGGAAGACATCCGGGGTCCACTCACAGATCCGTTGGGGCCTTATCTTCTTGTGCTCTGTGCCAAATACGCAGATGTCCTCGTATTCTATTTTTACGCTGCATAATCTTCTAGGTTGCGCTCCATAGTCCGCGGTCCTTCCATAGGTTAGTTGACATGTGTGTTGCATGTAGGCAACTAATGCGGGTGGTTGGGATGCTCGTCTGCGCCAGACAGCTGCTCTCTGCCGTTGTCTTGTCTTCGTCAGTTGGACCATCCCCAGCCGTTGATCTTGGATCTTCATAGGGATGGGGTATTGTGGCTCTTGGGTGCTTTCTGGTACTTCGCAGGGGTGTGATGCTCTCGTGCGCCTTAATCCTCGTTCAATGGATGTGCTGGAGGATATTCCTATCTTGATGAGAAGAGTTTCTTGAGCATTTATGCGGGGCATCATATCTTGATGTCCTCTGGACGCATGTCCTTCACGTGTACCTTTGCTTACACGTGGAGGAAGATGAAATACGTACATACAATTTGCCCCTTTTCCTCCCACTGGGTGGTTAATTGAAGTGGGAAGAAAAAAAGTGCTACTCTTTTCATCTTCTCTTTCCTAGATTTTAGGGCATGTTCCCCACTATTTGCATTAACTTCATGCAATAACTTCTCCTTGGGTAGTGGGGCAGTTTTTTTTTTCTTGGTACCTATAAATATGAGAGAGAATGTGAAAATTCTCTACTCATAACTTTCATTCTTCTGAACAAATTTTTGTTCTTTGTTTTTGTTTCTTTGCTATTAATTTCTGCTGTTGTCACTGTTCTTCTTCGACTTTGTTGCTGCTACTGCCGCTGTGATTGCTAGTTGGTGCTGCTGTTGTTGTTGATGTTCTTCTTGTTTATTCTTTGAAGGTAGGTAGTTTTGCTATGATTGAGTGATTGGTTATCTTTTTTTCTGCCATTTTTGTGTTGTTTATGATGAAGAACATATGTGTAGCCGTATGAACTCTTAATATGCATGCGTGTGTGTTGCCCCTGTTTGTTATCAGAAACAGTGTAAATCATTCATGTTATCTTTATTTCTGATTTTTGGATTGTGGGTTTTAGTATAATTGTGGTCTAGTTGAAGTTTGTATGGTTTGGATGAAATTAGGTTTTCATGAAGAACTGGGTATGAACTGGGTAAAGTTTAGTTTTTTGATTTGTATTTTATGTCTGTGGGATTCTAAACTTGTTTGTGTGTTGCGTAGACATGACTGATCGGCCGTGGGTTTCTTATCAAACTCCTCCTCCTAGTCCGCACAGATCTCCGCCCCGTAGAGATCCTGATATTTCTCCACCAGGGGGTGGTTCGTCCAAATCCTGTCAGGGCGATGCGCGTGTTCAGAAAGTGCAATCATTGTCCAGTTATAGGCATTCATCTTCTAATCAAGGGGATCCGAAGAAAGGTGGTACGCAGAAAGGGGATCATCCCAAAGATGTCCCTGGTTCTAAGTATGCAGTTCCTCGTCCCTCTACTACTGTGCGTGAAGATATGAAAAAATCGCGTGAAGATTTAAAGAGGCCGCGTGAAGATCCGAAGAAGTTGCAGGGAGATTCAAAGAAACCGCGACCCTCTCCTCAAGGTGAAGGATTAAATGTGCCTCCTCTTCGTTCAATACCACCTCCCTCCGCGTCTCAGCCATGTTCTCAATCTTCTTCGCCACCTCAACCAAAAGTAAAACCCTCGAAGGTGATGGCTTCGAAGGCTGAAGTGCCCAAATCTTCTATCCCGAAAAAGCCTTCAGAGAAAGGTCCTAAAGATGTCGAGTCTAAATCCGCGGAAGAAAAAGATACTTCTCATTAGATACGCAGCGTCTCTCTTGGAGGAAAGAGGGTGACTTTCAAACATATTGATTTGGAGGTATTTAAAGAGAAGCACGACCTTCAATTATTCAAGGTTCGTTTTTTCGCTGCAGACGAGGACCTGACTTATGATATGATATCAAAGTACAAGTTTGATGAATATCACTTGTTGACCACTGTTGGGGCCTTTGAGGCGGGTCTAATGTTACCCTTATATAAGCATGGGGATTCCTTCTATTATGATGCGCTGGCTGGTAGAGAAGGTTCTTCGAAGAATACGCACTGTCGTGGTGTTTCTTAGCTTCATGGTAACTATCTTCGTTCCTTGAGGGAATGCTGTCTTCGTAGCCATGGTGAGACGATGATGACCTGCTATGTTCCTAACCCTGAGGAGAGAGAGTGGTACACTCCCCAGAATTTCAACAACTCCTTTGGGGATTATGTTAACAGTAGGAATCGTAAACCATGGAGCGTGAGTCTTCGGAATATCGTTGCTAAAGAAGGTGAGGTTCGTCTCCTCAGTAAAGTGAGCGGTGCCAAAAAATTGAAGTATGTTCCTGGTACCGAGGATGCTAGGAATAAGAAGGTGTTTCCCCCGCGGGAGCGGATCAAGCAGGACCATGATTATGAATGGCATGCTACGGTTCTTGAGATCGTTGGTCCTTGGGCTTGGGGATGGATTCCAGGTCCGCAGGGGTGGCGTCCCACATCAGATAGCAAGATACTTGATGTTCCCTCTGCTCGATATGGAGATTTTCGCCCCTGGGTTTTGAATTTTAAGGGCATGAGATTTAACTACGCCTGTGATGTTGCCCTTGAGGAGGATAACGAAGAAAGCTCTGATACCGATCTTTAGACGCAAACTGCAGCTGCTGTCAAGGTATTGTGTCGTATGCCTTGTCTTTAAATTTATGATTGCTTAGATCCCTTGTTTTTGAACACCACAAAATCTAAGTTGTACACTACATATGTTTCGTAGACGAATAAAACGAAGATTAATCCCAAGCAGTCTTCCACCGCTATGCTAGAGGAAGCGGAGGTCCATGAGGAAGTGAATAGCCATGTTACTGAGTTTGAGGAGGACGAGGACATGTCTGACAAGGAGGAGCGGACTGGTACATCCCCTTCATGCCATGATGAATTTGTTGAAGGAGATGTTCATACTGATGATACTGATGGTGATGAAGAAAGTCCTCCTGGTGGTGGTAAAATCAATGCCGAAGGTGGGAGCGGTACTGTTGATCAAACTTTTGGCGCAGGCGACAGCGATACTGTTGGTCCAACTAATGTCTCGGGTGGAATCGGTGTTGGTGATTCAGGCATTGCCCATGGTGGTGGTAAAATCAATCCCGAAGGTGGCAGCGGTGTTGGTGATTCAGGCCTTTCCCCTGGTGGCCAGGGGGCTGGTGGTGATGATGTATACCAAGAATTTTCCTTTGGAAGGGTTTATTCCATAAGAGATGGTTTTGACATGGATGCTTCCATCGGCCCGGCTGATGATTTCAACTTGCTTTCCCCAAATGATGATTGGGATGTGCTTGGAAATTCTGGCCAAGCGAGTGGCAAAGGGAAACAAGTTGTGGAGACTAGTGATGTTCTAGGGGGTAGTGGCACTAAGGATCAGCAACAGATGGGTACGGGGATGACCCAAGATTCCATGGGTGATAAGGCTGAGGAGTTGGGTAGCTCTTCTGTTGAGTCCCTTGGAGAGGTTTTTCCTCATTCACTGATGTATGGGGGTAATGATGTCGTTTATGCTTGGCTCATAAAGAAAAATTTGATGTTTGTCCCCAATCCCGCTCCTGTGATTGAGGGTGAGAAGAGATCCGACGCTTACACTCGTAAGATGATGCAGTTGTCTTCCGAGGATCTAGTTGGTAAGGCGTGGGATAAGGATCTGCGGGCTTCGGAAGCTAATCTTGTGATTGATGATCCTTCAACTGTTGCTGAGATGATGGTTATCGCTAATGGTTATCAGTATGGGTATCCCCAACAGCGGATGCTAGAGGTAAGTTTTCTTATTGTCACTTCGTATAATAATAATTGTGGTATTTTAGAACTTGGCCTAATGATTTTTGATTTGCAGGTGATGAGGAGCGAGCACTGTAATCACACTTTGTACCAGTTTTTTAAAGCTAAGTACCTTAAGTTGGAAGCCAAGCTGCGTCTGAGAGATGAGGAGCTTACATCTGCTGAAGCAACTATCTCTGCTAGAGATAAGGAGATATCTGAGTTGAAGAATCTTCTCAAGGGTAAGGATCAGTAAGGCAAGAAAGAGGAGAGGCCTTGTACTGAGCTTGCTATGGTTCGTAGTGAATTGGAGGATGCTAGCAAGAAATCTTCTATATTTATAGGTTTGATTCTTGTCTTCGTCATTCTTACTTGTGTTTACTTGTTAGCAACTCTTTCTGAGTTCCCCTCCCTCTCCTCCGCCCATATCTTCAGTGGATGGAGTACCAGAGATAATATGGCTTCGGAATGAGAGGGAGCGGCAGAAAGGCCGTATCATGCAGTTGGTAGAGCAGATAAAAAATGAGGCTGAGCGGTGGGACGCCAAGGCTGAGGTCTGGCGTTTGAGGCATGGTCAAATAGTTGATATGCAAAATAAATACATTGCTGATCGCGCCCTATTTAGTGGTATGCTGACCTGGACGCGTGATAATCTGCGGGAAGCCCGCGAGCACATTTCATCTTTAGAGGCGAAGATAAATGTCTTAGAAGAGGAGCTGCTGCAGGCTCATTTTTCTCAAGATTCTGAGGTTAGGGATTATTTGCAGCGTCTTGCCGCATAGAGAGATGATGCTAGAGCGGAGGCGAGTGTTGTTAGAAAGGCTCTAGATGCGTCTAGAGCAGATGTGGCTCGTCAAGTCGAGGATGAGAGGAATCTAGAGGTTAACATGTATCGTCTTAACAAGGGGTTGGAAGAGTTAAACAACGAGGTTAATCATCTTCGTCATTTGGACTCTATGAAGCCGGTACACTTAGATGCTAGTTAATTTTCACTTTTGACTGCTCAGAAGGATTATGAGAAGTTATCGAATGACTATGATTTTCTTGACAACGCCCGCGACGCAGTTGTTAACGAATATGAAATAGCCGCTGCTAGAGTCGAAGGTATATAGTTGCTTCGTCGAGTGTGATTTGATATCTTCCGCGTATTGATTTCTTTATCTTCTTTTGCAGAGATTGAGGGACATCTTCGCACTGCAAATGAAAAGCTTGCGAAGGATGAATCTACCATAGTGCAGCAAGAAGGTCAGATTTCTTATCAGAAAGGCTTGGCTACGTCGAGGGATGAGGCCTCCAAAGCTGCTTCTCAAGATGTGATCCGCTTTACTTCATCATTGTCGAAGGATGAGATGGCGAATGCTGTTCTTGCGTACAGAGCCCGCTGCCAGTTTGTAGAAACGACAAACAAGATGTTGGAAAGTATTGAGGCTGACCTTAAGGCCGAGTTTGGCATTGTCAAGGAATATCCTAGCCGTACTAAGCCTCCAGCTCCTACGTCTAGCTCTTCGGGACCTTCCTCAGGTGGGAGCATGCAGCCTGAGGGTCCTAGTGGCGGAGTGTAAATATCCAAGTGGGAGTTGATCTCTGTTAATTATAGGGTTTCTTGGATTTTCTTGCATATTTTCTTGCTCCTCGTACTCTTAGATGAAGCGCTATATCCTCATATTTCTTAGATGAAGCGCTCATTAAGGATATGTAGTTTTGTAGTTTAATTTCGTAGCTTACTCCTTGTTTTTTTTATTGCCAGACCTGTAATCAACTTTTGATGAATTGATCATCGTTTTTATTTTTGTACTTATTTTGTGAAATTTATTTTTGAGTATCGTCGCAGTTAATTCTTTGGAATGCAACTGAATGTGTTTAATGATGAAGTGTTTGAAATGCACACCCGAAGATATATGTATCTTCGTGAGCGTCTTGAGACCTGTCACCCCGTTGGTTAATCCTGGGCCAGAGGATTCCCGAACGGTGGGGGTCTAGGAAGCGTCAATCCGCTGCTAATATATTGGGTATCTCTTTCTGCTGGAATCCTTCCCCATGGTCTTACACTCATAGACACTTATAGGGGAGTCCTTAAAGATTGTAGATAACTACTTTCCCCAATTGAAACAAAATAACAATTAACACAAATATTTACGTGGTTCGACAGCGGTGTGTCTACGTCCACGGGTAAAAGAGGGTTAAAGCATTTATTTGATTTGTAGTGTTACACTTGAAAGGATTCCCTTTGATGGGACCTTCGTGGTAATAGATAGCAAACCTTAAGAATGAAGTGTTAACGCGGATATCGTATCTTCGTATTTACAGGTTTGATGGGTTGTATTTACACTTGATGTTGTTCTATGTGTTTTGAAGGTTTTTGCAAAAGTTTTGATTAATTGATAGGTTTGAGGTATGTTACTCCTCTCCAGATATAGAAACATGTCGATCATGAGTGTCGCTTTTCTTCTTCTGGTGCTCTTCACGCAGATCTAGGTCTACGTTGCTTTCTATGGATAGTACACCTTGAGGTATTTTGCATTCCATGGATGCCTGAGGACTTCCCCTTTGAGATTGCGCAGGTAGTAAGATCCATTTCCTGCGATGTCGTGTATAACGAAGGGTCCTCCCCATGTTGGTGCTAACTTTCCTCACTTCTTTTCTCTTTGGTATTTGGGAATGGTTCTCAACACGTACTGTCCTTCTACAAAATTTGTAAGTTTAACCCTCTTATTGTATCCCTTGCTAACTTCCGCTGGTAGTTCTCTATTTTCTGCAGCGCTTCCTCCCTTCTTTCTTCTAAATCGTCCAACCTCTCCAGCATCATGTCTGTTGTGAGGTTTTTCTCCCATGCTTCAGTCTTCGTAGTTGGCATGATGATTTCTGTTGGGATGACAGCTTTGGCTCCATAGGTGAGTAAGAATGGAGATTCTCCCGTGGCTGATCTTCGGGTTGTCCTATAAGCCCACAAAATGTTGTGTAGTTGCTCACACCATCGCTTCTTGTATTCATTTAGCTGTTTCTTGAGGATGAGAGCGAGAGTTTTGTTTGTGGCCTCTGCCTGCCCGTTGCTTTGAGGGTAAATTGGTGTTGACTTGTTCTTTCGAATTTTGAAAGTCTCGAAGAGTAAGTCGATATTTTTTCCTTGAAATTGCGCGCCATTTTCGGAGACAATTTCCGCTGGTATACTAAATATGCAAATGATGTTTTGTAAAATGAATGTGAAGACATCTGCATCTCGTATTCTTGTTATAGCCTTAGATTCTACCCATTTGCTGAAGTAGTCCGTGGCCACTATCAAGAATCTTCTCTTCCCTGATCCTTCGATTAAGGGACCCACAATGTCTATGCCCCATTTTGAGAATGGCCAAGGACTATCTACGGGATTCAAAGTTACCGCAGGTGCGTGGATTCTTTTGGCGAAACGTTGGCACTCTTCACATCTGCATGCCATTCTTGCAGCGTCTCGTACCATTATTGGCCAGTATTACCCTTGGGTTTTTGCCTTATCTGCTTAAGACATTACACTACGGGAAAAATCATCATTGACGACACTTTGTTAGCGTTGTCGTACACCTACGACAACGCTTTTTTATGCATTGTGTAGGTGGGGTATTGTAGAAAGTCCAATCTCTTCTACAATACTTGAAGAAGAGTTGTAAAGTGTGATGTGATTCATGGTTCGACAATATTTTCACAAAGTTGTGATTCTCTTTCGATTTTTTTCTGAAAGCCTAACACAACTCTTGTTTGTGTTGTAGGACTATTTTACACAACAAAAGATGTGTGTCGTAGAAATATGTAACACGACACTTGTATAAGTTGAAGAACTATCTTAGACAACCTAGGATGTGTATTGTAGAAATATGTAACACATCACTTGTATGAGTTGAAGGACTATCTTAGACAACCTAGGATGTGTATTGTAGAAATATGTAACACAACACTTATTACTATTATGAATAAGACTTGAACGACACTTGTTTGAGTTGTAGAAATATGTTGGACAACACCTACTTATGTCGTAAAGATATTCTTTCACAACCACTGGTTTGTGTAGTTGAAATATGGAACACAACTCTTAATAGAAGTTGTGTGCATATAACTATTTTGAAAAAAAAATTTATAGCTGAAACCGAATTGCCGAAAGTATTTCACATTCATAATTAATTTCATATTAACCTGCCAGTGTAACACATTTACATTCATTCAAGACCTTCCACTCTAATTGCATTACCTAACCAACTTCATATCACCTTGTATGAAAGTGTGTTGCGCAACGAAAGAAAAAAAAATGATACGTTCTTTGAACATGACTAAAAATATCATATAAATAGTAAAACACAAGTATGGGCCTTCACTACAAATGTGGTAGCAGCATACCCGTTCTAGTATGGTAGTCTGGGTTACATTGCTAAATGGACATGATCCCGTTTTTGCTGCACATTCTCTTCTTGGTAAACCGAATGACGATTATGGGAAACATAGAGGTAGATGATACCATAGAGGCACTGGATTAGACGTGAAGTGCCATGGTTTTCAATGAATTATCATATCAGTTGGCATAGCTTTAGCACCTGCAAATCGCTGGTACTCTTCACGTACAGCAGGAAAACACCAGTTCTGCATTTACAGGATATAACAGCAAAAAAAATATCAAAAAAGAAAATATGGGGTAGTAACAAACCTTCAGTTATGCACCAGATGCCCCACCCATCTTCTCTGCTATCTTCTTCAGATAATGCAATAAGCAAAACCTACAGAGGCAAAATTAATAACTTACTGTAAGAACTTCAGTACGTTAGAAGGTATATAGCCTACAAAAACTTCTCATTACAGATGGAAGAAGATAAATATACCTGATGTTGCTGCATATTCTGCTGTGGCTTCCCAACTCTCCTGGCACCCATTCTTTACCCAGTCTGCCCTTGTCACTGTAGTGGGTATGGCATCATAAAGTTTGAGGAAACACCTGGCCTCATCCCAGACAATATTTTGGGTTGGAAGCCATAAGCTGTGGGTTGTGGAACAAGGCCAGCACCACCTTGTCTAAAGTACATCTGTTGAGGATGAGGAGGTATAGGTCCTCCAAGATGGTATGCAGCAATACCTGGTGGCAGAGGTGACATCGCAAAAGGTGGTCAATCTTGAGAAAATGGTGCCTTCAAAGATGAATTGGTAACTGGTTAGTACTTTTTGGAATCCAAAATTATATAAAGAATAAACAAACATACTAAACATCTACCAATTGGGAACCCTTTTACTTTATTTATTTTATTAACCACAATGAAGTACGAAACAAAAGCAACTCCACAAATATTTGTACAGGCGAAGGGACTCACTCATATATACAAAAGAAAATGACTAGGTGTATAAGAAATGTTTGGTCATGTGCATAGCAATTGACACATCACCATGTACACATAGTGATTGAAATGTATATTTTCACACTCATGCTAAGCAGCATTTCTACACGTGAATTTTCTTTCAAAATTAGCAACAATGACATACCCAAATGAAGAAAAAAAATCCAAACTTACTTACAATTCCACAGGGGATGGGAAAATAAATTAACATCAGGTTTTTTCTTAGCAGAAGCTGGTGTATTACTCCCAGGCTTCACAGCTACCTTTGGACCATACTTTTCATGTCACAAATAGCCCCAAATCCAAATCAAATCATCACAAACACCACAAAACTAGTCAAAAATCGTCTGATTCGAGGTTAAAAACAACCATTTCATAAATGCACTGAGTTTGTGCTTGAAACAGTGAGACAGCATAGTTTAAGAGCTTCTACCAACACAATTATTGAGAAATATGAAAGCTACAAAAATATTAGGATGTTTTCTGAAGCTACATACCTGTTTATAATATCTGAGATTACTGGCGGAGCATTACTTGGTTCTATGACAATATCCGCTAAGACCTGTCGGACCCCCGTTCAATTGTAGAAAGTCCCATTATATGGCCAGCATTTTGTTTTTTAATATAATGGGTATATATATGTAGATAACGTAGTGGGTATATATATGTAGATAACGTCATAAACTAGATTCAATTTCCAAATCCAACAAAAGAACAATACATATACATCTAGATGAACCTTATATTTGACAATTTTAAACTTTGTATCAGGTGACCTTTGGAACATTTCTTTCAGAGGCGATTGGCTTGCAAAATTTAAAAAAATAAATAAGTTGTGCATCTTATATAAGACTGCACTTCTTATGAGACTAGGAACACTGCTATTTGGATCTCATGGTAAACAAAAACAATTATCACCAATTTACAAAAGAAGCAATGAACACCAAAGGACCCTTTTGCTTCCCAACAGTCGCGACCACTATCAATCTACCATCCACATGTACTAAGCAGTAGCTTCACTTTCTACCAGTCCCAATTCTTGGCTTCCCTTTAACCTCGAATTCCTTCAATCATAATTTTTTTGTGAATTAGCATCAAAAGAAAGGGAAATAAAGGTTTATGCAAGCTGTCTCTAGATAATCTTCCGCATTTTCAATAATCACCACTAAGAAATAAAGAGAAAAAAAATACTTGTGTCAGGTGGAGGAAAATGGTCGACACTGCAGTATCTGGATTGTGATTTTCTGCACCCTTGCTCCAGTCATAACACACCTATAAAACACAAACAAAAAGGAAATCATAAGCCTTTGATGGGAAAACAAGTTCATGGGACATATAAGAGTTGAACTGAAAGAGAATTGAAAAATTCCAAAGTACTTACCGCATATGCATATATTGAACCATCACCGTTGAATGCACTGCAAGGAATAGGAGCATTGCACCGAGACAAGGCCTGCAGAATAAGATGAAGAGTTTATTAGCGCAACATCCGCATAATGGTCAGAAACTTGAAACTTATCCCCGAACACCTTCAGGAGCTCACTAACTCAAGCAAATTCAAATGGGAAACAAACTCTTATCAAGTAAAGAAAATCTAAGCAAAAATCATGGATGAATTAACACATTAACACGTGATATTTTAGATAAGTGGATCAATCGACTGATTCACATATCTGCGCATCTTAGTGATATTCAAATGGTCGTTGACCCTGTAAAGCAAAGCTACGCGCTACAGACAAGCATTATAAACCCTCCATCCCAGCCCTGCACTAAAATTTGTACCCTTACCAAAATTGACTCAATTTTTCACACAATTCATTCGGAATCCAACTAGTGACCTGAGCTCAAAGATCCCTTAAAATTAATGTAAAAAATTGATCTACTGAACTTATCTAAGATTTGGCTCATAACATAAAATGAATTAGAAAATAATACAAAATTTAAGATGGAAATACCAAAATTTAAGTTCTGCAAGTATTGAAGAACTCCTAGAGACGAAGTAGCGTGGTGAAGGAGTAATATCAGTACCTTTGAAAGCACAAAAATTGATAGCAGCACCAAATCCACCTAATTTCTATTCTTAACAGCAGAACCAAAACCCCCGATTGAATTTCCAAACTCTAATTTTTATTCTTAATAGCAGCACCAAATCCACCTCCAATTATAGAAAACTCAATTCAATCCCCATCTTCTAATTCAATATCAGTTGAGCTTCAGACTCATAATGGATTCAAACCCTAACCTGTAAATCAAGAACACACAGACCCTGAAACCTTATATTCAGTTATTCAAATCGAGCCAAACTACCAGATCCCCTTCAACAGAAAATCCATCCTCTTTTCAATCCGATTCAAAGCAACAGAAAACATGAAAGAGAGGATGGTTTCTCTGAATTTAAGGTATAGGGTAATTTCAATAGGTCTTGGCTGGCAATTGCAAGGTTTACCAGCGAAACTGAGAAGGTCTGTGTGTTCTCGAAGGCGGAGGAAGAGGCGGAGGAAGAGTAAGGTTTTTCTCGTAGAGTTAGGTTTTTCTTCGAATCGTATGCTAAGAAAAAAATGAAGATGAAATTGATTTGTTTCTCTGATTTTTTTTTTTGTTTTTAGGTAGAGTTAGGTTTTTCTCGTAGGAGGAAGAGAAGAGAAGGAACAAAAATTGATTAGAGAAAATGGACGGCGTAGATAAACTTTGAGATGCACATACGGATTGGAGAAATTAAGGGACGGTTGAGATTGTATTTATTATGGTCATACGGATTGGGAACCATTTGTGTTTCTATTTGTGCTAATTCGATCTCATGTATCCAATTTATTATCAACCTTAGACATGAAAAAAAAATCCAAAAAAAATATCAATAAATTTAGGACATTGTTATCGACATTCTGATATAAAAAAATCCAAAAAGTATATAAGAATGAAGCTTAAAAATAAGAAATGAATTCGATAATTGGTGTGTTTCTTTGTGCTTTCTCTTTGTGCTTCCGGTTTGAATTTGGACTAGTCACATAGGTCACAAAGTAATTTAGACTAGTTATACAAGTCATGAAGTAGCTTTAGTTCACACTCGTATACTAAAGAAGCATAGAACTATGAACCAAGAAGCTCCGGGAGGGGTCAGACTTCAAACTTAGCATGATAATCATCGAAATCGATAGATATGAATCTCAGTGTCGATTTGAACTTCAAATATGGTATAATGGCATACAAACTATGAACCAAGAAGCTTCGGGTTCAAACTTAGCATGATACATCATTGAAATCGATATATACGAAATTTGGGTGTTGATTCGAACTTCAAATATGGTATAACAACATACAAACTATGAACCGAGAAGCTCCGGGAGGGTTTAGACTTCAAACTTAGCAATCAATATATCCTTTTACAAGTAAGTTTCCATTGGAATATTCTTCGAAACCTTAAACACACACGAATTTGTCAACTTCGAGAAAGAAACTGGCTCCGAGGTTGAAACCTGGCGAGGAGTGGACAACTATAAGTCAGAAACTTAGTTAGAACGATGAATCCATCCTTTGACAAGTAAGATTCCTTCGGAATATTCTCTAAAACCTTAAACAAACCATATTCTGGTATATTATATGCATACCCGGGATCCGAAATCAAAACATGGCTGTGAGTGGATTACTAGAAGTCAGAAACTTGGTAAGAACGATGAATCCATCCATTTACAGGTAAGATTCCTTCGAAATATTCTCTAAAACCTTAAACAAACCCTATTCTATCATATTGTATGCATACCCTAGCATCGAGGTCGAAACATGGCCATGAGTGGATCAATATAAGCCGAAAACTTGGTAAGAACGATGAATACATCCATTTACAGGTAAGATTCCTCTAGAATATTCCCCGAAACTTTAAACAAACCCTGTTTTTGGCATATTGTATGCATAACATGTCTCTGAGATCGAAATATGGTCGCGAGTTGACTACTCTAAGTCAAAAACTCGGTAAGAACGACGAATCCATCAATTTACAGGTAAGATTACTTCGACATATTCAGATTTGAATATAATAGGTTCAAAGATTACTAGAGTTCGACATGAGTTTGTCGTTCAGATGAAAATAAGATGAAATTTATCATATTTGAACATCACAAGTTCAAAGATTACTAGAGTTCGACCTGAGTTTCTTATCCGGGTAAACTGAAGGTGAAATTTATCAGATTTGAACATCACAGGTTCAAAGATTACTAGAGTTCGACCTGAGTTTCTCATTCGGATAAACTGAAGATGAAATTTATCAGATTTGGTGCAATAAATATTATGGAGATTATTTCCGATAAGGGTAACGACGAATCCATCCATTAATTTACAGGTAAGATTCCTTCGGTATATTCTACGAAACATTAAACAAACCTTATTTCTGCATATTTTATGCATACCATTCTCCGAGATCGAAACCTGGTCGTGAGTTGACGACTCTAAGTCAGAAACTTGGCAAGAACGACGAATCTATCTAGTTACATGTAAGATTCCTACATAATATTCTACGAAACCTTAAACAAACCTATTTCTGCATATTGTATGCATACCATGCTCCGAGATCGAAACATGGCCGCCAGTTGACTACTATAAGTCAGAAATTAGGTAAGAACGACGAATTCATCCATTTACAGGTAAGATTCCTTGGAGATTTTCTACGAAACCTTAAAAAACCATATTTCTGCATATTGTATGCGTACCAGGATCCGAGATCGAAACCTGGCCGCGAGTTGACTACTGTAAGTCAGAAACTTGGTAAGAACGACGAATTCATCCATTTACAGGTAAGATTCCTTCGAGATATTCTACGAAACCTTAAACAAACCCTATTTATGCATATATGACCATATTACCCTTAATGGAAATAAGTGCAATAAATTTTATGGAGACTGTGAAAAATGACACGACTACCCTTATCGGAAATAAGTAAAGAAAATATTACAGACTATGAAAATGACCATATTACCCTTAGTGAAAGTAAGTGCAATAAATATTATCGAAACTTTAATAATGACCAGACTACCCTTATCAGAAATAAGTAATATAAATATTACACTTTGAAAATGACCATATTACCCTTGATGGAAATAAGTGCAATAAATATTATGGAGACTGTGAAAATGACCAGACTACCCTTATTGGAAATATTATGAAGGGTTGTCATAAAGTTAGTGTATTAAAGAACCACAAAATTGACAGAACCTAAGATGGTGTAGGATGGTTAGTGGTGTAGATTTCCATGCCCTGGGCTCAATATCGAATCCCCCCAACCTCAATTTTTCCAACATTATATATTTTTACTTTAACAACACTTATAAGTGTTTTTATAGGTTTCTATTTAAAAAAATCAAAAAAAATCAAAACTTGTGAACTGATAGGATGGTTGATGAGCTAGACTTCCATGCAGTAGGATCAGGATCGAATCCCCCCAACCTCATTTTTTCCAACATTATATATTTTTACTTCAACAACACTTTTAAGTGTTGTTATAGGTGTCTATTTAAAAAAATTGAAAAAAACCAAAACTGGTGAACTGAAAGGATGGTTGACGAGCTAGGCTTCCATGCAGTAGGCTCGGGATCGAATCCCCCCAACCTCATTTTTTCCAACATTAAATATTTTTACTTCAACAACACTTATAAGTGTTGTTATAGGCTTCTATGTAAAAAAAATTGAAAAAAACCAAAACTGGTGAACTGAAAGGATGGTTGACGAGCTAGACTTGCATGCCGTAGGTTCATGTTCGAATCTCCCCTCTAACATATTTTTCATTATCATATTTTTGTGTTCTTCAACAACACTTGCGAGAGTTGTGATAGGCTAAGTCACTTATACTTATAAAACAGAGTTGTTATATCTAAATGTCGTCACAACTCTTTTTCTTAAAGAGTTGTCGTTTGTTTTCTTAGCACAACCCCTTGGTCCTAAGTGTTGGTAGTGATGATATACGACAACCCTTACTTTGAAAACAGTTGTAAAACATAAGACTTTCTACAATATTTAGCAAAGAGTTGTAAAACCCCAGTTGTAGATGTATATTTTTCCCGTAGTGTTATTCCACTGTGATTGTCTGCGTCTCCGCGGTGAATGTCTTTCAAAATTAAGTGTCCTTCGGATCTGGATAGGCAGTGGAGTAATGGTCCTAGAAAGGACTTTTTGTACAGGATTTTGCCTATTAGGTTGTATCTTCCTGCCTTTGATTGTATTTTTAGAGCTTGCTTTAGGTCCAAGGGTAATGTTCCTTCTTTTAAGAAAAGGTGAATCTCATACCTCCATTCTTCTTCTTTGCTGAAATCTTCGTCTTCGTTTTCTCTTGACATGATGTCATCTTCCTAGAAGTCGTCTACGATGAGTTCTCCCACATCGTTATCTGCGATGTCTTCTTCTATTCTGCCTCCTTGTTGTGCTGCGTAGAATTCTTGGGGGCTGATGGAAGGTTCGTAGACTCTGGTTACCTTGACTTCCTTAATGTCCTCGTTTTTGAGCATTGAAGATATGTAGGCAAGAGCATCTGCATGTCTGAGTTCTTTTCTTGCTAGATGCCAAACTTTGATGTTTGGAATTTGGGATGCCAACATTTTTACCAGCTCCATGTATAACACCAATGTTCTGTCATAAACATTATATTTCATTCCTATTTGTCGGATGACTAGTTGTGAATCACTTGTGAGGCGAACGTCGGTGATGCCCATTTCTATTATCAACCGTAGGGCATGTACCACTGCTTCATATTCGACTGTTTTGTTGGTATGCTCCTTGAATTCTAGCCTGAAAGCGTGTATAATTTTATCTCCTGTCGGAGTAGTGATTACAATGCTAATACCTGCACCATCTTTGTTCATGGACCTATCTACGAAGACTTCCCATTGACTTGGGTTTACTGGTTCCAATATATCAGTTGGACCTTTCCCTGCGTCAATTTCTGGAAATCCCGCTGCCTTGCACCCTTCGATCATGATCTCTTCGTCGTTATCTAGCGGAAAATCTGCAAGGAAATATGCGATGACTTGTGACTTCTGAGATTGTTGAAGTTCGTGGATGATGTTGAACTGATCAAGGTGGGTGTTCCACTTTGCGATTCTTCCCACTTTTCCCGCAGATTTGAGGACAGCTTCCAGCGGAGCCTTGCATAGAACGCGGACACAATGAGTCAAAAATAGGTTCCGAGTTTCAGGGTTGCCATACAACCGCTAGGATGAGCAACTCAATCTTCGTATAGTTCCTCTCCGTTGTGCTTAGAGTTTTGCTGATGTAATAGATGGGTTATTCCACTTTGGTGGTGGTTCTGACTAGTACCGCTCTAACTGTGTCCTCTGTTGCAGCTATGTATAGTGCTAAGACTTCGTCAGGATCATGTTTTTGTAATATAGGGATTTCGGCTAAGTAGGCTTTGACGTTTTGAAAAGCCTCTTGAAATTCTGCGGTCCACTCAAATTTGCTCCCTTTTTTGAGGATGTTGAAGAAGTGTTTGCATCTGTCCGAGGATCTTGATATGAATCTCCCCAGCGCAGCTAGTGAACCATTGAGTTTTTGAACCTCTTTTAAGTTCTTTGATGAAGGCATACCCACAATGGCTTCGACTTTGGCCGGATCCACTTCGATGCCTCTCTTCGTTACCAAATATCCGAGGAATTTTCCAGATGTTACCCCGAAAGTGCATTTCTCTGGGTTTACTTTCATGTTGTGTTCTCTCATTGCTTGAAAGATGTTCCTTAGGTCCTGATGATGTTTGATGCGAAGCTTTCTTTTGAAGAGCATATCATCCACGTAGACTTCTAATGTGCTTCCAATCCATGGTTTAAAAATTGCATCCACCATTCTTTGGTATGTTTCCCATGCGTTTCTAAGTCCAAAGGGAATCCTTACATAGCAATAAAGCCCATGTGGTGTATAGAATGCGGTGTGATGTTGGTCTTCCTCTGCTAGAAATAACTGATTATACCCAGAGTGCCCATCCATGAATGACATTTCTTTGTATCCTTCAACTGCTTCGACCAATTGATTGATGCTTGGTAATGGATAACTATCCTTTGGGTAGGCCTTGTTGAGGTTGGTGAAGTCGATGCATATCCTCACCCCTCCATTTTTCTTTGGTACGATAACCATGTTAGAGATCCAAGTAGGGTACTTGACCTCTTTGATGAATCATGCGTCTAGTAGCTTGCGGAGTTCCATTTCTACTGCTTGATGGTACTCTGGGGATACTTTTCGCACCTTCTGTCTGAATGGGGGGGTGCCTGGCTTTATTCGAAGTTCGTGATGAACTAACTTTGGGTCAATTCCTGGCATGTCCTCCAATCTCCAAGCGAAAATGTCGGAGTATTCCTTCAAAAGTTTGATTAGCGCAACCTCTCTTTGCTCATCCATTAGCGTGCCTATCTTGATCATCCTTGGATCTTCTTCGGTTCCTATATTGATCTTTTACTGGTTCCACGGGTGTGAACGTGGGCTTCGGTTCCCCTAGTAGAGGAACATTCTTTAATTGCTATATGATAGGCTCCCCACTTTTTTTTTTTCGCAGAGGTGCTTGCCTATGCGTTCCTCTCAATGCTCGTGCTCAACAGACTGTTCCCAAGAATTTCTGCGAGATATTTGTCTATGGCCTTTCCTTTGGAAATTTCCTTGTGCTTGGCTCTTATGGATTGTCGTTGTGCTTCCTGCTCATTATTGATTTGATTCTGCAAGGTTTGGCATTCCAGTGCGGATACTTGGTCTCCTTTAATTTCCAAGACCCCAACAGGTGTTGGGAATCTGAGGTATTGATGATAAGTGGAAGCCACTCCTTTGAGCTTGTGGATCCATCTTCTCCCAATGATTGCATTGTAGGGTGACGGTGCGTCCACAACACTGAATCGAGCATCAACCTTCATAGGACCTGCGTCTACTTGCAAGACAATGTCTCCTAGGGGTTTTGTTGAGACACCATTGAATCAATAGATGGTGTAGTATGATGATAACAGTTGATCATCATTGAGTTCCATGCGTTTGAACGTATCATAAAATAGCACATTGACGGAGCTTCCGCTATCTATGAGAATTTTCTTGACATTGCATCATGCTATTGGTAGTGTGAGGACTAGAGGATCGCTGTGATCTTCCATGTCTTCTTCTACGTCATCAGCCTCGAAGGTCATGGGTGCATCCATCCATAGTTCATGCTTGTTTACTTCTTGTCCATCAATCTTGTAGATCTCGCAGTAATCCTCAAATTGCTTTCTCAACCTTTTCCTAATCTGGGCGATCAGGGATGGTCCTTGAGCTTCGGAACATGAGATGGTGTTGAGGGTGTGGTTCCCTTCTGGCAATTGAACCTGCTTTCCCCTCTTGGCCCTATCTTCGTTGTCGAATTTCCTTATATACTGCTTCAGGTCCCCTGCGTCAACTAACTTTTGAATCATAATTTTAAGGTTTTTGCATTTCTCCGTTTGGTGGTCGTTGAAGTAGTGGTATTCACAGTATTCTTTGGATTTTTCTGTCTTTGGAGGCTGCTTTCCCTTGGACCATGGCCAATCGAGGCTCTCTCTATCCTTGATTTCTCGCAGGATGCGTGAATAACTAGTATCCAGCTTGGTGTAGACTTGATCTTCATACTTTCGATCATCTTTCCGCCTATCATCCTTCCTTTCTTTCTTTTCTTCGTGGGGACTCTCCTCTGGGACCCCTCTTTTAGATCCGCTGGCTTGGTCTACGGAATTGGTGTGTGAAGAACGCTGGGTATGAGCTCTGGGGTTTTCACGCTGGATCTCTTCTAGCCTCGCGTGTTTTTCTATGAGTATCTGAAGATCACCTTCAGTGGTTGTAGTGCTCCCATGGATTTCTACGAATAAAGGACTCATCCTATCCATCCCCCACTTGTAGCAGTTGATACTGACCACATGGTCTACGTTTCCAATAGCCTGGAAAATCCTATGCCATCTATCCGTGTATTCCCTGATGGTCTCCTTGTATTTCATCTCTAGCGATAATAACTTGTCCATGCTAGTATTCACAACCTTGTTGTACATGTACGTTGCTAGAAACTTTTCCGTAAGTTGATCGTAGGAGTCTATGGAATTTGATGGTAGGTTTTCGAACCAGGAAAGGGCGGATCCTTTTAAACTTGATGGGAAATATCTGCATAGTATGGAATCCTTGTTGTCCCAACGATCCATCATTCTGTTGTAGTAGCGCAGGTGAGCTGCGGGATCGGTTGATCCGTCGTAACACTCGAAGGCTGGGACCGATCATTTCTAAGGTATTGACTCCCTAGCAAGGTGGTGCGTCAGTGGGGTGGTGTTCGCCTCTTTCATCACTTGTTCTAATCTTCCGCCTCCTTGTCTAGTCTTGAGTTCTTTGATTTCTGCCATCATCTCAGCATGCAGACTTTCCATCGCGGTCTTGGTGTTTTTCATGAATGACAGACTGTGCGAGTACGAGGGTTGTACCGTCGTAGTAGTCTGAATTCTCGGGATTGTAATCGGGGTCGGATCTTTGGCTGCTTCTTGCCCCTCTTTGGCTCAAAGGCACGGGTCCGTTGGCGAATACTATCCTCATGTCTTGATTAGGTGCTGGTGCTTTGGAGTTGGCTTCGTCGCGCTGGTTTTTTACCTCCGCGTTGTGGATGATCCTTTCCTTGAGAATCTGGTTTTCTTGTGCCAATATTGATACGGCATCTACGTATGTCTTCTGGTTCTTTCTTAATTCCGCCAGTTCAGCCATCATCTATGTAGAGTGGTTTGACCCTTGGTTTGGAGTTCCTTCCAGCGTTTGTCCTACCGCAGCTATGGTCTGTTCCTCGTCAATTATTTGGATTATAGGCTCTGGTAATTCTAGTTGTATGTGGGAGGGATCTGCGATCCGTCGCGTAGGTTGATCTGCCACTTGAAGTACTTGATTAGCTGGAAGAGCTATGTTCTGCTCGTTGGTGGAGGGCATACCTAGGGTGGGTTGTTGCATTCCAGATTCCGCTACTACTTCCCACGGTTCTTGTGATCGTATAGCAGTAGTTGCCTTGGGAGCAGTTTTGGATCCACCAGCTTTCAATGCTTCCGCTTTGGAAGCCGCGGCTTTAAGGGCGTTAGACGCGATGACGCTCCCATCGATGGGCGTAGAGCTTTCGCCAGTTTGTTTGCTTCTAGTTATAACCGGGGTTACCCTTAGTGTATCTTTTGATGAGGCTTTGGTCTTGCTGATATCCTTGTTTTTCTCCATTCTCGCTATTTTCATGCACATAGAGAAAGGGAAATTCACGAAGAAAATGGAATCCGCGTGATATTTATTAATTTTTTGGTTCTCTGAAAGACATCCCTAAGAAGATGAGGAAAAGAGTAGATACAATGGAAAAGCATGGTAAACAACGCAAAGATACTGAGCCACGCACAGATCAGCTTATAAAGCGCAGATCTGATGAAAATAACGTAGATACCCATAAGTTTTGATTTTGAGGTACGTGAAACCTTAATAATGCGTAAAAGGCGCAGACCTATTGGAATAAACATAGATCTACTCATAAGTTTTACTTTTGAAACACGTAAAACTTTAACAATACGTAAAAGTCGCAGATCTATTGAAATAAACATAGATCTACTCATAAGTTTTACTTTTGAAACACGTAAAGCTTTAACAATATGTAAAAGGCGCAGATCTATTGAAATAAACATAGATCTACTCATAAGTTCATAAAAAGACTTAAAGTGGTGTTTCATGCCTCGTTATTTGCAGAGGACGAAGCTTAAAACGCACAAGAAATCACATGAGAAGATAAATCTTTTACCGGGACAAGGTCCCTGTTTCTAGCGCCAGATTGTGAGCACAAAGATAATAGTCATCCACGTGTTCACAAACAATGAGCGCAGATTAAACTATATTAAGCTATACAAACCGCGCATTAGGTAGATAATATGAATAAAGTGAATCATGGACTCTGATCCTTAAAACTCTTCCTTGTCTCATCACGCACAATCACTATTCTATGCTCGTATAAGAGAATAAATAGTGATCGTGATACGAAAGCCATGAACATTGAATATATGTGTGTAGTAATCATGGATATGTAAGCGCAATGCAGGAATCTAAATAAAACGTTGATTGACGTGGTTCAGCTCTAACGCTTACATCCACGGGTTGAGTGTTTCACTATGTATAAAAGGTGTTACAAGAATAGTCAAATGCCTTTGAAATCTAAATAGGTCTGCATAGCAAATGGGGGCATCACTTACTCTTCCTATTTCTCTCTCCTATCCTCCTCTAAGTGTTGGATTGTCCGTCCCCCTTCCTCATGGAGAGAAGGGGGTATTTATAGGGAAGACATTTGGGGTCCACTCACAGATCTGTTGGGGCCTTATCTTCTTGTGCTTTGTGCCAACTACGCAGATGTCCTCGTATTCTATGGTTACGTTGCATAATCTTCTAGGTTGCGCGCCATAGTCCGCGGTCCTTCCATAGGTTAGTTGACACGTGTGTTGCATGTTGGCAATTAATGCGGGTGGTTGGCTGCTCGTCTGCGCCAGACAGCTGCTCTCTGCCGCTGTCTTGTCTTCGTCAGTTGGACCATCTCCATCCGTTGATCTTGGATCTTCATAAGGATGGGGTAAAGTGGCTCTTGGGTGATTTCTGGTACTTCGCAGGGATGTGATGCTCTCGTGCGCCTTGATCCTCGTCCATTGGATGTGCTGGAGGATATTTCTATCTTGATGAGAAGAGTTTCTTGAGTATTTACGCAGGGCATCGTATCTTGATGTCCTCTGGTCGCATGTCCTCCACGTGTACCTTTGATTACACGTGGCGGAAGATGAAATATGTACATACAATGAGCATTAGAAGGCAAACTAATGATCATATCCCGACCCTCTGTGATACAATATGTACCACTCATTATATGTGGAAATAACTTCCTATGCCACTCCCGTGCCTTCCTAATATCATCAATTGTCCCACATTGGTCCACAAACTGTTGCACGCAAATGTGCATTAGCAAAAGGTAAAGGCAGACTGAAACAGGAGAAAGTTATCAATCTAGATTTAAGATATGAGGTTAAGTATAACAAAATATCTCGCTACAAATAAATGACGGGTTCTCTGTGAACTGATGAGGTCGCAATGAAATACTAATCATTCATCATTTGATCAGTCAAATAAGTGATACCACCGAACTCTGCGAGTCCAAGCATACATTCCTACTGAAAGAAATGTAAACCATGATTCTGACTAAAGACTAGTGGCTAAAATCCTAGTAACACCCTAGTAAGGGAAACTTAACATCAGCCCCAACAGGCTAACAGATTGGGCCACAGTACAAATAACAGAGGATAAGACAGGATCTTGCAAATGGACTGCTCAATGGACATTTCAATCTTTGATTTTGAGCTTCACACGCCTTAGTTTTGCTGGCACTATACCTCTTCAATTAAACAGCAGAAATAGAACTGCATCAAATGAATTAAAACTTGAAGAGAAACCTGACCTGTAAATATAAGCTTGAAATATCTTGACGATCTTAAGGGCTCAGAACTTTAGATGAATTAGGCCCAGGGAATACTGACTGTCCAACAATAGAGTCAACCAATTTTACATTCCATGGCCCTCTGTGCATCATCTCAAAGTTCAACAGTCCCTGCATTATATTACCGGGAAAGCTTTTAAACGATGCAATCTGGATAGGTTGAGGTCAATCTTGCTTCATCAAGAAGCATAATATAAAGTATCCGCGAAAATCCAAATGGTAAATGAGTTTTAAGAATAACTAGATTGATACGAAAATCAATAGATGGTAAAAGCAGAACCATCTTCCATATAAGAATCCTATAGAACATCAAAACTAATATAACGGTAACAGATCAAGAAGGATAAATACCTCTAGAAGTAATTTGCAATGAGGCAAATGATGAAAACCCTGGAGGAGGACACCTCTAGCGGTATCTATACAACCGTTGACCTATTAGGGAGAAACAAGTTAGAAAGAGAAACCAGTAGGCATCCATTGGAAGCCCATAATAGATAAACATTACTACATCAAAGAAAACAAACGTAAATTGACAAATATGATTTCCCCTACCATGTATTTGAATCGACTAAAGTGAACATAAAGAGTGGAAAGGACATGTGCCATTTGCTTTTCTTTTGCAATTTCCAGGGCTTTCTCATATATAATATATGCTGCTTCATTATTTCCCTGGAAGAAAAAAAACAGAGAATCATCTGGTTAAATCTCTACTTTGACAGACCTGACTTAATGCATACTGGATACTACATACCAGGCGTTTTCCCATGTTAGCTTCTCTTTTAACTCTTTCAATAAAGTCAGATTCCGACTCCGCACTGCAACTATGGATGGAAGAATGGGCACCTGAAACATCTCTTATTTTCTCCCTGAAGTTTGCAGAAAATAAATGGATAGCTGGTACACCCTGTTCGTAAGGGAAACCATATTTAGCTGAAAGGAAAGGAATAAATAACAGAAGAGAACAAATCTTGATAAGACTGCTTAACCTGTTCCAGTTCCATTTGTTATGATAAGAGAGAGAAATCATATTCTGTGTAGATATGTAGCAGTATAATAATGTATTGTTTCCAAATGTTTCAAAATTGTTAGGAAATGTCTCAGCTAGAATAACTTGGTTTCTCCGTGCAAATGAGTGCCTATTGTTTCAGCTGACAAAAACACTCGGATGAAATGAATTAGTCTTTGTTAGGACCAACTAAAAATATCCTTTACAGACTGTTGGATATATCTCAAGCAAACTGTCAAATTCTTTGCAATGTGTTTTCCCTAATGTGGAACAAAAATGTACATATCCAATAACACTAATATTAACTTAAACATACAATTCTCAAATAATTCAAATGTCTGTATAAAAATCAGATTGAAAGCCCCTTACAGTCAATCCAGAAAGGTAAAGTTCAAGTTACAAAGGATTCTCACCTGGTAAAACTAATGAATGTACAACTACAACTTAGTAATTCATGATGTTGACAGTAATACTCTTGTAAGTAGCCTTCACGGAGAAAAAAGACAGAGAAAACAAAAAGACAATAACTACCTTCACAAAAATATTTGTTGCCCGATCAAGAGCAAATTTTGCTATTTCTCTTCCTCCGTTACTTTCCATGAGCTCCACATAGCGTATCCAAAATTCCGGATAATTAGCACATGGAATTAAGCATTTCTCATAAAGTTTTATGGTCTGTCAAAAACATATGTGTTGAATTAATGCCTTGAATAATTAAAGAACTGTCGGTGGGAGCTTTAATGGGAGTTTTCGGCTGCTTTCTCATAGTGCTGTCAGTGGGAACTTTCGGCAGTGTAAACTAATCACTAGTGTAACACTTTGGGTGGTGGCCAGTATCATTAGTGAGCTAGTGGGTTCGGTGAGCAAATGAGTATGTCGACATTTGCTATACTATATATAGGCTTATATGTTTGATTGTAATTCATCATTTAATTAGTGATCAAACAAATCAGTGAGAGAAGTAGAGAGAGTGTAAGGCATTCTAGAGAGAGTGTAAGGCATTCTAGAGAGAGTGTAAGACAAGCAGTATAGGCTTGTTCTTAAGAGGAGTTTATACTCTTGTAATCTTGTTCATATCATAGTACAACGTTATCGTCGTCTTCCAAAGTGGATGTAGATCATCTTGATCGAACCACTATAAATCCTTGTGTTGTGTGTGTGCCTATTTTACATTTGTTTTCATTTCTATTTCAATTCTCTATTGATTGTGCTTAGAAGAGCCATTGGTCACAACAAATTGGTATCAGAGCTCCGGTAAAAACGGTCTACGATGGCGGCAAAGTATGAGATTGAGAAATTTTATGGAAGGAATGATTTCAATTTATGGAGGCTAAAGATGAGGGCTGTTTTGGTGCAACAAGGTTTGGTAAAAACTTTGAAGGGGAAAACGGCTCTAGCAACAACATTGTCGGATGACGAAAAGGGAGATCTCATGGAGAAAGAACATGGATTAATTTTATTGTGTTTGAGCAACGAGATCTTGAGAGAAGTGGCGGTGGAAACGACACCGGACGGGCTATGGAACAAGTTGGAGAAAAGGTATATGACTAAATCCGTAACTAATCGTTTATATCTTAAAAAAAAATTACATACTCTTAAAATGCATGAAGGAATGTCTATTATAGATCATATTGATGATTATAATAAAATTCTCTTGGATTTGGCTAATATTGAGGTCAAAATTGAAGATGAAGACCAAGCTTTGGGTTTGCTTTGTTCCTTACCACCATCTTATGAAAATTTTGTTGATACCGTAATGTATGGAAAAACTACAATTTACATGGAAGACGTTAAAGCGGCTTTGAACTCTAAGGAGTTAAAGAAGACGGGTATCGACGGTAAAGATAATTCGGGAGATGGGTTGTTCGTTAGAGGAAGAGGAAACCAAAAAGGCGGATTTGATAGGAGTAGATCAAAGTCAAGGTCTAAATCAAAATCCGGTAAATTTCATTGCTATCATTGTAAGGAAAAGGGGCATTTCAAGAATGATTGTCCAAAATTGAAGAATGTCGAGAAGAATACTAACCAAGGAACCGCAGCAAATGTTGAAGCAGAAATTGATGATGGAACGGTTCTCACGGTTCATACCGAAAGCTCGGAGAATGGGTGGATTCTTGATTCGGGGTGTACTTTTCACATGTGTCCTCATAAAGAGTGGTTTACTACTTATCAAGCTAGAGAAGGTGGTAAAGTTCTTATGGGAAACAATGTCACTTGTAAAGTGGTGGGTGTAGGTACAATTCAAATTAAGATGTATGACGGTATGGTGAGGACTCTAACCAAGGTTAGGCATGTTCCGGACCTGGGAAGAAATCTTATTTCTTTGGGTACGCTTGATTCAAATGGCTGCAAGTATCAAGGTGAAGGTGGAGTTATTCGCGTCTCAAGAGGAAGTATTACAATTATGAAGGGCGAGAGAATTAATGGTCTTTATACGCTGCAAGGTACTACTGTGATGGTGATGCAAATTGGTGTATGTTCTTCAAGTTCGAGGATGATACTACCAAGTTGTGGCATATGCGGCTAGGGCATATGAGCGAGAGGGGGGTTGGCTGTTTTGAGCAAGCAGTGGATTGCTTTGTGGTCATAAAACAGGCAAGCTTGATTTCGTGAACATTGCGTCTTTGGAAAGCAAGTGTAGAGTCAAGTTTAGTTCAGCTATTCATAACACCAAAGGTATTCGGATTATATTCATTCGATCTTTGGGGTCCTTCTCGGGTCGATTCACATGGTGGTGGTAGATATATGATGACGTTCATTGATGATTTCTCAAGGAAAGTATGGGTATTCATACTTAAACACAAAGATGAAACTTTTGTCAAGTTCAAGCAATGGAAGACTATGGTTGAGAAGCAAACCGGAAGACAGATTAAGTGCTTGAGGACAGACAATGGTTTGGAATTTTGTGGGGGTGAGTTCAACGAGTTCTGCAAGGAGCAAGGGATTGTGAGACACCGCACAGTCAGAAAAAACACCACAAGAAAATGGTGTTGCGAAAGGATGAACAGAACCATTAAGGCACGGTGCATGCTCTCCAATGCCGGTTACCAAAGCGATTTTTGGGCGGAAGCAGAAACACATCGGCTTATTTAGTGAACAGATCTCCATCGACTGCCATTGAGTGCAAGACTCCAAATGAAGTTTGGACAGGTTCGCATGCTAACTATGAAGACTTGAAGATATTCGGATGTCCAGCCTATGCTCATGTGAATGAGGGTAAGCTAGAGCCTAGAGCAAAGAAGTGTATATTTCTTGGGTATGCAAAGGGCGTGAAAGGCTACAGGTTATGGTGTCCTGCATAAAGATCAAACAAGTTTCTTATCAGCAGAGATGTGATGTTTGATGAGCAATCGATGTTGAAACCAAAGAATGAAGAACTAGAAGCTGAAGAGGGTGTTAGTGATAAGCACTACACCAAAACAGAGATTTTGTTACACAAATATGTGTGACATCTTATTTATTGTCACACTTATTAGTGTAATAAATATGGTGTTATTCTTTTGTTACACATTAGTGGTCACACTAATAAGTGTGACTTAAATTAATTAAAGTTACACTTAAATGTGTGACAAGAGTTTTACACATATTAGTGTCACATATATTGGCAGTAATTAACAAAATAAATAAATAAATAAAAAATATATATATATATATATATATATATATATATTTAGCCCGTCCAGTACCTTGTTGTTGTCCACCCCAGAGACAGTTTTCTAAACCCATATTCAGCAAAGTAGTATAAAAATTTGAATTGCATTAAAATTTCATACAAGTCATTATATTTACAAAGTCTACAAACAACTAGTCAGAAAATCAAAATTCCAATATACATTTGAAAAAGAAACTTTTAATGTCATCACAACAAGCTACTCCTTTATTTCATCATTTTGTGCTTCTAGACTTTCCCAAATATGCTCACGTAAACCCTTCTGGCGAACCTTTTTTTTTTTTTTGAAGCATAATATATTAAGCGAAATTAGTTTACAATTTGTCGTGTGTATGTGTTACCCACTGAGTCTGAAAATAATATTTGAGAAATGAAAGTTGGGATTGCCTGGTCCCAAATTTTTGTTGAAGAGTTTCCTGTTTGACTTCCATCTGTCGCGTGATTGGTTTACTATCTTCATCTACTTCCATTAGTTCTTTACTATCTCTAAGATACACCATACCCGGGCATTTCAATCCTATATAGAAAAAAATGATTACATATGTTAATAAAAAAAGTCATGTTAAGTTAACAAAATCATAGAAACAATCCATACCAAGATACAATCAGATTCCAGCAGAGTAGCAGTATAGAAAATTCTTGAAGAAGTGCAAATGCTGAGAAATATTAATTGATGAATCAGCAAATATATGTTTTAGGATGTAATTGGAATTACCTTACATGCTATTAAGTATAATATTCTATCTTTGTATGTGAAGTGAATCAATCATGCACATGCAACAAATGGGTAGTTCTTAACAAAAGCAACAAACAACGCCTAACATCTCAAAAATCCAACAAACATCAATTTTAAGTATTTTCACTTCCCTGCAACAACAATTTTTAAACAACCGAATCAGCTTTTAAGGGATGTATACACAGCTTCTTAAAAAAATGACATGATAAGTGAACTCAAAATACTAAATTACAGCAACAAGACAGAGCATAATCTTCTGTCCAGATATGGCTACCTCATGAATAAAAAAAAATACATGCAAAGAAATGAGAACTGATGGATGTTTACAACTAAAGAAATCTTTACAACTATGAAGAAAAAATACTTACCAAACCATACAGGAAATGAAGGGGATTTGGATCTAAACCAGGAAGTTTTTTGCTGGCTAACGTAAGACATAATTTTGGGTTTCCCTTCACCAGGAACTTTAGCATCAGAAAAGACGACTTACAAAAAGAAATAAATTACGAGAAAATAATTTGATCATGACTAATTTATGTTAGGAAGTAATTCTAATAGTAACAAGAAAGAAACAAAAAATAGATGGTTAAGAGAAAATAGACATAAGACATACCTTAACTGATCTTCAATGTGATTATAGCCCATATGGCTGTCCAAGAAGGATACGAGGAAACTCAAAATGCGAACTTTAATATAAGAATTCTCGGTTCATTGTGCTCATCCGTTTAAGTTCTCTAAGCATAGAGACCGCATGGCCAATTGTCAACCCATTTCTCCAAGAAGAAATACCCTCTCCCGGAACATAAGTCACATAGTGTTATTATCGATTACTTACATGCACAAAAATGGTTAGGATAACATAATCAAATTGCATCAATTTTGAGTGTAAATCTTTTTGTTGCTACTGTATATGTAATAACACTTACTGCTTCTTGTGCATCTCCAGCAGCTTTGAAACGCCTAGACCATTGCTGATTCATCCTTGCCCTTGGATCCGCACCATATACACAATTATTTCCAATGGGGACATATGAGGCAAACCATTACTGTGTACATATATATATTCCCTACATAAAATATTAACATTGATCACAGAAACTAGATATGAAAATGCTCACCAATAGCCTTGTAAATAAGTATCCATGGGTGAACCATCACAAAAAACCTATCGATATAATCAAAGAGATATCACGTCGAATTTTATAGGCGCTGGATGTAAAACGAGTAAAAATTCAGCTAAACAATATTCGGTCTGTAGGAACATAACTATTTCACATTAAAATTTGCATACCCATCAGGACGGGAACATGGATGAGTAATACCATTAAAATTTGGATCATACCAATCTGGTTTTCGCACTCCATCGCTGCTTCACCAAAATTTGCAGGCCCAAACCAGAATAACGGTCATCTCGAATAGAATTGTGACGGATGGTGATCCAAACAGGAAATCTTTTATCACAGGAAAACAGTACAATTATGGCCAGGTAAGCTAACCAAGTAAACCGATAGACAGTGGAGTTTACTGTTAGCGAAAACCCAAGTTAGGGAACTATCCATCTTGCAAAAACGTATGGAAGACAGAAAGACATTAACAGATTCATAACGATTGGGGTTAATAATTCCTGTAGCATAACGCCCTGGAAGCTTCAAGAAATGATTATTTCTCACCCTGTCAAACTTAATCCACCAGCTTTCATCCACCAGAACAATCCTATGGTTCAGCACCACCTGTAATACACAAATTTGACAATTCAATTGCTTGGTAGGAGATGTCAATTCCTTGCTACAACTCAAGTAACTTGAAAGGAAAACAAATTTTGCACCCAGTGAAAACTTGTCTCTGAATATTGTCACATTTTATAACTTTTTTTAATATCCAGGGACGCTGCTTATAAGACTTAAGAGCTATGTATATCCCCGTGGGTAAATTCTAGAGTTTCATGCTTGGGATGCTTCTTTGATAATTCTAGTGGTCACATTTGCACTATGTGCCCCTCCATCTTAAATGACCAATACAAGATGCTATTAAAAAATGAAAAGAAGTAAAGAGTTACATCATATACCAGCGTCCACACAGCTTAAAGAAGAAGAACCCCTGCACAAGAGTAAAACTGGGGATTCAACCACCAATGCTCGAACTGGCACAATAAATGAAACCTCGAATAAAAGCCTCCTGATTAACACTGGAATAACAATGATCTATAACCAAAAGACAAGCGTCCTCACAGCTTAAAGAAGAAGAACCCCCGCACAAGAGTAAAACTGGGGCTTCAACCACCATTGCTCGAACTGGCACAATAAATGAAACCTCAAATAAAAGCCTCCTAATTAATTAACACTGGAATAACAATGATCTATAACAAAAAGGCAAATATTACATTGGAATTCATATTTTAATAGCATTCACATCAAGGTAAAGATTATCATCTTCAAGTTTATTACGATTGGGTTACTTGTATCAACCTGAAATTCCTTCAATTTCAACAGGTTCTTATTCGATTACATCTGCTAACCATCTGTAGTGTGGTGGAATCCTAGTTAAATTAAAAGCCTATATTAAGTATGAAAACGAAATTAATTCTATGCACATCATGAACCCTAGAAAAATTATTCCCCAATCTAAATCTTATAATTTTTTCCCGAAAAAAAACTAATTACAGGACCATTTATCAAAATCGACAACATCTAAAGTGAGAGAGATCGATTAGAGGGGGGAGTTTTTCTCCAGACGAACAGTTAAGCCAAGGAAGAAAAGCGAGTGGTGGAAAACGTGGGACTATCACATGCTTTTAGGTTTTTTTATCTATTTTTGATAAAGGTATAAAATAAAATAATTTTACCAATATTAATGAAAAAAATAAAAAAATCGGACCCACTTGAAAGTTACACATAAAAGTGTGACATAATTATAAAATATTAAATTATGAATTAATGTAACACTTTATTGCTTTGTCACACTAATATGTGTAACATAATTCGTCACAGCTATTACTGTGACAATTCAGTGTTACAAATTATCCAACATGGTGTAGTGAAGGTGGAGCTTGGTGACAAGGTGGAACTTGAGGTGCAAGTTCAAGGAAGCAATGAGACTGTTGTTTCTGATGATGATCAAGATATTGTGCAAGAACCTGCCCAGGAAGAAGAAGCACAACGTCATCAGTACAATCTTGTAAGAGACAGAGAGAGGAGGCAAGTTAGAGCACCTCAGAGATACGGCCATGCTGATTTGGTTGCATATGCATTTGCAGTAGGTGAGAGCATAGATAGGGATGATCTAACAACCTATGAAGAAGCAATCGGTGGCGAAGAATCAGCAGAATGGGCAGCATCTGTAATTGAAGAAATTGAGTCTCTTGACAAGAATGGCACTTGGGAGATAGTTGCAAGACCAAAAGGGCAGAACATTGTTGGAAGCAAATGGGTTTTCAAGAAGAAACAAGGTACTTCAGATGGTGAAGGAACAAGGTACAAGGCAAGGCTTGTGGCAAAGGGGTTTACGCAAAGAGAAGGCATTGACTACAATGAGGTATTCTCTCATGTTGTTAAACATAGTTCTATTAGAACATTACTTGCTATAGTTGCTTTGAAAGATCTAGAATTGGAACAACTAGATGTTAAAACAGCTTTCCTTCACGGTGATTTGGAAGAGCGTATTTATATGCAACAACCAAAGGGGTTTGAAGTTCCTGGCAAAGAAGACCATGTATGTTTGTTGAAGAAATCTTTGTATGGTTTGAAGCAATTTCCAAGGCAGTGGTATAAATGTTTTGATACGTTTATGGTGGCAAATGGCTATGACAGGAGTAAGTATGATAGTTGTGTATATCACAAGAAACTCCAAGATGGTTCATTTGTGTATTTACTCTTGTATGTTGATGATATGTTGATTGCTTGCAAAGACATGTCAGAGATACGTGGTTGAAGGAGCAGTTGAGTAGCGAGTTTGAGATGAAGTATTTGGGCGCAGCAAAGAAGATATTGGGCATGGAGATTCATAGAAACCGAGCTGAAGGAAAGTTGCATTTGTCCCAGAAGACTTACATCGAGAAGGTGTTGGAGCGGTTTGGTATGAAAGATGCAAAACCAAAGAAGTACTCCTTTGGCGAGCTCATTTTAAACTTTCTAGAAAGCAATCACCTCAAACTGCAGATGAGGCGAGTATATGTCTCGAGTTCCATATGCAAGCGCGATTGGTAGCATCATGTATGCTATGGTTTGTACAAGGCCGGATATCGCACAAGCTGTGAGTGTGGTAAGTAGATACATGGGAAGTCCCGGAAGGCTCATTGGCAAGTCAGTAAAGTGGATTTTGAAGTATCTAAGGGGAAGTACAGATGTTGGTTTAGTGTTTGATAAACACTATGGTGATTCGACAAATGTTGTGGGTTATGTTGATTCTGATTATGCAGGTGATCTTGATAGAAGAAGGTAATTGACAGGTTATACTTTTACATTGTGTGGTAGTACTATCAGTTGGAGGTCGGTTTTGCAAAGCACAATTGCATTGTCTACAACTGAGGCAGAGTACATGGCAGTCGTGGAAGCAGTGAAGGAATGTATATGGTTGATGGTTTTGGTTGGTGATTTGGGTTTCAAGCAAGAGAATGCAACTTTGTTCTGTGATAGTCAAAGTGCCATTCACTTGACCAAGAACCAGATGTATCATGAGAGAACGAAGCACATCGATGTCAGGTATCATTTTATCAAGGATGCAGTTGAGGAAGGTAGGATAGCGATGCTAAAGGTTCCTCAATGGATAACCTGCGCACATGTTGACGAAGCCAGTTCCAAGTATCAAGTTCAAGCACTGCTTGGACTTGGTTGGTGTCAACAGGTGTTGAGAGCCCTTGTGGGGTTGAGCGAAGACGATGATGATGAGTGGTGATGGTATTCAAGTCAAGGTGGAGATTTGTTGAATTAATGCCTTGAATAATTAAAGAACTGTCGGTGGGAGCTTTCGGCTGCTTTCTCATAGTGCTGTCAGTGGGAACTTTCGGCAGTGTAAACTAATCACTAGTGTAACACTTTGGGTGGTGGCCAGTATCATTAGTGAGCTAGTGGGTTCGGTGAGCAAATGAGTATGTCGACATTTGCTATACTATATATAGGCTTATATGTTTGATTGTAATTCATCATTTAATTAGTGATCAAACAAATCAGTGAGAGAAGTAGAGAGAGTGTAAGGCATTCTAGAGAGAGTGTAAGGCATTCTAGAGAGAGTGTAAGACAAGCAGTATAGGCTTGTTCTTAAGAGGAGTTTATACTCTTGTAATCTTGTTCATATCATAGTACAACGTTATCGTCGTCTTCCAAAGTGGATGTAGATCATCTTGATCGAACCACTATAAATCCTTGTGTTGTGTGTGTGCTTATTTTACATTTGTTTTCATTTCTATTTCAATTCTCTATTGATTGTGCTTAGAAGAGCCATTGGTCATAACAAAATGGTATCAGAGCAAGGTGGAGCTGCCGGGAGTCGGGCTGAAGAGTGGTTATGGAATGCCGGTAGTCAGAAGGTCGCAGGTGGAGCCGGGAAGCTCAAAGTATGAGTAGTGTTCCAAGAGCATCTGGTGGCAGTAACTATTGTCCGATTGTTAGCATACGGACGGAGGTGGCGAGGTGGTGTGTATTCTCGCCAAGGTGGAGATTGTTGGAGTTGTGTGGCTCAAATACACACATGTGAGTCGCACATGGGGTTGCTAAAGATAGTCCCACATGGAGGAGAACAAGTTTCATATGGTGATATATAAGCAAGACATTCTCCCTACATAGTACCGAGGCCTTTTGGATAAAACCCCACACCTAACCTCAAGGTGGTCAAGTGGGGACAGTATCAGTGCTATGTGGCCGTGCCCGGAGAGGGTGCGGCGGTAGGTCCTACAATATGGGTGTTAGATATTTTTCAATAATGAAAAGAAAAAAAAAAAACTTGAGCTAAACACTAAGATAGGAGACGAATCCGTACCCAGTCAAAATCCCCTTGCATCTCAACAAAGTCTAGATAGTAATGCCAGTTTTCTAGCTGACTAAGGTCAAGCGGTTTCACATGGAAATAAGGCCTCTGTACACAACCCTCAAAGCATCGGATATCTGCATCTATCTGATAGAACTGTTCTCCAACAGACAAATATTTCTCCAAAGCATTAAGCCTACGCATGCCAAGTGAAGGATCTAGAAGGTCTTTAATCACACTAAGGATACCTTCGTCCTCATAAGCTGCTACTTCAGTGATCTCAAAATCAGATTCTGGTTGTATGTCTGTGACAGGAGTACCTTGAGATACTATTTCTTCTTTCCAAATGGTGGAGAACTTTTTAAAATTGAGGAAAATTGCGAAACAAATTTCAAGAAGAACTCATAAATAATTTGGCCGTACACACAGTTTAGATGCTAGAAGACTGAAGTTGACGTGAAACTTGAACACTATTAATAATGAAAAAAATGGAAACATTGACTAATACATTTGTACAAAGTCCGCGATATGGGTGCAAGCAACAAACGAAATATCCAAGATAACACATCAACACCACATTCATTTGAGAGAAAAATCACTGGACTGCTTGATATAGGATCATACCTAAGCTTCACGATAATAGAAGAGGCATACACTGCAGCAGAAACAACCCAAGACGATCAGAGAATTACCTGTCATAGTAGCTATTCGGCTTTTTGGTAGGGATTTTCAGAGATAGGATAAAGATATGAGCTAGGGAACTCCACTGCTTCTGTGAATACTCGAATTCAATGTATTTATCCCACAAGAGATGGCACAAATAGTCTTTGCGAACAAATGACATTCCTCTTTCAAATAATCTGTTAAACAATTTCAAACAGAATAATATTAATAACATTAGTAAAATAATAGAGATCTAACTTTCACCTTTAAGGATATAAAATATATAAGAGCAAATAGTAATCTCTAAATCCTATTACTACTCATCCAGCATTCTAAGAAGACAGGAAACAAAGAATCCATTTTTACATCGTTTAATAAAATAACTTCGAATACTAGTTTTACAGAATTTTACGTCAAAAAAGAAACTATTCAAACCAAAAGAAAGGATAGAAAAAATAGGGTTCTAAAACACTATGTTTTAGGTTCCAAATTCCAGGAAAAAAACTGAGAATACTTCCAACATAAGATGGAGGTGTTAGCTTCTTTTTGTAACTGAAAATATATTCGATTCACTACCTTAAAAATCCCTTAAACTGGAAATAATTTTCAGAACTTAAGTTCTTTGGAGAATAGCATCTATCACCTTCGAACATCATTTGGATCTTCAAATAACAACATGCCGAAGGTACAATAGTCGACCCATAGATGAACAGAGTAGGTCGCAAATTCTAATGCTCGTTCATAAACTTCAACAACCCTGTCAATGGTGCACAGGTTTGCCATGTGATTAGCATACTTTTTCCAATAACCATAGCACAAAGGGTAATGAGACAAGAAAGTTTCGTATACTAGGTAGATCTTCTCCAAGTCAACCTGTAAATGCAGAGAAATAAACAATCAGGGGCTTCCAGAAACGCCAAGAAACTGGAGCACATGTTTTACTGACCATAAAAAAAGACATATCTGCAGAATTGTAGCTCGGTATAACAGTGGGAATATAGGTGCAAGGAATTTTCTTATGGTGTTATAGCGAAAAAACAACAATAGATCCCTAAATAGAGTTCAGCACTCGGACTGTGATTCATCATGGTGCAGGTACCGCCATATTGGTCAGACGGGAATTCGACTGTGCTAAAATGGTGCAGGTACTGCCATACCTTACTTTCTGACTGCTTAGTGCTGATGAAGCTTAGTGCATGACAGGTGGCTTAAATTCTGCCCACCATCTAAGTGAATGGCAGTTTAGTCATCGTGGTGCAGTAAGAAATTGGAAGAATAGAGACAACGTGAGGTATCAAGAACAAAGGTCCAGAGCAGTAAATAACGGTACACAGGTAGTTGTAGGACTAGAATCACATGATATTCTAACACTGAAGTTGCTTCATCAGCTTACAGAAAATAGCAATATTCAAGGGATCAGCGTCCGAGGAATATCCATATTGTCTCAAAACCTTGGTTAGAAGAATTTTCAATCGGTAGAGTCAGAGTAACGTAGTAATGAATATTTCCAAGGGAAAGATGAATTTGTGTCATGCCTCATTCATCGTAAGTGCCCAACAGATGAGTTGGTCAGACACTTGGTGGTTGTACCAAGAGGTCTATGGTGAATCCCATTTGCACCGGGGTGGGGGGATTTGATCCGTTTTTAGGTATAGGCTGAGAAGCAGTCTCCCAGTAATTCGACGAGGAGGAGGAGGAGGAGGAGGAGGAGGACAATGTCAGTATCAGTATCATTAGTTTTGGCTGCACCATAAAAACATGTCTAACCATAATAAGCCGCGATCCGAGGATGGTAAACATGATGCATAAAGTACCACAAATCAAGTAATGTTAACAAACTGCAAATAATCAAGAGAGACTTGGGAACTAAAATCAGTGTGATAAAATACATTTGAAAATATGACAAAAACCCAATTTTTGATTAAAATGAATCTGATCTCAAACAAGAAATTGAGCACTTGACTACTAAACCAATGCTAATATTTTTCAAACAACTTCCACTTCATAGATACACAAATCCTCATGATGGGTATATTCATCACATTTATATAAGAAATCCTAGATACCAAATACCAACTATTTCACATACTAATAATACTATCCGTCAAAATTTTCCTAGAACCCTAATTTCATTAACTCGATTTGTCCCCTTTACACAAAAGTTAATATAATTAAACACAGTGAAAAGTAATTGGTAACTTACTTGGATGATTAGGAATCTCTAACTGATTTAACACAGCCATTCTTAGGATGAACTGGAAAATAATAGTTATTCCCGATGCAACAAACCCTAGTTATTCCGAGCGGGAATAATCACACAACGACTTCATTCTCCGGAGGAAGAGCTCGAGTCAAGTCTTGAGTAATTTTTGTGTTAAGTCTGCGGAATTCACCGTTTTCAGGAATTTATAATCCCATGGGATTACAAATTTTAGGAATCATGTAAATTCATTGTGTGTTTGGTAACTCAATATAAATTCATAAGATTTATAGAGATTTTCTGTATTAAAGTCTTTGTACCATTTGGCATTATCCTCAAATTTTAAAATTACATATATATATCTATATTATAAAAACAAGTGGTGCTTGTGTAGACTGACAAATCCGACCATCGATTTCGTCATCCCACGGCGCGGATCGCTTCGTTATATGTTGTATATAGACGTCCGTCGGATTGTTGGGATTTCTTGATTGGTTAGGCTTTCAAAAACTTTAAAATTCTAAAAAAGAAAACAAAAGTCGGGTCCTAAGTTTTCCAAATTTGGTTAGGCTTCCATAAAAAAGAAGATCCCTTGCGTTTCCTTATTTAACTACGCTTCCATGAGAGCCAAAAAATACCACGCACCCTATGTTTTCTAATATAAATATGCTTCCACAAGATCTTAATTAACCACGAAAACAATTATCATTGATTTCCTTCTTCTCCGATGTAGTTCTTCAACAACGTGTTCCTAATAATCGAGAAATACTATGAGCTATGTTTTTATGTGTTTTTTTCTCATTCTTTTTTCGATTGTATTCTTCTTTCTTCTTCGATGTAGTTCGTTGAATTAATTGTATGATTGGAATTTGTTGATTTTTTTTTCAGGATTTTTTACAGGGTCGATGAAGAATCAAAAAGGTTTGCTGCTTTTTAGGATTGTTGTAACCCTAATCAAAACGATTAGGTATTTTAAGGTTATTGTAACCGGAATTATTCTGCAAAATGGTTAGGTATTAAAATTTATAACCTTTTTTCTTTGTTTGTAATCTGATTGATTAATGTCAATCATATGTTCTTCTTCAATCTTATCAAGCAACTACCAATGGAAAATATTTCAGATTCTAAATTAACTGTGACACTCTTCCGTTTGTTTCCCGTTGTAACTATGTTTCGGTTGATATAGTGGTTTTCTAATGCTAACACTAAAACTATCACGTCCTCCTCATTCTCTTCTTTGTTGTTTAATTCTTCTTAACCAAGCAGGTTCACCACCAATTAAGCTATGAATACAGTTTCCTTTCATTAATTAAGCTATTCTTGCCTGATCACTGCAGAAATTGATTCGTCCATAACTTAAGGTATGAATTATTTATTAAATTATGTTTTTCCAATTAAATTATGCGTGAGATTCTGAGATTGTAGCTACACTTAATCTCTGTTCATAAAATGGTGCCCCATGTGACGAATGATGGATTCAGAATCAAAAAATGGTGTTGTTTTTATGTTTTCTAACTACATCCTAATATTAGCTCTATTTGTGCTTTTTAATATGTGTTCCAGCCTTTTCTTTTTAATATTAACTGCCTATTTATCTTAGCATAAAAGAATCTAACACGCTCTTTGTGCCTCCAGATTTTTGTTGATAGTGTACTGATCGCCGTGAACCCTTCTGGAAGATTACTTCATCTGTATGATAACCACATGATGGGCGCTGCCCTGAGTGAGTTGAGTTCACATCTTATCACTATTATTTCCATTCTCTCTCTTTGGTTACCTATTCATGATTTCCGTCTGAACTAAACATGGAAATTTTATTATGGGGGTGCAAACTAATAAGGGAACGGGCCAATCTATTTAGGTAAGTGGGGAGTGGACTGGTAAAACAGAAAGCACAACTGTTGTTGAGAGTCTTGGGTGTGGAGCAACAGCTACTTAAGGTACATATATTATTTTGTAGATTTTAAGACTACGAGAAGAGACCTTAGTTTTACACTTACACAATAATAAAAAGCATTACATTGGATGAAAACCTTTAACTGTTAAACTGTTAATCTGTTCAACGTGTCACAAGCTCCACTTTCATCTACCCATATTGTTAACCAAACTGATCTACTCCCTCATTAGAAAGAACACCGTTCAGAAGAATATGGGAGATAGCATTTTACTTTATTTTACTCCCTCATATTCTCATGAAAAAATTGTAGTGAGATAGCATTTGAATATTCTCATGACAAAAATTTAGTGAGTTGCTTAAAACAATTATACGTCTTTTTTTTGTCTCAGTCTTTCAACTATCAATATGATTATACAATATGGGTTGGATTTGATCGATCAGGATGAATATACAATCATTCTAAATTCTGGAAGAATGGTTTTGCACTCCTACATCTCCCTTATAGACACCGGTATTGTAAAAGGTCTCCAAAATGAAATCGTTTATTCATGGTTTGTTGTATTATATTAATGGATTTAATTGGTTTTTCATGATGCTTATTTGTTTTGTCGTCATCATTAAAAAAAAAAATGAAATTGTTGGCCTTGCCAAATTTAAAGTCCATTTTTTTCTTTATTATATCATCCTTTCAAATTTGTTGTAGGAATATTTTCCCACAAATTTGTTGTAGGAATGTTTATTAGGCGTAATCAGTGGGTGCGGATTTGATAAGCAAAAACGATACATATTCAAAAAATTACTTTCAGTCTGTGTGCACAAAATAGAGTGAGCAAAATTTACATGCGTAATAAATTGACTAACTGAGGGTGGATTGTACAATTGGACGATACATCAAAGGCTTTATCCATATAACCCAATTTGATGACAATACTTCCGATTCTTACACGTCTGTTTCATGTTTATTATGCTAAAAGGATTTTCAGATATATCATTGAATGTTGTTGCCCCGCTTTGGTCTTGGAAAACCCAAAAATTTAATAGAATGCCTAACCATTCGTTAGTCCAAAAGAATTTAGCTATTGTTGGTTGCTCCAAAGGAATTTTTAGGAGCCATGGTCCAGTCCAAAAAATACCAGGTTACAAGATTCGGCTGACCTTTAGTCTGTCTTGACTAAGTATCCTAATATAATCATACGAAGTATTTTCTAATTTTACTTATTTCTCTGCTTGAGAACGGCTAAACTTAAAGGAAAATGTTAACTTCCAAAATAATTCAACGGGCCACAGCCGGGACTGTAATCCATGACCCCGGCTGATTTGACCCAAACAACAAAATACCAGGGCCGCAGGCCCCGACCAATCTACAATGTCAACTCCTGGGCCGTAGGAAAATTAACAACATGGAAAATTAAAATCAAACAACTAAATCAAATTCCAGGGAAGTTTGGATGGAAAATTTAAAACACAGCCCCGACTAGGATAACATGGCTAATTAAACACTGCTATAATCCGTTTAATTAAACACGACCCCTTTGTTTACAAGCTGACCAAGATTTGTAGGAGGATGCTACCCGACTGACCCAACAACAAACAAAACTCGAAAAAGGTTAAACCCTGACTATAGGCTAATATAAATAGATATCCTATTGTAATTTAATTTTCCTTAATGTCATATATTAAAAGAATCTAAGGAGCCACGGCTGGGACTAATTTGACACCACCTACAAAACACTAGAGTATGCTTGATAGGGCACGGTCGGGGTTGTAAGCCCCGGCTAATTTGACACAACTAACAAAACACTAGGGCATGTTTGACAGGCCACGGCTAATTTGACTCGACCAACAAAAAATAAGGTTGCATGCACTAACTAAGTTATAAGCTCGATGGTTGACCGCTCTAATCTAATTAGTTCTGTTAATGAATAAATTTTGTGGAAAAATACAGACCAACCGACCAAACGACATAAAAAAATTGATAAAGGTTGAGCCCCGGCCGTAGGCCGGGGTGATACCTAGTCTATATTATAAAAAGAAGTGTTGTCTGTCTAGCCTGTTGAATCCGACCATCAATTTCATCATCCGACGGCACGGATCGATCGGTTATATGTTTTATATAAAAGTATATGGTCGTCTGTCGGATCTCTTGGGTTCTTGATTTGGCTAGGCTTCTATAAGGTTAAAATTCCAAACGAAAAAAAAAAGCACGATTTATAAAGGCTGATACCAGTATTACTGGGGGCTGATATTATTTTGCCGATCCAACGGCCAGGATAGTTTAAGATCTTGAGATGGTATCAGCCCTTAGTAATTTGGTATCAGCCTTTATAAATTGTGAAAAAAAGGGTCCGACCCTTGGTTTTCCTTATTTTTGCTAGGTCCCATAAGTTCACAGTATTCCTGTTATAACTGTGTTTCCTAAGCTAAGTACAATCGAACGTCTATATATAAGAAACTTCGTTTACAACAGAAGCAAAGCTTTGCTTTTTAACAGACCGTTTTCTAATGGGAATGAATCGGAAAATCACAGGTAACGTCATCGTCTCTCATGTCATTGTTATTATTCCAGTTAAGTTTTTGTATACTGATTAGGTTTCTTCAAATTAATCGTAGTGAATTTTTATTTTCGATTTTGGCCTAGAAAAAGAGATTAGGTCAGCAATTCGTTTGTAATAATTTTAGAAAACTTCTCTCTGCTCTTGGTTCTCATAGAATTCAAGCCCGAGAAATTTATCTACTTGATTTTGTCCTGATTGCTTTGTAATTGATTTTTCGGTTGATGCTCGAATTTCTCGAAACTGTGGCACTCAGGTCGATCATGCAGGTGTGAACCCCAAACTGTGGCACTCATGAAGATAGTATTGCATGGCTTTATGCTTTTGGTTTTCGCATGATGCAGTGCAGCAGTACGAAGAACGGTAGTCCATATCTTGATTATTTCTGAACACGTCAATCTTCCGATAAGAGTGATTTGATTTGGGATTTAATTTAGTTTATATCGTTCTGTGCATTTTGGTTTTAGTTTTGAAGCAATATAACGTCCATGGTGAGTTTGTACCAATATTTAAACTGCGGTTTCTTATAGTCTGGGATGGTGTTATTCATCTATGCAATTCAAAGGTCTGCTGAATTAGGCATGCCGTCGGCCGACTATGTATTAGATACGGGAAGATATTATATCAGAAGATAATTTTGATAGGCTTAATTTGGATAGTAGGAAAGATTCTGTTGGGGATGGGAGTAGGAATAAGAGTGGCACAGGGATGGTTGGTGGTGGAAACAATATATTGGATGTATATCGGAGTCTGGCGTCAAACATTATGTTATGGAATGGATGTGAACTAAAATTAATAAAGAAAGAAAGAAATAGCTAATAATGGTTGGGTTACTATTGCAGGTGATGATGTGTATAAAGCAAATTGTTGTAAACCAGATAAAAGAGACAACATAGACGTCTTAAATGGTGGGCATCGTTAAATGAAGATTAAGTAAAGAAGGAAAAAACTAAACTTACTAGAGAATGGTGGACGGAAGGGTTCTGTGATGAACTTAGTAAGAAAAAATGGAAAAGAGAAGCGAATTCTACCGGTGGTGGTTAGGAGGAGGAGATACTTGGTGCAAATATGAATAAGAAGAAGAAAGGTAATTGGAGTAGAAGTACTCCGTTGGAGACAAAACCAAATCTGAAGTTATGGGTTTATGTAGTGAAACATTGATCTGCTATGTTGATTGGAAAATATGAAAAATCATAGTATGAAACTGAGAAACTTAACTAATTTACAACAAGTTGATTTTCAGGTTTGAAAGTATATGGAGCACCAAGCAGCTGTCTGGAACCCTCTTCTAGCTTGTGTGTCCAGTATATAACCATTATTGGCTATTTTTGTTGTTTATGTCTTTGCTTTCGTTTCAAGTCTGTGAAAGATCATCATTAACCTCATCCTAATTGGTGTTTCAGGTAGTGTTTCTTTCCGTATATAGTGTTGCGGACAATTTGTATACGTACTTACATATTTCAGCTAATAATGCCCGAAATGGCATCAAATTCTTCTGGCGTCCTAACTCATCATAAGGAAGGTCTAATAATGTGTGCTAAGTCTACTATTTAAGGTTTTTTTATTTGAAAATAAACAAGCGAAGGTTCTGCCAGTTTGGTACATAGCTTGAACGGGGATTGACACGAAGGTAGGTTATAATAGTAATCATACTGATCATAATATATAAAGAGCTAGGATCCATGGACACTCTTAAAAGGACAACCTCGGACAAGATTTGCGCCATTTTCTCCGCAAAACCCAAACGATAATGAATTTAAGTCCAATATTTTTGATGGTATATTCTTCTTATAAGACTCTACATTCCTACAAAAAATGAGCACAATTCGATATGTATAAAACCACCATCCACCCCGTTGAATATCAGCCGTTCAAAATTAACGGTTGAAATGAAGATCGGTAGATGGTCAGGTTTGCTATCTCGAATTGTGCTCATTTTTTGTAGGAATGTAGAGTCTTATAAGAAGAATATACCATCAAAATATTGGACTTAAATTCATTATCGTTTGGGTTTTGCGGAGAAAATGGCGCAAATCTTGTCCGAGGTTATCCTTTTAAGAGTGTCAATGGATCCTCCCTCATATATAAATAGTCGCTTATGTTTTAAAAAAAAAAATTCTACTTCTCCATGTACAGTCTACACTAATACAAAAGGCAATTATCTTAGAAAAGGGGAGAGGAATAGTTGTTTCAGCTGGTCATCAATAATTAGAGGCAAGCTATACTACTTCGCATCGTTCATGGAGTTTTGTTTCACGAGACTGTGAGTTCTCAACTCCGTAACATTCCTTTGAACATGGTCATGGTCATCCCACTTTAGGGAACAATACTGATGTAACTCGAGTTAGGTTCACGTGAAAATCCAAGTGTCAGAATTGACTTGTTATATTGGGTCCGTTGGTTTGCCTTACAGCTTTGTTTCGTACACTTCGAAGTGTACACCGAGAGGGGATGCGACGGTCTCAATGTCACTTCTCTGCATGGGTAAGGGTGGGCACAAGTGAGCCCCACCCTCCACTCACACGGTGCACAGCTCGGTCCCTTTTGCCGGGTGTATATGGACTTGTTTGCCTTATCATTGAGCATGAAAGGGAGATGCTCAGTATGCTACATTTTTCCCGAATATTGTGGTGAGCTGGACTTTAGATTTTAATTTGGGAACTACATCCGACTTTAGTTTATCTTATCTATGTTCCCGACTTATTGGATCCGACCAGAAAATAATGGAGCCACAGGCCCCACTAATTTATAGGCTCAACTGTGGACACAACAATATAGGCCACGTATAATTTATAAACTTAATCCTGTAGATTTTATCATAATCTCAATTATATAATTTTAATATGAAGATATTTTAATCTACGGCCGGGTAATAGGTCCCGACTAATTTGACTAGACCACCAAATTAAACGCCAGATATAGGCTTATAACTCTTTAAGATTTTAATTGACTTTATATTTTCTTATCCATGGCTGGGGCCATAGGCCCTGGTTTATTGATCCAGCCAACAAAACACCGGGACCACATGCCCAACTAATATATAGGCTCAAATCCCAACAAAACATCATAGGCCACGAATAACTTATAAGCTCAACCCTATAAATTTCATTATAATTATAATTAATTTTAACGTGAAGATATTTTGATCCACAGCCCCGGCCCGACTAATTTTGCTGGATCAACAAAACACCATATATATCAGCTTAACTCTCTAAAACTTTAATTTGAGAACTACATTTGACTTCTGATTTTCTTATCCACGGCAGGGACTTTAATCTATAGTCTCAACTCCCAACAAAACATTATAGTCCACATATAACTTACAAGTTCAACCCTATCGATTTCATCATACTCACAATTAATTCTAATAGGTCTCGGCTGATTTTACCCGACCAACAAAACAGCGGGATCGTAGATCTCGGTTAATCTACATGCTCCACTCCTAAATGACCGACTAATTAAACACGCTACCATGATCCACCTAACTAACACACTATACTGAGATACGACTAACTAAACACTTTCTCAACCATTACAATCTGTCTAAAATTTTGTGGGAAGGATACTTATCGTCCGACCAAACAACGAACAAAAGTTTAAAAAGGTTGAGCCCCGGCCGTAGGTGCTTGTGTAGACTGACAAATCCGACTCTTGATTTCGTAATCCCACGACGCGGATCGATCCGTTATATGTCCTATATAGACGTCCGTCGGATCCCTTGGATTTCCAGATTTTGCCTCTACCGTAAGAGACATATAGTTGCCTTATTTTTCTATTTACGGAAGTCCAATTGCTCTGTTTCCTGATTTTACTACACTTCGTCTGATCCTCAGGTTTCCCAAAATAACTACGTTTATTCCGTGAATAACTATATCTTGGGTAGCCTTACTTAGAGGTTTGTTTCACGTAGCTGGCTTCTTTATTTCCTAATAATTTGTAACTTTAATTTAAGGATTTTGCATATATATGCTATATATTAGAATAATTATCAAGAAGAAGCAGGAGGCAATCGTCAGCGCAATTACTGATCCTGTCTCATTGTATTGGTTTAGGATACGGAGGGCACCATAGACCATAAGAGTAAAAAGGATGTGCATGGGGCATATATAGTAAAACATGTAATCATTTTTTAGGACAATGCCCCCGAATGCCACAAAGAAATTGAGCCTCCACATCATCTGCGGATGAGTATATGGCAAAATCTTGGTCAGGAACAAATAATTACTTACGCAATAAGTATGATATTTAAGGACGAGCAATTAATTTACCTTAGCGAATTTACCTAGGCTGAAATCTTTCAGAACATAGTAATAGGAAAAGTTACCAAACTCAGTCATCCACACATATCCAGCGATGAAAATGCGGATTGCATTATGCGATGCCTCTTGAAAATGTGGGAATTAAGTGTTTGACCCTCCCCTCACTCTCTCTTATTCAAATGGCTTTTGGCTTAAAACTCAATTTTTAAAAAATTAACTTATTTTATTGAAATGACTCTTAAAAAATAAGGAGGGCCCTTTGGATAAAGATGTTTGATAATATTATTAAATGATAAACTATATCCTTTAAGGGTACGTATAATCATCATGCCAACTTAAACATAACATGTCTCACGAATCATATGTAAGAATTCGACAAATTTTATATATTTGGAAAGCTTTTTGAAAGATCTACATAACGAGCATAAATTTTATATATTTCATAGATGTTTCATTTCATATATTTTTTTATTATTCTTTAAGTAATTTTTAAAATTTTCTTCATATTTTATAGTGTGCAGACAATATGCACACTGATTTTATGTGCATAAAATATGCACACTGATTTCTGTAAATAAATTTTTAAATTTTCTTCATATTTTATAGTGTGAACTGATTTTTGTAAATAAGTTTTTTAATTTTCTTCATATTTTATAGTGTGCAGGACATATGCACACCGGTTATAATATTACAGAGCCACTTGAATAATTTGCAAATTTATTAAATAACCATGGTACTGAAAAAGTAAGACCCATAATTTTCAGAATCATAAGAATAAATTTCTCCTCTTCAATTTTGTCTTATAGTCAACTATTAATGGAAAATGGTATTGATACAATCAATTTGCATAATTAATGATCTGTAAATAAAAACATTTGGAATATTAATCTCGAAAAGATTAGAAGGTACAGAAAAGATTAATATATTAGAAGGTACAGAAAAGATTGGTTGGGGATGGGAATAGGAAATGTAGTAGGAAGAAGAGGGGTGAATGAAAGAATGGTGGTGGAAACAAGATATTGGATGATGTTGATCGGAGTTTGGCGTCAAATATTATGTTATGGATATGAACTAAAACCAAGAAAGAAAGAGGTAATATAATGATTGTTGATTGGGGTATGACCCGACTAACTAACACACTATAGTATGACACGTCCGACTAGATATTGAAACAGTTCTGTTATGACCCGGCTAATAAATATACTCTTGACTATTATAGATAGAGCCAACTTACACACTAATTTTAACGTGGGCACTATAACTGCCTTTAAATTTTCTCTACGGCCCCAGCCCTATTCGGAAACTATGATCTAACTAATTAAATACACGCGACCTGCCTAACTTACACACTATAATATGACACGACCAACTAAATATTGGGACCAAATTACTGTGGTCCCAAACTGACTAACTTACATGTTCACTAAAATATTGTGGAAGGATACAAACCGGCCGACCAAACAACATAAAAATATCGATAGAGGTTGAGCCCGGGCCGTAGGCCCGGGTGATACCTAGTATATATATATGAGATTTAGAGTTAAAAAAAGTGGGTCCACAAATCCCTTAATAAGTTTCCCGGCAAATCTTAGGGGGGGGTCGGACTCCATATGTAGGATTTTCTGGAAAACTAAATCTAGTAGGAAACGTGATTCCAAGGATTCGGGCAACCAAACATACAAAGGGAAACGTAATTTTACCAAATCCCCTAGACCCATCAATTCTGCGTTTAAAATTCTACAACCAAACCCACCATTACGGAATTTGGAACGTGAGATTTATGAGACTTCGGTATTCGGTTGGATCCCCATTCCCTTTGGTCGGTTCATGCGCACATGTGGCATGGCCAACTAGCCTACGCACCAGTGGCCTGGCAAAATAGCCGTCACTACAAGAAAATGGCTCAGCGATCGATGGAGTTGTTATCCAGTGATATTGACAGCATGCTAGCGAAGGAGATGCTCTCCCAGCATCCGCTGCGTTGGTTTGGACACCTCCAGCGAAGACCACCGGATGCTTCAGTACGAGTAGGTCGGATCAGGCGCCCTGAAGGAAGGATGCAATGCAGAGGCCGACCAAAACTAACTTGGGATGAGTCTGTAAAGAAAGAATTGAGCAAGCGAGTCTGTAAAGGATGCAATGTAGTGGACTCGCACACATGTCAGACTCCTTGGTCTGTGTTTCAAGACGGGCCGAATGGGGAACCCACATGTCGATGCCGGGAGCACGCTGTTGCCAGAGGCACGCCATGAGGCGCGTGCTTCCCACCACGATCGAGGCGGCGACGTCTCCGCGGGCGGTTCGCCGTCGGAGACGTCGCGAGAAGTCCACTGAACCTTATCATTTAAAGAAAGGAGAAGTCGTAACAAGGTTTCCGTAGGTGAACCTGCGGAAGGATCATTGTCGAAACCTTCCCAGCAGAACGACCCGTGAACACGTGAATTCAAGTTCAGTGGTGATGCAATTGGGGAGAGATCCCCCCTTGCTCCACCGCTCGGTCGGGTAGTTGGCTAACGCCCTCTCTTCATGCCGAAAAACGAACCCACGGCGCGGTAAGCGCCAAGGGAAAAACAAATGGATGCTAGCGTGCCTCTTCTCTTTCTCCTACCTCGGTGGGAGAAATGCAGCGGTAGGCATTGAACGGGCAGGCTTGGAGGGCGGCAATTTGCGTGGAAGAGGTGGGTTTTAGGTACATAGACTAACCAACCCCTTTTCTTTTATTTTCCGTTTACTTTCTCTGTCTATCAATCAACGCACACGTAATGGAATCCTTGCATATTGTTTGGGGGGGAGGGGGGGTCTGTAGTGCTACAACATGCAGAATTTTAAAGGGGATAACCCCCTGTAGCTTCTGCAAATACGGACAGAGTGTAAGTATATCTGAGCATTCGTAATCCCATTACAAAAGTGACTATTTCTCACCTGGTCCAAAACAAACCAAACGCGGCGCATATAGAGTCAAATATTTTTGCTTTCCGTAGTGCAAGTTGTGCAAGGCTCGGACGGGCCGGCGTAAAAACCATGTTCTACTTTTATGAGATATTCTCTAGACGGCCCGGTACTTGTTACTGGAAAAGATTTTGTATTTGGATTTGGATTGATTGCATGCCAGCTATAGATTCTTTATCGCTGGCGATCTTGTCTGTATAGTCAATGGTCGAATTTATATCGCAAACATTATGCCACGCCTATAAACATCCACACCTTTCACCATTCCTTTTTACACCTTCTCAACTTTTCTAATTTTTCTGAAACAAAAATCTTTGATTTTTAGTAATTTCTTTTTAGAATTTCTTTTCTAAATGTTATGAATCAACGATAACTCGTAAAACAATTAGAACATTCCCTTATAAAAATAAAATCAAAAGCAAAATGAAACAAAAAATCAAAGGACCAATCAGCCCTCGACTGAATTGAATTATGAGCAAGATAAAGAATTGAGTTCGAAAATGTTAAACAACTAGCTAGGCACTTATCTAGCCATCCAGAGCGAGTTAATTCAGTCGCTCTAGTAAGCACATAAGTCGACATTTTTATACCCACATTTATACTATCTAGGTCTCGATTTTTAGCCAATAGTATGGTTTTAAGTCGTTTACAGAAATTACAAGTGAAATCCGTTCACCCGGGGAATTAATGGCTTAGAAGATAATTGGCGCTTGCAACTAGCGTGCGAAGGAGTTAGAGCTTATATAGAGCTTGTGGGCTGGCAAACCAACACGCTCTAAGAGGTAGGCGTTCTGAGTTCAATACGACGTTCAAATACCTTCCCCATGTTGTTCAAGAAATAGTCTGAAGATATCCTTGCTGAAGTTTATATTTTATGCAACCTAAAAACCAAACGACTCAAATTATTTAAGTTATATTAGAAGGTTTGTGGAAGATTACAAATACGTTTTTTTTTTTTCAAAGATTTTGAATGTGGTAAGTTTGTTTTCTCTTGTAATTCATGTTTTAGATTTAGTTTTTAGATTTATGAGCATTCAACCAACTTTAATTATGAATATGTTGTATGTAGAAGTTACATCGTTAGTTTTATACATTTTGACGGGAATTACATGTGAGGGGAACGTTGACAAATCAAAGTGGGAGACAAAAGAAAGATGGAAAGACTGGCTTCAATTATTCAAGAGGATCCAGAAGAAAATCCAGATTATATAAAACTAAAATCCCATGGATTAGAGGTGTCTGGGTTAAAAAAAAAATTTATAAACTAGCAAAATGAATGGTAAAAATATTAAAAAAAAATCATATTTTTTCTCTTAACATTATGAGGAGTTTGAGCGTGTGTTTGTATTGTGGGCATCAATGTTTATTTCCTAATACTAGATCAGTGACATTACTTGGTTTTGTCTAATCGTTGAAAGATTTAAATCTTGCACCAACATATGACTGGGGGTCTCCAATTTTATCAGAACTTTACATGACCATCGATCGATACTCGTCGTGTTTGAAAGAAAACCTGAATCGTTTTTGGGGAATGTCGGAGGTTAGAACCTTTTTTTCCCATCATTTATTTATTATCATTAAATATTTGAAACGATAAATATACTAGCCAAACAATGTTATTATTTCAGTATTGGTGGTATACTTATTTCTGTATTTGTGAACCTTATCTTCATAATAACACTGTTATTTTTCCAGTCATAGAGAAGCACACTGCCGATAATTAGACAAACGGTCGCATTGAAGATGGTTAACATGTTATTATGGTCCAAAAAACTCAATAGTAGAACAAGTAATAAAATTGTCGCCATGTCGTATGAATCAATCCATAAGTTCTAACATGTGGAAGCCCAGAGTATGCTACAACTAAGACTTAAGAGAATCGTGTTATACAATTGAAAAAGCGGGTGTCTAATAACCACACCCAATATTTCGCTTAGAAATATGTATCGAAAAACTACAATATAATTTCAATAGAATCAACTGGACAATCAGACTCAATCAATGGAAATATATCCAAGAGTTGTATCTCTGTTTCACAATGTATATCAGCAAATCAAATAGATAGAAATCCGTGAGCATGATTATTATGTGAAACAACTTGAACTGTATCAAAGACCAATGTTCAAGTGTCAATCAATATAATCAACAACCAAAGGTGGGATTCTCCTATTGATTGAACTACGCACAACCTGTGATATTTCTATTATATAACAAAATATAATGCGGAAAAGAAATAACACAGACACCATAAATTTTGTTAACGAGGAAACCACAAATGCAGAAAAACACCGAGACTTAGTCCAAATGTGAACACCACATTGTATTAAAGCGTTGCAGATACTAGCCTACTCCAAGTTAACTTCGGACTGGAATGTAGTTGATCCCTAAACCAATTTCACACTGATCAGGGTACAATTGCGCTCCTTATGTCTCTGAATCCCAGCAGGACTCTACACACTTTATTCCCTTAGCTGATCTCACCCACAACTAAGATTTGCCGCGACCCAAATTCGAAAACTTAATAAACAAATATGTCTCACACGGAAAAGTCAATTGTATAGATGATAAACCTATGAGTTTTGTTATGTCTTTTGATAAATAAAGGTGAACAAGAACCAATTGATATACCAGATTTATATTACCGAAAAAGAACCTATAAATATCAATCATGTCATAATAATCTTAATTGTATGGTAGCGAAACAAGATATTTTGGAATCAAAAACGATGAGACGAAGATGTTTGTGACTACTTTTTATCTTGCCTATCGAAGATTAAATCTCGAGTCAATCTTAGAGAATATGATAGAAACAACAAGACCAGATCACGCAGTTACAGAGAAAATAGTTGGGTATGGATTCACAATCCCTATAAATTCTTTAAGTCATTAACCTACAGGGTTTTGTGAAAAACCAAAGGTTTAAGGAGAATCACCTCTAGTCGCAAATATTATCACACATGAGGTGTGGGGATTAGGTTTCCCAGTTGCTAGATTTCTCCTTATATAGTCTTCAAATCAGGGTTTGCAATCAATGTTACCTTGGTAACAAAGCATTCAATATTCACCGTTAGATGAAAACCTGATTAGACTCAACCTAATATCTTTCAACCGTTAGATCAAACTTAGCTTGTTACACACAAATGAAAAGTAACTTCAATATGAGTAATCATACCTAAACGTATGCACATTGATGGCTCAACAATAGTTAACCGAAGTTAGCCATATGAACACTTTCATATTAACCTTATTCATCTAAACAATAATTAGTTCAAATGAAATAAATGAAACTAGTTCTAAAGTTTCTCAATTGTTTATATTCTCATAGAAGTATATAAGACACAATTGAAGAAAAATCGATTTGATTCACTAGAATCAAGTCATGAACATTATAGACAAGGTTTGCAAACGATTGCATTCCATATTATATATAAATAAATGTATTATTTCATTAACAAACTGAGTTTAAAACATTATCCACTTAGGTACGCATATGGGTACGCGTACCTAAATGGCCGGACTAAGTTTGGGTTTCTCCAGTATGCGAACTGGTACGCATATCATCCAAACTCGACAGAAATTCCCGAACCTGAACCTTACGCCAGTACGCATACCAGGTTCTCGGACTTCACAAAACCAACAAGTACGCACACGGGTATGCATACCATGGTTCCCGGACATGGATTACATATATGCAAGTACGCATACTATGCTTAAATCCAATTGTTATAAACTCTCATCTCAATAACTGAAAACATTTTTGGAAGACGGGAATAGTTGTTTCACATAAATTATTAGCTTCAAAGAAATTTTCAAGTTATCGAATGATTAATACGAAACATTTCAAGTTTACCAGGAAATTTTCACATGATCATCTTTTGACTTTCATCAAGAATATTGCGCCCCATAAGCTAGCAGCTGACTAATCCAAGAGATTAATAAAAAAAGAGGCACTACGAATCTAAATCAAATACTTAAACTTTCGAATAAGAAATCTTCTACAAAATCATAAACCCAAATTTAACCCCGCTCAAAAATATATATACAAGAACACCTCTCAAATGACACATATACAATAGTCATACGGTTTACATCTAGAATATATAACATAATAAACATATCAGAAAGTTTTCTCGGAGCTTTCGCTGCGCAACTCTGATCTGTCTCTGAAACTGAAAGTGGGAATTGGTGAGCACATCATCCCTAAAAGGGGTGCCTAGCAGGAAACCATTTACCTTTAAAGAAATCATGAGCCAGATTTGGAAAACAATATATGTTTTTCCCAAACATCAAAGTGACTAAGTCACTGGAAATGCACAAACAATGTATATGGACAAACTACTTCTTAAAAAAATATATAATATGGTGACTCGTCCCGCACCTAGATAGCTAATATGGTGACTCGTCCCGCACCTATATGATTGCGTAAAAGCTCGAATTTATGTAGATATCAAATGAAGGAGCGTATCCTATATACCACAAGTGGAAATGCTTATTTCCCAAAACAATTCACAATGACAAACATTACAAGTCCTTTCGAATTCATGGAAAGATTCAAAGAATTATCAGAACAATCATAATACAATCTAAACAATGTATGAAATGCACAAATAGATAATGCATGAGTTTGTTAAACATAAAATTTTGTAAAAGAAACAACGATGGTTTCAAAAGAGTTAAAAGTATTCCCACCTATTTTAATGACAAGCCACGCCTACCTCAAGATCCACGATCCACTGGTTCATCCTTTGAATCGATTGTTGTTAATAAAGAATAACTGTTAATCACACAAGAAGTCTAAGAAACTAGACAATAAGGCTCACACAAGAATCATAGAAATCTATCTAATGGTTCCACATATCTTTTTCATCCATCTCTTGCATATCTAAAAGTTTAATAATTCAACTAGATTGGCTTTATAGTCTATTAGCTAAGTCTTACGAACATCTACAACTTGTAGAAGAATTCAAAGGACAATTCATACCATAAGGGGTCCAAACATTAAATTAGAAAATTAGTCCTAAGCTCAAGTTCATTAATCATCCCACTAACATTTGGTTCAGTCCGTCTGAGTCAACAAACAATATTTAACAGTCACAGGTCTACTAACAGTCCACGTCAAGTCAAAGTCCAGGGTCAATGGTCAAGTAAGTCAAACATGAATCGGCCAGTGATCCACTCAGAGTTAAGAAAGGGAAACTCAGTGAGTCAAAACGACTCAACTCAGTCAGATAGACCGAGCCAGAAGCATTAATGAGTCAGCTAAGCTGGCCACAAGCCTAATCCAAGTAATAGTCTCACTAGGTTACATTTTCATCTAAATTCATTCAATTTCTAACAGATAACACTAGAACTTCTCAACACCACAACAACATATTTATTTTAAATAAACTTCGGAGTCTAATTACAACATAGGCTTAAATTACCTGCAATGCAGATGTTGTAAGCGTTCACAGGAACACTAGTTACAACTCTATCATCACTATCAAATTAAGCTCAACCTCAGATCAATCCACTCATCTAAACCCTTTCATTGCAACTCACACAAGATAGATCAACCCCACCTGCAACTTAACTTCTATTAATACCAGCAAATTATATCTCTCACTCCATAACCACAATTCACAGAAACTTCACAAATCATTTGCAACTCATCACTAACACCGCATGCTTCCATATTTCAGTCTTAGCTTAACACAATTAGCACTAGCCACAAATAGTTCAGCTCTAACATCCAACCAACCCATTACACAAACATTACCACTAATCTTTCACTTGTCACAAACCTTACAACATCCTCTTCTCCACATCTACTTATTTTTCGGTTCACAACCATCTTGTAAACACAACATCAGTAAAAATACTATCAAATTGACTACAACATTCATCACAATAAACTACCAAAACTCAACGTAACCATTTCAGAAACCCCCATCTTCATATCATCCAATATTAACTAGCATCACCCCTGAACTGCCACTATATTTTCACTATCACTTCTTTCTAGGTAACTACTTCCTCCTCACCAGTCTCGTTTCATCATCTAATCATACTCAATTAAATCCTTCTTTTAGTTCATCACATTCTACCAACAAAAACACAACCAAAACAACACCACGAGCTACCCAAAATCTCAAGTTCATTCCATACATACACATCTATCCCAAATTTGGTTCAAATATAAACTTATAAGCTCACCAATTAAAACTTGAATCGATTCTTAACTAAATATATTGATAAAGAAGTTACCTCTATTTTGGTTTTACAGCCGATTGAATCAATTCTTCTTTGCTTTGAATCGAATCCATCCGGCAAACCTTCCACCACTCCACAATTTCTGGTCAAGCATCCCTCAACGATATTCATCCTCAGTTCTCAACTAAACCATAATTCAAACAGGGGAAGAACACAGGAACCCATAATTCATTGATCCACCAACTCACCGATTAAAACTTAATTCTAACTGTAACTTCCCTGAATAAATCCATATCCATCTTTATTCCTTCCTTTAAAACCCTAATTTCATTTTCAAAGATCAAGTTAACTCAAAACCCTAATTCCTTAATTCTTTTCTGAAGTTTGAGAATCAAACTCTATTTCTCTTCTTTGGTAACAACAATGAAAACCCATCTCCAATTGATCGATTCTATATTCAATCCTACAAAACCTTCAATCAATTTGTTTATGGGAGAAAACTATTTCTGCTAGTTTTGGTAATTTGAGGTGTGTGGATGAGAAATGAATTTAAACCCTAAACAAATGCACTGCACGAGAGTGCTTTTGATTTGAGAGATCAATTTGTACAACTCCGGCCGAAACCAAGAAATGGCCGTTCCAGACTTACGTCGGTCACAAAGTAAAGGAGATGGGGTTGATCTTAGGAAGGGAAGAGAAGAATGTGTTGAGATTGTGAAGGTGTTGGTTGTTTATAAATTGTATCATAAAGTAGAACTAGCTTGCAGAATGTAAGCTATCAGTTCTGGCGTTTGGATACGTTGTATCAATCCTTGGTTTCTTTTTGTCTTGGAAATAGGGAGGAGAACCTATTTATACAAGTAATTGAGCCTAACTCTTGTCTCTCATGTGAAGTGGAGGAAGTGGTGTGATAGAGTAGTGGGATCGTGTTAGTATATCACGATCAGTCTTGGCCCACTTCTCCCATCATCACTAACCGTCCATGTCTTCTTGACACGTTCTTGTGATGGCGCGTTGCGGGCTGCACGATGTAAACTGCCATACCAATACCCCAGTTTGTGACATGCTTGATGTCTTGATTGTGTGGGTCTTGGGACCCACAGAAGGTAACATGTGGTGCTAGGTTAAATAACTAAGTTATTTGGAAAATGATATTTATGAAATATCGTGTGTATTTTATGCATGCAATGCATCGAATATATTCATCAAGTATGAAGCATCGCTGTTTTAAATCTTAACGGAATGAGTCACGATTAAGCATCTTAAAATATCATCACGTCCAACCATCTTCGAGTGATTGTTTGGAGGTTGCATGGGAAAGCCACGCTTTGGCCGATCACTCTATGTGGAAGAGTGGCGGACGGTGATCACGAGGATGCTTCATTGGTCGCTTAATTCCTAACCAGGGCTGCCTAACCAAGCTGGTAAAGTTGGATGGACAAGATGATCTTATGACGCTCACCTGCGACCGTTGGTGGAATTTTAGGGTTTTAAAAAGGTGCGCAGGCATCACTCTTTGGCTTGATCGAAACCAAGCATGGGGGACATTTTTTGGCAGGGCCGACCGGGCATGCGTGTAGATGGCTTGCCGCTTTACACGTCCATACCTCACTGTCCCACGAAGACGCGATCTAGGCCATCCAATTTGACCGGCAAAGAGGAGCGTCTGAGAGTGATTTGCGACTGAAATCCCATGTCGCAAAGGAGTTGGAAACCGCGCGATATTCCTACTTCGGGCGCGCGTTTCATGACGTTCGACCATGGTTGTCCTTGGTCGATCGGTCATGCGTGTAGACGGGCCCACAATGATCATGTTGACATGATCGTGACCTTTTAAATCTACATCTACACCCTCCATCTAATTTTGCGAATATGGACGCTCGTGATCGATTAATGACAAATGTAACATGTCGCAAACCCTAATTAGTGTTTTGTATAGCTCATGCCTGTGCAACTTCAACTGATCAGTTTTGCATTTTATGCTCCTCCCCTGGGGAGCTTGATCATGCGGGGCCCACGTTGGGCCGGTGGTGAATATGTGTGTACTTGTCCCACGGTCATAGGCTTGATCTAAGCCATCCAAACATGTTGGTGAAGTTGGATGGTCATGATCAATTTAAGACACTTAGTGGACTTTCCTGAGACCCTTAAAGCATCACGCCGGCCGAACTTCGAGCAAGCGTTTTCTATTCCCTGGCTAGGTCGTGAGAAGGTTAGTCAGGTAAGTAGAAAGAGGGACAGCCGGTGTGCAGGAAAATGCTTATCCAACCGACCATGGGATGATCTATGTCGTCTAACCATGCTGGCGAAGTTGGACGTCCACGATCTGTTTTGAGACCGACATTGGCAGTCTTATGCGTACAAGCTTTTCCAAGCTGCTCCACACCAGCCCAACCATCCTACTTCAGGCTGGCATTTGGTGGTTGTTTGGGAGGCGTGGTATGTATTCGACCGACCATGGCATAAACGGGCCCGCTGGTGGTCATATAGGTGGTAGCATGCTCCTGTTGGGGATCGTCTAGGCTGGTTAAATCATGCGGCCAACTTTCATGGTCGTGATTGTTTCTGAGACTGATATGGATAGTCCAGATTCAAATATGCTCAATCGGGCTAGTATAACACACCGAGAGATGTATGCTCAATCGGGATAGTATAACACACCGAGAGATGCAGCTTGTACGGGTATTTTGTGCATGCCTCACTATTAACACTTGGAGATTCGTGTTACTCTGCTGAGAGCAATACTCAGTCGTCATGCCGCACTAATAATGACAGTTCTGCGGGAACAACACAGGAAATACAAGGTTAATCATGTATTATTTAATAATACTATAAATTCACAGGATATATGGGATTGTTGCTACATGCTCCAACCTAGATGAATTTTGTGTATTTAATTCACAGAATACTGGGATTGCTGCCACATGATCCATTCTAGGTAAATTACTAAAGTGAAGAAGTATTCATCACTTATCAGTGGCTTTATCCTTTTGCAGGATATCAGTGCATAAATTTGGTTTTACAATTTTAGCCCTGAACTAAAATCCACCATCAACACAATCTTATCTTCCCAAAACCCTAACTTTCGTTTCTCAATTCTTCTTCCACAACTTGAACAACTCCAACAACAACACCTTCTTTGATTCATCTAGTTATCTATATTCTTATGCATCAATCAAACAACTTAAAACCTCAATTTCATCTCTCAAACCTCAACAGAGAAGACGAGAAAAAAAAATCGAGAAGAATAAGGGAAACGAGAGAGAACTGAAGAAAGAAGAAGAAAAGAAGAGAAATCAAGTTTATCTTCCTGACACAGGTAGATAAGACCGACCAATTTGCTGAGACACCCACTCGGTTCGACACGTGCATCCACAAGGGTCAAATCCAAAATTACTATTTTATCCTATGAAAGCAAAATGATAAATACTCTTCATCCGGTATCTGAATGGCATGTTCGTGTAGTCCATCTCGCATAACTTTTTGAGCTCTATCTAACATTACTAGTTTCATATCTAGTTCGTTGTTTAATTAATATCCGTCTTAGACTAATCGAGTTATTAGCGGCTAATTCGTCTCTTGACTGGTCTAATAGCGTTGACAAGCTTGAGGGTCTTTACATTCTCCCACCTTATACATTTTCGTCCTCGAAAATCAAACCATTCTTCTGGTCTTCAAAACTCCCTACCTTATAAATGATCCCATCTTTTGTCTAAGCGCAAACAACATAAAACACAAACTTATATGGCTTTATAAAACTAAAATTTATGGCTCTAGGTTCAATTATGTTGATTTAAGTTCTATCAAAATATGGAAGTCTAAGTTTCTTACACTAATATTTATAATAGAAAACTATAAGTTTTAGTCTCTAAGTTCCTTACGTTAATTTCTATTTTCCAAAATATCTGACTCTAACTTCATTGAAGGATCCTACAAATCTTTCTAAGTGAAATTATATTTATCGGTTTCCTAAAGAATTATACCAAGCTTCTATGATCGGTCATCTCTGAATGCAGTTGCCCTATTAAGGTTGGCCAAGCCTAACAATGCCTTCCTACGAACAGAGAAAACACAATCTTCACTATACCCCAGTGTTGGATTAATTAAATGCTAACTTTTTACGATCAACTAAGTATTAATTTATTTAAGATTAATTAGTCTCTAAATTTTATCATAACTGGTGTAATTTAAGTTTCTGCTTCGTACTAGTTCATATTATTTTAAGCAATTTAATCATCAAAATTTATTTTATTTTTTTATTCTTATTTATCATTAGTATCCTTTATTTATTTTACTGTAACCGAATTTTAATTTCAAATGAAACTATATTATTATAACTAAGTCAATAGTCTAAGAAAAGGCGGTGTGTTTGTATGTGGGCTAAAGAGTGGTCGAGATTGTACGGAATTTTGAACGTTAGAGATTATTCTTTGGCCCAAAGATACCTACCCTTAATGTCCTAAACCTCAACTTAATTGTTTATCTTAACAACGTCGTCCGGCTAACCCCTAAACTCTAAGAATAACTGTGATAATATATTATTGTATCCAACTTCCGGGAGATATAAATCCATAATCAGATGTAAACCCAAAATCGGATTTTAATCAATACCCACATACACCGAATCCTAAAATCGGGCTTCTGTAATGCACATGTAAACCGATTATGCCTTACTTTCAGAAAAACAAAAAATTCATTACATAGTTTAGGAAAATATCCCATTACATATATATAGGACTCAATATGGGGATTTTAGAATTTGACACATCAAATGCTCATCAATGAACCTCCGAGAACGTTGGTATAACGTTGTATATTCTTTGTGGTGAATGAACTTTCTTTCCCCGTTACGAATTCTCCATAGCCCGTTGAAGCATTCCAGCTGAAGTTCAATGAATTTTTATATGTTAGTATGTGAAACTAGTGTAGTTGACATGGGTATAAAAATGATAGCATTACTCACTTTTTCCCTAAGAGGAGCTCTTGGATGGTAGTGGTACACCATATTTCTAAGTGTTGCGTACTCTCGCATTTCCCCTTTAATGTATTGGAATCGAAATGCCAAGTCTCTCCATTTGCGGTTGTTGGGATTCGCGGTACACCCGTAAAATAACTCTTTAACTCTCATCCAAAACATTGAAAAAATTTCATTTGGACGTCCAAGGAATGTATTAGCAAAGGATTTAACGAGACACAAATCTTCAAACGGTTCCCATTCCATTTTTTAGGCTAAGTGTGTTATATGAGAGTGGCTGAAAGAGGTTGTCCTTATATAGATAAGGACTCAACGGCTATTTTTTTCAAATTCAAATCAAACAATTGGATTTTATGTATGTCCACATAAACCGATTGTGTCCATACAAAATCATATAATTTGGGCCTCACAACAATCGGGCTTTTTTGATACACATGTAAACCGATTATATAAGTTACAGAAATTTTCTTTACAAAAATAGGATTACATATTTGTACATGTAAACCGATTCTAAAAGTTACAAAACTTTTCTTCTTACCAATCGGGCTACATATTGGCTGATGAAAATCGATTCTTGGCTTCAAAAGTTACATGATGTTTCTTCATAGCAATCGGGTTTTATAAAAACAAATGTAATCCGATTCTGAAACTAAACCTTTGGGAAATTGTCAGAATCGGGTTACATATAGTTATATGTAAACCGATTATGACCGAAAAATGCTAGAATCCTCCATTTTTTTCAAACACATTAAGTCATTCATAAACTATAAACCATATTAAGTCATTCATTGACTACGAGTGTAACCAAACATAATTCGACGATAAGTTTAAGACAAGACATAAGTTTTGACTCCATAATTATCCATACTTAAATACATAAGCATGAATACAACCATTTATTCATCAACATCCCCACCTCGACCACGTCCACCGCGTCCTCGTTTTCTAGGTTGGGCGCTGCTCGATGCACCTTCAGACATCTTTTTGGTAGGGGCTCTATTTCTATTCTTCTTTTTCCCATCCTCCTCCTCCTCCTCCTCCTACTCCTCCTCCTCCTCCTCCTTCTTAGAATCATCTTCATCATGCTCCCCAAATTTTGCACCATCTTCTACATCTTCGAGACTGTTCAATTCATCAATTAGATTTTCATTGGCCTTCACATTTTTCCCTTCCCTGATTTCCAACTTTGCCCGGCTTATCAAGTATTCATCTCGTCTTCTCTTCTTCAATTTAAAATAACAAACATTCAATATATAATGCTAAAACCATTAACAGAATCGTAATTGAGTAACAATACATACCAAGCATTCGAGAGCCTTATCTTTGTCCTCTATCATGGGCCTCTCATCTACTTGTATCACCCGAGTATGTGAAACATTGAGGTACCACGACATGTAATCCGGAATTGCATCGTCATATGTTCGAGATGGACCAACCAAAGGATATTTGTGGAATGCTCTGTTATCCCAGTACTCACATGATGGCAAAGGATTGATAACAATAATGACAATATCACTGTCATGTGCTTTCGTTTTTATGTTATTGAATTTGAAATCCTTGTGCGCCTTTGGGATTTTTTGTATGTAACTGCATTATCTTACAACTCTCGAAGGGTTGTACATTACATATCCTCTTGGGTGAAACAAAGGCCCATGATATTCACTTTGGTCCGAGCACCCAACCATCTTTATTTTTCCTTTAGCCGAAGCCACCTTGTAAGGATCAAATACAAAATCCTTGGTGGTCAAGTTGTCTAACTGACGTCTCAAATTCAAATAATCCTTTCTTTGTTTCTTCGGCTTAATTTTGTAGGTGTACTTGGTTCCATACTATTTTCCGTCCCAATCATTGTTCTGAAAAGCCCTTTTAGCAAATATTGGGAAGTGCAAATATATCCACGCCTGCAGAAAAGCCATATTCCTTCTGAATTGGTTCCTTTGAGCCCTAGAAGCCTTTCTCAACTACGTCAAAGAGTGTACAAGGATGGAAGTGCCTCAAGAGTAGTCATATATGTAGTTGCAGGAAATCCTACACTACACCCTACTTAAGAATTTACCAAATTTATGACATGAATTGAAGATGAAGAACAACACTTTATTGATTTGATCTTAGAAGAATTACATAAGATAAGAAAATCAAGAATACAACCGACTTAACAAGATTTTCTCTCTCCTCAAAACTCTCTCAATACTCAAAAATTCATCCCCCTCTCAGAATATATTAATTTCCTTTATATAGGCAATTACATAGTGGGTGACAGCTCATTTACAGCTAAGATTTCCTTTAATTTCGGATCTGAGATACCGGCGACACATCGCAGCAGCACCGCCTTAATCTCTCGCAGGTTTTATTGATTCTTCGCAGAACAGTCACACTTTTCTCATGTTTCTGTCGTTTTCATTCATTACGTCATTCCTTAAGTCATCTTTGATATCTCGCAGAATGTCGTTGATTATTCGCAAACATGTCTCGTAGAAGTGTCGTTAATTGTCGCAGGAATATTGTTGTGGAAATATTCTGATCCTACATCTTGCCTCTTCTCATGTCTTTTCTGCGAAGAAGATAAAGATCATGAGAATCTAAAGTTTTTGATTATTCGCAACTCCTTATCTTTTTGTACTTCTCTCGCTCTGACACGTTTTTGCATTCTTCGCTAGATTTCTTACACGTATTTTTCAACCGCTGAATTCCAACCACTCACGTCTTTTCTTTATTAAATGCCGTTTATATTCTCGAGAATTTTCTTCGCCTATAAATACTTTCTTCATTCTTTTCTTCTCTTCTTTTACTTTCTTCTCTTTTTGCTCTGCAACTTCACTGTTCTTCATCTTCTTCCGCAAATTCTGGATCTCTTACTATTTCAGTTTTTCTTTCTTCGTTCTTCTTCTTTTTAACCCTCATTCCCATACTGAAAATGGCTCCTGCTAAAAAATTAGGTCAATCCACTTTCAAGCAACAACAACAAAGACTCCAAGCTTTGGGTTTCAAACTTTCTGAAATCCCTGATCAATCTTCAAATTCTGATCTCTCTATTGCTTTGGTTTCAGAATTTCCATCTTCCAGCAAGAAAATCCTTATCTCGCTAGGTCAATTAGAAGCTGGTCTTCCAATCACTAGTACAAAAACGGGCTTAGGTGACAGTTAAAAACTGTCACCAAAATATTAACGTAACAGTTCTGGAAAAATATTGCACTGTCACTAAAGCCCCTGTTACGAAAGGTCTTTTAAGAAACCGTTACGAATTCAGGGCTATAAGGCAACAGTTTCTTCATAAACCTGCCATTGTTGACTACTTAGGGTAACATTTTCTAAATAAAACTGTCATTGGAACTCAATCTATTTTACTAAGGTAAAAGTTTCTTTATAAACCTGTCACTGTTTACAGGTTAACGTGACATCTTCTACTTAAAACTGCTATAGAAAATTGTACAATGATAACAGTTTCTTCAAGAAACCTGACATAGCAGGTAACGTATTTTAAATAAAACTGTCATCATACACCGTGTTTGTCATTTTACAGTTGTTTGTCATTTTACAGTTGTTGCTAATATGCTCAGTGTTGGTGCCCAGCTTGTTGCCAGGCTACCCACCAACTTAATGTAATCTGACCTTCAAAAGCTTTTTATATATAAGTAAAGTAGTACAGAAATTCCGAACCAAGTAAGAAGTTACTGTACAACATAATTCAACAGACTTTGTATACAAGTATTGTTGACAAAAAAGAAATAACAATGAAATTGAAAACCATATACATGTTTCGCAAAACATCTTATTTGTTTGTGTAACATTTCCAAGATACAGACCAACACTCCTGATGTATCATGTCACCAATAGTTGCATATAGTTTATCCATTCTTCATACTTAGATGATTTCTACTTCATCGTACACAGAATTCCCCTATAAAAGAAATAGAAAACAATTACCATTAATTATCATTTTTCTAAGAGAAAACACTAGATCTTTTATCAGATGAAAAAGGAACACAAAATTAGTGCGCAAAAAGTAGACAAGATCAGAAGAACTGCTTAGCAATATTGGCAGATAATGGAGATGAAAATCTTAAGGGAAACAATAAAAGTACAAAGGTGAATTACGACTACTGTACTACTCACTTTTAGCTGAACTTTAATAAATTCTTTAATGAATCATATGACATAATTGAACCCCTATACTAAGTAGATGAATACCATTCTCCACACAGATTATTCCACAGTACATCTACTCTAGCAGTCCATTCCTCGTCCATGTCCTGCAAAGCAAGTGGAACTATCTAAAACCTTGACCAACAAAACAACATCAATAGATGGTAGACCTTAAACTACGAAGGTAATTGTAGCTGAGAGGAAATAGTGTGGTGTAAATGGTGGAGGCACTGGTTTTGAACGGAGGAGGTATGCTGGTAAACATGGAAATGGTTATGGTAGAGGTGGAGGTAATAGTGGTGATTGTGGAGAATAAGTATAATAATGACCTGTATCTGTTAGCTGCTATGAGTCTCTGACAAACTATGAGCTCCAGCTGTTTGAATTTCAGATTTATCTAAATATTAGTATTAGCAGTATACAAAATCTAAAAAAAAATTAGGATAAAATTGAAGGTTCAAGTATGGTCACCTTAAGTTCTTCCCGTAACCATTCCTTGTGGCCTCCCATTGTTGCTTATCCCAAAGCCTTGTCTAGTTGCATTTACGAGATTTTTATAGCAGCAGCAATGCAATCAAAATAGAGTGTTTGAGTTTCATCGTTTCAGTTAGGTCGATTCTTGTTATCCCAATGGGTTTGGGTCTTAGGATCTAATTTCCATGTGATAGATGCAATAACGGTATCACCTCAAACTTTTTTCGGCTTTCGGGGCAGCACCTCGAACTTTTTTCGGCTTTCGGGACAGAACCTGCTTAGAAACATACACAAATCACTTCACCCTAAACTAAAGAATCATTTAATACATGAATAACTAAGCGATCTTGTGCCACATATCATGCTATAGTAGTCATATGTAGAGCGCACAAATACAAGTACCATTTCTATACAATTAGATAATATATGATATAGGATTTACTTTCCTACATGAGTACTAAACGAACCACCACTAGCATGTTAACCAACATCTCCAAATTATACATAGCCAAATAGCATTTGGCTGCCAATTAATCGGTATTTGTAGGCCATAAAATCCGCTCTTATAAACCTCTAGAGTTAACATTTTTTTAATAAACCACTTTAATTTACCAGGACATGTTCTTCCACCCCAACCTACTTTCGAGTATTGTACATTGACGTCAAGTGATACTCTGGTTCTTCTTCAATAGTACCAATAACAACCAATTCATGTATGGTTACCCACCTGATAGTGCTTCTCCTCTAAGGCTTCCAACAACTGATATTAAATCAAATGATGAAAATTCCTCTAGTGACAATAGAATGGCAGGCCAAGAAGATCCTTAGCTTGCATCATAGGTGTAGTATATTATATTTCCTTAGCCTCTAACACCCCTTGTCTACTCCCTGAAGAGCTGCACTCCATAAAACAATTACAATTAATCAATTGCACTCATGATTTCAAAACCCTTCAATGCTTTTGCAAACCACAAACTATTGAGAACAGGTGTCCAAGAAAAGGGGACCAGCAAGGGCCAAACTCTTTTTTCTGTATGATCCTGGTCATTCTCAGGCAACGGTTGACGAATGATTAATTTTTCTAGAAGGAGAAGCATAAAAACTTTCAGAGGTTTATGAATGCTAAATGAAAGTAGAACACACTGGAAAAAATAAGAATCAACTCTCTGAACCAGAGACCAAGTATCATGGAGTGACATCAGATGACATAAATGAATATACATGATCCTCTTTCCATTGACACACCAGCAGTGGATATTCTATTACCAATGTAATCTAGTACAATTTTAAAGTGGATATCAATACATAACCTTATTAGTTAATTAGCACCTCTATTAGCATCACAAAAAGGGAATCACTGCATATGTTGTATCTATTTTAATCTGATTTTGATACTAGTACATATCTGATTTTGATACTAGTACATACTAGCAGGTAACAACATAATAATACTGAACCAACTTCTCACTCTCACACTTTAATCCTATTTTTATCCATTTTTACACTCTTTCAGTGAATTATGAGCGAAATTCCTCTACTGCATCTAACATTTACCAAAATCTTAAAAAGATAACTATTAAGAGTTATGTCTATAGTTATGGACACATGAGTTACTTCCACTATGATACCTTGACATAAAAAACTAGAGTCGTGTGGAGGTTTGAATTTAACGAGAACACTTTAATGTTTTACCAGTAGCCAATGAATTAATGTGCTGACCCTTCTCTTTCTTTTGTTGATCTTCAATTCTGTATAAAACAACAAAGTTGGTTTTAAGGAGTTACAGTTTGAAATAAAATAACAGATCGAAGAGTGATTACCTTGGCATAACTCGATTCAATCTTCTTTTCCTTTTTGTTTCCTTCCTCTTGAAGAGCCAATAGAAAAACTAAATTAATCAATGACCTAAAAAAATTGGAAGAAACCCATCTTCCAAAGTCACACCAAAATTAATCAAAAATAGTACAAAATGCCAATTTCAAACACAAAACATATTACAAGGACTGGAGTCAAAACCCTAAGCAGAAACCCAAATGCAGAAATAGAAAAAAAAATCCTGCTAAAGATAAATCCAAGATTGAATGCAAAAATTGAACCAAATTAGCAAAATCGGAGCATCGAAACAATGATGTAATTTGAGAAACAATGTCTAAATCCTAAGCTAAAAAACCAAATTCGAGTGGAAGCTACTCACCTAGTTTTCTGTTTTCCTTGCCATGGAGAGATGGGACCGAAATCGGAGTGAAGTAGAGAAGGACTATGAAGATTTCGGTGTTGTAGGCTACGTTCAATTCTCTTTCAGAGATGGAGAGGGTTAGAGATAAAATGGCATGAAATCGATATAAGGAAGGAAACGAGGGAGAGCTGAGATCGTGTTTTGTTTTTGCTAGATCCGCAGTTAGTGGGCGGTTCCCAGTTGGGGGGTTTAATTTTCACGAATATTTTAGGGGAAAATTCGCTCAAGCCTTCACGAATTTTAGGGTAAAGTATAAGTAGATGTGGGTAGCGGTGGGCAGTAGATAATGCCCAAAAAACTCGAACTGACAACATGAAATGATTTATGGTAGACTACAGTTTTGAATCAAAACTGCCACCATAAATGGAAGACGCGGTTATTTAAAGAACTGTTATCTATATCTTTCTACTTAGATAACAGTTTTTACACTAAGCAGTTACAATACCTTAAGTATAGTAACAGTTAATAACTGTTATGATACATCACTGTATAGTAACATTTTCGTTCAAAAACTGTCATTTTAAAACTATTCAATAACATTTGTGAAACTGTCACGAGTGTTCACCACTATTAGCATGAGTTTTTATATGAAATTGTCACCTATATGTCATAGCTAGTTATTTTGTAACAGTTCTCTCAATCACTGTCACGGTTTTGAAAGTTGAACTGTCACCAAAGCCCATATTTGTACTAGTGAATCCCTCTTTATGACCCAGAACTCCCCCTTTTCTATGAAATTATTTCTCACGCAAACTTTCAGCGAGCTATCTGCCAATTGAGTGGAGACTGTATTCGCCTTATTCTTGAATATGCTTCTCGCGGAGCTGGTAAAGGGTCTCGCTATCCTGATAAGGTGAAGAATCCTAATTTCAAAGATGTCCCCATAATTCCTGCGAAATATACTGTTGAAAACTTCTTTGCGAATTATCAAGTGATTCATATGAAGAAGAATAGTACATGTTGGGCTGTTCGTCTGAATAAGAAGAGTAAAGTTGCGAAAAATAAAATTCTTATGCAAGATATTGATTATCATGTGGGCAAAAACCAAGGTCCACGCCATTCTAAGGATGATCAATGGTGCGGATTTCCTCTACTTAAGGAAGGTTCATACATTGCTGGTACTCTTAAGCTTCCTACGAATCTTCCAACTTATCAACCTTGGGCTTTTAATTGGCCTGAAAGAAATTCTGAGGTATATCTCGCAAATTATTATCATTATTCGCAGATTTGGATAGATGTATCTTCGCTGATCATTGTGTTTCTTAACAGATTGAGAGAATGAAAACTAGCTATTCCAAAACTGGAAACCCCAATATCTTGCGAGCGTTGAAAACTTTCACAGATGAAGTAAGAAACAATCTTCTATAACTCTTAACAATATATTGTTGCCTCTGTTTCTTACCTTTATGTGTGATTGTTTTCAAGGAAATACCTTTTGTCGCTGTGGTAGAAGCCAAAGATAAAGGCAAAAGAGTAATAACCCCAAATGAAGGTTCTGGTACTTCTCCTCACCGCAAAAATCAATCTATCAGTGAACCTCCAAAGAAAAAACAAAAGATTCAACCTCGTCCTCCTGTAAATTCTCCACTCTGCGAGAGTTCTGATGAAGATGTTGAGGAGGATAATGATATGAATGATAATATCTGCGAAGATAAGATCTGCGATGGATCCTTCTCAATCTGATTCTCATATGGATCAATTATCAGGCATCTTTTCCAACTCTTGACAAGGCATGGGAGATGATGATATTGCACGTACTTGCGATTATCTTGCAAAAATATGCAATGCTACAGTCTTGGCTGATAATGAAGCTCTTAGAGGAGTTTCAAGAGCTGTTAACCCAAGCTTTATTCATGCTCTAAGCTCATTGGTATATTCTTTTTCCTTTATATTATTTGTTCATTTTTTATTTCTTCATAAGTATCAAGTTTCTATCTTCTTTACTTATTTTTGCTTTCTCTCGCAGACTGGCAGAGCTTCATTTTCTGTTGCCTCAGATCTTGAAAGGAGACTTGTTGTTGCTTTAAAGAAAAATGAGAAGTTGCAAACTGAATCTTCTATCATTCGCAGTAAAAACAACCAAGTAGAGGCCGAAAATTCTATTCTTGAGAAAGACAGAACAATTTTAGAAGCTGAAGTCACAGAACTTTGCGAAAAATGCAAGCAATCAGAAACAGCCGGAAATACTGAGCTTCATAATAAAATCAACCAACTTGAAGTTAATTTTAATACTCTCAAATGCCAATTGGTTGATAGCGAGAAGTTCAATAAACAAATTCTTGGTATAAGTTTTCTCCTTTTCTTATTTACTTTTTATCTCGCTATTTTTAGCTTATGTGAATAATCATTTTGCAGATGCGTATGATCTTACTGATGAAGCTTTCATTCTTAATTCACACCCTGAACCCATAGATGAGGATACCCTTCTTCAACTTCTTAATGATGCTTTAAATAATTACTCAGAAGCCAAACTTAATTCCCTCTTTATTGATGAACTTAGATCCCACTTTAGTTTTATGAGAATGGATTTTAGATCTGTCTTGAGTGCTGCCCATAGGTCTAAAACTCGCAGAAATGAGCTTAAAGAAAAAACCAAAGCCTTAAAAGTCCAAGTAGATGAGCTTGAGAAAGATAAGGAACGCATTACTCTTCAAGGGGCTGAAGCTTTGCTAAAATTCTGAAATGCCCTTGTCGACACTGAGGTTGAGAGAGATAGACTTAGAAATGAAAATACGGAGCTTCATAAGAGAGAAGAACAAACTCGTTCTCAACTTCTCATTCAAAATGATGCTGAATTTTCCTGGGCTGCGACAGTTCTTGATAATGCTAGGAAAAATTTAGCGATAGATGTCAGTCTTCATACCGAGCAAGCAACCTTGATTAAAGATATAATCTATGAAATAGAAGGTTGTTTGTTGTTTTCTCTTTAATATCTTCATATTTCTTGTAAACTTTTTATCAATTCTCTGACTTATTACTGTATTCTCGCAGATTCTGAGAAAAGATATTCCGCAAGGGTGACAGAACTTGAAGATGAGAAGAAAGAACTTGCGGATAAACTTACTGCTCGCAACGAAAAGATTTTAAGGTTGAAGGAGCAAATAAAGATTTTTGATTCAAATTCTAACAACAATCTTCTCACTGTTCGTAATAACGCTATTGAAAAAGTTTGCAAAGATAATGATCTTTCTCTTTCTCTATATCCTTGCCTCCTGAAGAAGATTCCAGCCAATACTCCAGAACTTATTATCTCTGATAGTGAAGCTGGTGAGGATGAAGATTATGAAAGTGAAAGTGAAAGTGAATAAGAAGGAGAAATTGATGAAGATGATGAAAATGAAGAAAATAAGGAAGATGAAGAAAAAGATGATAGTGAAGATAAAGATAAAGATAAATCTAAGTAGTCTTGTTTTCTCTTTTTGATCTTCTTTTGTAAAGTTTGTGTACTTCTTGCGTTCTTTCTTGCGGATATTTTCTGCGACAAATTGTAATTTTCTGCGAAATATTCAAATTTTCTGCGAATTCTCTTCTGCGAAAAATTGAAATTTCCTGTGAATTCTTTTCTGCGAATTCCCTCAACACTTTGTATATCTTGATGTATAAATTCTGTCTTCTTCTATCTGTGTGTTATTAAGAAACAAAGAAACAATTCTTTTTGCAATATAGTTAATACAAACATCAATCTTTAACTATATTTCATGAATTTATCATATGATGATGAATAACAATATTACCATTCTTTGCATTCCCATACTTGCCTCTTGTTATTTATCTGCAATATGATAAATGAAATATCGCAAACAATTCTGCGAGAAATCTGTTATATACTTCGCATATATAACCTCTCTATTGGTCTTATTTTGCCTTCCTAGTTAAAGGTCTTATTTCGCCAATCGTCTGCGACAAGATCGCAGAACATTCTTACATTTTCATGTAATAATCCATTGATCTTGTCTTATCATTAATTTTGATCTTTGCGACAATATGATAAGTCTAAGCCATCTTGTGAGATTAATCTTTCTCTTTGCTCTTTAAGACTTATGACATTGTCGTCTTTACGATGAAATCGCAGGACGTCTTTGCGATTTATATCCTCTTAACATTGATCTTATCGCAAAAACCCATTGATCTCATCTTAACATTTCTCTTGAGGCTTTTTCGCCTGTCACGCGACAATATGACGGGCCTAAATATTCTTGCGAATATAAAGTCCCATGACATTGCCGTCTGTGTCACGCACCAATATGATGGCCTAGTTGTTCCTTTTTCAGGATACTAAAGAGACCATGACATTGCCGTCTTTTTTGACACACATCTCCCTAATAGAGGGTGTCGCCCTTATCTTCCCCCCGGTTGCCCCTTCAAGGATTATACATCGGCCATACAAGACTAGCACTTTCCCATCCGGTTATGCCAACAACCAGTTATTTTCGCAGCCTTGTCCTTTATGCCTATATGGCTTATAGTTACAAGACTGCACCCTAGTGGGGTTTTCTTCGGGCCAAACACATCATAGCCAAGACTTGCCAATAATGGACAGGGTAGGTTCATCCATCGCGGGCACCCTCAGCTTAACCGTGTACCTCGGCGCCTTGGTCATACTTTGCATTCCTTAGGAGAGACTCTCGGACGTCCAACCAGGGTACAACCTTATAGAGCTGGAAATCCAAGTTATCTCTCCTGGATGGGATTTCCTGTAATCCCCACTCTCCGTGACCAGGATCCAGCAGCGGTCTAGCCTTACCCCTGAGTCATGCAAAGAGATACCCCCCTTATGACGCACTTTAGGACATTGCCTCCTACGGAATAGAATCCGCAAACTAGGGTGTACGCCATAACAATATTACGAATGTTTTGAATCAGAAGAGAATTATATATGGAGGAAAACGATTTTAGTTTTTTGAGTTTTATGGTTTTAGAGTGGAAGAAAAAGGGAAAAAAATATGAGTGAAACCCATTTTTTCTTAAATCATGGATGGGTATGAAGAAGAAGGTGAGAAACATCATGAAGAATATCATGTTGAAGGTTCAATAACGATTAGAGACACGATTGAATGCATTCAACGCCATTAACGTCCCAGAATCGGTAGATAATGTAATACTTTATCTACCGATTATACTCTTCTGTTCCAATAGAGATTGATTTTTTTTTTTCATAATCGGTAGATAAATTATGTTCATTATCTACCGATTGTAATAGTTGCCCCAAATTCAAAATTTTCAAAAACCGATAGGATTTTTAATTTCTCTACTTCCATAATCGGTAGGTAAGTGATGTTTACTATCTACCGATTGTACAATCGGTAGATAAGTTATTTACATTATCTACCGATTGTGATTAGTTGCCCCAAATTCAATTTTTTAAAAAACTAATGGGATTTTGGATTTCTCTATTTCCATAATCGGTAGATAAGTGAGGTTTAGTATCTACCGATTGTACAATCAGTAGATAAGTTATTTACATTATCTACCGATTGTACAATCAGTAGATAAGTTATTTACATTATCTACCGATTGTGATAGTTGCCCCAAATTCAAAATTTTCAAAAATCATTGGGATTTTGAATTTCTCTATTTCCATAATCGGTAGATAAGTTATGTTTATTATCTACCGATTGTGATAGTTGCCCCAAATTCGAAATTTTCAAAACCAATGGGATTTTGAATTTCTCTATTTCCATAATCGGTAGATAAGTTATTTACATTATCTACCGATTATGATAGTTGCCCCAAAATAAAAATAAAAATAAAAATAACGAAACTTCAAGTTTCTCTAATTTACAATCGGTAGTCTAAGGATGTTTATTATCTATCGATTGAGCCCGAATTTAATTTGATAGGAACAAAGTAATAATCGGTTGCTATAAACGATATTTAACTACCGATTGTGTAAGGGTATTTAGGTACTTTCTGAGCCATTCGGACAACCCATAACATCAGCCCTTGGTTGGGAATAAAAAAAATCGCCCCTAATTCTTTCGGGGTCGCCCCTAAAAATGCTAGGTTAAAAAAAGTCTCTAACCAATAACAAGAGACATTGGGAGACTGACCAAAAATCTCAATGGACTAACAGTGGATTTGAGAACTCTCTGAAAATCATTTGAAATCTCATTTGACTAACCTCATGTTAGTTTGAGTTGATGACCAAGTAAACCAATGGCGAGATAACATAGCAAAAAAATTGTGGGGTGAATGGAACAAAGAGAATGAAAACATAGGCATATGACAACACTGGGATTTATTTTGACAATAAACACATATTTTACCAGGTATTCATGGTACTTTTATTTTATTTTATTTTGGATCGGTAAAGATTCATGATACTTTTGTATTAAGATTATATTATATTTTATTTTATTTTGGATCGATAAAGATTCATGGTACTATTGTATTAAGATTATAACGTGCATAAAATAATAAACCGGTAGATTTTTTGAATTTTTAATTAGATATTATTGTACACTTTTTTGTCTACAAATCATAGAGACTTTTTACGAATCTCAATTTTTTACCTTTACAAGACACAAAGACTCTTTAATATACACTCGGAGAATTTCTAGAAATCTCTATATTTTTAAAGTCTATAGAAATCTCAATTGACTACCCCTTGTTAGATTTAGCAGCCCTTATATGAGTTTTTTTTTTTTTTTTTTTTGTGATGCTTTAAGATTGATATTTTAAATAGGTGACTAATAACAAAAGAAATACAACTCTCAACTTCAAGACATTATGTCCAAGTCCAATGCAAACCAATCATCAAATCAAATTATTAAAGTTGAACAAGTATAGTGTAGAAGGCCACTTTAATCATTATTGGTGCATTTGAATCATTCAAATAGGTTGAAGCTCATTCACAGCATCCAACAAACATGTTGCACTTAATCATTATGTAGATTAAAGAGTGGCATATCCACGCTAAGCCCTCTTTTTCACTCCATCTGAAGATTTTTTCGTGACATGATGAATTGGAGATGAGAGTGGAATCAACCCTTTAAGAGTTGTAATTAGACCGAAAACCATGAAAGGTATATAAAGACTCATAAGCGTAGAAGGCCTTGAGGACATAACCATATCGAAAAAAATTGCAACCTACGGGGAAAAAAAATAATAGGACAAAAGATTATAAATTCTCAAATAACCAAAATGATCTATAAAGGATTAATAAATACTCCATACATCTTTGCAAAATTGATATTATCATTTTTTTCATTTTAATAAAATTTTAATTGAAACGAGGTAATATTACTTTTAAACGTCTTTGCAAAATTGATACTATCATTTTTTTTCATTTTAATAAAATTTTAATTGAAATGAGGTAATATTACTTTTAAACGAGGTAATATTACTTTTAGCCAAAACGCAAAACAAAAAGTTAACCTCAAATCCCTTCTTTTGTTAGTAGGAGAATTTTTGTATCAATCAAAAACTATTCTTTTCCAAACTGATTAGTTTCAGTTAATCAGAAAATTTTGTATCAATCAAAAACTATTCTTTGCTTCAAAAAAAAAAAAAAAAAAATAGTTTCAGTTAATCTACCAAATAACATAGGCATATGCTTCAAAAAAAAAAAAATAGCATAGGCCATTTTCTAAGTTGAGTAATACATACCATGACCGTGACCGTGGAGACGCCATATATCAAGCAGGTCGTTCTGACCCAGGATTTATTAGTGAATAGCCCGTAGAAATTGGCGATACAAAGAGGCCACTTGACGAGGAGCTCAAGCCAGACGATACCAATGTAGAAATGAGGTTTCTCTAGTTTCAAATAATCTCCGTACCATGTATAGAAATTAAACAGTAAGTTCCCATATGAACTAGTAGGAGGTAGAAACATATACAAATCGAGGAGTGGAGCCTTAATCACCATCAGTGGAAAGTAAATCAACAGGATCCCATTGATGAATTTTTCAAGACTCATCTTCTCTCTCTGTGGTTCTCTTCTCTCTGTTACGATGTAGGTCTATTATTTTCTTATACTGGGATCGATCATTGACAACTACTAGGATCGTTAACTTAACAACTACTTATAAAATATTAGTATAAGACTCAATCGGAGCCGTTCACATTTCCTTAGTGGCAAACGTTGACAAAAATAACGGTTAATATTTTGGTTGCGTGAGAATCATATTATTGATTTTTTATTCAGAAAATGGGCTATATAGCCAAAAAGATATGTTTTCTGGGTCAAATGGACAGGTAAGCTTTCCGTCTGGGTCAAATGGCCAAAAGAATCTTTTAGTTGAAATGGACACAAATACCCGTACCTTTCTTCTTCCTCCCTGGATATATCGATCTCCCTCTCCGGATCTCCACCATTTTCATTCTTTCTTCTTCTGCTCTCGATCTTTTGTTTCTCCACCACCACTGTTTCTGTCATGGCTGCTGTTACTTCCGTGAGATCGAGAATTGAGAGGTCATGGCTGTTGTTACTTCCGTGAGATCGAGAATTGAGAGATTTGATGGGCAGAGAAGATGGGTATGATGGCTAAGATCGAGAACTCAGTAATGGGTTGACTCGAATTTGAATTATGAAATTGAGAGTTGCAGTGAATGAATGGAGTTATGATTTGCTTCTTCGGGTAAATCAGATGAAGAAATCGTGAATTGATAAGGGTTTCTGAAGATAGAGAGGATGAAATTAAGATGGGTTCGATCTGTGAATCCGTGATCTGAGAGCTTCCACAATGAAATTGATTCGAGACTGTGTAGTTGATGGGTTTAATGACCGATTGAGTTTAAGAAGATGAAGTTGCATAAATTGATATGGGACTGAACTTAGTTACAACAATGGAAGATTGAGAAGCAGATGGGATAGAAGGAGGAGCAGCAGATGCTGCTGTTGAATCTGAAACAAAATTGTAATGGTTTTGAGGTTGGATATGTGATGGCTTGCAGTGAGGTTATGAACTTGAAATTCAGGGTTTGACTCAACAGAGGAAACAGGGGTTTGAAGATGCTTCCGATTGAATGCAATGGTGGTGTTGAGCATTAAAAATTTTCTTTCATCAATTTCACTGGTAAGTTTCTTGATCCTATTGGTTTAACTTTTGTAAAATCCATTTTAAAATTCATTGAATTTTGTTTGTATGTAATTAGTTTCATCTGGGTTAAGCTTGTGTAAAATCTGGATTGACCTAAAATTGCTTTTATCCATGTTATACTAGGATGAAACCAGTATCATCCTGTTTTGGATTGATCTGGGATTATTTCCATCCATGTTATACTAGGATGAAAACCAGTATCATCCTGTTTTGGATTGAGCTGGTGTTATTTCCATCCATGTTATACTAGGATGAAAACCAGTATCATCTTGTTTTGGATTGATCTGGGATTATTTCCATCCATGTTATACTAGGATGAAAACCAGTATCATCCTGTTTTGGATTGAGCTGGAATTATTTGCATCCATGTTATATTAGGATGAAAACCAGTATCATCCTGTTTTGGATTGAGCTAGGATTATTTCCATCCATGTTATACTAGGATGAAAATTAGTATCATCCTATTTTGGATTGAGCTGGGATTATTTCCATCCATGTTATACTAGGATGAAAACCAGTATCATCTTGTTTTTGATTGAGCTGGAATTATTTTCATCCATGTTATACTAGGATGAAAACCAGTATCATCTTGTATTGTATTGAGCTGGTTTCATCATGTTTTAGATTAAGCTAAAACTGCTTTCATATAACTTTAACAAATATGGTAATGGTTTCATCCTTTTTTTTTTGAATAAAATTGTATTATTAGTTGATGAAATACATAAATGCTCAAACTATATAACTACGTGAGATCTAATGATGCACTTATTACTTAATGATGGCTCCTAATTTAAACCCCTCGATCGGTGGTTTTTGATTGATTAAGTCTGAGTTTAAACTTTGAGGACATCAATGAATTTTGTCACATGTACTATTGCAATTGAACATTGTAAAGTTTTTATTGTCTGTCGGATGATTAGATGGTAAATTGCTAGGTTCATCCGTTGTCATATCAAAGGGTAGAATTAAGACTTATGGATGGGCGCAGTGTCACTTTCCGGCTAAGCTTACTAGCAAATAGAGTGTTGCATAGGAAGGCTGATCTGTAATTTGCACGGTCCTATATTTTTATTGTTTAGATGTAGAGATCCAACTTGACTGCTTCATGGGTTGGGAATTCACAGATTAGGAGTGGTTGCATTTGCATAGAAGAAGATTAAGAGTGTTAGCACCAGGATTAGTTCATTGGAAGAGAAAATATGCTATTTACTTAAATGTTTGTTTTGACGCAGGAACTTCGGAAAGTGCATTAATGCATATACTTCTATGCAAATCACTTTCCTAAAAATGCTATCCTTCATGCCTGCTTGCCTGCTCATCAGAACATATGCATTTCCTTCTTTTGAACCCTTATATTTCCTGCTCAGCCATGTCATGCTTTCTCCTTCTCCTTCTACTACTCATAGATGGATCAATGTTAACAGTTATTTCAATGAACGATGCAGCATATGCAGTGATCGAGAAGGTTGGTGGATCTAATGTCGATTGTCATCGCCGAAAGTGGATGGCCATCCGGTGAAAATGGAAACATTGCAACAATTCCAAATGCTCAAACATATGTTAATAATTTGATTTCACACGTATCAGGAACATCTGGAACCCATAAGAAGCCTGGGAAGAGCATAGAGACTTATATTTTTGCCCTTTTTAACGAGAATATGAAGGGCGACCCCCCAACTGAGGGACATTTTGGCTTTACTTCCCTGATATGACAGAAACCTACCCTGTTACTTTCCGTTAGGCATTATCATTAAATTTAAAGTAAATTACATGTACGCTATATCAATAAGTTTACTTCTGCTTAAGTATATAAATGATGTAATAAAGGTAAAGTTACCTCTGATGAGATGGTAAAAACACCATCTACCATTTCATTTGGTTTCGACCATATGTAATGTGGTCCGCTTAGTGCTATTAATTGTTCAATGAAAAAAAGAGCGTCATCAAAGTTCCTTGCTTTCCTTGATAAAAGTAAGAACATGAAAATTAAGGGGTATTTTAGGTGATTGATATTTTTTTGTTTTTATTTTCCTGGGTCAAATATCCATTTTGGCTAAATGAACAGTATTTTTCTGTTTAAAGTCCATATAAACAGTATCTAAACTTAGCAATCCATTTCACCTAGAAAATGTTTGTTTTGGTCTTTTTGACCAATTTTGTGTTTTTTATTTTGGAGAAGACCGTGGAGACTTTGATATGTCTCTCGGGGTTTACGAGAACAGAAAGTATAAATGAACCCCTAAAAAAACAACGAAAACAAACCGGCCCCCTCCTAAACTCCTGTAGGACGGGCCTACTAGGAACCACAAAATTTAGAAAAACGGTGAGGAGCAGTTCTTTCTGTGGTTTTTTGTACGGTTCGTTTAGAACTGTTGTTACGAGAAAGCTTTGGCGGCAGAAAAGCTGCAAGTGTAATTTCAAGATATGTTTCACGGCAGGGACGGAGCCGGATTTTAAGGAAATAGACTGTAGAAAAAATTCTATTCCTGCTAGGGGGTTATATCAAAAATAGCAAGAATAATTATTATTCGGCTTCTGAGCCAGCTTGGCTGGATATGCAACTGCACATTCATACACTAAGCTGGCTCCGGGCCTTGTTTCATGGTGCATCAAATGAAGATGCGTTTAAATTGGAAGAAGTTTTTGTTTAGTGCTGATTAAAAGGCAAGCACATTTAGGGGCGACTCATTTGCAATTAGGGGCGACACTAAAAGACAAAAAAGGTCACCCAAACGTAAAATTGAGCTACCCCTTTTCCGCGTTTTTTCAAAATGGCAACTATACCCTTTTATAATCGGTAGCCAAAACAACAATCGGTAGGTTAGTTTGTAATCGGTAGGTTAAATTGAAAATATACCTACCGATTATTATGTAGATACTTCGGAAAATAATCCTTTGTTTATTCGGTAGCTTATCGAAATTTTAAGCCTACCGATTATAAGGAGCCCCTTATATAACCTTGGCAAAATCTGAATTTGGGACTACTCTATATTCGGTACCTATATGTGTTGGATATTTTCAATAATGTTTGCCGCTACTAAGGGGGGTCCTGGGGGGCGTAGCCCCCCAGGCTGTGGTCGACCTGACAGGTCAGGTCGTGGGGGTCCAGGGGAGACCGCCCCTGGTGGGGGTTTCTAGGGGGCAACGCCCGAGAGCCAGAATTTTTTGGTTGTACGTTTTGGTTAATGAATTTGAAAACCTATTCGGTTTTCCAGAAATTTTCACAAAACGTGTTTGTTCCCATAGGGTTTCTTCATTATCGGAAGTCATGATAACTATGATTTTGGGGCTACTCTATATTCGGTAGTTATACGAAGTATATTGACTACCGATTATGGTAGGATATGTGCAAAGAGAGCCACTTTATAATCGGAAGTCATGATAACTCTTCCTTTACTACCGATTATAGGCTCAACCCAAATTCAGAAAAAAAGAGGATTTTTGCAAAATCTGAATTTGGGACTACTCTATATTCGGTAGTTATATAAACTATCTTGACTACCGATTATGGTTGGATATTTGCAAAGAGAGCCAGAATAATCGGAAGTCATGATAACTCTTCATATCTTACCGATTATAGGCTCAACCAAATTTTACGAATTTGAGAACTATGATAATCGGTAGTTTATATGACTACCGATTATAAGTTGCCCCAAATATTGTTTTGAGAGAAATCTCAAATTTTACGAATTTGAGAACTACGATAATCGGTAGTTTATATGACTACCGATTATAAGTTGCCCCAAATATTGTTTTGAGAGAAATCTCAAATTTTACGAAATTGAGAACTATAATAATCGGTAGTTTATATGACTACCGATTATAAGTTGCCCCAAATATTGTTTTGAGAGAAATCTCAAATTTTACGAATTTGAGAACTATAATAATCGGTAGTTTATATGACTACCGATTATAAGTTGCCCCAAATATTGTTTTGAGAGAAATCTCAAATTTTACGAAATTGAGAACTATAATAATCGGTAGTTTATATGACTACCGATTATAAGTTGCCCCAAATATTGTTTTGAGAGAAATCTCAAATTTTACGAATTTGAGAACTACGATAATCGGTAGTTTATATGACTACCGATTATAAGTTGCCCCAAATATTGTTTTGAGAGAAATCTCAAATTTTACGAATTTGAGAACTACGATAATCGGTAGTTTATATGACTACCGATTATAAGTTGCCCCAAATATTGTTTTGAGAGAAATCTCAAATTTTACGAATTGAGAACTAGGATAATCGGTAGTTTATATGACTACCGATTATAAGTTGCCCCAAATATTGTTTTGAGAGAAATCTCAAATTTTACGAATTTGAGAACTACGATAATCGGTAGTTTATATGACTACCGATTATAAGTTGCCCCAAATATTGTTTTGAGAGAAATCTCAAATTTTACGAATTTGAGAACTATGATAATCGGTAGTTTATATGACTACCGATTATAAGTTGCCCAAATATTGTTTTGAGAGAAATCTCAAATTTTACGAATTTGAGAACTACGATAATCGGTAGTTTATATGACTACCGATTATAAGTTGCCCCAAATATTGTTTTGAGAGAAATCTCAAATTTTAAATTGAGAACTATAATAATCGGTAGTTTATATGACTACCGATTATAAGTTGCCCCAAATATTGTTTTGAGAGAAATCTCAAATTTTACGAATTTGAGAACTATGATAATCGGTAGTTTATATGACTACCGATTATAAGTTGCCCCAAATATTGTTTTGAGAGAAATCTCAAATTTTACGAATTTGAGAACTACGATAATCGGTAGTTTATATGACTACCGATTATAAGTTGCCCCAAATATTGTTTTGAGAGAAATCTCAAATTTTACGAAATTGAGAACTACGATAATCGGTAGTTTATATGACTACCGATTATAAGTTGCCCCAAATATTGTTTTGAGAGAAATCTCAAATTTTACGAATTTGAGAACTATGATAATCGGTAGTTTATATGACTACCGATTATAAGTTGCCCCAAATATTGTTTTGAGAGAAATCTCAAATTTTACGAATTTGAGAACTACGATAATCGGTAGTTTATATGACTACCGATTATAAGTTGCCCCAAATATTGTTTTGAGAGAAATCTCAAATTTTACGAATTTGAGAACTACGATAATCGGTAGTTTATATGACTACCGATTATAAGTTGCCCCAAATATTGTTTTGAGAGAAATCTCAAATTTTACGAAATTTGAGAACTATGATAATCGGTAGTTTATATGACTACCGATTATAAGTTGCCCCAAATATTGTTTTGAGAGAAATCTCAAATTTTACGAATTTGAGAACTACGATAATCGGTAGTTTATATGACTACCGATTATAAGTTGCCCCAAATATTGTTTTGAGAGAAATCTCAAATTTTACGAATTTGAGAACTATGATAATCGGTAGTTTATATGACTACCGATTATAAGTTGCCCCAAATATTGTTTTGAGAGAAATCTCAAATTTTACGAATTTGAGAACTACGATAATCGGTAGTTTATATGACTACCGATTATAAGTTGCCCCAAATATTGTTTTGAGAGAAATCTCAAATTTTACGAAATTGAGAACTATAATAATCGGTAGTTTATATGACTACCGATTATAAGTTGCCCCAAATATTGTTTTGAGAGAAATCTCAAATTTTACGAATTTGAGAACTATGATAATCGGTAGTTTATATGACTACCGATTATAAGTTGCCCCAAATATTGTTTTGAGAGAAATCTCAAATTTTACGAATTTGAGAACTACGATAATCGGTAGTTTATATGACTACCGATTATAAGTTGCCCCAAATATTGTTTTGAGAGAAATCTCAAATTTTACGAATTTGAGAACTATGATAATCGGTAGTTTATATGACTACCGATTATAAGTTGCCCCAAATATTGTTTTGAGAGAAATCTCAAATTTTACGAATTTGAGAACTACGATAATCGGTAGTTTATATGACTACCGATTATAAGTTGCCCCAAATATTGTTTTGAGAGAAATCTCAAATTTTACGAAATTGAGAACTATAATAATCGGTAGTTTATATGACTACCGATTATAAGTTGCCCCAAATATTGTTTTGAGAGAAATCTCAAATTTTACGAATTTGAGAACTATGATAATCGGTAGTTTATATGACTACCGATTATAAGTTGCCCCAAATATTGTTTTGAGAGAAATCTCAAATTTTACGAATTTGAGAACTACGATAATCGGTAGTTTATATGACTACCGATTATAAGTTGCCCCAAATATTGTTTTGAGAGAAATCTCAAATTTTACGAATTTGAGAACTATGATAATCGGTAGTTTATATGACTACCGATTATAAGTTGCCCCAAATATTGTTTTGCGAGAAATCTCAAATTTTACGAATTTGAGAACTATGATAATCGGTAGTTTATATGACTACCGATTATAAGTTGCCTCAAATATTGTTTTGAGAGAAATCTCAAATTTTACGAATTTGAGAACTACGATAATCGGTAGTTTATATGACTACCGATTATAAGTTGCCCCAAATATTGTTTTGAGAGAAATCTCAAATTTTACGAATTTGAGAACTATGATAATCGGTAGTTTATATGACTACCGATTATAAGTTGCCCCAAATATTGTTTTGAGAGAAATCTCAAATTTCACAATTTGAGAACTATGATAATCGGTAGTTTATATGACTACCGATTATAAGTTGCCCCAAATATTGTTTTGAGAGAAATCTCAAATTTTACGAATTTGAGAACTACGATAATCGGTAGTTTATATGACTACCGATTATAAGTTGCCTCAAATATTGTTTTGAGAGAAATCTCAAATTTTACGAATTTGAGAACTATGATAATCGGTAGTTTATATGACTACCGATTATAAGTTGCCCCAAATATTGTTTTGAGAGAAATCTCAAATTTTACGAATTTGAGAACTACGATAATCGGTAGTTTATATGACTACCGATTATAAGTTGCCCCAAATATTGTTTTGAGAGAAATCTCAAATTTTACGAATTTGAGAACTATGATAATCGGTAGTTTATATGACTACCGATTATAAGTTGCCCCAAATATTGTTTTGAGAGAAATCTCAAATTTTACGAATTTGAGAACTATGATAATCGGTAGTTTATATGACTACCGATTATAAGTTGCCCCAAATATTGTTTTGAGAGAAATCTCAAATTTTACGAAATTGAGAACTATAATAATCGGTAGTTTATATGACTACCGATTATAAGTTGCCCCAAATATTGTTTTGAGAGAAATCTCAAATTTTACGAATTTGAGAACTATGATAATCGGTAGTTTATATGACTACCGATTATAAGTTGCCCCAAATATTGTTTTGAGAGAAATCTCAAATTTTACGAATTTGAGAACTACGATAATCGGTAGTTTATATGACTACCGATTATAAGTTGCCCCAAATATTGTTTTGAGAGAAATCTCAAATTTTACGAATTTGAGAACTATGATAATCGGTAGTTTATATGACTACCGATTATAAGTTGCCCCAAATATTGTTTTGAGAGAAATCTCAAATTTTACGAATTTGAGAACTATGATAATCGGTAGTTTATATGACTACCGATTATAAGTTGCCCCAAATATTGTTTTGAGAGAAATCTCAAATTTTACGAATTTGAGAACTATAATAATCGGTAGTTTATATGACTACCGATTATAAGTTGCCCCAAATATTGTTTTGAGAGAAATCTCAAATTTTACGAATTTGAGAACTATGATAATCGGTAGTTTATATGACTACCGATTATAAGTTGCCCCAAATATTGTTTTGAGAGAAATCTCAAATTTTACGAATTTGAGAACTACGATAATCGGTAGTTTATATGACTACCGATTATAAGTTGCCCCAAATATTGTTTTGAGAGAAATCTCAAATTTTACGAAATTGAGAACTACGATAATCGGTAGTTTATATGACTACCGATTATAAGTTGCCCCAAATATTGTTTTGAGAGAAATCTCAAATTTTACGAATTTGAGAACTATGATAATCGGTAGTTTATATGACTACCGATTATAAGTTGCCCCAAATATTGTTTTGAGAGAAATCTCAAATTTTACGAATTTGAGAACTACGATAATCGGTAGTTTATATGACTACCGATTATAAGTTGCCCCAAATATTGTTTTGAGAGAAATCTCAAATTTTACGAATTTGAGAACTATGATAATCGGTAGTTTATATGACTACCGATTATAAGTTGCCCCAAATATTGTTTTGCGACAAATCTCAAATTTTACGAATTTGAGAACTATGATAATCGGTAGTTTATATGACTACCGATTATAAGTTGCCCCAAATATTGTTTTGAGAGAAATCTCAAATTTTACGAATTTGAGAACTACGATAATCGGTAGTTTATATGACTACCGATTATAAGTTGCCCCAAATATTGTTTTGAGAGAAATCTCAAATTTTACGGTTGAGAACTATGATAATCGGTAGTTTATATGACTACCGATTATAAGTTGCCCCAAATATTGTTTTGAGAGAAATCTCAAATTTTACGAATTTGAGAACTATGATAATCGGTAGTTTATATGACTACCGATTATAAGTTGCCCCAAATATTGTTTTGAGAGAAATCTCAAATTTTACGAATTTGAGAACTATGATAATCGGTAGTTTATATGACTACCGATTATAAGTTGCCCCAAATATTGTTTTGAGAGAAATCTCAAATTTTACGAATTTGAGAACTACGATAATCGGTAGTTTATATGACTACCGATTATAAGTTGCCCCAAATATTGTTTTGAGAGAAATCTCAAATTTTACGAATTTGAGAACTACGATAATCGGTAGTTTATATGACTACCGATTATAAGTTGCCCCAAATATTGTTTTGAGAGAAATCTCAAATTTTACGAATTTGAGAACTATGATAATCGGTAGTTTATATGACTACCGATTATAAGTTGCCCCAAATATTGTTTTGAGAGAAATCTCAAATTTTACGAATTTGAGAACTACGATAATCGGTAGTTTATATGACTACCGATTATAAGTTGCCCCAAATATTGTTTTGAGAGAAATCTCAAATTTTACGAATTTGAGAACTATGATAATCGGTAGTTTATATGACTACCGATTATAAGTTGCCCCAAATATTGTTTTGAGAGAAATCTCAAATTTTACGAATTTGAGAACTATGATAATCGGTAGTCATATAAACTACCGATTATCATAGTTGCCCCAAATATTGTTTTGAGAGAAATCTCAAATTTTACGAATTTGAGAACTACGATAATCGGTAGTTTATATGACTACCGATTATAAGTTGCCCCAAATATTGTTTTGAGAGAAATCTCAAATTTTACGAATTTGAGAACTACGATAATCGGTAGTTTATATGACTACCGATTATAAGTTGCCCCAAATATTGTTTTGAGAGAAATCTCAAATTTTACGAATTTGAGAACTATGATAATCGGTAGTTTATATGACTACCGATTATAAGTTGCCCCAAATATTGTTTTGAGAGAAATCTCAAATTTTACGAATTTGAGAACTACGATAATCGGTAGTTTATATGACTACCGATTATAAGTTGCCCCAAATATTGTTTTGAGAGAAATCTCAAATTTTACGAAATTGAGAACTATGATAATCGGTAGTTTATATGACTACCGATTATAAGTTGCCCCAAATATTGTTTTGAGAGAAATCTCAAATTTTACGAATTTGAGAACTATGATAATCGGTAGTTTATATGACTACCGATTATAAGTTGCCCCAAATATTGTTTTGAGAGAAATCTCAAATTTTACGAATTTGAGAACTACGATAATCGGTAGTTTATATGACTACCGATTATAAGTTGCCCCAAATATTGTTTTGAGAGAAATCTCAAATTTTACGAAATTTGAGAACTATGATAATCGGTAGTTTATATGACTACCGATTATAAGTTGCCCCAAATATTGTTTTGAGAGAAATCTCAAATTTTACGAATTTGAGAACTATGATAATCGGTAGTTTATATGACTACCGATTATAAGTTGCCCCAAATATTGTTTTGAGAGAAATCTCAAATTTTACGAATTTGAGAACTACGATAATCGGTAGTTTATATGACTACCGATTATAAGTTGCCCCAAATATTGTTTTGAGAGAAATCTCAAATTTTACGAAATTGAGAACTATGATAATCGGTAGTTTATATGACTACCGATTATAAGTTGCCCCAAATATTGTTTTGAGAGAAATCTCAAATTTTACGAATTTGAGAACTACGATAATCGGTAGTTTATATGACTACCGATTATAAGTTGCCCCAAATATTGTTTTGAGAGAAATCTCAAATTTTACGAATTTGAGAACTACGATAATCGGTAGTTTATATGACTACCGATTATAAGTTGCCCCAAATATTGTTTTGAGAGAAATCTCAAATTTTACGAATTTGAGAACTATGATAATCGGTAGTTTATATGACTACCGATTATAAGTTGCCCCAAATATTGTTTTGAGAGAAATCTCAAATTTTACGAATTTGAGAACTACGATAATCGGTAGTTTATATGACTACCGATTATAAGTTGCCCCAAATATTGTTTTGAGAGAAATCTCAAATTTTACGAATTTGAGAACTATGATAATCGGTAGTTTATATGACTACCGATTATAAGTTGCCCCAAATATTGTTTTGAGAGAAATCTCAAATTTTACGAATTTGAGAACTATGATAATCGGTAGTTTATATGACTACCGATTATAAGTTGCCCCAAATATTGTTTTGAGAGAAATCTCAAATTTTACGAATTTGAGAACTACGATAATCGGTAGTTTATATGACTACCGATTATAAGTTGCCCCAAATATTGTTTTGAGAGAAATCTCAAATTTTACGAATTTGAGAACTATGATAATCGGTAGTTTATATGACTACCGATTATAAGTTGCCCCAAATATTGTTTTGAGAGAAATCTCAAATTTTACGAATTTGAGAACTATGATAATCGGTAGTTTATATGACTACCGATTATAAGTTGCCCCAAATATTGTTTTGAGAGAAATCTCAAATTTTTACGAATTTGAGAACTATGATAATCGGTAGTTTATATGACTACCGATTATAAGTTGCCCCAAATATTGTTTTGAGAGAAATCTCAAATTTTACGAATTTGAGAACTACGATAATCGGTAGTTTATATGACTACCGATTATAAGTTGCCCCAAATATTGTTTTGAGAGAAATCTCAAATTTTACGAAATTGAGAACTACGATAATCGGTAGTTTATATGACTACCGATTATAAGTTGCCCCGAATATTGTTTTGAGAGAAATCTCAAATTTTACGAATTTGAGAACTATGATAATCGGTAGTTTATATGACTACCGATTATAAGTTGCCCCAAATATTGTTTTGAGAGAAATCTCAAATTTTACGAATTTGAGAACTACGATAATCGGTAGTTTATATGACTACCGATTATAAGTTGCCCCAAATATTGTTTTGAGAGAAATCTCAAATTTTACGAATTTGAGAACTATGATAATCGGTAGTTTATATGACTACCGATTATAAGTTGCCCCAAATATTGTTTTGAGAGAAATCTCAAATTTTACGAATTTGAGAACTATGATAATCGGTAGTTTATATGACTACCGATTATAAGTTGCCCCAAATATTGTTTTGAGAGAAATCTCAAATTTTACGAAATTGAGAACTACGATAATCGGTAGTTTATATGACTACCGATTATAAGTTGCCCCAAATATTGTTTTGAGAGAAATCTCAAATTTTACGAATTTGAGAACTACGATAATCGGTAGTTTATATGACTACCGATTATAAGTTGCCCCAAATATTGTTTTGAGAGAAATCTCAAATTTTACGAATTTGAGAACTATGATAATCGGTAGTTTATATGACTACCGATTATAAGTTGCCCCAAATATTGTTTTGAGAGAAATCTCAAATTTTACGAATTTGAGAACTACGATAATCGGTAGTTTATATGACTACCGATTATAAGTTGCCCCAAATATTGTTTTGAGAGAAATCTCAAATTTTACGAATTTGAGAACTATGATAATCGGTAGTTTATATGACTACCGATTATAAGTTGCCCCAAATATTGTTTTGAGAGAAATCTCAAATTTTACGAATTTGAGAACTATGATAATCGGTAGTTTATATGACTACCGATTATAAGTTGCCCCAAATATTGTTTTGAGAGAAATCTCAAATTTTACGAATTTGAGAACTACGATAATCGGTAGTTTATATGACTACCGATTATAAGTTGCCCCAAATATTGTTTTGAGAGAAATCTCAAATTTTACTTAATTTGAGAACTATGATAATCGGTAGTTTATATGACTACCGATTATAAGTTGCCCCAAATATTGTTTTGAGAGAAATCTCAAATTTTACGAATTTGAGAACTACGATAATCGGTAGTTTATATGACTACCGATTATAAGTTGCCCCAAATATTGTTTTGAGAGAAATCTCAAATTTTACGAAATTGAGAATTTGAGAACTACGATAATCGGTAGTTTATATGACTACCGATTATAAGTTGCCCCAAATATTGTTTTGAGAGAAATCTCAAATTTTACGAATTTGAGAACTATGATAATCGGTAGTTTATATGACTACCGATTATAAGTTGCCCCAAATATTGTTTTGAGAGAAATCTCAAATTTTACGAATTTGAGAACTACGATAATCGGTAGTTTATATGACTACCGATTATAAGTTGCCCCAAATATTGTTTTGAGAGAAATCTCAAATTTTACGAATTTGAGAACTATGATAATCGGTAGTTTATATGACTACCGATTATAAGTTGCCCCAAATATTGTTTTGAGAGAAATCTCAAATTTTACGAATTTGAGAACTACGATAATCGGTAGTTTATATGACTACCGATTATAAGTTGCCCCAAATATTGTTTTGAGAGAAATCTCAAATTTTACGAAATTGAGAACTACGATAATCGGTAGTTTATATGACTACCGATTATAAGTTGCCCCAAATATTGTTTTGAGAGAAATCTCAAATTTTACGAATTTGAGAACTATGATAATCGGTAGTTTATATGACTACCGATTATAAGTTGCCCCAAATATTGTTTTGAGAGAAATCTCAAATTTTACGAATTTGAGAACTATAATAATCGGTAGTTTATATGACTACCGATTATAAGTTGCCCCAAATATTGTTTTGAGAGAAATCTCAAATTTTACGAATTTGAGAACTATGATAATCGGTAGTTTATATGACTACCGATTATAAGTTGCCCCAAATATTGTTTTGAGAGAAATCTCAAATTTTACGAATTTGAGAACTATGATAATCGGTAGTTTATATGACTACCGATTATAAGTTGCCCCAAATATTGTTTTGAGAGAAATCTCAAATTTTACGAATTTGAGAACTATGATAATCGGTAGTTTATATGACTACCGATTATAAGTTGCCCCAAATATTGTTTTGCGAGAAATCTCAAATTTTACGAATTTGAGAACTATGATAATCGGTAGTTTATATGACTACCGATTATAAGTTGCCCCAAATATTGTTTTGAGAGAAATCTCAAATTTTACGAATTTGAGAACTATGATAATCGGTAGTTTATATGACTACCGATTATAAGTTGCCCCAAATATTGTTTTGAGAGAAATCTCAAATTTTACGAATTTGAGAACTATGATAATCGGTAGTTTATATGACTACCGATTATAAGTTGCCCCAAATATTGTTTTGAGAGAAATCTCAAATTTTACGAATTTGAGAACTATGATAATCAGTAGTTTATATGACTACCGATTATAAGTTGCCCCAAATATTGTTTTGAGAGAAATCTCAAATTTTACGAATTTGAGAACTATGATAATCGGTAGTTTATATGACTACCGATTATAAGTTGCCCCAAATATTGTTTTGAGAGAAATCTCAAATTTTACGAAATTGAGAACTACGATAATCGGTAGTTTATATGACTACCGATTATAAGTTGCCCCAAATATTGTTTTGAGAGAAATCTCAAATTTTACGAATTTGAGAACTATGATAATCGGTAGTTTATATGACTACCGATTATAAGTTGCCCCAAATATTGTTTTGAGAGAAATCTCAAATTTTACGAATTTGAGAACTATGATAATCGGTAGTTTATATGACTACCGATTATAAGTTGCCCCAAATATTGTTTTGAGAGAAATCTCAAATTTTACGAATTTGAGAACTATGATAATCGGTAGTTTATATGACTACCGATTATAAGTTGCCCCAAATATTGTTTTGAGAGAAATCTCAAATTTTACGAATTTGAGAACTATGATAATCGGTAGTTTATATGACTACCGATTATAAGTTGCCCCAAATATTGTTTTGAGAGAAATCTCAAATTTTACGAATTTGAGAACTATGATAATCGGTAGTTTATATGACTACCGATTATAAGTTGCCCCAAATATTGTTTTGAGAGAAATCTCAAATTTTACGAATTTGAGAACTACGATAATCGGTAGTTTATATGACTACCGATTATAAGTTGCCCCAAATATTGTTTTGAGAGAAATCTCAAATTTTACGAATTTGAGAACTATAATAATCGGTAGTTTATATGACTACCGATTATAAGTTGCCCCAAATATTGTTTTGAGAGAAATCTCAAATTTTACGAATTTGAGAACTATGATAATCGGTAGTTTATATGACTACCGATTATAAGTTGCCCCAAATATTGTTTTGAGAGAAATCTCAAATTTTACGAATTTGAGAACTATGATAATCGGTAGTTTATATGACTACCGATTATAAGTTGCCCCAAATATTGTTTTGAGAGAAATCTCAAATTTTACGAATTTGAGAACTATGATAATCGGTAGTTTATATGACTACCGATTATAAGTTGCCCCAAATATTGTTTTGAGAGAAATCTCAAATTTTACGAAATTGAGAACTATGATAATCGGTAGTTTATATGACTACCGATTATAAGTTGCCCCAAATATTGTTTTGAGAGAAATCTCAAATTTTACAATTTGAGAACTATGATAATCGGTAGTTTATATGACTACCGATTATAAGTTGCCCCAAATATTGTTTTGAGAGAAATCTCAAATTTTACGAAATTGAGAACTATGATAATCGGTAGTTTATATGACTACCGATTATAAGTTGCCCCAAATATTGTTTTGAGAGAAATCTCAAATTTTACGAATTTGAGAACTACGATAATCGGTAGTTTATATGACTACCGATTATAAGTTGCCCCAAATATTGTTTTGAGAGAAATCTCAAATTTTACGAATTTGAGAACTATGATAATCGGTAGTTTATATGACTACCGATTATAAGTTGCCCCAAATATTGTTTTGCGAGAAATCTCAAATTTTACGAATTTGAGAACTATGATAATCGGTAGTTTATATGACTACCGATTATAAGTTTCCTCAAATCTCTTCTTTGGGAGATACTATAATCGGTAGTATAGTGAGGTTATTATTACTACCGATTGTTATAGGACCAAGATTCACGTTTGGCACGAAATCTATATTAATCGGTAGTCAAATATGATTATTAACCTTCCGATTTTGTGTTACATAATCGGACAAAAAATTGCTTCCGATTATATAAGGGCATTAACGTAATCTCCATGTTTTTTGACACCCCTTAACGTGGACTCTGGGTTGGGAATAAAAAAGTCGCCCCTAATTGCGAATGAGTCGCCCCTAAATGTGCTTGCATTAAAAGAACCTTTGTTTTAAGATTTTATTTCTTTAGTTGAAGGACCAGTGTATCTTTTTGTGCTTTTAGTTGGAAATTTTGCTATGTTTTCGCAATAGTTGAAAATGCTATATGCCAAACATGAGAAACTGTTTTTTTTTTTTTAATTGAAGTGTATGGTCACATCACATGACCATAACCGTTAAATCGACTTTCACGGGACTATTTCAAATTTTTGATTTACTTCATGGTTAGATTTCGACAGTTTTTAGAGGTTACATAATCATATTATAACGAACCGTGATTGGACGACCGAGAGGAGTGCTTATATCTGACGACTTAATGTATTTCTGTCCGTCACGATTTTTGTACGGAAAAATAAAAAAATATAAAATCAACTTCTGGAATTTGAGAGAAAATCAAAGACAATCCATTAATTTGATGACAATCATCCTTTGAAGATAATCAAACTAACATTTTTTCAGTTCGAACTTCTTTAAAATAATCATTACATCATTTAGTTGAGTCTGATTCTAATCAAAATATCTGTTTTTCTTAAAAATTAAACTGTCGGGTAGAGAAGATGAAATTACCACCCCCTTATTCCTGCTTCCATTTTATCTTCTCTTATTAGAAGACTAAACACAAATCTGAAGAATATCTTTTCCCGAAAACCATATCAAGTGAAGGAGCAGTTGTATCCGACGTATTGATAAATTTCCCGGTCACAAACCCTTCACTCATAAACCATCAAATACAGTTAATTCCAACACTAATGAATAACCGTGATAATCAATATATATGAGTGATCTGGTAGCATATGGGTCATGCCAAACATGAACAAACAAAGTGAGACAAAGCGGAAAGTGAGACGAAGAAGTAGAGAAAGAAAAAAATTAGGTTCAGGTTCTTTTGTTTTTTTAGTTTTGTACGAAGGAGCTAAATTACCGTATTACCTTATTATCCTTTGATCAGAACTTATTCCACTTATATCCCATGCAGTTGGTTTTTGTAACACGTGGATACAAATAGCTCAACATCTGTTAAATGAAGAAATGTGACAGAAGCTTTGCATCTTGAAGACTTTTTGTATGGAGATGTCAGAGAGCTTTAAAACATTTGAATGTCTTATCTTTGCACTTCACATGCCTAATGATAATAAACAGAAGATATCGACGTGATTACGAAATGACTAGTATATCAAAGTGGGTTTTGCACAAGATAACAACCAATCATTGCACCGGGAAGGTGCAAAAAAAATAAAAATAAAAAAAGAGAGATGGTGTAAACTTGCATTGGAGAATGCAAATTAACATAGATTTACAAAATGTGAATTTATTTAGAGTGAAGTTTTGCAATCTCCAATACAAGATTACACACCTCTCTTATTTTATTATTTGTTTTTGCACTGTAGGATCGAGCAATAGAAAGGAGAGAACAACGCAGAAGCAAATAAACGATTACATTGATAATCAGTTTGGTGTACATTCTCTCATGGCTTAACATCCTACTTATATTCTCACAAACTTGATAATCACTCAAAGTACTTTCCTAATAAAATCAAACTCTAAATAAATCACACTTCTAGAAACACAAAGAAACTCTAAAACAAGCAACACAACTTGCTCTTCTAGTTAACTCCAACTTCCAAATATCGCACAGTGTGTCAAAAGTTCATGTTGCTCCAACTTGACTGCGTCAACTGCAACAGTTGATCCATCCGGACTGGATCAACATATGATGTTGATCCACGACCCAAATCACCATATCTTGGTTTAACTTCCAACATGCACCTTCCCGATGAAATGATTGGTTGTTATCAACACAAATACATGGTGAGCTATTTTCAAAATTAACTTATTGACTGCAAAGATTGACTTCATACGATTAATGTTTGTGAAATGTGCAGCCAATACCATGGAAATTCATAAAATACTTCCCTGTCTTTCAAAGTTGTAGCTGTTTCTGATAGGCGAGAATGGAAAATAAGAATTCTTCGTTCGAAGACAGACTTGAAGTTAAGCAAAGGTGTTGTTGACTTGATGAATAAAAAGAATGGATTGAACCGGAAGGTAGGTGATGTGTTGATATTTGAAATCATTAAAAGGAGATACCTTGTGCTAAAGGTCCATGTTTTCCCCGCTAAGAAGTATCATAGTGAGGTTAAAGAAGCTTCATTGTCAACTTAATTTGTAGTTTGGATGGCCATGCATTGTTGCAATCAGTAGTGCAATGTTGTAACGTTTTTGCTTCTTTAAGAGCCATATTATCTAATCAGTGTTTCATTTCGGTACCACTAAAATGTTGAATATTCAACACCAACTTAGTCAAGTGTTCACACCTATCTAGATTAACCTAGAAATATCTAGGATGTCTAGAGTCAATGTTAGACAATTAACATGTGTAAAATGAGTGTTCTAGAGTTAGACAAATCAAATAAGAATACTAGATTGTCTAGTAGTTGGTTTGGTGGAAGCCTCCATAGGCATAGTTGTTAGCCTCCATATGCATAGTTGTTAGCCTCCATAGGCATAGTTGTTAGCCTCCATAGGCATAGTTCTCTTCTTCTTTTTGTAGCCTATAAATAGGCATGTTGTATTCATTTGTAAGTAAGCAAGCAAGAATCAATCAATACAAAGTTCAAGTTACAAAGTCCTTGCTTCCACCCTCACTACTAGAGTTCTAGGAGCTCTATACGAGCAACACCACTATGCTCGTATATCTCCGAAAACATTATCAAGGGTTCTAAGTTCTTGATAAAAGTATAAATTTTAACTTGGTATCAGAGCTCGTTCGATCCGAAATGGGCGTAAAAGTTTCCGCTACGAATTGATGGGTTTCAAAGCTTTCGAGTTGAGAAGATATGAAGTTTAAGAAGGAGAAGATGCCAACACCACTAAGAAGATTTCAACCATTCCAACTGTCAAAAAATAAATAAAAATCCTACCTTCACAGGAGCAAAAACGCCTCCATGTGGAAAAAGAAAAGTAGAGAAGAAAAAAAAGAAATCACTTTTTGATAAGTGACCAGAAGACAAGTTTGAGGGAAGAGAGCAATAATTTTCCTCCTCAAATTGTTTACAAAATTCTAAAGACAATTGTGGGAAGAGTGCACCAAGGATTGCCTCCACAATCGTTCAAGAGTTTTAGAAGCCGATATCATGAAAACGTCAACAACGAATGCCTCCATATATTGAGGGAAGAGAGCATCAAATGATCGCCTCCTCATATTGTGGGAAGAGAGCCTCAATGAGACGACCTACTCGATTTTGAGAGAAAAAAAAATAGCAAGAAAGCCATGTTTGTCACGACAACATCAAGTTTCTACTTGTGACACGAAGCCGGTGGACATGTATCCACTGGAAGAAAAAAAAAAAACTACTGCTAGTACAAGACAAAGCTTCTGTAATATCGACATTTCAAAAAATGTTGAATTTGTAGAGGCTTGCACGCATAAGTTAGGAGACATACTAAATGAGCAAGAAATACTAAAAGAGAAGAAATGGGGTCTCCATGAAGAAAAAAAAAATGGGGTCTCCATGAAAAAAAAAAAAAAAAAAAAACAAGATAATAGAGAAGAAGAAAGGGTCACTTCCTAATAAGTGATCAGAGAAGGGTTTGAGGGTAAGAACAATAAGTGGTTGTTTCCTCAAATCGGGAAGAAAAAAAAAAAAAAAAAAAAAAAAAAAGGATATTGAGGCTAAGAGCAACAGATTGCTTCCTCAATTGTCGAAGAAAAGCATGGCATGTTTGTCACGAGATACTAAATCATACTCGTGATAAGAAGAAGAAAAAAAAAAAAAAAAAAAAAAACGGCGGTACGTGGCGGCAAACATAAAGAGTTTACTGCGAGCGAAGCAAGCATGAAGAGCTAAGAGCCGCAAACGGAAATTGGGTGAATATAAAAAAAAACAACAGAGCCAATACAAATTACGGGGGAGTGTTGGAATTACCTAATTTGTAATGTCCAAATGAAGTCTAAATGGGTTTACAGGTGTTTGTTTAAATACGTACAAACCAAAGTGTGACAATTATGTCATAGTGTGGCAAATCATTACGAATTCAAATGTGGCAAATCTGGATAAAGTGGCAAATTTGTAACATCAAATAACAAGAAGAAAAATAGTTAGAGCTTGTGGCAGAAGCTTGACGAAATGAAAGATTGTGAGAGAATCTGGATAACCAAAGAAGTGTTACAGTTTTCGAAAAAAAGCGTGACTGGAACAAAGATGAATAGAAGAAGAAACAACAAAAAATGTTGTGAAGAAACGGAAGCAATCACCAAGTGGTGATGAGATAGAGAACAACAAAAGTGGGTGAAAATCCTATGAGTTGTCTAAAGAGTACAAGAAGTATTTTACTGAAACAAAGAGGACCGCAATGTCCCTAAACTACGATGGAACCCGTATGTTCTAAAACTGCAAAGAGGACCGAAATGTCCCTAAACTACGAAGGGGACCATAATGTCCTTAAACTTTCGAAGAGGACCGCAATGTCCCTAAACTACGATGGAACCCGTATGTTCTAAAACTACGAAGAGGACCGTAATGTCCCTAAACTACGAAGAGGACCATAATGTCCTTAAACTTCCGAAGAGGACCGAAACGTCCTTAAACTATGAAGAGGACCGAAACATCCTTAAACTATGAAGGGGACCGAAACGTCTACGATAAAGAGAAGTTGGAAAGTCGGTGTTGAGGGGGAGTGTTGAATATTCAACACCAACTTAGTCAAGTGTTCACACCTATCTAGATTAACCTAGAAATATCTAGGATGTCTAGAGTCAATGTTAGACAATTAACATGTGTAAAATGAGTGTTCTAGAGTTAGACAAATCAAATAAGAATACTAGATTGTCTAGTAGTTGGTTTGGTGGAAGCCTCCATAGGCATAGTTGTTAGCCTCCATATGCATAGTTGTTAGCCTCCATAGGCATAGTTGTTAGCCTCCATAGGCATAGTTCTATTCTTCTTTTTGTAGCCTATAAATAGGCATGTTGTATTCATTTGTAAGTAAGCAAGCAAGAATCAATCAATACAAAGTTCAAGTTACAAAGTCCTTGCTTCCACCCTCACTACTAGAGTTCTAGGAGCTCTATACGAGCAACACCACTATGCTCGTATATCTCCGAAAACATTATCAAGGGTTCTAAGTTCTTGATAAAAGTATAAATTTTAACTTAAAACGGGAGTCTGGATATGCATCATTGTCTCAACTTCTAATTTTATTGACTTTTGACTTTGACTTGGCTTACATTTTTGGGTTTGACTTTGACTGAGTTTGACTTTGATTGATAATTTTGAAGTCCGTGTAATGCTGCTATTTACCAAGGGCTCGTTTATTCATCACGAATTTTCTAGTCAAGTGTCATCAAGTCCTAACGCTTGTAATTTTTTGTACAATCACTAAGATTCGCTTCATATTGGGAAAACATCTAACAATCACTAAGCCTCAGTGAATATCGTATATATTTTTTGCATTTCTTTTCCATCTCATCTTGGTCTTTCGAAAATTAATCGTAATAGGGCTTATGGCACAGAAATGGATAGGTGTTTCAATGAATCTTCGGATCCTTACCGGATTAATCCATTTTGCGGTCACAAAATGGAAGATATATCGATAGGTTTGTTAAGTTAAATCTTACGTATCTTTCCAGATCCATTAGATTTTTAAATAACAATTCCAAAAAAAAAATATGAGAAACTTGTAACAAAAAACAAATCTCTAATTCGAAATTAGTGAATTCCTCCGGGCTTTAAATTTAGCCAACAGAATAGGAGAAAAAATATACTCAAAATATACTCCCTCTATTTCAGGAAAAGTGAAAGTAACAATTTTCCTGAAACGGAGGTAGTAATAAATATGCAACTTTTCATTAACAATTGATGAATACAAAACCTTGTTCGGCTAAACTGTTGGTTTACATTTTTAATCAATTGTGTCTATCTACGGTCTAAAATCCTAAACACTCTTTATGAGCTGTGGTATGGCAGGAAACCCAACTTAAACTATCTCAGAGTGTTCGGAAGTAAGTGCTACATCCTGAAAGATCGAGAATAAAAAGGGAAATTTGATACTAAAAGTGATGGAGGTATCTTTCTTGGCTATGCTTCTGATAGTCGTGGTTTCCGAGTATTCAATCTCATAACCCAAGTTATGATGGAATATGCTAATGTTATCATTGATGATATTAGTAATTTTCACCATGATATTTCTCCGGCTGAATTGCCTCCAACCAAGACAACTGAGAAAGTCAAAGAAATCCCAGAATCAGTTGAAGTTATTCCCACTGTTACTGATCCTGATTTTTCTAGTGACGAGGAGAAGAGCACTGATCGGGATGTTCCTGTTGAAGAAGAACGTATCCCTCCATGACACCTCTGGGTTCAAAGTAATCATGATCCCAACAGTATCATTGGAGGAAGAGATTTTACTGCAAAAACAAGAGGACAACTTCAAAATATGTGAAATTTGGTTGTTATCTTTCACAAGTAGAACTAAGACATATTGACGAAGCTCTTAACGATCTCATATAGGTGAATGCAATGCATGAAGAGTTAAATCAATTTCAAAGGCAAGATGTATGGAAGCTTGTACCTTCTCCTACCCATGTGAATATTGTTGGTACTAAATAGATATTTAAGAACAGGTCTAATGAGTTCGGCACAATTGTCAGGAACAAAGAAAAACTTGTCGCTCAAGGATATTCACAAATTTAAGGAATCAACTTTGACGAAACCTTTGATATTGTGGCACACCTTGAGTCCATTAGATTATTATTAGCTCATGCTTATTCTCTAAAGGTTGGGATATTTCAAATGGACATCAAATCCTCTTTCCTAAAAGGAAACTTAAAGGAATAAGTCTATGTAGATCAACCTAAGGGATTTGAAAATCCTGATTTACCTGATCACGTCCTTAAACTTAATAAGGCATTATATGGGTTGAAACAAGCACCTCGTGCCTGGACCGAAAAATTGACCTAATTTCTTCTTGGGAAAGGTTTTTCGAGAGGTGGAGTTGATAAAAAATTATTTACCAAATGGAGTGGGAAGATGTTGTAATTGCTCAAGTTTATGTAGATGATATCATCTATGGATCAACAACAGGGAAACTTGCAAAATAGTTTCAAGTCACTCTTGGTAATGAGTTAGAAATGAGCAATGTTGGTGAATTAAAATCCTTTTTGGGTTTACAAATTCAACAACACAAAGATGGAATGTACTTATCTCAAGAGAAATATGCAAAGGATCTTGTTTCAAGATTCTTCCTTGATAAGTCAACTCCTAAACTGACTCCTATGCCTACCACTGGTAAACTACATCGAGATAATAAAGGTATAAATGTGGATCAAAAACTTTATCGATCCATCATTGGAAGACTTTTATATCTCACAACCACTCGACCTGATATTGCTTGTAGTGTTGGTTATTGTGCTAGGTTTAAGGAGAATCCAAAGGAATCTCATCTTGCAGCTGCAAAAAAGATCTATGCTATATTAATCACACTGCCGGGTATGGTCTTTCTTACACTTTTGATACTAACACCGATCTTACTGCCTATTTAGATGCAGATTGGGCATGATGTGTGGAAGATATATATAAAGATTATATCAGGGGGTTTCTACTATGTAGGACTAAATCTTGTGGCTTGGCATAGCAAGAAACAAAATTCACAATCCCTCTCAACATGTGAAGCAGAATACATTGTTGCAGGCTCATGTTGTACTCAACTTCTATGGATGAAACAAATGCTTGCTGATTATGGAATCAACAGTGGAATGATGAATATATTATGCAATAACACCAGTGCAATTCGAATAATAGAGAATCCAGTTGAGCACTCAAGGACTAAGCACATTGACATAAGATATCATTTTATACGAGATCTTTATGAAAATGGTATCATAAATATGGAATTTGTGCCTTCCGAACAACAATTGGTTGATATTCTCACCAAACCATTAGACACTACTACGTTTAAACACTCACGGCAGTCTATTGGTCTATTGGAAACCAAACCAACTCAAATCTGGTTGCTTAAGTACGCATACTTAAGCTGGTTACTTTATCAAAACGGTCGGTTCATGAACTTAAACATTTAAATTATAAGGAATGCAATCTTTGCAAACCGTGGCTATAATGTTCATGAATTAATTCAAGTGAATCCAACCGATTTTGTTTCAATTGTGTATATTATAAATATCTAAGCAATTGAACAACTCTCTAACTAGTTCTTTTGAAGTCATTGGAACTAGTTGTGGTGAAGATGAATATGGTTGATATGAAAGTGCTCATATGGCTAACCATCGGTTAACTATTGTTAAACCAACTAAGTGTACACGTTTAGGTACGGTTACTCAAACCTAAATGATATACATTTCATTTGTGTATGACAAGCTAAGATTCAATCTAACGGTTGAAAGATATTAGCTTGAATCTAATCAGGTTTTCATCTGACGGTGAATATTGAATGCTTTATTACTAAGCTAACATTGATTGCAAACCCTGATTTGAAAACTATATAAAGGAGAACTCTAGCAACTAGGAAACCTAATCCCCACACCTCCTGTATGATACTAGTTTTGTTAAGATAGAGTCGATTCTCCTTTAACCTTAGGTTTCTTCTTAAGACCTTGTAGGTTAACGACTTAAAGACTTCATTGGGATTGTGAAACCAGACCCAACTATTCTCTCATTAGTTGTGTGATCTGATCTTGTTGTTTCTATCATACGAGAGTATAATTGTAAGATTGGATTGAGATTGATATCTCCGATAGGCAAGATAAAAAGAAGTCACAAACATATTCATCTCATCTTTTGTGATTCCACGATATCTTGTTTCTCTAGTTGATTAAGATTATTGTGAGGTGATTGATAATTTTAGGCTGTTCTTCAGGAATATAAGTCTGGGTTATCGATTGGTTCCTATTTACCTTAATTTTATCAAAAGATGGAACAAAACTCGAAGGTATTTTTGTGGGAGACATATTTATCTATTATCGTAGATTTTTCAGTGTGAGACAAATTTGTTTATTAAAGTCTTCGACTTTGGGTCGTAGCAACTCTTGGTTGTGGGTGAGATCAGCTAATGGAATCAAGTATGTAGTATCCTACTAGTATCAGAGATGTAAGGAGCGCAAATGTACCTTGAATCAGTGTGAGATTGATTTGGTTTCAACTACAGTCCATACCGAAGTTATTTTGTAGTAGGCTAGTGTCTGTAGCGGCTTAATACAATGTGATGTTTGCATTTGCGGTTTCCTCGTTAAAAAAATCTCTGGTCTATATGTTGTTTATTTTCTGCATTATATTTTGTTATATAATAGAAATATCCTAGGTTGTGAATTATATCGATCAATTGTGAAATCCAAACTTTGGTTATTGATTGATCCTTGAACATTGGTCTTTGGTACCGTTCAAGTTGATATCTCTTATATTCAATCGGGCTCGCATATTTCTATTTACTGATTGCAGATTGAATTAGGGATTGAGATATTTAACTCCTTAATATTATTTCTTAAGATTGAGTCTAACTGTCTAGTTGATTCTCTTGAAAGTATATTGGAGTTAGTCCATACAGATTACTAAGCAAAATATTGGGTGAGGATCTTATACCCCCGCATTTTCAAAAACTTCAACAAAATCAAGAGTAAGCCTACACTATATGTAAACAAATAAGGTACATCTATTCTCTTTGCTGCTTTGTATGTTAATGACTTAATTTTTATGGGCAATGATGTTCATATGATTGAATAATTAAAGAGAGAAATGATGATGAAATATGAGATGAATGACATGGATTAGTCTAGTACTTCCTTCGTATTGAAGTTTACCAAGGTGAAGTTGGCGTGTTAATTTCTCAAAGCAAGTATGTCAAAAATATTTTGAAGAAATTTGGTATGCTTGGTTGTAACCACACATTAACACCACTTGTAGTGAATGAGAAACTCAAGAAAGATGATGGAGGAAGAAAAGTGGATGAGACTTACTATAGAGGCCTTATTGGAAACTTGTTGTACCTTACACATACAAGACCCGATATTATGCTTGCTTCAAGTATGCTTTCTATGTTCATGACTTAACCTAGTTATCTACATCTTAGAGCGACAAAGAGGTTGTTAAGGTATATTCAAGAAACAATGAATTTTGGAATCATGTATCCTATAAATTTGGATGTCAAATTAGTTGGCTATTGTGATAGTGACTTGGGAGGATGTATTGATGACATGAAGAGTACATAGGGTATGCTTTTTCTCTTGGTTCCGGTAAATTTACATGGACATCGAAGAAGAAAGAAACCGTAGCTCAATCCACGGAGAAAGCGGGGTACATTTCGTCATCAATAGCTACATCTCATGTTGTATAGCTAAGAAGAATTATGAAAGATATCCAAGAAAAATAAGAAGGGAGCACCTAAAGTTTTTCTGGCAAAAAGTCAGTAATTTCTATCTCCAAAAATTCGGTCGAGCATTGTAGAGAAGACACATAAAGCTCAAGTATCACTTCCTTCGAGATGTGGTCGAAGACAGTGAGATAGAACTCAAGTATTGCAAGACGGAAGACCAATTGATGAACATATTTACCAAAGCACTTCCCAAAGGAAAAATTCAAAATTTTAGAGAATTTCTAATAGTAGAACATCACATTAAGGAGGAGAATGTTAGTTAATGTGAAGTTAAATATCTAATTAAGTTAGTATAAGTATTAGTTTAGTTAGTATGTGGAGGAGTATGCCACACATGTTTCTTTAGTCATATATTCACCGTGTAATAGAAAGAGAAAGGAAGATGGACCATATAGTTTATCAATTAGAAAGTGAGAAGAACTAAGAGTTCCCACTTCTCCATTATCAAATTATCTTCAAATCTTCGTATTAATTAATTATTAATTAATCAAAACATCCAACAGGAATATTCTTTTCAATAGGGTAGGGGTCGCGATTCAAAAAAGTGTTGGAACTCAACTTGTTGCTAGGCTTCCAACTAGTTTCTCATGTAATAATTCTTTTGATGGCGATTAGTCTTTATAATTAATCTCTCCAACAAACTAATGGTAATATATTTTCTTATTTAGAAAGTTTATTGTACTCTAATTAATTATTCATTATCGGCTAACATAATTTTTTTGTCATTATATAAATATTTACTTATAAAATAAAAGATGTTAGATTGAAAATTTAAAGCTTAAAAAAAAGAAATTAGTGGCCCGTCCAGCCTGATCTGGTCTGCCAGTATGAAAAACGATTTTGGGCGGGCTGTGGGTAACAAATTGTCTATTTTTACTTGGTCTGCCCGATCTGAATTTTTTTACGGGATTTTAAATACGAAGCCTGGCCTGCCCGGTCTGTCTTAGTTTATGATCTGGGGTGCCTGGAATGGCTTGATTTACACCCCTAGGAAGAAGAAAAGGGGTTTTCATAATTTGTTTGGTTTGATTACGCATGTTAAATTAGATACCGATCCATATGAACGTTGTTTTCCTGTTTTGATCGTTAGATTAGAAATACTCTAATTTGATTGGTTTAGAGAAGAGTTTGCGAATCGTGGAAAGGTACAAGTTTTCTTCAATACCTTACACCATTTTTAGGGATTAGCAACATACTCTAATTGTTGCTGACCGGGGTCGCAACATACTTTCGCTTGCAAAATACATTGTCGTAATTTTTTGCAACGGCTGAAGCTTTGTTGCGAATCACGGTCAGCAACGGGATTTCGCAACGGCGGTTGCCCCTAATATTTTTTATTCTCAACATATCATGGCCATTAAAAAAGTTTTTAGCAACAGAAAAAAGAGAGGCTTAGATGCCGATCCTTATGAACGTTGTTTTTATGTTTCGATCGTTAGATTAGAAACACTCTAGATTGATTGGGTTAGAAAAGAGTTTGCGTATTGTGAAAAGGTACACAAGCTTTCTTCGGTAGTGAGATAACTTCCGTCAGATTAGGTAGCGACCCGTATGGGGTTTGTGTTTTTCGTTAGGATCGTTGGATTAGAGGCTTACTTGGTTTGGATATTAGAAATTATTTGACCGTCGATTGGTCGTTGGATTATAAGTTTTGATTGGTTATAGGGTCGGATCACCAATATAAGCTCATCCCCGCGCCGTCAATCACATTTACATTTTTTTTCTAAAATTTAGGGTTTTGCACCTCTCAGATCTACTTCTCCTCCTTTTTCTAAAAATTAGGGTTTTGCAACTCTGAGACCTACTTCTTCTCCAAAAGCCGCCTTTTCCATTCTTCAACTCTCAGATCGCACTTACGGGGGTTTACTCAATAAATACTTTTTGTGATTTCCAGACACTTTAATAGATTTCCAAAGTATTGTGTTACTGGTCGTATATTTTAGAAAACTCCTTGTTAGTATATGTTACTCGTTATATACTTGTAAAATCTCTTTCAAAGTTTGTTTTACTCGTTATAAATGAGAAAATTTAAAGACTTTCCATACTTCCCAAATTTTAAGACTTTAAATGACATTTATATGTATACTTGCCTTGGAAAAAGTCTTGCAAAATGTGAAAGATTTTGGAAGACTTCTACAAAAATTTAAAACTTAATTTATTAGTATCTTTTATATATTTATTTTGATATTATTTTATTTTATTTCAAGTTGATGCAAGCGCTTGCACGTATACTCAAGATCCATTTCTCTCTTTATAAATATATATATATATATATCCTGAATGCATATACATATATTTATCATATATATGATACGATCAAACTCTTTTCATCTTGTTATTAAATGAAATGAAAACTTTCATTGATGGCTAAAGTGTTCCAAACTATGGTTAATTTAATTTGCAATTAGCGTTTTTCAAGAATTGTTTTGATTAGATAAATTTTATAGAAATATACAAATCTCTATTCATCATGTTAGGTTGTTATACATTTCTCTAGAAATTTTGTTTTCACAACGTTTTAGAACTCTACAAATCTCTATAAGAGTTAGGCCAACTCTCCAAAACTCTGCAATTATTTTTCCAACTCCGTACAACTCTACAGAAGTTGTCATTTTCATGACTCTTTTTAAATCTATACAAATCTACAAAAGTATTTATTGAGTAAACCCCCGTTAATCAAATACATTACGAAAGTTTTCCGGTTGTGTTGTTTGACCGTCGATTGGTCGTTTGATAAGAAGTTTTGATTGGTTACTGGGTCGGATCACCAATATAAGTTTTGATTGGTCACTCACATTTTCTTCCTAAAATTTAGGGTTTTGCACCTCTGAAATCCACTTCTCCTCCTCTTTCGGGTTTTGCAACTCTCAGATCTACTTCTCCTCCAAAAGCCGCCTTTTCCATTCTTTAACTCTCAGATCGCACTTAATCAAATACATTACGAACGTTTCCTGGGATGAGTTTGTAGGTGCTGTGAACAAAAAAAAAAAGAGAGTCCATACTTCAGTTCAAAAAAAAAATCACTCTCATTCTCTCAAAGTTCAAAAATGTCTATTACTCAAAATTCTTTCCCTACAAATAAACCTCCTCCTATTTTTCAGATTTTCAGTAGAAGAGAATATCCGAGGTTAATTACAGATCGCTCTCCATGGGTACCTGAGTTTGGTGAAGGGTTGGCAAGAAAAGAGAGAATAATTCCAGAAACTATTCCTCCACCGTTTCCATTTAAGGAAAGAGGAAAGTTACTTATTAAACAGTTCTGGCACTGTACCGACCGATGTGATAAAAAAGTATGAATTAACAGAGAAATGGGACATTATAAGTGAAAAGATGGATTATTGGTGGGTGATCAATTGTGATGCAAGCTGGAAGGGAGATCCATATTTACGGGTATGTAAAAAAGTTGCAATTGGTTTCGGCTTTAGAAAAAGGGATGGCACTTTTGTTTTAGCTGGTAATGAAGAGATAACACCCAACAATTGGGTAGATATCACATATCACGAGCTACAGTCTATTCTTACAGAAATATTAATATCCAGGCGTGAATGTCTGTTATTATCCGATGATAAACAAGATCTCTTTAAACCTATTGTAATTAGGTCAGATTGCGAAGATGCGATCAATCTTATAAACGAAAATCTTCAAGCCAAGCACAATCCAAGCACAAACAGGTTACATCCACGCTGTCATTCAAAAAAAGACGAGATTGCAGAACAAATCACCAACATACTATTTTACAAATATAGAAAAATGTGTACTGGATTTGACTCTATGGGGAATAAAGTAATAGGGAGAGGTTATAGGCTAACTGATTTAAAGAGGGAAGCTAATTTTCTGCCCGATGTGTTATTTATCTGATATTAAGGGGCCACAATTATATTATATATATGTCAATGGAATCCTAATGAAAATGAAAATGAAATCAATGGCTCAAACTAGCACAATCAATCAAGATATGAAAATGAAAATAAAATCAATAAAATCAAGCACATACACAACACAAGGATTTATAGTGGTTCAATCAAGATAATCTACATCCACTTGCGAAGACGACGAAATGATTCCACTATGATTATCAAACAAGTTTACAAGGTTTTACCCAAATCCCCTCTCAAGAACATAGACTCCTTTGTGCCTCACACTCTCTCAAGAATAACATTAGTTTCTCTCTCTATTATAAACCCTAGCCTCCCTTTTATACTTGACCTAGGTTTACATAAGAGACTAACAGACTATTGGGCCAAGACAAAGGTAACAGGCCCAACTGACTTGCTAAGCCTTTATTCAAGGCATACATAGCAAATCTCCACCTTGACTTGAATACTATCACCATTCATTAATTTCCATCACCGTCTTCGCTTAGCCCCTACAAGGGCTCTCAACACTTGTTGACACCAACCAAGTCTAAGCAATGCTTGAACTTGATACTTGGAACCAGCTTCGTTAATATGTCTGCAGGGTTTGCCGCTGTAGGAACCTTAAGCATAGCTATCTTGCCTTTTTCAATAGCATCCTTGATGAAATGATACCTGACATCGATGTGCTTCGTTCTTTTATGATACATCTGGTTCTTGGACAAGTGAATGGAACTTTGACTGTCACAATACAGAACTGCACTCTCTTGCTTGAACCCCAGATCACCAAACAAACCCATCAACCATATACCTTCCTTCACTGCTTCTGCGGCTGCCATGTACTCTGCCTCAGTTGTAGACAATGCAACTGTGCTTTGCAAAACCGACCTCCAACTGATAGTACTACCACACAATGTAAAAGTATATCATGTCAATGACATTCTTCTATCAAGATCACCTGCATAATCAGAATCAACATAGCCCATAACATTTGTTGAATCACCACTGTGTTTTTCAAACACCAAACCAACATCTATACTGCCCCTTAGATACCTAAGAATCCACTTTACAGCTTGCTAATGATCCTTCCCGGTACTTACCATGTATCTACTTACCACACTCACAGCTTGTGCGATATCCGGCCTTGTACAAACCATGACATACATGATGCTACCAACTGCACTTACATATGGAACCCGAGACATGTACTCTGCCTCATCTGCAGTTTGAGGTGATTGCTTTCTAGAGAGTTTAAAATAAGCTGCCAAAGGAGTACTTACTGGTTTTGCATCTTTCATACCAAACCTTTCCAACACCTTCTCGATGTAAGCCTTCTGGGAAAAATATAACTTGCCTTCAGCTCAATTCCTATGAATCTCCATGCCCAATATCTTCATTGCTGCACCCAAATCTTTCATCTCAAACTCACTGTAGATGGGGAACGATTTGCTGGTTTTTATGGAATTAAGGAGACGACCATACGGAGGAGGCTCCTTGAACTGAGCTAAATATTCAACCTCACACAGATGCACTGCAAAAAGGGAATGCTTTGAATTCGAGAGATCAATCTGTAGTACTCCTGCCTAAACCAAGACAATGGCCGTTCCAGAGTAAATTCGGTCACAAGAGAGGATGGGTCGATCTGTAGTAGGGAAGCTGAGAAATATGTGGAATCAATGGTAATCAAAGATTATAGATGTGTTGTGAATTATGAATATCATAAGTTCTGAACGATTGAAATTGCTCAGTTGAGAATAATTGCTCAATTGATGAGTTGTTGATCTCGTATTGTCAATGTGACGTGAGATTCTTGTCGTATTTCTCGTTGTTCTTCTTTCCATTTCAATCATGATTCAGAGACTTATTTATATTGTTAGAATTGTAGACACCATGATCCCATAAAGTGTGACAGTTGATGGAATCAAAGAGTGGGGAGATGAAAATAGTGTTTGAAACCAGTTGCTCATCGTGCAGAGACTTGGTTGATTTTCCACCCACTACATTGTTAACTTCTTCAATTGACTGCACGACTTGCTCACATTCCATCGTGTGTTTGAACACACGTACCGTAGACCGCCAGACCAAAACCCTAGTTGATATCCCCCTAAGTGACACGATTGACGTCTCGTGGTTAGTTTAGTCAGTTGTTGACTTCATGATTTAGTGGGACGATGAGTCCATGTATTTACTGAGTTGAACATGATTTTGTGAAATATTCTGAAACTCATGGATTGAATCGTGGACATGATCCTCACGTTGATAGTTGAGGCGAGCAAGTATTGCCCTGATTTGTTGAATATTGATAGTTGAACCAATATTCCTTGATTTGAGCAAGTATTTCTCATCTGAGCAAGTGTTGCTCATCTGATAAATTATTGGCAGCGTGACCAAAATAAAATATTAATTAAAATACTGGTAGTTGAACTGAGCATAATTAATAAGAATACTGATTATGATATCGTCATAAAGTTATTAGTGTTCGAATCTGGAATTATGATCCTTGGACTCATAAACCCTAATTTGATCAATTGATGACCGATTGATGATTTATTTGAAAATTAACCACAGAATGAAGGAAAATGGGCTTCATGGGACTGTGGGTCGACCATGAAACTCCCATATGCTCGTGTGAGCAAATACCAAGGCCTCTTGAAGAGTTGGTGATTTATTGATGAAAGAATGATTAAATGCTGGTTTAATCATTTATTCGAAAATGCTCGTCTGAGCCTTAGGTGATAAAACCTAATTAATTATGAAGATATGAGGGACGGACCAAGGGGTCATAAAACCAGCCCTAGGTGGTCACGGGATCAAATGATGATCGTTTCATGAAGTTCCAAGTTGTTTGGAAGAGTTTTGGACCTAATACGTGCAATTGCGCAAATTAGGTCAAATTGTTAAAATATGTTAGACCGGCTCATTGAGGGTCAAAGATCCAACCTTGGTCGGTCAAGATAACATGCTCATGTTTCCAAAGTGTTCGTATCTCAATTCTGAGAATTTTGATATTTTCTGGCGTGCAGTTGAGCACTCATTTGAGAAAATATAAAGAAACCAGGGTTATTTGATAAAACCGTCAAAATTTCATGAGATGAAGGAAAATAATTAAAAAAAATAAAGGAATCATGAAGTGTGGGACAGATCATGGCCAAGGCATGGCCGGCCGTCCAAGGAGCCCATCCCACAATGTTTTCCTATTTTTTTATAAGATTTTTTCATGATTTTAGGGATATATGATAAAACCAAGGAGTGTTTTTTTAAATTATAGAGTTTTGTTGAAATCAAGGAGTTTCCATGAGATGAGGAAAACATAAAACTTATTAATAATAATAATAAAATAAGGGACGTGTGGGATGTGTGGGACCGGCTTGGATCATGGTTGGCCGGCTAGGGCCCGGTCCCGTGCGTTTTCCCTAATTTTATGTATTATTTCATGATTTGAAGGATTTTTTCATAATTTGAAGGAAATATCATGAAATCAAGGAATTTCATGGGATTATGAAAACATGAAAAATATAATAATAATAATAATAATATGGGACATGTGGGGCCACCTAGGGCTTGGATGGCCGGCTAGGGACCGGTCACACGGGTTTCCCTAATTTTATATTATTTTTCATGGGACCAAGGAAATATCATGAGATTAAGGAGTTTTCATGAAATTGGGGAAATAATAATAAAATAATAAGGAAGCATGAGGTGTGGGGCCGGCTGGGACCAAGGCATGTCCGGTTGGCCAATGGTCACGCCCCGCAATGTTTTTCCCTAATTTTATATTATTTTCTCCGTGCGAAGGAAGCACCACGGAATTGAGGAGTTTCCTCAAAACGAAGGATATTTGTTCAGATGAAAGGATTTTCATCAGATCAAGGAAAATAATAAAAATGTAATAAAACATAAAACTGGCGTGGGATTGGCCATGGCATGGTCGGCCAGTTAGTAGGCCCATGCTCCCAGCGCCTTGTCAATATTTTGATTATTTATTACTTTTTCCCTATTTTGCATAGGTTCATCGTTTCATCGTATTTTGAAATACTCGTTCATGCGGTGATTGTTAATGCATCATCATTGAATACACTTGCACATTTTGAGACAGGGCTTACATAGAGGTAGCTCTGATGCCCGTGCGTTGAATATTTATTACTAACCCATGGATTTCTGCTGGGAAGAACCATGGTTTGCAGTAATGAAATATCTGCGAAAATATTTGAATATTTTCGGAAATTCTGTGGATGAATCCAAGAATTTTAGGAATAATTAACTTATGGCTCTATACTAGCAGAGCAAGCTGTCTAGGAGCATTAACTATTCCGATATGAGCTTGCTGGAGCTTCATATCCTTTATATAGTCAGGGTAAACTCGTTGTTTGTATCCTGGAGACGTTATCGCTCTGTACTAGCAGAGCAAGCTGTCTAGGACCCGTCCATCTTGTGATACTATATAGAAATAATTACTAAAGTGTTCAGTATTCATGAGATATGATGTTGTCTATCCATGAGACTACATATCTACATGTACTCTGAGAGAAATTATTCTCAGTCAGAGGATTCGATGAAAGATCCGTGTCTTAATACTCACGTCTGACTGCTGGATCAGAGGTTCGTACAATTATGGGTTTATGATTTTAGCCATTGTCGAAAATCCACCATCTACATTAAGTCCCCTGCTTAGTGAGGAAATCCATGTTCCTCAGTCAGCATTTAATGGTGATTTTACGGTCATAAATAATATAAGTAATTGAACTTAGTCGTAAGTTAAGACGTTACCGGATTTTGATAGTACGAGCATACCATGACTTGAATGAAGATATCAGTGGCATGATAGAGTGTCATTTGGTGAACATAAATTGGTGTTGAACCGCTGGTTTGGACGACGGGACCTTGGTTGTTTAGGATTCGCGGGACGGGCCCAATAAGGAAATCCTTAGAAAATTAGGTTTTGGAAATAAAATTTGATATTAAAGGGAATTAATCCTTTTTTTTTTATTTTTTTCCCACAAATGGTCACCACCTTGATCCATTCATCTTCTTCACACCTGTGCATAGGAGAAAATAGGAGAATTTTTTTTGCCGGAGTTGTTGTCGTCGTCCGACCGTTATTGCCACCGTCCGGCCAACTTTCGCCGGCGCCGACCAGGTGAGCAAAAAAAATAAAAATAAATATTTTTTGGATGTTTGCTGATGTTCATGAGTTCTATGAGTTGTTCATATCTTGATCATGATAAAGTTATACAAATGTGCATATATGAGTGTGGGTTTTGTCGAAAACCTTCGTTTTTGAAAACGTATGTTCATTTGATCATTAGTTTTGAAAACTAATAATAATCCCCGATTTAGGAGAGATTTTTCTTCATATATGAATATTTAGGTCCAGTGATAAAACTATGTTTATGAGCTTTCATGTGAGCCAAAGTTTTATCAAGAAAAGATGAATTTTTGTAAAACCGAAATAAACCCTTCGTTTTAAAGAATGACGATGATACGAAGAAGAGGTTTTTCTTCTTTATATATATGAACTTTTGTCCAGTGATAAAATTTTGTTTATGATTTTCATGTAAACCAAGACTTTATCTTATAATGTGTATGTTTTCACAAAATTGAAATAAACCTTCGTTTCAAAGACGTATGACGATACGAAGGCAAAGATTTTTTTTTTTAATAAAACCATGGTATATTCATGGATGTATTTTTTTTTTGAAGCCGTGGAGTGTCCACAAGATTATTTTGTGAGCCTTGCTCACGTTGATTTTTTTATTATTTATTTACGTGAATAAATAAAATGTTTTCTTTATATATATATATGCAAATATATATTATTTTCTCTAAAATCAAAACTTGAGTTTTGTGTAATACTATTTAGAAATAAATAATTATTTATGATGAAATAATGTTTTAGTTTTCACGATTCCATGGTGAATGTTCACACAGTAGAACGTCTTTTGTAGGTTCGAAGAGACGAACGATTTTGGAGTGTTAACTCTAACATTACTATCACTAATGTTAGTGGAAGCGTAAAAGGCAAGAGTTAAGAATTACCAGTTTGTAAATGCTTGCATGAGCATTTCAATTACTTCATTCCACTGATGTATGTATGATACACTGAAGTAGAGGATTGTGTGCATGTTGCAGCTATTTTGCAAGGATGTTTGATTCCCAAGCTAATGATGCTTCCAGAGATGATATGTGTGTGGATGATGATGTTTCCAGGGAAGATTCACACATATATGATGTCTTCAGCGATGATTTATGCACAGAAGAAACTTCCCTTGGCGAAGATGAGATTCATGAAATCAAGAACGTTCCAAACATAGAGGATTCCTTCTTCATAGATCAAGGGCCTGAAAAGCGTCTCAAAACTATATCATTTCGTCTTCTGATAAATCCTAGAGAGGTTACTCAGAAAAAGTTAGTGACACCTCAGGGAGCTATTCGATTCTGTCTTGAATGAGTATGTTTTTCTGCATCAATTATTGAGTTCAAGCTTTCTCAACGGCCTCTGGAAAAGTTTTCTGGATGGTCCAGATACATGCTGGGTCTTCCTCGTGTTCGAGCCAAGTTGCATGATGCACGAGTAATACGATCTATTCAAGCCTTTGGAGATTTATTCATTTTTCATGAGGCACGAGGTATTGTAGCTTTACTTGCTCGATATTGTATTCCAACTCACTCTTACATATGCATATGGGGAGAGTTTACCATTACTTTAGAAGATGTAGTCGCTTTGTTGCACCTCCCAATCACAAGTAATCTTCCTGAAAATCTTTCTTCAGAGGAAAAAGCAATCTCCAACGTCTTTACAACCACAATGGAGGAGATTAATAAGGCATCTGGCAGCAAAGGCTGTTATGATCTTTGGCTGATACACTGGTGGCCAAGAGATACACGTCCCGATTGGCCAGTAGATGGTACGTTATCCATTGCTGCTTTCTTATGCTTATGGCTGTCCAGAGATGTATTTGAAGATGTTGGGAATTTGTTAAAGCCGTTCGTGATTTCTTTTGCGATTAGAATGGCTCAGGGTGAGGAAATCCCAACAGTTAGCTTGTTATTGGGCTCTTGGTATTCTAACTTGGACTCCTTGATTATAGACTCCAGCGTCTCGAATGGTTTTATGACGATTGAATGTTATGCAAACACAATGTTTCTTCAAGCTTTGATGTGGGAGCGTTTCAAGAATTATGCACCCATTCCACGGACTGTCTTGCAAGGATTTAACACCGATGCCCGCCATGTCTTCTCTGAGAAGGCAAATGCCAGGATCATGTGCTGGTCTACAAAGAAACCTCGGATCAAGACTCGCTCCATTGATATCCTGGATCGTGAATTTGAATTTAATTGCCTCCCATGGGTATCAGTTCCCTCTCACATTTCCCAGCTGAAAACTTTTAATGATGAAGAGAGCATGATTTTGAAATCTGGTGCTGACTTGGACGATGGTGAGAGAGCTTTTATGCTGAGTTGTACTCTCGGTCATATGATATCCGTAATGCATGGTAAATTCTCAGTGGAAGAATACAATATTGATAGGGCAGCTCGGCAAATGGGTATGGATCAACGTGTTCCGACTCTTCGAAGAAGAAGGCCTTCAGTTGAATATCTCAGGACTTGTCTGGATCGTACACATGTGGAAGGAAGTGAATTCTGGTTCTCTAGCTCTGATAGAGTCACGTATATAACTCCGGGTTACATAAACTTTTGGGATCAGCAGTTCAATCGTTTATTTGATTTCGTGAGATATGTGCAAACTTTAGTGAAGGAGCCTCCTTCCCCTGAGATGATTGCTACTCGACCAAGATTGAAGCATTTCCCCGGTAGTGATAAACGGAAAACGTCTCCAGGATGTTCACCAGTAAGTATTTTCTGAAGTCTTCATAGGGTTGTAATGATTGTGTTTTGATTATTGCATCAAAATTTCTATTTTTCACAGGGCGTCCGTAATGTAAGACCACTAATTGATGTAGTCCTCTCAGAAATTGAAGCAATCGTTCATAGCGGAGAAGGAAGGAGTAAGAATTATAAGATGTTGCCTAACACCATAAAGTCCCCAGTGATTTGTCTGGTGAGTTATCCATATCTCTCGCATCATGACTTCTTCTCATCCGTATAATTAGGATCTGAAAAGCCACTTTGTTATTCCGTTGCAGAAATTTACTCCATCGAGCATTGACGGTCTTCAGTTCTCTGCTGCTGGGCAGACGGTTTCTGACTCTGGTGTTGAAAAAAATGGCTGAAGTAAGTATTTCTCCATATAACAAACCATTATGCTTAGTAGATGAAATGCTAATTGTCGAGAATATGTCCAGGATAATGTCTCCATGGAAGTAGAGAGTGTTGGTGATGCTCGCTTGAAGGATGACGATAAAGAAAACTCCCAAAGTTAAAAATCGAATGAAAATAACGTTGTTGTCGACGTCGGTGTGAGCAATTCTGATTCTTCGAACGCTTTAGAGACCACCCAAGTGAGTATTTCTCTCATATTTTATCCATAGAAGTATAAACTTGCTGATATATGAGTGAATGAATGAGAATGTATGTGAACATATGACAAGTTTTGTCGAAAACACGTCACCAGAAAATTCAGAACTCAGCATTTTAGGAAAAACTCCGTAGAATCTTCGTATGATGTCATATTTTCATGATCCGCATATGCATCCTTAAGCCCAGGAAATTTCCAAGCTTTAGAGAAGAAGATTTTTAAGTTTTGAGCACGTTCATGGGCCGAAATAGACAAAACAGTAAACATCCAGGAGACTTTCAGGAAATTTTCAGCTTTCGTGTAGTCCCGAGTTTCGACCACATATTTTTGCTTGTTCATACAATTTCCATGAAATTTTGACATGTTTTAGGTAACACCCATATTAAGAGAATGGTATATAACTCAACCCTTGATTCTTCACCAATTTCTCCCAGTTCATCGCGTTGTACATGGAAGTATAAAATCTTTTCAGGCGAGCATGTTGTAAAACGTGATTTTGTGACTTTCACGTTATTTGCTGACATCTAGCATGTATAATGAAAGACTTTGATGATGTTAGACCAATTGTATGCTGTAGTTAATGATTTATTTTGGTTTCATGCTTGGATGATCCTAATCTCATGTAATCTTCGTATTAGGTGCAAAATACCGAAGTTGAGAATGAAGCAACCCAAAATGATGAAACGAGCGACCCTGTGATTATTGATATGGAGGCAACTATATATGCACCTCAAGGCCATGAAAGTGTTGTTGATGAAGTCATGGAGACCCATATTGTCACCACTTCAGTGATAGAAGAATCCAGGACACCAGCAGAAGATACTGAAGAAATTGTTTCCCTGATTGTAGAAGTTGCTCCAGTAATTGAAAACCTTATAGTTGTGCATGAATACCCAAGTGCAGGAGTTGATTTTGATCCTCCATTTGATGCCTCACTCCCGTATCATGAGTTAGTTGGTGGATTCAACATTCCCATTGGATATGTGGGTTTGTACAAGAAAATATGGGAGAAATTCGGTCATATAATTGTCGACAGGAATCATGGGCGTGCTTATGCTTTAACAATGCAACTAAGTGTACTCTTGCGTGTTGTAAGTGATATATGCACTAGAGCCAGAAATGTCGTAACTCCAAATGTACTCTTTGATTGGGAGTTCAACTTGGAGAATTCTGAGAGACTTGGCTTCAATGTGAAGTGGCTTCGTAAGAAGATAAATTCTATTAAGGATTCATATGAAAATAACATACCCTTTACCAATGATGTTGTGATGGAGAAGAAAGACAAGATTTCCAGGCTGACTGAAGAGCTGAACAAGGAGAAGGCGGCTTTACAGGCTTTGAAGGATGCAGAGGCGCAAAAATCTTTCTTCGCTGATTTTCTTTAATTTATTTTCCATAATCTCTTGAACTTCTAAACTTCTGAGAGATGTGAGGTTTTATTTCTTGCTTTGATATCATGGCTTTGAATTGGTAGGCGGTTAAGGATTTTCTTTTGGATTTGATAGATATTTTCTTTTAAGAAATATGAATTGAATTTTGATAAATTGCTAAATTCAAATACTGATTGCAAGCATTTTGGAGGAATTGAAATACAATGAAAGAAAATCCTAAAATTCCAAATCCAAACGTCATGAATGCTTAGGCGCCTAGTACCTCAAATAACTTCAGGCAAACGCCTTAAGCCAATTCTCATGAATTACTGGTAGGGTTCGTCCATATGTGTTGATCAACTTGTAATATCCTCCAGTTATGGACTTAGCAACCATAAATGGTCCTTCCCAATTAGAGCTCCTTGCAGAATGAAGATCTCATTTAGTCGCCTTGAGAACCAAATATCCTTCCTTGAATTTGTTCAGCTTTGTAGTCTGTGCCTTGAATATCTTCTGTTGATTCGGAATTCTTTATGTGGTGCGGCCCCACGGTTATGGCACATATGGACACTCACGCAGGAGGGAGTATCCCTCATAGTGCCTGTCATGCTTGGCCACATCTTCCATAATAAATCACTGGATTGGATGATCAACTTGAGGACATTCTGGACTCAACCATTGGGTGAAATATTGTTGTGGCGAGATGATCCACTCATAGCATTTTGTAATTTCTAAATTGTTTATGGGGAAAAGTCCCTGGACCAAAGTAACATATTTGAACATTTGTAATACTGGAGCATGAAGAGGAATAAGACTTGCCTGAGCTTGAAACCTTTTGACAAAGGCATGTGGACTTTCTCAGGGTTCTTGCGCAAGTCCCATCAAGGTTTCAACTTCCTTCAGGTGTTCAAATGATGAGGTATCTTCCGTTCCCTCCTCCGAGTCAGAGATTTATTTAGAGGAGCATGCAATTGAAGGTGTCGGTGCCACCTTTCTATCGTGAATCCATGTGCATCCAAGAATCATTTCATATCCTGGATCCTCCATGATTATGTAAAACTTGGTCTCAGTGCAGACCAAATTTCCTTTGACTTTGAGAATGATGTAACCGTAGGCGTTTATGGAGATTCCTTCATGATCCCTGACTGCTATGGGAGCATGAGTAGCTTCCTGTCGAGTAATGCCAGCGTTTCTGATATTTTTCAAATGGATGATATTGATGGCGGTGCCAACATCAACAAATGCTCTCATGAATTCGTTTCCTTTGATGTGCACTGTGGTGAGCAGTCCCCAGTCATATATTTCTTTATCTGTCGTTGGAGGCTTAGCAGTAGTCTCTTGAATCAATAGAGGCTTTCCTGACACGATGTGGTTTAGTGCCATGAATATATCTTTCCTCTGAGATTTTGACAAGTACAGTTACTCACAGACATGTTCGATCAGGGATTGAACTGCTTCTTTGACAGGAGGTTCAGAGACAACAAAAGTTCTGATTGGAAGAGGATTCTTATGTACTCCTTCAGTCCCCAAGTTGAGTTCTCCTGATTTGATTTTTTCTTTAAATATGCGCTTCAAAGTTCTGCATTTACTTGTGGGATGGTTGACGAACCTATGAAAGCGACAGTATCAAGGATTTTCCATGGCCTCTTCGGTTGGTTCCTTCTTGACATATGGAAATTTGATTGTGCCGTCTTGAATCCAGGCCTTTAGTAATTCGATGACTTCTTCAATGGATCAGGGAAATTCAGGTGCTTCTGGATCCTATGTATGCTGAGGAGAAGTTTGTACCTCAACCTTATTTTGTGCCTTTGAAGTGGTGGGAGAGGTATGCTTGCGCTGTGGCTCGGCTTTCCATTTACTCCCTTCCGTGACAGCATTTGTGGAAGGCTGTAGGTTGTACTGCTTGTTGATCAGATGTCTGCTTCCTCGAGTGTCTCGTGCTTCTTCAGTCTTTGTAGATTTTGCTTTTTCTAATAGAGCAGGTGCAGTGGTTGTTGACCTCTTTGCGGCTTCGTGGAGCTCTGAGAAAGTATGGAATCAAAGATTCTCCAGTAGGGATTTTTATACCAGGAGCATGCCATTGATGCACAAATCCACCAGCTATTGTTCCGTGACATTTGGATCATGACAATACAAAGATTGGACTCTGAATCTTTTCACATAGTCATTAGGATTTTCACTGACTTTCTGAAACATCCTTCCAAGATCAGAGAGAGTGACTTGCTCTGACACAAAGAAGTACTTCCTATAGAAGGCGTTAATTATTTCTCCTTAGTTGTTGATAGTTCCAGGTGCAATGTTGTTGTACCAAGTGTATGCCCTGCCTTTCAGATATTTTGAAAATTCCTTGAGACGAACAACATGGTTATGCTCATGTTCTCCTAGAGCTTCAAGGAAGAGAGAGACGTGTTCTCGAGCATTGCCGATTTCATCAGAAAGAGTGAAAGTTGGATAAACATAACCTTTAGGAAGGGGAATCCTATGCATCGCAGCAGGATAAGGGGGTTGGTGACGATGGACGTGTGACGTCTTGTCTTTTCGACGATTCTACAGAAGACGCTCCAAGTCCTCTCGGGTGATGAAGTTTGATGATTATTTTGTTGACGAGTTTCCTGTAGCCTTGTTGGTTACGTCGTCATCCACTGTGTGAATTGGAATTACCTCAGGATCAGCAACGTCTGAGGACTTTTCCTTCTCTTTCTCTTTTTCCTGAGTTTTCTCTGACAATTTGTCAGTAAGAGTCTTCAGATGGTCAAATAAATTATGTTGTACTATAGCCATATCAGTATGATTCTTTGCAAGAGTATCTTGCGCTTTGATGAGATCAGCAATGATAGGTGGTGGGTTTCCTCTGACTTCTTCGGGATGTCGGCCAAACAAAGGATGACCTTCCTCGTTGGTGTGAGGAGGAGTGATGTCACCACCGTCAGTGTTAGGGGATGAAATATTTTTTGAGATGTTTTCATTGTTGCTGGTGTTGGCGATATTTACGTTAGGATTTGTAACCGATCCTAACCTAAAACTAACCATCTTTGTGAGAATTGAGATTGTAACCGAGAGAATGATCTCCCACTGTGGTCGCCAATCTGGAGATGGGGAAAAACGATTTGCTGGTTTTAAAGGAATTGAGGAGACGACCGTACTGTAGTTGCAGGATTTCCTACACTACACCCTTGTCAAGAATCTATGAAAACTAAGCCATAATTGTGGATGAACAACAACACTTTTATTAATTCACTTTCAGGAAGATTTACAAGAAAGATCAAAACTCAGAAGTACAACTTTCTTTCTGGAGTTTCTCTCTCCTCAAAATTCTCTTAACTCTCAAAAATACATCATCATCCTTTTCTGGATCTATCGTGCCCTTTATATAGGGATTTACATAATGGATGACAACTAAGTTTTCCTCCTATTTCGGATCTATTCTGCGATCTCATCGCCATAACTTCAGTCTTCACCATCGCTAACTTTATAACCATCGTGAAGCAGACTTATTCTTCATATATCTTTAATCGTTAATCGTTACATCACTCTTTTGTGGCACTCGCCAAATGTTGTTGAAGAATCTTGCGACAATCTCGTCAGAGTGTCGTTAATACTTGTAGATAAAATTATGGGCTTCTCGCAAAAATGTTATTAATATCGCGGGAATAGCGTTGTAGCGATATTCTGGTACTACATCTTGCCTCTTCTCATGTCTTTTCTGCGAAGAAGAGAAGATCATGAGAATTAATATTCTTTATCATTCTTCGTAACTTCTTCCCCTTTTATACTTTCTCCTCGACAATATCCCGTTATTCCAGCCTTTCTTACACGTGTTGTAAATCCCTTCATTTACTGACACGTTCCTACTCCGCAGGTCCACTCCCCTTTGCCTATAAAAGGTGGAACTAACCTTCAGAATTAGTTTTACTTTTCTGTTTCTTCATCTTCTTCATCTTCCGTCTGCAACATTGCCTCTTCTTCATATTCTTTTGCTACTGTTCTAATGGAGTCTTCAAGGTTTGTTTCTTGATTTTTAAGCCAGTTGTTATTTTCATTCTTCAATCTTTCTTATTTCTTTGTTATGTCTTCTTTTTAGCGGAAAGGTTTCTAACACACAATCTACTACTCACAACCCCAACCTTCGCAAAAGACCGACTGAGAAGAAGAAGAAAAGTTCTGCGAATGATAAGGTAGTAAGAAACACCCTTTATTTTTTAATAACAATATTGTTGCCTCTGTTTCTTATCTGGGTTATTATTCGCAGAATGACGTGAATCCTGAGAAACCTCCCAAAAGGTCTCGCCATTTTAAGACACTTGGGGAAAATCTCATTATGCCCCCGTTAACATCTGTGAAGGTTACTCCCACACCATCGCAACCAAATCTTTCTTCTCCTATTCGCGAGAATATCACTGTTCATAACTCTACCCCTTCTGATATTTTGACAAACCAAGCTTCTAAAGCTGCTGCGACTGAGGTTCCTTATAGTCCTTTACGGCCTTCAACTGTTGTTTTTCCACATACTCCTCCTGATAACTCAACCATCATAAATGATCGCCAACTTATTCTCACTACTATTTCACCTTCTAAATCCTTTCCTTCATCGAGCGAAACTTTCGCAGGTGTTGATGTTGCTTTTAAAGTCTTGTCTAATGTTTTAGACAATGCTAGAAAGTCTTCCACTGACCCTCTCCAACAGGAAGCTTGCGAGATTCTATTTAAGTATTTTGGCTTTGATCGTAATGATTCACGAGTGACTTTAGAGAATGAGATTAAAGTTCTGAGGAGAAGTCTTCAAGCTAAAACTGTTGAATGTGATACCTTAAATCACATGCTCCGCAACTCTTCTCTAGATTGCGAGAATCTTCGCAGAAGAAATGACGAGCTAAAAGGTGATTTTTTCTTGCTTCTGCTCTTTTTTCTTTTCTGTTTCATATACATACTTTCTGTTCTTAGACTTCCTTCTTAAATTTTTGATTCATATATTAGTTTCAAATCGGGCTCATTTCATAGAGAGACTCAAATCTGAATCTATTGTTGAAGAAGTTCGCGTTGAAAGAGATTCTTGGATAGATCAACATACTAGACTAGACAATCTGTACACTTATTCAATTGATCGCATAAATAATCTTACTAATGAAAACAATCAATTATTGCAAAGGCAAAACTTCTTGAGTGGCGAACTTGATCGCCTCTCATATTTGTTTTTTAAGGCTAATTTGGCGATGAAATCTTTATCAGATGAGAATAAAACCTTGTCTCAAGAAAAACATAGATTTTCAAGCTTGATGACGATTTTCTCGCAGCAAATAAGTAATCTTCAAAGTACATGTAATAGTCAAGAGTAATCTCTTCATTCTCTTAAGAAGGAGCTCAAGGAGTTAACTGAATCATCTACCGCCGAAAAGGATAAGCTTATCAAGGGTAGATTAACTCTTAGTTTAAGAGCCAGCGAACTTCAAGAACAATACTCTCAGTTAAAGGAATCTTATTCTTCATTAGCAAAGGAAAATTCATATATTCGCAACAAAGAAGAAAACATGAAATCTCGTCTGAAGGGTATGGTTGGCGATAAATTCGATGATGCCATGAATCAGTGGGAGAACTATTTATTTGCTTTAATCCAAAACTTAACCTCGCAAAAAGAAGGTAGTCAATTGACTGCCTCTTTTGTTGATCTTCTCATAAAATTTTATATTATGTTCCTTGTGAGATTCTTGTCTAACTGATTTTTTATTTTGTTGCTCGCAGAATCTGAGAGAAATCTTCATTCTACCATCACTGATCTGACCTCTACATTGGATAAAGTTCGCAAAGAAAATAAATCTCTTGCTTCTAATTGCTTTATTGCTCAGGACAAAGCAGAAAGAAGACTTGATTATCTTGAATACTTTAAGAATATAGAAATTAGGAAACGTGAAAAAGCTCTTCTTCGCCAAGTCCATCTTAGGGCTGAAGTTCTCGTGAATGATATTCTGCTTCCCCGTTCTCTTTTTTCTGTTTCTATCCCTCCTCTAGAGGTTGATGATGATGAAATTCCTTTTTCCATGGATGAAGAGTTAGAGTCTACTAATGATGAAGAAAATACTCAAGAAAATCAACAAGGTGGTGAAGAAGAAGAAAAAAGTCCCCCTAAAGAAGTACCCGCTGATGAAGAATCCAAGGAAGAAGAAGCTCGCGGTGAGAAGGATGCTGATGATGCTGATGAATCTGACAAGAACAATAAGTCTGGCGAGGCTTGAATTTTATCTTTGCTTTATTTTACTTCTTCTATCTTGCGAGTGATGTAATCTTCGAAACTTTTAGAATTTTAACTTTCGATTTAGCTTACTTTGAATATTTTCAAGTAAGATAATGTAATATTACTTCTCTATTCCCCTTCTTGCCCTTCATTATCTTGCTTGAAATGGTGAATACTCATTATCTTCTTTAAGTAATTGTGTTGCTGCATTCTTGCGAAAATATGAATACATCTGCGATATGTGGAATACTGTTGCACTTTTCTGAAAATTTCTGAGGGAATCCGCGATGTTAAAAATTTGCCACCTTGTATATAATTCTGCGATAAAGGAATGTTTCCTTCCATCTTAAAGCAAAATAGTTAATTGGTAAGATTATTCTTTTGGTCTTATTTTTCCTTCCTAGTTAAAGGTCTTATTTTGCCAAACTTTTTCTGTCTGCGACAAAATCGCAGGATTTCTTAACATTTGCATGTAAAGACCCTTTGATCTTGTCTTATCCATGTTTCTTTCAAAATCTTTGCGACAATATGATAAGTATACATTCTCTCGCAAGAATTTACCCTTACGACATTGCCGTCTTGCGATGAAATCGCAGGACGTCTTTACAATTTCATGTAAAAACCCATTGATCTCATCTTAACATTGCTCTCATGGATTGTTGCCTCTGCATTATTTACGTTACGCGACAAAATGACAGGCCTAAATGTTCTTGCGATCATAAAGCCCCATGACATTGCCGTCTTATGACACTTATCAGCTCCCTAATGGAGGGTGCCGCCCTTATCTTCCCCCCTGGTTGCCCCTTCAAGGAGGGCACATCGGCCATACAATACTAGATCCTCCCATCCGGATCTGTCAACAACCAGTTGTTTTCGCAGCCTCTTGTCCTTTATGCCTATATGGCTTATAGTTACAAGACTGCACCCTAAGTGGGGTTTTCTTCAGGCCAAGTGCATTGTAGCCAAGACTTACCAAGGATGGCAAGAGAGTTTCGTACGCTCCGGGCACCCTTGGCTCAACCGTGTACCTCGGTGCCTTGGTCATACTTTGCACTTCTTGGAAGAGACTCTCAGTCGTCCAACCAGGGTATAACCATATATAGTTGGAAATCCAAGATCCCTCTCCCGGATAGGTTTTTTTAACCCCATCGTCTGCATGACTCAGGTTCCAGCAGCGGTATAACCTTATCGTTGAGTCATGTCAAGAGATACCCCCTCATATGACGCGCTATTAGGTCTTACATTTGCCTCTTACGAAATTTTATTCGCGAACTAGGGTGCACGCCATAAAGGTTCGTCCCATTCTTTTAATCTCTGCGAAATTTTATTCGCTATTCTTGCGATGATGCTCGCATAAATTTTGATATTGAAAGAAGAATTTTTTTAATTGTTTCATCTTATATTTGTATTTCTTACCTCGCAAAAGCTGCTACTGATAATATCTTTTCAGAAACAATCTGTTCCATGGTCTATCAAGTCTTTGCCCAACATCTCTTCCCTCTGGATCCATTAATTTGTATGCTCCATTTCCAATTATCTCTTTAATGATGTATGGTCCTTCCCATTTTCTCGCTAATTTTCCACCACTTTCTTGCTGATATTTTGGTGTTTCACGCAAAACTAGATCGTCAGGCTGGAATTGACGTTTCTTGACTCGTTTGTTGTACTCGCGAGCTAATCTTCGCTGGTAGTTTTCCATATGTTGTAAAGTTTTTTCTCTCTTTTCTTCTAGTTCGTCTAACTCATGTAAAATCATGCCAGCACTTAGATTTTTCTCCCATGCCTCTCTTTTTGTTATTGGGATAGCAACCTATGTTGGTAGGACAGCTTCAACTCCATATGTTAAATAAAAAGGTGACATCCCAGTTGTCTCTCGTCTAGTTTTATTATATGCCCATATTGCATTATGTACTTTCTCACACCATGATTTGTGATAACCTTCTAACTTCTTTTTCAAGATGTCTGCGATTGTCTTATTAGTTGCCTCAGCTTGACCATTTGCTTGTGGATATAAAGGAGTTGACTTTCCACATTTTATCTTAAGTGCATTAAGAAGCAACTCGATATTCTGACCTTCAAATTGCTTTCCATTATCAGACATCAACTGTGCTGGGATCCCAATTCTGCAAATTATATTTTCAAATATGAACGTAAAAATGTCTTTGTCGCGGATGTGCTGTACTGCCTTAACTTCTCCCCATTTTGTGAAATAATCTATAGCAACGATTATATATCTTCTTTGTCCAGAACCAGGCACAAATGGTCCCACAATATCCAATCCCCATTTTCCAAAAGGCCATACGCTTGACGAAGATGGTAATGGTGCTCCTGGTGCATGTATCTTCTTCCCAAATCGCTGACAATCTTCACAACGCCTTGAATGTTGTTTTGCATCCTCATGCATATACGGCCAATAATAACCCTGCATCTTTGTTTTATATGCCAAAGATCTACCCCCGTTGTGATTACCAGCATCACCACTATGCAACATTTTTAACACCTTTTGTCCTTCTTCCCTCGTCAAACATCTTAGCGATGGTCCATTAAATGATTTGCGATATAATACCCCATCTCTTAGTTCATAATTGGTTGCTCTACTTTTTAATTTATGTGCTTCTAATCGATTTCTGGGGATTTCTCCTCTCGCCAAATAAGCATGAAGATCTGCTCGCCAATCTGTAGCATTATTCCATATTTCTTCCTCGCCAGATTCTACCATCATTACATCTACCTCTTCTTCTTCTTTGTTTATCGCCGGTTGCAAAAGTGTTTGAATTTTTATGCATCTCGCAAGTGGGTTCGTCATCATACTTGATATGAAAGTAAAAGCATCTGCGAGCCTATTATCTTTCCTTGATATGTGTCTCCACTTTATTTTTGGAATTCTCGCAGACAATTCTTCAACAAGTTTTTTGTACTTCTTCAAAGATGGTTCATTTGTAGTATACTCTTCCTTTATCTTGCGAATAACCAATTGTGAATCGCTGGTGATTCTAGCATTTTCCAACTTCATTTCTATCGCAAACTTCAATGCATGGATTACAGCTTCATATTCTGTCTCATTATTAGTGGACGCAAATTCCAATCTAAATGAAAAAGCTGTTTTTTCTCCTTCTGGTGAAATGAAAACAACTCAAATCCCATTTCCTTCTCTATTTGATGATCCATCCACTAATATTTCCCATCTATCAGGTTCTGTTAATAGCTCTTTTGGGTCTCCATGTTCTTCTTCTATATCCATCATCTCTTCTACAGCTTCGTCATCTTCTAAAGGAAATTCAGCTAAGAAATCTGCGATAACTTATGATTTTGGCGAAGATAGAATTTCATATTGAATATCAAAATGCCCTACTTGCGCATTCCATCTCTCAACTCTGCCTGATCTTTTTGAATTTTTCATCACCGATTCAATTAGCACTCTCGTTAACACTTTGATCTTATGCGCTTGGAAGTTAATTCGAAGTTTAAAGGTTGCGTGTACCAATGCTAGAATTAGTTTCTCAATCTTTGAATAATTTTTCTCTGCTGAATTAAATGTTTTGATGATATAATAAACTGGTTTTTCTACCCCTGCGTCTACTCGCAATAACACAGCACTTAACGCATATGGAGTTGTTGCGAGATAAATCAATAATTCTTCTCCCGGTTCAGCTTTTTGTAATATAGATATACTCGCCAAATGTTCTTTTATTCCTTGAAAATCTTTTTCGCATTCATCTGTCCACTTGAATTTTGTTCCCTTCTTAAGTATGTCGAAAAAATGTTTACACTTGTCTGAAGATCGCGAAATGAACTTTCCTAGCGAGGCTAAGAGTCCATTTAGTTTTTGCACATCTTTTACCGTCGCAGGAGTTGGCATATCGCGAATTGCTTGTACCTTTTATGGATCAACTTGTATTTCCTCTTTTGATACAATATACCCCAAAAAGTTCCCTGAAGTTACTCCAAAGGTACACTTATCAGGATTCACCTTAATATTGAATTGTCGCATTTGATCGAAAATGTCTCTCAAATCTTGCACATGATTCTCAGCTTCTTTTCTTTTGATCAGCATATATCTACATATACTTCTAATGTTTTGTGGATCCACTTTGCAAACACCTTTTCCACCATTCTTTGATATGTTGCACCAGCATTTCGTAAGCCAAATGACATCTTTGTATAACAATATAATCCTCTTGGAGCAAAAAATGCAGTATGTTCTTGATCTTCTTCAGCGAGAGGGATTTGATTATATCCTTTATACCCATCCAATGATGATATTCTTGCGTTTCTACTCTGGCTGATTCAACCATTTGTGGAATATCTGGCAACGGAAAACTATCTTTTGGACATGCCTTGTTTAGATCCGTAAAATCTATGCAAATTCTTATCCCTTTGTTCTTCTTTGGGACCACCACCATGTTTGCAATCCATTCTGGATATTTTGCTTGTCTTATAATTCCTGCGTCGAGCATCTTCTGTAATTCTTCTTCTATTTGAGAATGATATGTTGTTGCGATCTTCCTTATTCTTTGTTTAAATGGTCTTATGTTTTTGTTGATTTCTAATTTATGACATGCTATTGACGGGTCTATCCATGGCATCTCATCCATGTTCCACGCGAAGATATCTGCATATTCTCGCAAAAGATTTATAGTTATTTCTTCCTCATCTGCCTCCATTCTAGTCCCAATTTTCAACATTTTAGGTTCTTCTTTATTTCCAATATTTATTGGTTCAGCAGCAGTGTAGCTGGCTTCAGGTTCTCCTATTGGTGTTGGCGTTTTCACGACTCTCGCGAATTCATCTTCTTCTCGCGAAACTTCACTTGGTATCCCTTTTCCTTCTTTTGCCCTTATCATGTAAATTTTAAATTCCTCTTCTTTATTTGCTTCTCTGTTCAATTTTCTGCGAGCTTTTCGCAGCTTTGGACGTTCTTCACAATTTCTTACTTCAATTTGGTAGCACAATCTCGCGAAATTCACATCTCCTCTAATTTCTCCAATTCCACTAGGCATAGGAAATTTAACACATTGATGTAATGTTGATGCCACAGCCTTAATTGCGTGTATCCATGGTCTTCCCAATATCATATTGTACGGCGATTCTACATCTACCACACATAATTATATTCGTGTTTCAATTTCTCCTAGTGGAATTCGTACCATTATCTCGCCTTTAGGTTTTGTTATAGACTTTCCGAAGCCATGAACATAATACGTTGAATGAGACATTTCTTCATCCTTATATCCCATCTTCTTGAAGGTACGATAAACAATCATGTCTACGGAACTTCCTGTGTCTACTAAAGTTCTATTCATAGCCTATTCTTCTTCAAATTTTATCGATTTCTCCTTTCTCATTGGTATAGTGGTTACTATGACCACCAATGAAGATGTATGACTTGAATCTTCTCCTGGTATTTCTGCTGCTGTAAATGTGATTTCTTGTTTTTCCCAATCTTTCAATGATGATATCTTCTCCACTGCCATAATCTTCCTTCCTTCATAATCCCATTTATGTATCCTTCCTTTGATATTTTCATGAAATTTATCAATCATTTCTTTTGTTATTACATCACCTTTCAATTTTCTACAATCCTTTTTGATGCTAATCATTCTTCCTTCAATTTTCTCACCTAATTTTGAACAATTTTTATCTTCTTCTTCGCTTTTTCTTCTATTTTCGTTAATTCATCCCTGTTTCTAGTGCCAAAATGTAGTTGCAGGATTTCCTACACTGCACCCTTGTCAAGAATCTATGAAAACTAAGCCATAATTGTGGATGAACAACAACACTTTTATTAATTCACTTTCAGGAAGATTTACAAGAAAGATCAAAACTCAGAAGTACAACTTTCTTTCTGGAGTTTCTCTCTCCTCAAAATTCTCTTAACTCTCAAAAATACATCATCATCCTTTTCTGGATCTATCGTGACCTTTATATAGGGATTTACATAATGGATGACATCTAAGTTTTCCTCCTATTTTGGATCTATTCTGCGATCTCATCGCCATAACTTCAGTCTTCACCATCGCCAACTTTATAACCATCGTGAAGCAGACTTATTCTTCATATATCTTTAATCGTTAATTGTTACATCACTCTTTTGTGACACTCGCCAAATGTTGTTGAAGAATCTTGAGACAATCTCGTCAGAGTGTCGTTAATACTTGTAGATAAAAGTATGGGCTTCTCGCAAAAATGTTGTTAATATCGCGGGAATAGCGTTGTAGCGATATTCTGGTACTACACGTACGGAGGAGGCTCCTTGAACCGAGCGAAATGTTCAACCTCACACAGATGCACTGCAAAAAGGGAGTGCTTTGAATTCGAGAGATCAATCTGTAGTACTCCGGCCTAAACCAAGACAATGGCCGTTCCAGATTAAATTCGGTCACAAGAAAGGATGGGTCAATCTGTACAAGGGAAGCTGAGAAATATGTGGAATCAATGGTAATCAAAGATTATAGGTGTGTTGTGAATTCTGAATATGATAAGTTCTGAACGATTGAAATAGCTCAGTTGAGAATAATTGCTCAATTGATGAGTTGTTGATCTCGTATTGTCAGTGTGACGTGAGATTTTTATCGTATTTCTCGTTGTTGTTCTTTCCATTTCAATCATGATTCAAACACTTATTTATATTGCTGGAATTGTAGACACCATGATCCCATGAAGTATGACAGTTGATGGAATCAAAGAGTGGAGAGATAGAAATAGTGTTTGAAACCAGTTGCTCATCGTGCGGAGACTTGGTTGATTTTCCACCCACTACTTTGTTAACTTCTTCAACTGACTGCACGACTTTCTCACATTCCATCGTGTGTTTGAACACACGTGACGTAGACCGCCAGACCAAAACCCTAGTTGATATCATTGACATCTCGTGGTTAGTTTAGTCAGTTGTTGACTTCATGATTTAGTGGGACGATGAGTCCATGTATTTACTGAGTTGAACATGATTTTGTAAAATGTTATGAAACTCATGGATTGAATCATGGACATGATCCTCACATTGATAGTTGAGGCGAGCAAGTATTGCCTTGATTTGTTGAATATTGATAGTTGAACCAATATTCCTTAATTTGAGCAAGTATTGCTCATCTGAGCAAGTGTTGCTCATCTGATAAATTATTGGCAGCGTGACCAAAATAAAATATTAATTAAAATACTGGTAGTTGAACTGAGCATAATTAATATGAATACTAATCATGAGATCATCATAAAGTTATAAGTGTTCGAATCTGGAATTATGATCCTTGGACTCAGAAACCCTAATTTGATCAATTGATGACAGATTGATGGTTTATTTGAAAATTAACCACGGAATGAAGGAGAACTGGCTTTATTGGACCGTGGGTTGACCATGAAACTCCCATATGCTCGTGTGAGCAAATACTAAGGCCTCTTGAAGAGTTGGTGATTTATTGATGAAAGAATGATTAAATGCTGGTCTAATCATTTATGCGAAAATGCTCGTCTGAGCCTTAGGTGTTAAAACCTAATTAATTATGAAGAGATGAGGGACCAACCAAGGGGTCATGAAACCGTCCTTGGGTGGTCACGGGATCAAATGATGATCGTTTCATGAAGTTCCAAGTTGTTTGGAAGAGTTTTGGACCTAATACGTGCAATTGCGCAAATTAGGTCGAATTGTGAAAATACGTGAGACCGGCTCATTGAGGGACAAAGAGCCAACCTTGGTCGGTCAAGATAACATGCTCATGTCTCCAAAGTGTTTGTATCTCAATTCTGAGAATTCTGATATTTTCTGGCGTGCAGTTGAGCACTCATTTGAGAAAATATGGAAAAACCATGGTTTTTTGATAAAATCGTCAAAACTTCATGAGATGAAGGAAAATAATAATAAAAAAATGAAGGAATCATGAAGTGTGGGACCGATCATGGCAAAGGCATGGCCGGCCGGCCAAGGATCCCGTCCCACAATGTTTTCCTATTTTTTTTATAATATATTTTCTTGATTTTAGGGAAATATGATAAAACCTAAGAGTTTTGTTAAAATTAAAGAGTTTTGTTGAAATCAAGGAGTTTCCATGAGATGAGGAAAACAAAATAATAATAATAATAATAAAATATGAGACGTGTGGGATGTGTGGGACCGGCTTGGAGCATGGTTGGATTGCTAGGGCCCAGTCCCGTGCGTTTTCCCTAATTTTATGTATTATTTCATGATTTGAAGGATTTTTTAATAATTTGAAGGAAATATCATGAAATCAAGGAATTTCATGGGATTATGAAAACATGAAAAATATAATAATAATAATAATATGGGACGTATGGGGCCACCTAGGGCTTGGCTGGCCAGCTAGGGCCCGGTCACACGATTTTATTTTTCATGGGACCAAGGAAATATCATGAGATTAAGGAATTTTCATGAAATTAGAGAAATAATAATAAAATAATGAGGAACCATGAGGTGTGGGGCCGACTGGGACCAAGGCATGCCCGGTTGGCCAATGGTCACGCCCCATAATGTTTTTCCCTAATTTTATATTATTTCCTCTGTGCGAAGGAAGCACCACGGAATTGAGGAGTTTCCTCAAAACGAAGGATATTTGTTCAGATGAAAGGATTTTCATCAGATCAAGGAAAATAATAAAAATGTAATAAAATATAAAACTTGCATGGGATTGGCATGGAACGGTCGGCCAGTTAGTGGGCCCATGCTCCCAGCGTCTTGGTCAATATTTTGATTATTTATTATTTTTTCCCTTATTTTGCATAGGTTCATCGTTTCGTCGTATTTTGAAATACTCGTTCGTGCGGTGATTGTTAATGCATCATCGTTGAATACACTTGCACCTTTTGAGAAGGGCTTACTCAGAGGTAGCTCGGATGCCCGTGCATTGAATATTTATTACTAACCCATGGATTTCTGCTGGGAAGAACCAAGGTTTGGAGTAATGAAATATCTGCGAAAATATTTGAATATTTTCGGAAATTCTGTGGATGAATCCAAGAATTTTAGGAATAATTAACTTATGGCTCTATACTAGCAGAGAAAGCTGTCTATGTGCATGAACTATTCCGATATGAGCTTTCTTGAGCTCATATCCTTTATATAGTCAGGGTGAACTCGTTGTTTGTATCCTGAAGACGTTATCACTCTATACTAGCAGAGCAAGCTATCTAGGACCCATCTATCTTGTGATACTATATAGAAATAATTACTGAAGTGTTCAGTATTCATGATATATGTTGTTATCTAGCCGTGAGACTACATATCTTCATGTACTCTGAGAGAAAGTATTCTCAGTCAGAGGATTCGATGAGAGATCCGTGTCTCAATACTCACATATGACTGCTGGATCAGAGGTTCGTACAATTATGGGTTTACGATTTTAGCCATTGTCTAAAATCCACTATCTATACTCACTACTCAACTTTTGTATCTCTGACATGTCTTTGCAAGCTATCAACATATCATCAACATACAAGAGCAAATACACAAATGAACCATCTTTGAGTTTCTTGTGGTATACACAACTATCATACTTACTCCTAGCATATCCATTCGCCAACATAAACGTATAAAAACCTTTATACCACTGTCTTGGAGATTGCTTCAAACCATACAAAGATTTCTTCAACAAACATACATGATCTTCTTTTCCAGGACCTTCAAACCCTTTTAGTTGTTGCATATAAATACGCTCATCCAAATCACCATGAAGGAAATCTCTCTTAACATCTAGTTGTTCTAATTCTAGATCATTCAAAGAAACTATAGCAAGCAATGTTCTAATAGAACTATGTTTAACAACAGGAGAAAATACCTCATTATAGTCAATGCCTTCTCTTTGTGTAAACCCCTTTGCCACAAGCCTTTCCTTGTACCTTGTTCCTTCACCATCCGAAGTACCTTCTTTCTTCTTGAAGACCCATTTTCTTCCGACAACCTTTTGTCCCTTAGGTCTTGCAACTATCTCCCAAGTGTCATTCTTGTTAAGAGACTCAATTTCTTCAATCGTAGAAGCTCCCCATTCTACAGATTCTTCACCATTGATTGCTTCTTCATGGGTTCGTGGCTCATCCATATCTATACTCTCACCCGCAGCAAGTGTATACACAACCAAATCAGCATGGACATATCTATGAGGTGGTCCCTCCTCACTCTGTCTCTAGCATGATTGTATTGATGATCTTGTGTTTCATAATCCTGGGTCGGCTCTTGCGAAATATCCTGATCATCCTCACTAGAAACAACAGTCTTATTGGTTCCTTGAACTTGTATCTCAAGTTCCAGCTTATCACCTAGCTCCACCTTATCACAAAAACTCTCATCAACTCTTCTGTTTAGTTCTTCATTATTTGGCTTCAACATCTATTGCTCATCAAATGTCACATCTCTACTAATAAGAAATTTGTTTGATCTTTCTTCGGGACACCGTAACCTATAACCTTTCACACCCTTCCCATACCCAAGAAATATACACTTATTTGCTCTAGGCTCTAGCTTCCCCTTATTCACATGAGCATAGGCTGGACATCCAAAAAAATTCAAGTCTTCATACTTAGCATGTGAACTTGTCCAAACTTAATTTGGAGTCTTACACTCAATAGCAGTCGATGGAAATCTGTTCACTAAATAAGCTGATGTGTTTGCTGCTTCTGCGCAAAACTGCCTTGGTAACCCAGCATTGGAGAGCATGCACCGTGCCTTATCAATTATGGTTATGTTCATCCTTTCTGTAACACCATTTTGTTGTGGTATTTTTCTGACTGTGCGGTGTCTCACAATCCCTTACTCCTTGCAAAAATCATTGAACTCACCCCCATAAAACTCCAAACTATTGTCTATACTCAAGCACTTGATTTGTCTTCCAGTTTGCTTCTCAACGATAGTCTTCAATTGCTTGAACTTGACAAAAGTTTCATCTTTGTGTTTAAGTATGAATACCCATACCTTCCTTGAGAAACCATCAATGAATGTCAACATATATCTACCACCACCATGTGACTCAACCCGAGAAGGACCCCAAATATCAGAATGAATGTAATCCAAATTACCCTTGGTGTTATGAATAGATGTACTAAACGTGAATTTACACTGCTTCCCAAAGACACAATGTTCACAGAAATCAAGCTTACTAGTTTTATGACCATAAAGCAATCCCTGCTTGCTCAAAACAGCCACCCCCCCCCCCCTCCCACTCATATTCCCTAACCACATATGCCACAACTTGGTAGTATCGTCTTCTGAAATTGAAGAACATACGACTGCATCCCCTGTTATAGTAGTACCTTGTAGTGTATAAAGACCATTAACTCTTGTACCTTTCATTATTGTAAGACTTCCTCTTGAGACACGAATAACTCTACCTTCACCTTGATACTTGCAACCATTTGAATCAAGTGTACCCAAATAAATCAAATTTCTTCTCAAATCCGGAACTTGCCTAAGCTTGGTTAATGTCCTCACAATACCATCATGCATCTTAATTTGAATTGTACCCATACCCACCACTTTACAAGTGACATTATTTCCCATAAGAACTTTACCACCTTCTCGATCTTGATAAGTAGAAAATCATTCTTTATGAGGGCACATATGAAAAGTACAACCCGAATCAAGAATCCACCCATTATCCAAGCTTTCAGTATAAACCGTGAGAACCGTTCCATCCTCACTTTCTACTTCAAAATTTGCAGCGGTGCCTTGGTTTGTATTCTTCTCAAGATTCTTCCTTTCCGGACAATCCTTCTTGAAATGCCCTACTTGCTTTCAATGAAAGCATTTGAATTTGACCGATTTAGATTTAGACCTTAACTTTGATCTACTTCTATCTAAACCATCCTTTTGCTTTCCTATTCCTCTTACAAACAACCCATCTCCCGAATTATCTTTACCATCAATACCGGTCTTCTTCAACTCCTTAGAATTCAAAGCCGCCTTAACGTCTTTCATGGAAATTGTATTCTTCCTATACATTACGGTATCAACAAAGTTATCATAAGATGGTGGTAAGGAACAAAGCAAGCCCAATGCTTGGTCTTTATCTTCAATTTTGACATCAATATTTGCCAAATCCAAGAGAATTTTATTATAATCATCAATATGATCTATAATAGACATTCCTTCATGCATTCTAAGAGTATGTAATTTATTCTTAAGATAAAGACGATCATTCACGGATTTAGTCATGTACCTTTTTTCCACCTTGTTCCATAGCCCGTACGGAGTCATTTCCGTCGAAACTTCTCTCAAGACCTCATTTCTTAAATACAACAAAATTAATCCATGTGCTTTCTCCATGAGATCTTCCCTTTCCTTACCCGTCAATGTTGTTGCTAGAGCCGTTTTCCCTTTCAAAGTTTTTACCAAACCTTGTTGAACCAAAACAGCCTTCATCTTTAGCCTCCATAGATTGCAATCATTCATTCCATCAAACTTCTCAATCTCATACTTTGCCTCCATTGTAGATCTCTTCTACCCGAAGCTTTGATACCAATTTTTTATAACCAATGGCTCAAACTAGCAAAATCAATCAAGATATGAAAATGAAATAAATCAAATCAAGCACACACACAATACAAGGATTTATAGTGGTTCGATCAAGATGATCTACATCCACTTGCGAAAACGACGAAATGATTCCACTATGATGACCAAACAAGTTTACAAGGTTTCTTCCAAATCCCCTCTCAAGAACATAGCCTCCTTTGTGCCTCACACTCTCTCAAGAATAGCATTAGTTTCTCTCTCTATTATAAACCCTAGCCTCCCTTTTATATACTTGACCTAGGTTTACAAAAGATACTAATGGACTGCTGGGCCAAGACAAAGATAACAGGCCCAACTGACTTGCTAAGCCTTTATTCAAGGCATACATAACATAGAGGTTATATGCTAACTACTGTAAAGAGGGAAGCTAATTATCATCTCGATTAAATGTGTTATTTATCTGATATTAAGGGGCAATAATTATATTATATAGATGCCAATGGAATCCTGATGATGCGAATAAATGATGTGACTCTTCATTTTGTCCCTCGTGTTATAAAAAATACTATAAATTTCATTGAGAAGATTGATGCGGTGGGGCCATCTACCACCAGGTATGGTGGAAATCAGTGTTCTTTTTGTTATGGTCCGTAGTATAAAAACAAAGGTATGGTGGAAAACATGATAGTGGCAATGGTAATGTTAGTGCCTAATATGAGCATATCATCAACATACAGGCGCACAATAACATGAGAATCATCCATAGATTTAATGTAAACATATTTTATCAGATTCATTAACCTTGAAGCCATTAGATATCGTTATATGATCAATTTTTTCATGCCACTATTTAGAGGCTTGTTTTAAACAGTACAAAGATTTGTTAAATTTGCATACCTGGTTTTCACAACCTTTTACAACAAAACCTTCAGGTTGGTCCATATAAATTTCTTCATTCAATTCAACATATAAAATGCAGTTTTAACATCCATATGATGTATATGCAAATCATAAATAGAAGCAATAGCAATCAACATCCTAATAGAAGTGATTCTAGTGACAGGTGAATAAGTATCAAAGAAATCTAGTCCTTCCTTTTGTCTATAGCCTTTGGCTACCAACCTAGATTTGTGTTTCTCTATAGTTCCATCCGTTCTAAGCTTCCTTTTGAAGACCCATTTGCAACCTATTGCTTTACTACCAGGAGGTAAGTCTACAAGCTCCCAAGTTTTATTTTTCTGAATGGACTTCCACTTGTTTATCGAAGCTTCTTCCCAAAAGGGATCTTCCAGAGAATTCATAGCTTCCTTGTAGGTTTGAGGTTCAGACTTTACCGTTAGTGTCACAAAATCTGGGCCAAAACTTGTCTCAGTTCTAACCCTCTTACTTCTTCTCGGTTCGGTCTCATATTCTAGAGATGGGGGTTGACTAGTCGAAGGAACATATGTGAGGTCATCATGGACCTTTTTTCGAGGTCCAGACCCTAAAGGAAATATGTGTTCAAAAAACACAACATATCTAGATTCCATTATGGTGTTCAGACTAATGTTATTATGGTCAAAACTGACGACCATGAACCTATATGCATTAGTATGCTCAGGATATCCTAGGAAAACACATTCTATAGTTTTAGGTCCTATTTTGGTTCTCTTGGAACGAGGAATGGCCACCTTGGCCAAACACCCCCATACTTTAAAGTATGCATAAGAAGGTTTTATACCTTTCCACAACTCGTAAGGGGTTTTATCAGACCTTTTAAATGGAACTCGGTTCAAGATATAACATGTAGAGAGAATTGCTTCCCCCCCACAAGTTCGAAGATAACCCTGAACTGGTCAACATATCATTCACCATATCTATGAGTATTCGATTCTTCCTTTCGGCTATTCCATTTAACTCAGGTGAAAAAGGTGCAGTAGTTTCATGAATGATGCCATTAAGTTTACAAAAATCACCTATAGGTATCACATACTCACCTCCACGGTCTGACCTAAGGGTTTTACTTGTAACACCTTTTTGGTTTTCTACTTCAAGTTTATATAGTTTGAAAGCCTCTAAAGCCTCATCTTTACTTCTAAGAAGATAAACCTGGTAGTATCGTGAGTAATCATCTATAAAAGTGATATACCATTTTTTACCACCTCTAGTTGGTGTTGATCTCCTAAATCCGAGTGTATTAGTTCTAAGGGAATTGTTCTACGTTCAACCTTTTTATTAAATGGTTTTCTTGCATTAGATTCAAAACAAATTTCACATCTATGATTTTTGTCAATGTTTATTTTAGAAATGAAACCTAAATTAGCAAGTCTTTCCAAGGATTTGAAATTAACATATCCAAGTCTATCATGCCAAATATGTGAGGAGTCACAAACATAAGCAGAAGAAGATGCATTAACATTCATGTTCAAAGAAAGTACACTAAGTTTAATCATGTTATCAGTGACATAAACTTTTCCTACGAAGTCACCACTCTTAGAGATTACAACATTGTTAGACTCAACAACAATTTTAAAGCCTTTTCCTAGTAAGGTGGTCTCTGAGATAAGATTCTTGCATATGTCCAGGACGTGATACATGTTATTCAATGAGAGAGTTTTTCTTGAAGTGAGCTTCAATTCAACCTTGCCTTTCCCCACCACTTTCGCGGTGGAAGAGTTTCCCATAAATAGTTTATCATCGTCTCCTACTGTGGCATAGGAGGAGAATGCATTTCTGAACTTGCAGACATGCTTAGTGGCTCCAGAATCTAACCACCAATCTCTCACATTGGTCACATTAGAGACAAGGTTGACTTCAGACACCATGCCAGTAAAATATCCAGAATCATCTACTATGTTTGCCTTATTTTTCTGTTTTGGATCATTTTTGGTCTTTTTAGGTGCCCTACAATCTTTGGCCATGTGACCGGTCTTGCAACAATTAGGGGGCTAGAAGCAGGGTTAGTCAACCCCGGTACAAACCCTGTAAATAGCCGCCAGTTTAGAGACGCTACATTGGATTAAAATACTATGCCTCCTTTCCCATGGTCACGAACGTAGCAGATCCAGTCAAGTCTTCTATCTCCTTTATAAGTACAACACAGGTTGTTGTTGATTAATGTTGGTCATGTAATTTCAAGAAATGCATCATTATAGCAATATCGTTCAACTGAGATTATATTACCTCGGTGTGGGTTGGCATGCTTCATTGCATGCGAAACACCAAAAGTTTATAAAGCCCTTTTCTAGGATAATTTGGCCTGGCAATATGAGCAGAGCATGTCTAGGATAATTTGGCCTGCCAATATGAGCAGAACATGCAATACTATTTGTCTCCGAAACCTTTTATGCGTATGAACGTGGTGAATACGCTGCCTTCTTGTGAACACACGGATTCAGTTGTTAGATGATGTATATAGCCATTATTAGCTGGTGCGTTTCAATTAAAATAATAATATGGCAACGCGATGAATTTTCTGTTACCTTTATCTTCAAACCCCTTTGGTGGATTATTATAACTACAATACAATTTGAATAAGTTGTCCAACTTAAATATGCTATGGAGAACCCACAATAACATTCATACAAATATGACAAAATAAAAACAACGTTATATGACTTGAACACTACCACAAATATGATGTATGATTTATATATTACAACAGACAGCTGATTGTATCAAAATAAAAGCCAAAAAACGTTACAACACACAACAAAGATGTAAAGATGGATGTGCTAAAGTTTAATAGACAATGATGTTAATTTGGAATCGGAGTATGGTGATGTTAATTGAGAGGAAACCGATACAACATACCTAAACTTCATGGGATGGATGATGTAGTCACACCATTAGCGAATCAATATCTATTGAAAAAGAAAAAAGAAAACGTGAATCAAAAATCCAGGGCTTACCTTTTGATAACGAAAAATAAAAACCAAATATTTGGAGAGAAGTGATCATCAAAAAAGAATAAAAACCCAAATGAGTCATACATGTTCTTCTTCGATCTTTTGAACATATTTCTAAATGTGTGTGAGTTTATGAGTTGGATGGATGATGTAGCCACACCATCCGTGAATCAATAACTATTAAAAAAATAATTAAGGATCCCCGAACAGATTTCTAGCTTCTCTTCCTCGAAAAAACCTAAAGTCCGGCATAGTTGTTATGTATGTAGCTTCAAATCCTTAGACAAATCCTTTTCCCTAACCCATTATCCCCTAAGGGACAAAGTGAAAAAGTAATGGTTCTATAACAGAAAAGGTGTTATTCATACATAATTGAAGAAACAATATTGCCTTAGAATAACATCAAAGGTGTTATTCATACATATTTGAAGCTTTATACAGTAAATTTATGAAATATGGGATCCATACCTGCTCGTCAACAATAACCATATCGGCAATTGTAACATCGTTGGTGGACATAAAGTCTAACTCTACCCATTTCCTAGTAACACGAACGGTAACGACGCTTGATTTTCCTTCATCAAGGGATCACAAACTTTTCAACTTATCCTGGGTATGCCGAGGATGGTACCTGCTAAGGTTTGATATTAATCTGCTATGCCGTATCGTTTGTTCTTTGGGCAACAACTAAAAATTCATGAGATACCCAATTCAAATATATAATTAAATGATACAGTTTAGACCTAACAAGTGAAAATCAAAACCCACAAAACGGGAAAAAATCACCAGATTGAAAGTGGACGGGAATAGTAATTGAAAGTAATGGAAAAAAAACTTACAGGTTAAATTGGAACTGATGTTGGTCTCTACTGGGGTTTGACAATTCATAGAGAGGATCAATTAATGCAATGATGAGCGTTTTTTTTTTCTTTTCTTTTTTTGTAGTAGCCAAAAATCAATTTTGATTTGGAATACCTTCTTTTGTTGAGGAGAGAATAGAAAGCCACCCTTTCTGATCCGTTATGGAGTAGGGAAGTGAAGAGAAATAAATTAGACTAAAACATCAATCTGGTGTTGACCCACAACTGTGCCATTTACGTAACGAAGAAAACACGATTTATGCAGGGGCGGAGGCAGCCTTATACAAGGGGTTGCAATTGCTCCCCCCTAATTTTCAAAATCTCTGCTAGATGCGTTCTTTTCAAGCCCTAAAAGTGCAGACCAAAAGCAACTTGTTAACTTGTTTTTTTTCCGACTATTTTTGGACACACGTATTCACATGAGAACCATTTACATTTCTAATCCTAAATACCAAATGTAAGTGTCCCTATGATGTGATTACGTTCTTCTCAAGATTATATCACCAGATTTGGAGCTTGGGTTGTGTGTTGCTAGTGCTTCTCATCGTTATAGTTTAGTAAATTAGGTCATCGGGCCATGTATTTATGTGCTCAATTTAATTTATAGTTTGATCTAAACTTTGCTATTCATTTAATGTTGCCGGCAACAACAAAAAAATTGCACCCCCTCTCTTAATTTCCTGGCTCCGCCCCTGGGTTTATGAACCGTCAATTAAGAAGCAGAATTATCACACCTAGCGTGGGACGTGAGGAAAGGTCAGCCATCGGAATAACAAATCAAGTACATTATTCTAAGAAGGGAGGGAACACATCCTCTGAAAGGTCAGCCATCGGAATAACAAATCAAGTACATTATTCTAAGAAGGGAGGGAACACATCCTCTACCAAATATTAAACTAGGGGTAAATATTTGAACTGAGTCGGTGAAATTATATACCAAATATCTTTTGAATTTATGATGAAAATCAATCTAGCCCAATTTAAATTTTTTTCAGCATTAGTAACCCATCAATAAGATTATATATATCAGAAACCCGTCAATAAGTTCAAATTCATGGTTTGCCTATGGTAGCAATGAAGGAAAAATTCATTAAATTTAGAATCCTATTATTGGGGCTATAGGGGAGAGTTTTTGGGGGCTAATTTACTAAGTGGAGCCTCAATGTTATAGGGGAGATCAGATTTGTGTAAAAGTTCTAAAATACCCTCCATAATTTTAATTTATTCCCCTTATACCTTCTCATTAAGTACCTAATCTAATAAAAAAAAAAAAAAAAACTGAAAAAAACAGACGAACATTAAAGAAAAAAAAATGCCCCCCCTTCTTCTTCTTCTTCTTTTCTTCTTCCATTGAACATTGTTCAACGATTAATCGTCGATTCAAAAAAAAATCATCGTCGATTAAACTCATTATATAAAACCATGAAACCTAAGGAAAATCTAGGTCAATCTTCGTCGAATCAACCTCCTACAGAAGCAGAGAAAGCAACTTCATCAACAGAAGATAAAACTGAAGATCAAAAGGAAGTGAACGAAAGAGTTCCAACAGCCGCCGAGTCTCCTAATATGACAGCAATAAGGTATGAATTCAAAAACCCAATCTTTATTTGAGCGTTTCGTTGATTACTCAGATGGTTTCGAAAATTTTAGGTCTGAAAAAACCGTTTCTGCAAATTCTTACGGCTGGGAGTTCTTAGATTCCCAGCCGTAAATAGGTATAACGATTGGGAATTATCGATTTCCCAGCCGTTTATAAATACCACGATTGGGAATTATCGATTTCCTAGCCGTTTATAAATAACACGGTTGGGATATATAAGAACTCCCAGTCGTAACTAAATCGATGTGTACGAGATGGAGAAATCCTATGCGTAACGAATTGTATACGGCTAGGATATTCCTAGCCGTATATTCTCATGTGTTCATAATATTTTTAGATGTTGTATTGTTACGTCTCGGTTATCCCAACCGTAGCGTTGTTTCCTGACCATAGTATCCAGTTTCCTAGCCGTTATTATATTACGGCTTGGAATTTCCTAGCCGTATTTATGCCTTGGGTTGTACTGTGAACTAGAAATATACAGTAATATAGGTTTTCCTATCCATAATTTTTTATCGGCTTGGTCGGATACTAAGTTCCCATCCGTAATTTTTTTCCCGACTTGGTCTATTTAAATCTTCCCATCCGTAATTTTATTTGCGTCTTGGACTATCCAATTTTCCTAGCCGTATTAGGTGTTACGGTTTGGTTTTGTCAAATTTTCCCAGACGTAATTACTATCTATTTTTGGTTTTTTGCCATTTTTGTCTTGGAACAATGGTAAAAAGAAGAAGAAAATATCCCAAGAAATAACACCTTGTAGTGACCTGACTCCGCAACCTCGTCACGCAAAACCATTGGGTGCAGACGCAAGGAAAGCAAGCGGAGTTGTGACTGCTGGAGAAAAAGAAGGTGGTGGAGATGGAGTTGGAGTCACTGGAGGAACTGAAGTTGGAGTCGCTGGAGGAACTAAAGTTATTATTACTGAGGGAACTGAAGTTGTTGTTACTCAAGAAATTGAAGTTGTTGTGACTGAAGTTGTTGGCACTTCTAGTGGTGGTGGAAATGAAGGCGTACTTGTTACCGGGGGAACTGAAGTTGGCACTTCTAGTGTTGCTGCTATTAATAAAGGTAAACCCGTAGTTTAGGAGGGCAAAGAGGAGGATAAGAAGGATGGAAAGAAAAAGTATAAACCTAAGACAATGCCAAGAAAAGTAATTGATGCTATGGAGGCTTTACCTCCCAAGAGGAATGGGAGACCTTGGAGTGAGCCAATAGATCGTTCCGTCTTGATTGGATACACATCTTCTTGGGCTGGTAGGGTTTGTGGCACAAAGGTAATAAATCAAATTACATATATGTTATATTCATTTTGTTATAAATTATTATTTTTACAACCAATTTTTTTTTTTTTTGTAGTTTCCGGATAAAGCGGTCCCTAAACTAAAGCACCAACAAGCAAAGTTTTGGCCATTGGACGATGAGCATCCAGATGTGATAGATTTGGTAAAAGCTTCGGGGTTATGGTATGGAATCGAGGCTTTGCAGAAGACATATGATGTTGTGACAGTTTGTGGATTTAGAGAAAGATTTTGGCCCGAAATCATGACTTTTCATCTGCCATTCGGCGAGATGACTATCACACAGGATGACGCAAAGAAAATCACTGGTCTAGCTTTGGAAGGAAAGGCGGTGTTTGAGACAATTCCATGCCTTTTGATGAGCTTTGTGCCTTGGCGAAGAATTTTCTTGGGTGGGGTAAAGATGAAGCGGAAGAACAGTTTGAGATATGGTGCGGAAGAAGATTTTGGGATATGGTATGGAGCACCTCCTAGATATAAGAGGAAATTTAGTGCACCGGGCGAACGTAATGAAGTTGTTAATATGTCAAGGAATTAATTTGGGTCGTCTGAGGGATAAGTTTGGGGATTCTAAACGCAAGACGGATACGGGATTGGTGGTGTTAGATGCATAAAGAGCTAGACATATGGCTATAGCTTACTTGTTGCATGCTCTTGGGACCGTCCTTTTCCTCGATTTCTCATGCAATAAGGTAAATGCTTGTTATTTGAAGTGGTTGAAGACTCTCAATATCGATAAGAAAACAAACGAAGTACCTATAGGTACTTGTGGGCCACCGCCCTCCTAGGTGATGTGTTGAACTGTCTTTGCAAAGCTTCTAGATGGAACGGAACACAAATTACGGGATGTGTTGCTCTTATCCAGATATCTTTTTGTTTTAATATAACAAATATTTATTTGTTTTACTTTTATATACTGATTTATGTGTAATAACTTATTTATAAATAATTTTTTTTATTTTTTGCCGTAGTCATGGGCTTACGACTATTTTAAAAGCTTGAGGCCTAATCGAAATACAAATTAGCCTCTAGATAAACCTACAGGAGGGAGATACCCCTTTGGAGGTACCCAACACAAGGCTAAAGAGACGGAAATAGTCGACATGAGGAAAAAATTGGATGCTTTGACAATTGAGGATGTGGTTTTTGATCCATATTTGAAACTTGATGAGGATGGAGAAGAGGAAGTTGATGATAAAGTATTTTATGATGTGGAAACCTATACGGGACATTTGTTTCATGCAACCGGGTTCGTCATTTTAGATCCTCGTAGAACGCTCCGCCAAATCGGTATTGTGCGGAAAATTATACCTGAAGAGACTCGTTTTAGACTGAGCGTAGCCACCTCCCAACTTAAGGACAAACATGTGTAATTGAACTATGAAAATGCATCGGCGAACGGCCATTGGAATGCTCATTCCGAATAAGTAAACCAAATGAGTAGAAGACTCCTTGAAGCAGAACATGGTACTTCCCAAGCGGATGCGAATTACATGGAATGGTATGGAGAGTAGACTCATCCTTATGTGGAAAATTTGGATCCGAATGCGCAGAGATATTTCAAGAATGCAGAGAAATAGAGTTCAAAGATATCAAGGAATGAAGAACATGATTGGGAGAAGATGGTGGTACGTATACTACTAATTATGTTTGTATATGATGTTTTTTTTAATTATCTATGAATAATGGGAGTATGTGTGTTTGATATGAAAAATAGGTCGACCGAGTTAATTGGGTGGCCAATGACATCAGACGTATGATTAATTTGGGTCAGGATATAACGGTAGCTGAACTAAGATTAATGCATAATCGAGTTAGAGGCATAATTATCCCTGAGAAAGGAGGCTTATATCCTGATAAAGCACCAAGGAGAGCTAAAAAGGCTAGGTCTCCTACTTATAGCGACGAATCGTGACCAAGTTCAATCTAAGCAACGAAAAGCCGTCCGAGGTGGTAGAGGTGAAAAAGGTGGAACAAGTGCTCGAGGTAGTAGAGGTGCAAAAGGTGGAACAAGTGCTCGAGGTGGTCGAGGTGAAAAAGGTTGAGGTACTGGACCAAGTGCAAAAGTTAGCCGTGTTGGAACAAGTGCTCGAGATGGAAGTGGTGGAAGTAAAAAGGCTCCAACTCAAGGTGGCAGCAGTCAAGGTAAAAAATCTGGAGTTATAGAATAAGTTGTGGAACCTCAGGCAAGGGACGATTTGGATGATTTTTTGGAAACCACATAGGAGGAGGGATCAAGTGAAACAGAATGACTATTTACTTTTTATTATATTACTTCATGGATCTTTTATTATCTAAGACTTTGTCTATTTACTGTTTTTGTGTTTGGTTATGGATTTGGATGGAAAAACTTTTAAAACTTTGCATTATTAATGAATGTTAGTCTTTCCAATTGTGTAATCTAAGAAAACCGAGGAAATAATCAAGATTCACTAAGTTTTTGTGCACTTTCGGCTAGGTCGATCCTTCACATAACCTAGCCGAAAGTGCACATAATCCTTGTCAAATATACTTTCACAGGATTGCAGATGGAAGGTCACGGCCGTTATACAAACACGGTTAGGAAACCTAACTGTAATGGGGGAATACCCGGCCGTATATTTCACTGGAGACTCTTAAAATAAATGAGCCTGGGTTACAACTACATTTCCGGGTTGTGTATCTATTTGTTGTTGGCACTCCGAGCCGTAAAACTGACATAAATTTGCAGCTATGGTTTACGGCTTGGTGTACATTTGATGTTCCAGGACGTAAAACTATTACGGCTTGGAAATTACAATATATCCAGGCCGTAATTCTGACAAAAAACAACAAATATTATTTACGGCTTGAATTACCTAGCCGTAAACCTGACACACCAAAAATCCTGCAAGTTTATACAGAATAATGCCTGGGTCTATCCTGCTATTTCTAAGCCGTAAATACCTATAATTTGAATACCTCATCATACCGGCTAGTTTTTTGAATTTTGAAAAATAGATCTGTTTGAAGACCGATCTAGAGAAGGTTCTAGTTGTTCAACCACTTATTTAAACTTTAAATAATTCAATCTCCATATAACCACCCACTCCAAATTAAAATTACACCTTCTACACTAATAGTCTCCACTATAACTCCTACAAACTCAATGCAATGTACTACTCAAAGGATAAACCCAACTTTACTTTGGAAGAAGACTTATCTCTGTACTATGCTATCCAAAGAGAGAAGAAGAACGAAGGAAATGTGGTTTACCAAGTCAATAATATTGGAGTAATATTTTTGAGAATTTCTGTAGTAAAACAGATAACACTAACAACCACGATGGGGTAGAATTGTATCTTCGATTTTCAGACATACGCAGAAAAGTGGAAGAATATATGGCTTTAATTCGTATGTGCAGCCAACTTTGACTTAGAGGTGAGACTGATAGAGAAGTCATGGCTCAAACTAAGAAGAAATGGAGAAAATGGAAAGGTTATGATTTCAACTTGGAAGCTCAATTTTCCATCATCAAAGACTTCTTAATACATCGAAAGGGATGTTATTAAAACCAACTTTGTAATGGGGATCTATTAAGTATGTAATGGGTTTTATTTTAGTCTAATTAATGAAAGTATTACTAATTTTCAATCATAGTATGTATTCATGTTGAAAAGCAAAATTTCTCAGCTTACAGATTAAATTACGGATGGGAAATATAAGAATTCTCAGTCGTAAAGCAGTCTCAGGAGTTTCTCCTTAAATAATAGCTAGAAGTTCTTAACTTCCCATCTGTTATTAATGTTTACGGATGGGAATGCATCATATCCTAACCGTAATTGATTCGTTACGGCTGGTTCGACACAATTTCTCGGCCGTAACATCAGAAAATTCCATATTTTTCAGATTTTTTACGAATTTGAATTGATGAAATTGATGTTAGGAGTTGATTATAAGCTTATCTTGAGTTTTGTGATGAAGGTTTTCATCTTCTTCAAAAAAATTCAAAAAAAATTCACCAAAATCACCATTTTTCCTTCTTCAAAACTCAAAAAAATCAAGTTTTGATTTGCAAAAGACTAATATTTTGGTTAGTCTAATCGATTCACACCATATCCTTTCCCTCCCGGTGAAGCTTCCAAATGGGGAAAATATGCAAGGGCAAGAATTACCTTAGACATTACAAAAGCTATCCGTCAAGATCTCAAGGTAATTTTACCATCAAAAAAGGAGTTGGACTCCTAGTTAGCAATTCGCCGAACAATTCGCGAATTGATACGTTGAGCGAATTATTCGCGTACATTCCAAATCCCGCACCCTATACGCGTGTTATGTGGGGTTTCCGATTTATACGCGAATTATTCGGCAACATGAATGATTCGGTCACTTAATTCGGAACAAATTTAGCTGGACCTAGGCCTAGTTGTGACGAATTTAGCTGGAACTGGGCCTGGTTTTGTCCTTACTCAGTGATAAGAGAATTGTTTTACAAAAATGTTATTATAGGATCGAACATGGGACATTCCTCCCCTTTAGTAACTGCCTAACCACTCTTCCAAGCAAATTTGGTTGTATGATGTTGTGCACAGTTTATATATGACCATTTTAGACCACATTAACCTTATTATACTAGAAAAATGTATTAAACTATAATATATTCGATCCGAATTTTCCGTTCCGAATTAGTATATGCAAAATGAATTATACACGTACGTATGATGTTCTGAATTACTCCCGTATCACGAACCGTTGACCGCATCTTAGACCGAATTTTAATTTCACAAAACCGAATAATACTCGTACGTATACCGTTCTGTACGTTTCTCGTACTCCGAATTGCTAACTAGGGTTGGACTTGGATGTATCACTTAGGTACGACCGTCTCCCTAGAATTTGTTTCTATTTTGGTCTGTTTGGTCATTTAATGAAGAAATGCCCTGCCTTATCGAGAGCTATTGAAGAATTACATCTTGATTCTGCCGACGGCTTTAACCTCAAAATAAATGATCCGAGCATGGCACGATACTCTGATCAAATCCGAGCTAATCATATGCCTAAACCCTCACTGCCACTACCTTCTCCACCAGAAACCTCCGCCACCACTGTCGTCAATGATAGATTTCTCCACCAGTCAAGTTCTTCCCGTGAAAATCTCACCCACTCACCCATCTCCATAACCAATTCAACAGTTTCCACAATCCTTCCCCACTATTCTGTTGGCGTACTTACTGCGTCAACAACTACCTCCACTCAACCATTAATCCTTCACCACTTATGATTCTCTCACCCCCATTACTAATTCATCCTCATCTTATTCCTTGGCAAAACAAAACTCTCTCCGTAGCTGGAAGAGAACTGTTCGATTGAATTCTGAACAGAATAAAATATCATTCAGGTAGTAACTAGTAAGAGATCTATCTCTCTAATGGATTGTGACCCCCCATCCAAAATCTCAAATACAAATCTTTCTCCTATGGTTCTGGCAACTTCCCCTGAAAAGTTGCAGAATCAATGTTGATATAATCGTGGAATTTCCGTGGTCTTGGGAATGAGATGGCAATTTCTATTCATTCCTGCGCTCTTGTAAACCAATAATTTTATTCTTATCAGAAACAAGATTGAATGAAAGGAATAGTTTAAGGGTTTGCAACTCATTGGATTTTCGACATCATCACTATGATCCAGCTAGAGGCAGAAGTGGGGTCTGATGTTGCTGTGGAAAGACTCTGTTGGGATGGAAATACTCTCTTCATCTCCAAATCTGCTTCACTGCCATATTGAGGGTCAACTGAACATGCCTGAATGAGAGTTGCTGTGTGTTTATGGGCCACCTGCTCAACAGAACATAGATGCTTTTTGGGTAAGAGTTTCTTCTCTTGTTGCTAATATCAATTCTCCATGGTGTATAATTGGTGATTTAAATGTTCTGATGCACTCTGATGAGAAGCATGGTGGCTCTGCATCTGTTGCCAGGAGTCTAGAAACTTCATTAGAGATAGAGACGTGGTGGATTTGGGGTATGCAGGACCTGCATACACTTGGTCTAATAATGCTACCTTAGCTGTTCCAATTTTGGAATGATTAGACAGGGCTATTTCTAATTCTGAATGGAGAATTTTGTAACCTGATGCTGATGTCCTACATCTACCTAGGATATATAGTGACCATGCACTGATCCTGTTGAACACTATGAGAAGAACGCCAAAGAAGCACAGACAATATAAGTTTGAATTCTTTTGGACTGAGCATCCACAGTTTATGGAGGAAATTTAAAGCAGCTGGGACTCTACAAGTGGTAGCACAATTACCAGGCTACAGGATTTGGGTACCAAACTTCTGAAATGGAGAAAAGAAAACTTTGGTCACTTAGCCACTGAGTTACAGACGGAGAAAGACAGTCTACTTGAAGTGCAAGCGAATTCTCATATGTATGATACTAGAGAAGTGGAAAAGGTTATCCTGTCGAAAATTGAAATTCTAATAAAACAAGAAAAGATGTTTTGGGAGAAGAGAAAAAATCTGCCTGGATCCCTTCCAATAATAAGAACACAAGGAGTTTTCACTTGTCAGCCACGCATAGAAAATGCAAGAATAATAACCATGCCTTAAAGGATGGTGATGATAACTGGGTAGCTGATCATGAAACTATAAAGTCACTTCTTGTAAATCACTTTCAAAGTTTATTTACTAAAGATCATGCTGTTTCGCCTTTGTCTTTTTCTTTTGATAGCACTAATTCGTTGTCTCAAGATGAATGCAGAAGTCTTTGTGCAGTACCTTCACCGGAAGAGATTTTTTCTACAATCAAGAATATTTGCTCCCTTAGGTCACCTGGTCCTGATGGGTATCCGTCAGATTTCTACAAAAAGTGTTGGCCCATTGTAGGCGCTGAAGTAATTGAGCTAGTACAAAATTGCTTCAGGTTTGCATCTATTCCTTCAGGCTTAAATCATTCTTATCTTGCGCTTGCTCCAAAAATTAAGCACCCTTCAATACCCAGTGACTACAGACCTATCTCCCTTTGTAATGTACTTAAAGTAGTCACTAAAATCCTTACAGCTAGACTAAGCCCTTTGCTTAACAACCTAATTGGCCAATCCCAATTAGCCTTCATTCCGGGTAATATAGTGGTTGCGAAAGAACTAGTTCATTCCATGAATAATTCAACTTTTATTGTTGGATCATTTGCACTCAAGCTTGATATGAGTAAAACGTATGATACGGTGGACTGGAGATTTTTAAGTCATGCGTTACAAAGTTTCGGTATTGTTGGTCACACCCATAAGTTGATAATGAGTTGTGTAACTACTGCAACCTTCTCTGTATTCATAAACGTACATCCAAAGGGTTTCTTTGCAGGAGAACCAGGAATAAGGCAAGGATGTCCTCTCTCGCCATTCTTATTTATTCTTTGTTCACATAGTCTTTCTAGTCTGATGCATAGTATGGAAAGACATGGTTTGTATGTAGGTTATAAACTTAATAGATGGGGTCCATCAGTAACTCACACTATGTTTGCCAATGACATAATGTTGTATGGTACTCTGACTAATAGCACAATCTCAGCTGTACAAACTATTCTCCATCAGTATTACAATATTTCAGGTCAGCAAGTAAACTTCGCTAAATCGTCGATCCATTTTGGTAAGAATGTGTCGGAGGTGAGACAAGTTGAGGTACAAAATATCCCAGGCGTCAGAAAAATGGGAAGTCAAGAGAATTTATCTTGGGGTGAAGATTTTATAGCACGGGAACAGTTGCACCTCCTACAAATATTTGATAAAAAATATTGAGAAAAGATTATCGGGATGGAAGCGACACAACTTGACCCATGCCGGGAGAACCATGCTAATTCAGTATGTGCTTGCTATGATTCCAGTATTTTATATGATACATGGCTACTTCCCAAAGCTATGATCAAAGAATTGAATCGGATAATCCGTAACTTTTGGTGGGGTCATTTTAAGGAGACAAAGAAGATGCACTTTCTGAGAGGTGACTGGTTAACAACTTCAAAGGAAAAGGGTGGACTGGGTTTAAGATCATTAGAAGATCTGAACAGAGCTTTGGTGGCAAAGTTGGCATGGAGATTTCTGCAGAATACGGAAGCATTATGGTGTCAAATCCTGAAGGCTAAGTACATGAGGGTAGAAGAATATCTTTGTGGTTATTTTGCATCCCAAAAAGATGTTCTTCTACCTGGTCTTCCATGCTGAGTATTCGATATCAACTCAAAGATGGATGTATGTGGCTAATCGGTAGGGGGTCTAAGGTCAGAATATATAACGATCCTTGGGTACCAGGTCTGCGAGGGGGGGAATCTAGAGTGTCACTCTCGGAGAAACCTAAATATTAAGTTCATTACAGAGCTGATGAATGATGAGGGAACAGAGTGGAATGAAGCATTAGTACGTCAGTACTTTGATCATTATGAAGCGGAATTCATTTTGAAGATATACATCAACAAGAGTGAGTATGACAAGCTCATTTAGATGCATACTCCTCATGGAGACTTCTCAGCTCCATCTTTTCAACAACTGCTTAAGGCGAACGCTGGTGAGTCTTCTACACTGAATGATACTTCGTTTCCATGGAAAAAATTCTGGTCAGTTAAGAAACTAGCACCTAGGATTCTCTATTTTGCTTGGAGAGTCATTCACTAGGGTATAGGGGTTTCAAGTAAGATTGGGAGATTTATTGAAGGAATACCAACTGAATGTGCATTGTGTGGTATGGAGAATGAAACTACAAGCCATTTGCTGGTCAAATGTCTGGTAGCTGAGGCAATTTTGTTTGCCAGTCCTCTTAGTCTGAGATTGCAGGACGCTGGAGCTGTCTCTATTAAACAGTTGTTAGCTGGTTGGCTTAATGTACAGGGCAATAATTATACCTTCAATCTTGGGGTTTGTATGATGTGGGCGATATGGAGATGACGAAATGAGTTAGTTTTCGAACATAAACCAATCAATGTTCCGTCTGTCATTGCACATGGTATGTATTGGTTTCAGACTTTCTACTATCATAATGAAGATACTGAGATCCCTCTATCTCATTCTGCCCATCCAAACATTGTGGTCAATAGAAGTTAGCACTGGTGTCCCCCTCCTACTAATTCTCTAAAGATAAATGTTGATGCCGCTTGGAGAAACTCGGCATCCTCTTGTGCTGATGTGGTAAGAGCAAGGGCTATGGAGTGAGAGCCCTCACTGGATTTGAAAGAGTTTGATCAAAATAGATCAAATTTGATGCTACTGTGGGATGAGAGCTCTCACCCATACACCCAAAATCATTCACAAACTCATTCAGATGAATGAGTGCCCAAAAGTCCTCACTAGGAGGCTAAAGATGTGCCGCTCATTAAAAACATACCAAAAACGGCTGAAGTTTTGCCGGAGATTTTCTAGTTTTTTATTTTTTTTAAACTCTTTTCTACGGGACCCATTGGAGTTTTATAAAGGGTGTTCCTTTATATACCCCCAGAAATACTAACTATGCCCCATTAGTTAGTTACGTCGGTTATAATTCGGTTGCAATGAAAATCATGATTTTTTTTGAAAATTTTGATAGCCATACCCCCTCCTTTTATGTAACCATATATAGTGCCGTTTTAGCAATAAATGCATATATATGAATATAAGGAAAATCTTTACAAAATAATTTTTCCGGAAAAAATATATAGCAGAATGTTAATTGTGTGAGTTAAAAAAATTCCCAGAATCTCCAAACCTGTAAGTTATGGAAGAACATAGAAAAACCCTAAATAGCTCAGTCATGGAATCGTTAGAATCTCATTTGGAAGGTCTAGAGATTGAACCATGTCATGATGAAATCAAGGTAAAGATTGTTATACATCATTGATTGGAATCATAAACTAGAACCCCTTTGCTTCTCTTTTTGGAATAATCTTTCTTTTGTTGTTGTTATTTTAGTACTCTTAGCTAATTTGTAGTTCTTAAGACTGTGACAGTGGAGACCCATTATCCTATAATCAATATATAGTCTTGAAGTGATAAAAAAAAGAATGAAGCAGGCAAATGGATGTAAGCTAAAAGGTATCCATGAAGTATGTGAAAACGTTTTAAAACGTGCCCGTAGTTTAACGATGATATGTCCGGATCATATAGTTTGAGATAATAAGCTGCAGCAGTCATGAAGCAGAATACTCCATAAAATTTGCACACTGGTGACAGGGATCTATTATATCTGAAACAAGATCAATGAGACAAATCCAATGGTGGAACTGCTTGGCATGAATGGCATAAAGCTGGTTTCCTTGTTCTTTAGCGGTAAGTATGCGTCTTGGATTGCTTCCCTCTTAGGAAATTTTCCAAACAGGTGAAGCGCAGGCTAATGCTTTTCGATTATTGAAGGCATTATTTTTCTATTATAACTCACCTGCAGTATCGAATTCCATGAACAAAACCCACTTTTATTATTCAATTTAAACTCTAATTCACCTCATTAATCTCTCACCATTCATTCACAACCAATGCAGCAAGTTCCCCTTCATGGCAGAAAAATCACAGGTGATCAAAAGAACGCTTTTTCTGAGATGGTTATGTTTAAAAGAAATTAGAGTTTTAGATTTTGATGGGGATCAAAAAAACGCTTTTTCTGAGATGGTTATGTTTAAAAGAAATTAGAGTTTTAGATTTTGATGGGGTTTCAGTGAAAGTAGATTTGGTGTGGTTGATGACGATGATAGCTCCGAGAACCCTAGCATGCGGTTGAGAATAGAAAGTTTAACTTGTTTCTGTTTCTCAGATATAATACCCGTGATTTATCGGGGGTACAAAATAACAAACATTTTTGATGGGGTAGGAAGAGTAGCACAGAGGGTACACAGATAAAGGGGTATGGTTAGTATTTCTGGGGGTATATAAAGGAACACCCTTTATAAAAAAAGAATACATAGGAGGCACATGTTGAGCCATTTGGGGAGAAAAATGCACTCCAAGCGGCTGAACTTCAGCCTCCTAGTCTATAAATCTGCTTGCCTACAGTCAGAAAATCACTCCTTCAGCTAGATTCTCACTGGTTTTGGCAGTGAATGAGTGTTAAAAACACTCACTCCATAGCCCTTACTTTCTCTAAGGAACTTCCTTTGGAAGTTCATTTGTGCTCAGACCAATGTTGTTGTTTCTCAAAGTCCCTTAGTGGCGGAAGTATCAGGTTCCCTAATGGCCATCAAAATGGGTGCTGAACAAGGAAATAAGGTCGTCATTGAAGGTGATGCACGGGAAGTGGTTCAAGCGCTAAATGGTACTTTACCAAAGATACCTTGGAAGCTGTTTTGCTACATAGACCATATCAAACAAGTTGCTGCTCAACTTGAAAAGGTTGAATTTCTATATGTTCCGCCAGAGGCAAATGAACCTGCCCATATTCTCGCTAACTATGCCATTAGGCATAATATTCACCAATGGTGGATATCTTCTCCTCCTCTGTGCATTTCTTCCTGCATCTCTTTGGAAGAAAGTGTTGTTTCTGCTTTGTAAGTTTCTTGTTTTTTGCTTGGCTGTTGCTTTGCAGTCGCGGTAAAAAAAAAACAAAAAAAAAACGTAACTGACTATATTTGTAGTTGATTCCATTAATATCCTTTTAACAAATTAGGAAATGAATTATTTTTTATTAAAACTCTAAAACAGTTAAGGTAAAAAAGTCAAAAGTTTACTCCCTAAAATCACTCTTTCCTGAAATTACTCTTTAATGATTTTATATTTGCTAAATTTTTTTCATATTTTATAGTGTGAAGGAAATATGCACACTGATTTTTATAAACAATTTTTTTAATTTTCTTCATATTTTATAGTGTGCAGACAATATGCACACTGATTTTATGTGTATACAATATGCACACCGGTTATAATATTTCAGGGCTACTGGAATAATTTGTAAATTTTATTAAATAACCCTGGGGCTAAAAGAGTAAGACCCATAATTTCCAGGATCATAAGAATAAATTCCCTTACTAAAATTATTCTTTCCTAAAATTACTCTTTACTGTTTATCTCTCCTAGTAAGTTTGCATGCACATTTAGGGGCGACCAATTTGTAATTAGGGGCGACACAAAACGACAAAATAGCAAATAATCGGTAGGTTATTTCACAATCGGAAGGTTATTTCCGAGGCATTTTTTTTAATGGCCAAACTACCCTTTACAATCGGTAGATAACTATACAATCGGTAGGTAATCAACAATCGGGAGTAAATTTATTTTGTATGACTTCCGATTATACGGTATCCCCAAAATAAAATCCTAAATATTTTGAATTTTGATTATCCTATAATCGGTAGTAAATAAAGTTATATTGACTCCCGATTATACAGTAGACCTTTGGCAAAAATGCTACCATAATCGGTAGGGAATTTAGGTTATTTAACTTCCGAATATAGAGTTGCCCCAAATTCAGAGTTTGCAAAAATCCTCTTTTTTCTGAAATTTGGTTGAGCCTATAATCGGTAGTAAATGAAGTGTTATCATGACTTCCGATTATACAGTGATTCTCTTTGCAAATATCCTACCATAATCGGTAGGCAAGAAAGTTCATATAACTACCGAATATAGAGTAGTCCCAAATTCAGATTTTGCAAAAATCCTTTTTTTTTTGGAATTTTGGTTGAGCCTATAATCGATAAGATATGAAGAGTTATCATGACTTCCGATTATTCTGGCTCTCTTTGCAAATATCCAACCATAATCGGTAGTCAAGATAGTTTATATAACTACCGAATATAGAGTAGTCCCAAATTCAGATTTTGCAAAAATCCTCTTTTTTTCTGAATTTGGGTTGAGCCTATAATCGGTAGTAAAGGAAGAGTTATCATGACTTCTGATTATAAAGTGGCTCTCTTTGCACATATCCTACCATAATCGGTAGTCAATATACTTCGTATAACTACCGAATATAGAGTAGCCCCAAAATCATAGTTATCATGACTTCCGATAATGAAGAAACCCTATGGGAACAAACACGTTTTGTGAAAATTTCTGGAAAACCGAATAGGTTTTCAAATTCATTAACCAAAACGTACAACCAAAAAATTCTGGCTCTCTTTGCAAATATCCAACCATAATCGGTAGTCAAGATAGTTTATATAACTACCGAATATAGAGTAGTCCCAAAATCAGATTGTGCAAAATTTCTCTTTTTTCTGAATTTTGGTTGAGCCTATAATCGGTTATAAATGAATTGTTATCATGACTTCCGATTATACAGTGGATCTCTTTGCAAATATCCTACCATATTCGGTAGTCAAGATAGTTCATATGACTACCGAATATAGAGTTGCCCCAAAATAAGATTATGTCAAAATCCTCTATTTTTTGAATTTGGTTGAGCCTATAATCGGTAGTAAATGAAGTTACCATGACTTCCGATTATACAGTATAATCTTTGGCGAAATCTACCATAATCGGTAGTCAAAATAGTTCATATAACTACCGAATATAGAGTTGCCCCAAACTACCGATTATGGATTAACCTCCCGATTATGAAAGGGCATATAAGTATTTTTAACCTATTTTGTCTTTTGTGTCGCCCCTAATTACAAATGGGTCGCCCCTAAATGTGCCAGGGTAAGTTTAGGTAAGTTAAAATATTTCAAACGCAACATAAATATTGGAGAATAGTTTACTTTTTTCTTTCCATACGGGAAAAGATTGTGATGAATCAAATTTTCATTCACGGGTGAAATATAGTTGAACTCAATATAGTTTTCACTCAAAACCCATGTGAAAAGTAAAAATTTCACTCTAAACTACGGTGAAAATAAAATATACATTTCCATTCAAAATCCAGGTGAAAAAAAACAAATTTCACTCGAAACTACGGTGAAAAGATCAATTTTCATTTGAAACGCACCCGGTGAAAAGTATATTTTTCATTTGAATTAATATGAAAAATGTAGAATCTAATAATGATGATAAAATCACAACTTTCGTTCTAATCTATTAATTCCGTCTCCATAACTACTGTTTGGTATCTCACCTTCCCTTGTTTTCAATGGTTGTTAGTAATAGACTTTCGGTACAACAATTTGAGATATATTGTTTTCCTCTCCTACACGTGATGGCTGTGACTGTGAGAGTAATAATAATCAGGGTTGTTCATCTCCGTCGGATTCAATGAAGAATCTTGTTCTTGATGAAGAATGATGATGATATATGATGGAAGCCCTTCTTTTTCTATAGTATATAAAAGTACCATTGTAACTACAGAAAATTCATAGTTACACCCACTCACAAATTAGATGGATATCAGGTCGAATGAAAAACAAAGCCAAAAACAAATCTGCTTCTCTATTATTTAGATCCTTAATATCTCAAGTTACAAATCTCTCAAGAACACTCTAGATCTGAATCGCTCTCTTACAAAGGTTCTCTCTCCCTCTCCAATAATTCTTTCAACCCTTCCTCCAGAGGTTAAGTTCCCCTTTTATAGTATGATATTACATAATGGAATCCAGCTCGATTTATCTCGGGCGGACTAATATACCCCGCTCCAAACAACTTTTATGCTTACTTTTTACCTTAAAGTTCGGCTCATGTCGGGGACAGCTGTCCCTTTTCTTGCATAACAATCCACACTTCGGGTTATATCTTCGGGAAACCTCACCATTACTTGGGCAATAAGTCATAACTCGCGCAATCGACTTCGCGCTCCTCCATTTTCTTATGCAACAACCCATACCCTGCTAAATGTCTTCTCGAGAAGGCTACGCCAACCTTGCCAGATATCTTTCCGAGCAAGGCAGCTCTACTTCGCTAGATGTTCTTCCGAGCAGGTTGGTTCTACTTCGCTGGATATCATTCCGAGCAAGGCAGCTCTACTTCGCTCGGTACTCTTCCAAGCAGGATGGTTCTACTTCGCTGGATATCATTCCGAGCAAGGCAGCTCTACTTCGCTAGGTGTTCTTCCGAGCAAGGCAGCTCTACTTCGCTAGCAGGTCCTCGTTAGGGTAGATCAGACGGTCCACTGGACCATCCACTTTCAGTGCCTTCGGAAGTGGTGGGTGATGTCTTCCCCGAAGATACTTCTCATTATTCCTCCGAATCCTCCTCATACACGTGGCGGAGTGGTTTTCTGTACCTACATTTTGCCTTTTCTCATTCCTTTCGCGGGTACCAAGAGAGGAAAGAGAATTCTGCATTAACTTCGTAACCGCCACGTACGCGGATTTTCCGCTAGCTTGTCTCCCACGATTCTTATCTACAGTTTCCAACCGGTTTCCCTTCCTGTGTAACCGTTTCTCTAGGTCATTCTTTGGGTCCATTATAAATAGTCAGCTTTCTCATCTTCTTTTCTTCTTTACGTCTTTCAACTTCTTCTTCTTCAGCACCGCTTTCCTGTATACTCTGCTCGCTTTTGATCTCCTCCGTTTTCCTCACTTCTTTCACTCTGTTTTCTCTTCTTTTTTTCTTTTTTTAAAACAATGGCGCCCAGAAAATTTCCTCTTGCTACTACATCAAAGGAGCTCGAGGATTTCCAGGCTGATTTCAGTAGACTAGGTTTAATGCTATCACCGGCGGTGGATTCTACAGTCGTGCCTCCGGTAACCGCGACCAGGAAAATGGAGTTGAATAATCGTTGGATTGAAGTGGAGACATGGTCATCTACCAGGATGATTGTCACTTTAGGTCAATTGAGAGCGGGTTTAACCTTCCCGCTGTATGATGCCCGGAATCCTCTCTTATGTGAGATCCTCGCTCATCTCAACAAGGGAGCCTTCCAGTTGAATGGTAATTCCATTCGGATTTGTAATGAATTTGTGAGGCGTTCCTCCGGCGGTGTATCCCAGATCCCAGCTGTGGCGGAGAGCTTCAACCCTGCGGACTACAACCTTGCCTCTTTCTCGGAGAACTACTTCGACAAAACTCAAGGAAAACGAAGGAAATTCCAAGAATGGGGTGTTGCCTTACACCGGAGGTCCTTGAAGGATTCCTCCAGAGTTCTCCTTTTGGACGTTGAGCCTGCTGGTTCTTTGAAAGAAGTCTCCAAAGGCCCCTCCTTGCGTCTAACTAACGATGAGGACTGGATGATGTTCCCTGTTGTTATCGAAGGTCCCCTCGTCTGGGGTTATGACGAGTCTGGGAACGCTCGGGAAGGCCCCCTTCCAAGTCACGTTCATCTCGCTTCCTTCGAGCCTTGGAGGTTCAACTGGTCCGAGAGGCCCTCCGATGTGAGCTCGCGAGCCCTTTTCGCTCCTTTCATTCTGGTGTCTTTTATTTGAATTCTTTCCCTTTTTTTTTTGCTGTGTTTTACATATATATCTATCTTTATTTTAAATTTTTTAGTATCCGCTGCCTGCTCCCGGCTTGATCAAGGACAGATCCTCCAAAAAACTTACCGTTGGATCTCCTATTACGGACCAAGTAAGCCGTTTCCCGCTTCGCTTCTGGTATTCAAATTCTGCTTTTAGACTTTAACCTTTGATTCTGACAGGAGGAAGAACCCGCGGAACCCCCCATTGTAAATCCTCGTGTTCTGAAGCGAGGTCACCGTGAGAGCTCTTCTGATGCGGCTGCTGCTACCAAGGTATCCTGCTACTATGTTTACTTCGCGATAGTATTCCCTTTAGATTTTTTTTTCTTTGCCTTAGACCCTTGTTCGACTCCTGGATACTAACCCTGGTTTTCTAGGTTCCTCCATCCACACCTGCTACTGAACCCCAAAAACGCCGCAGAGTTTTGAATATTGGGTATCTCACCCGCATACCCTCTGCCCAGAAGCCAGCAGAATTCCCTTCTCCACCTGGCAAGAGCAAGCCCGAGAAGCTAAAAAGTGTCTCTCCTTCTCTGAAGGTTCTCATGCCCACTCCTAGTATCTCAGTGGAAGAGCCCACAACTAAACCATCCGCAGGTCCTTCTAAAGAAAAGCCCCGGAGAGTTTTCGAAGCAGAAGATCCAGCCTATGCCCCCGACATGGACTTCTTAAGGAACGCTCTTATTTTAACTCGGGAGAACCCTTCCACGAGGTCTGCAGCAATGGAATCCGTAATCTCGCTGTGTGCTGACACTTTTTTAGCTCAAGATCAGGCTTTTATGCAGAACGCTTCATTAAATCTTTCCACCAACCAGCATGCTGCTATTATGGCCCTGGTTAGTATTGTTGATCTTAAAGCATTTGTCGTTCAAGTCCCCATCTTACCGAAAATACTTCACAGGAGTTCAACCGTCACATGGCTCAACTCGTGGAGATGAGGGTTGCTCGGGAGGATCTGAAGGCTGCCAATGAGCGACTTCAGGATCTCAGGAATGATCTCGCTGATGAGAAGGAGCGCTCTTCTAAGAAAGACGAGAAGATTTCGGAGCTCCGTAGTAAGTTTAATCTTTTCTCAGTCCTTATTTCTATCTCGTTGTTTTCGTCAAGCCCGTTCTGTGAAGTATTATATGAATTTTGAAGAAGCCAAGTCAACCGTGGATGATTACCAAGCGGAACAAGCAAACCTTTTATCCCAGATTAACTGCTACATATCTGAAAACGAGATTTTGAGCGAGAAACTTTCAACATCATATTCTCTGGCTGACCATTTGGCTAACAAGTCCGCTACCCATGAAGAGTCGAATTTCCACCTTCGTGAGGAGAACGAACGATTGAAAATCGAACTTCGGCAGATCAGTAACTCTCTCACTACTTCTCGTAATCTTCACTCCTCATCCATGGACCGAGCTAAGCGCCTTGAGGAGGATAAAGAAAGAGTGATTAAGAAAAAGGACAGGTCCGAAGCTGAACTTCGCAGGCTCCGAAGTGAACTCAACGAGTTGAAATCGGGGTATGAGAAGTTGAAGGCGGAAAATGCTGGGTTAAGGAACGAAAACAACGAATTGAATGGCGACATGTCTTCTATCTTGGTTCGCTTGGAGAGGCTTCAGGGCAAGAAAACTGCTCCCGCTCCTCCTGCGAAGAAGAAGCTTGTCATGCCTCCTCGTGGCAGTAAACTTGTTATTGGATCCCCTACTGATGATAGGCCCCTGTCCGGCCCTGGAGAGGACGTGGAAAAATCACCTCTAGAACTTCACAGCTTCCTCGAATCAGAAATATCAAGACTTGACCATTTTAATCTTGACGTCCAGAAAACCTTAAATTCTGTTATTTCACAGAAAGAAGGTAGCTCTAGGTATTGTTGTTGCTTCGGGCTTCGCTTTGTTATTCTTGTTTCTCATTCTACTGTTGTCTTGCAGAATCCGAGGAGAGTTTTAAGAGTCAACTCTTGCACTTATCCCGCCAAAGGGACAGCTTGGCTGAGGAGTTATCCAAATTGCGGGGTGAGCTTGCTTCCTTGAACGAGGATTGCGACAAGATGGAGGAGGACGCTAGGAAGGTAGCGAAATTGACTCGCCGGAATGCCCAGAAAGAGAAGGTGAAATTTGTTACCGAGTTCTGCGAATCTCATGGTCTCAACGTCCCTGACATGAACCTCGAGGTTTTCTCTGACGATGAACCCACTGTCTTCGCCGAAACTGAGAACGAAGATGTAGAGTCTGAAGAAGACATCGAGGAACCCCGCCGCGAGGTCCGTCAAAGCGCAGGAGGTAACGATGCTGGGGCCGGTGTCAATACTGGAAATCCTAATGAAGAGGGAGTCAACAATCCCTGATTATTTGCTGTGACACTTTGGCTCTTTGTCCTTTTAATATTTTATCTGGGCGCTCCCAAGCTTGGGGGGCATGACAATTTTTGCTCGACGAGATTTTGCCTTAATATATTAGCTTTTCCCTTTCTTTGCCTCATTTACTGCGCATATATATATATAACCTGCATGCTTGTTAATTGCTGTCTTGCCCTGGTATTTCGAAATCACTCCGAGACACCGAGTATATACTTGACGAAGGAAATGATCAAAGAATAATTAATGTTGCATAAGTATATACTTGCCCCTTATTCTTTGGGTGTTTCCGAAGTAAATTTTTTTGTTACCTTAATGCGAAATAAATGCTCGGAAGAATAAAATCATATTTGAAGTATATACTTGCCTCTTATTCTTCGGTGGATTTATGTAGCGTACCTTGCTCGAAGTATGTACTCCGATTGTTGTAATTTAGTTGTTTATGCGAGTCAGTCTCGCATTGTTGTCATCTTGCTGCTTTTTTTGTAGGTATATACTTGCCTTTTTGTTTTGCCTCAGGTCTCCTGTTTTTCCTCACATCTCTATCATCAGTTCGGGGTCTTATTTTGCCTCCTAGTTAAGGTCTTATTGTGCCCCACCCCGTTGGTCAGGGCTTTTCGACGAAGTCTCAGACACTCTTTACTTTTGCAAAGTAAAGACCCATCAACCTCGCCTTATCTCGCTCATTGAGGTCTTATTATGCAACAATATCACAGGCCTACCTACTCCCATGAGTACTAGCCCCGTAAAATTGCCGACTTTGATGGTCACTCAGCTCCCTAAAGGAGGGTGCCGCCCCTTCCCCTCTGAATACCCCCGTGCTTTTGGGCTTAGGCATCAGTTGCTTCGTGACCTCATGCCCTTTTGCCGATATGGCTCCTGGTTACGAAGTCACACCCCAGTTGGGGTGGTTTTGGGACCGAGCGGAAGAACTACACCAGGCCATCTTCTTCTCCACTGGCTAGTTCTTACACCCCTCACCGAAGGCTACCCAATCGGGGCCCTCGGCGGATGGGTCTTATGATTGCCCCGAGTTAGTGGTTTTTAGCCACTTCTGAGGTTATCTCGTGACGCGCGTGTAGGTCTTACATTTGCCCCTTGCACTTTGTGCGAACTAGGTTGCACGCCCCGAGGTCTCATCCTCCCTAAGTATAGGTTTTATATAGGACTTACTATCGCCTATTTTGAGGGTCGTAAGCAGACCTCCTAAATGAGGTCTTACCTGTGGCCCTCGTATTTTCATTTTTATTTTTTTTTGAGTTAACACATATATATATATATATATATATATATATATATATATATATATATTTTGCACATTTTCCAATGTTGCTCATCAAATAGTTCATTTATTTTTTGGATTGATACATATATTTGTACCTTTTCTTCTCCCCCTTTTTTTTTTTACTGAATCTTCACGAGTTTTTGTTGTTCATGGGTAGTACTTCTTGATGTAAATTGGATTCCATGGATGGTCCAATCTTCGACCTTGCCTTTCTGCTTCGCCATACACAATGTCCCCGTTACCGTCTGTATCCTTTCCTTCACAGTCCGCGAGTTCATAAGCTCCATTTCCTACTTTTCTTTTTACGATGAAGGGTCTTTCCCACGTAGGCTCCAGTTTTCCTCCGGGTCCCTTTTGATATGGTGGTATTTCGCGCAGGACCAACTCCCCTGGTACGAAATTTCTTTCTTTCACCCTCTTGTTGTATTCACGAGATAATCTCCTATGATAGTTCGTCATGTGATGCAGGGCCGTCTCTCTGCTTTCCTCCAAGTCATCTAACTTTGCTAGGATCATGTCCGAGTTTAAACCCCTTTTCCAAGCTTCCTTTTTTGTAGTGGGGAACATGATCTCGGTAGGCAGAACCGCCTCAACTCCGTATGCCAAATAAAATGGGGACATTCTCGTTGCTTCGCGCCTCGTGGTTCTGTATGACCACAACACCTTTGGTACTTCTTCGCACCAGTTATGGTGATGTCCGTCTAATTTCTTTTTTAAACTCGCTGCTATTGTCTTGTTCGTTGCCTCCGCCTGTCCATTACTCTGTGGGTAAAGCGGGGTTGATTTTGCGGACTGTATCTTGAAAGCACTAAATAGCATTTTCACGTTTTCTCCCTCGAATTGCATCCCATTGTCAGAAACGATTTGCAAAGGTACTCCGAACCTACATATGATATGTTCAAGTATGAAATCATAGATGTCACCATCTCGCGTATTCTTCACAGGCTTCGCCTCGACCCATTTTGTAAAATAATCCGTTGCCACTATCAGGTACTTGCGCTGCAAGCTCCCGGCAACAAATGGCCCCACAATATCTATTCCCCATATGGCGAACGGCCATACACTTAGCACGGAATTTAGGCTTGTCGAGGGTGCATGTATACGCTTTCCGAATCTTTGACAGGCTTCACACCTCGTTGCCACACCTTTTGCGTCTTTATGCATGCTCGGCCAAAAGTATCCCTGCGTCTTGGTCTTATAGGCCAACGATCTAGTTCCACTGTGGTTTCCAGCGTCTCCGTAGTGTATTGCCTTCATAATTTGCACTCCTTCTTCTCGTGACATGCATCTCAGTAGTGGCCCCAATAATGATCTTCGATACAGGATTCCCTCTCTTAGTTCATAATTTGTGGATCTCCCTTTGATTTTGTGTGCCTCGAACCTGTCTCTAGGCAGATCACCCTTCTCGAGGTATTTGTGAATCGGTATCCTCCAGTCATCTTCTTCCACCTTGTCAGGTGCACTACCCTCTACTATCATTGCGGATTTTTCTTCTTCCAACTTGTTTGTTACTGAGGGATTCATTAGCCTTTCAATTCGGATATATTTTTCCGAAGTGTCTTCTATCATCGATGCAATAAAGGCCAGTGCGTCTGCGTGTCTGTTATTATCTCGGCTTACTTGCCTCCATATTATATTGGGTATTTTCTTCGAATATTCTTTCACGAGTTGCAAATATCGATTCATCACTGTATCGTTCGCTTGGTACCTCCCCTCTATCCGCCTTATTACGAGCTGTGAATCGCTAGTTATTCTTATTTCTTCTAACTTCATCTAGATAACCAGCCTCAAGGCCTGTATGACTGCCTCATATTCTGTCTCGTTGTTTGTGGCTTTATATTCCAATCGGAAGCAAAATACTGTCCGTGCTCCTTTTGGCGAAGTAAATACTATTCCCATTCCTCCTCCAGCGCTGTTGGATGATCCATCTACAAATATTTCCCATCTCCTTGGATGATTTTCTTTTAATAAATCTGTAGGATCCGGACGCTCCTCATCTATATCCATCATTTCCTCAACTCCTTCGTCTTCTTCTATTGGGAATTCGGCTAGGAACTCAGCAACTATGTGTGACTTTGTTGAAGTTTGTACTTCGTATTTTAATCCGAATTGATCTATTCGGGTGTTCCATCGTTCGACTCTCCCAACTCTCTTCGTATTCTTTAAGGCTGACTCTATTGGGATTCTCGTTAGAACTTTTATCCTGTGGGTCTGAAAATAAGTCTTTAATTTTTCTGACGAATACACCAGCGCCAGAATCAACCTTTCTATCTTTGTATAGTTCTTTTCAGCAGCATTTAGTGTTTTGCTGACGTAAAAGATAGGTTTTTCAACTCCTCCCTCTGTCCGAAGCAACACCGAACTGATGGCATTTGGCGTAGCTGCGAGACAAATTAGTAGTTCTTCGTTTGGCTCGGGCTTTTGGAGAATTGACAAGTTGATAAGATATTCTTTTATATTTTTCAGAGCCTGCTCACATTCTTGTGTCCACGAAAATTTTGTTCCCTTCTTTAAAATATCAAAGAAGTGTTTGCACCTATCCGAAGATTTGGAAATGAATCTTCCCAGAGCTGCTAACTGTTCGTTCAGTTTTTGCACGTCTTTTATCGTTGCTGGGGATGGCATATCCAATATGGCTTGAACCTTTTATGGATCTACTTCGATACCTTTCTCGGAGACGATGTGCCCCAGGAACTTCGCCGACTCTACTCCGAATATACATTTCGCGGGATTTATTTTCATTTTAAACATTCTCATCTGCTCGAAGATTTCTTTCAAGTCTTCAACATGGTCCCCCGACTCCTTAGTTTTAACCAGCATGTCGTCGACGTAGACCTCCAAGTTGTTGTGCACCCATTTTGCAAAAATCTTCTCCACCATCCGCTGGTAAGTTGCCCCTGCGTTTTTTAGTCCGAACGGCATTCTTGTGTAGCAATATAAGCCTCTAGGAGCGAAAAAGGCCGTGTGCTCTTGATCTTCTTCCGCAAGTGGTATCTGGTTGTACCCACAATATCCGTCCATTAAAGTTAGCCTCTTGTACCCTGCTGCTGACTCCACCATTTGTGGTATATTTGGTAGTGGGAAGCTATCCTTCGGAGAAGCCGTATTTAAGTCACTGAAATCTATGCATATTCTTATTCCTGTAGTCTTTTTTGGTACTATCACCATGTTAGCTATCCATGTTGGATACTTCACGGGTCTTATTATTCCCGAGTTTAACATTTTCTGCAATTCTTGCTCTATTTGCTCGTGATAAGCGGTGGCAATTTTTCGTATTCGTTGCCTTATTGGTTTGATTGCTGGGTTTAGATCCAGTTTGTGGCAAGCAACTTCAGGATCTATTCCAGGCATCTCATTCATGCCCCATGCAAAGATATCACTGTATTCTTTCAGCAGCCTTATCAACCTCTCTTCCTCATCCGTCTCCATCAATGTTCCGATCTTCACCTTCTTTGTTTCGTCTTCGCTGCTCAAGCTTATCTCTTGCGTGGGTTCTACTGCTACGAAGTTCATGACTGGTTCTCCAAGCGGAGACGGGCTCTTTAGTTGCTTCACGGGTTCATCCTTGTCTTCCGGGATTTCACTCGGAATAGCCCATTCTTCCTTTGCTTTGACCATATACACCATTAATTCTTCCTCCCTCTTTGCCTCTTGCACTCTCTTCTTTTGTTCCTTTTTTCGCTTTATCTTCTCGTCATAGTTGTGCACATCTTTATTGTTACATTCTCTGGCTTCCTTCTGATCTCCTTTTATTTCGCCAATGCCGCTTGGCATAGGAAATCGAATAGCTTGGTGATAAGTGGATGCTATTCCCTTGATCCCATGTATCCATGGTCGTCCGATCAAAGCGTTATAAGGAGATTCTACGTCCACCACGCATACTGTTACCTCGGTTTCAAGCTCTCCTGCGAAGATTTTCACAATCAGCTCTCCTTTTGGCTTCGATGCTACTCCGTTAAACCCATAGATGTTATAGGTTGATGGTACCAGATCCGAATCTCGGTAGCCCATTGCTTTAAACGCGCGGTAAAAGAGAATATCCACCGAGCTCCCCGTGTCCACCAAGATCCTATCTATTACCCATACTTTCTTTTTTTCTACGGGACTTTCTTCCCACTTCGTATGCTCTCCGAAGTTCAGAGTTATCACCAAAGGGTCCGTGTGCGAAGCTCCTCCTTCCGGGCGTCTGCTGCTGAGAAGGAAATAGTCCGTCTCTGCCACTCTTCTAATGGTTCCTTTTTCGCGATGTTGTATATCTCATTTCCTTCAAAATCCCGCTTATGAACCCTTTGTAACATATTATCATGAAAATTTTGTATACTTTTCGCAGAGTGAATGATGGAGTTGCAGTTTAACTTCTGTGCTCCTCTGTCGATCTCGATTCTGTATACTTTGGATTGCTTCTGATCACCTCGGGGAGGTGGGGGTGGTGGCATGGGTCCTGGATTTGCCAAGAAATGCTTAAGTTTTCCCTTTTCAATTAGGCGAAGTATTATTCGTCTAATATTTCTGCAATCTTCAGTGCGGTGTCCGTGGAAGCAATGATATTTGCAAAAGTCATTATTTCTCACACTTGACAAAGGCTCCACCCCAAAATTTCCCGGAGGTGGAATTTCTTCCGTCAAGACAATTGACTCCCATATCTTCTCGACAGTAGTGTTGAGCTCGGGCAAGACTACATCCTCGAACTGCGGTTTCTTTCTCCCATATTGCGGCCCTGGTTGGTATCTTCGCGGGTTCCTTGGATTATCATCTCGGAATCCTTCGTAGTTCCGAGGCCTTGGATCGATATACCTCGGATGTTGATCTATCCACTCTTGATCCCCACTGGATACCGCTACCAGTTTCGCGGGTATTATAGCCAGTGGTTCCGCGTCCTCATATTTCATATCGCCTTCTATCACATTTGTTATTCTGGGCAGCAGACGCGAGTTTCCCTCCTTGGATTGAATTGGGGCTGCTTCCATTGCCTCCCTTTGTTTCTCCTCCAATGCCACGTATTCCTCCTGATACTCTCGGAGTTCACTCATTGATATTGTATTGCGGATTACGAAAAGCTATGTGTGCAGGAGGTCCATTGGTATTAATGCGTTTACGAAGGCCAGGATGAAATTTCTCTCATCTACCCTTCCCGTGAGTTCATTGCATACTGTTCTCCATCTCGTAATTAGGCTTCGCAAGTTTTCTCCCGGTTTTCTTCGCAAGTTGAACAAAGTTTCTATTCCCGGCCTTAACATGTTATTGCTTATGTAAGTTGTCAGAAATACTCTCTGCAAATCTTTAAACGACGAGATTGAACCCTCGGCTAACCCTTCGAACCATTTTGAGGCTTCCCCGGTTAAGCTAGCTGGGAAATATTGGCATAGTACTGTTTCATACCTCGCCCACTGCATTAATGAAAGAGTGTACTGTTTCAGGTGCTGCACTGCATTCCCTGTTCCGTCGAATATGCTTCCGAAGGTAGGCAATGAACACCTTCCAGGGATTCTCCCCTCTAGTACTTCGCGCGAGAATGGTGATTTGTCGGCTTCTACGATTGCCTCGGCCAACTGTAACCTTCCTCCCCTTCGTAGATTGTTGAGTAAGGCCTTCATTTCCTGTATTTCGTTCATTACTGTCTGATTAACTCCGTCCCTTCCTTCTTCTCGCCTTCGTTTTCCCCTCCTATTACTTCGCTCATCATCACCTTCTCCCATTTCTTCCTCTTGCCCATTTCTCTTCGCCCGGTATCTCTCCTCTTCCTCCGCATACTTCCTTGCTTCCTCCTGCCACTGTTGTTCTCTGTATCTTTGCTCTTCCCGAGATCCTACCTCCCTCCGGATCCTCTCAGTTTCTCTTCGCATTTCGTCTTCCCGAAGTCTATTTTCCTCCCGAGTTCTTTCGTTCTCGAATCGTCGTCTTTGGTCTTCCCAGGTTGTTTCTTCCAGGGCTCTCCTAAGCAACCTTTCTTCGCTGCTTTCCCTTCGACGTCTCCTTCTACGTTCTCCTCTTTCTCCACCATGTTCGTTCTGATACGCTTCCCCTCCTTGATTCATGTTTTCTCCCATTTCAGTTTCACCCCTTGCATCTCGAGCAGCTCGTTCTTCATCAAGTTGGTTGTTTCGCTGTACCAAGACCGCGTTTTGCCTCATTAGTATGGTTCTTTGTTCCATTAGAGCTCTCTCCCTTTCTCTTTCTAAGCATAGCACCTCTCTGAGCTGCTCCAATGTCATATTTTCTTCGTCGGCCGCTTCCCCTCCGTTCTCTTGCATAGGATCCTCTTCCACCTCCGTTTCAGCGTTAACGGTATGGATCGATCCTTCCCGATAATGTTCGTCCTCTTCCTGTTGGATCTCACCTTGCCTTCCTCCTCTGCTCGATGTTTCACCTATTTCCATCCCGCCTCCTCTTCCTGCTAGACGCAAGCTTCTCCTTGATGCAGTGAGATGCCGTGCTCGTTCCGGTACTCTCGCCATGGATAACCTGTTAAACTTTCTTTCTTCAATTTACCGGTTTTTTGACCAGATCTGGCTTTCTCTCCTTCCGGTCAGCAGGTTTCAGATCAACCTTTCTTCTTTTAGCACTATCAGGTTTCCTTGACCACTATTCTTCAGTTCCTGCAGAGTAACAACCCACTTAATGATTTGTGTGATAACAGATTTCCCAAATAATCTCAAGTGAGACTAAGATCTCAACATGAGATCCCTGTTTCTCGGCGCCAAAATGTAACTACAGAAAATCCATAGTTACACCCACTCACAAATTAGATGGATATCAGGTCGAATGAAAAACAAAGCCAAAAACAAATCTGCTTCTCTATTATTTAGATCCTTAATATCTCAAGTTACAAATCTCTCAAGAACACTCTAGATCTGAATCGCTCTCTTACAAAGGTTCTCTCTCTCTCCAATAATTCTTTCAACCCTTCCTCCAGAGGTTAAGTTCCCCTTTTATAGTATGATATTACATAATGGAATCCAGCTCGATTTATCTCGGACGGACTAATATACCCCGCTCCAAACAAATTTTATGCTTACTTTTTACCTTAAAGTTCGGCTCATGTCGGGGACAGCTATCCCTTTTCTTGCATAATAATCCACACTTCGGGTTATATCTTCGGGAAACCTCAACATTACTTGGGCAATAAGTCATAACTCGCGCAATCGACTTCGCGCTCCTCCCTTTTCTTATGCAACAACCCATACCCTGCTAAATGTCTTCTCGAGAAGGCTACGCCAGCCTTGCCAGATATCTTTCCGAGGAAGGCAGCTCTACTTCGCTAGATGTTCTTCCGAGCAGGTTGGTTCTACTTCGCTGGATGTCATTCCGAGCAAGGCAGCTCTACTTCTCTCGGTACTCTTCCGAGCAGGATGGTTCTACTTCGCTGGATATCATTCCGAGCAAGGCAGCTCTACTTCGCTAGGTGTTCTTCCGAGCAAGGCAGCTCTACTTCGCTAGCAGGTCCTCGTTAGGGTAGATCAGACGGTCCACTGGACCATCCACTTTCAGTGCCTTCGGAAGTGGTGGGTGATGTCTTCCCCGAAGATACTTCTCATTATTCCTCCGAATCCTCCTCATACACGTGGCGGAGTGGTTTTCTGTACCTACAACCATGGCATCATTTGTATTGTTCACGAAAAACAGATTTACTAATACATCAATCAATAAAAATATTAAAAAAAAGGTTGCGTTCAACTTCTTATTGGCAATTGAGATTAACAAGTCCAAACAATGGACTTTCTTGTGATGAAAGAAATAAGGTTTATTTTGACTTAGATGCCCATAAAATGGTACGCCTTTGCGTTTGGTGCCTAACTTTGTTCAATTTTGAGTTAGGTGCCCAGTAGGTCCCAGTCAAATGGTTTACTTAACAGATGACCAGTTGACCGTCAAGAATTTAATTTTAATTTTAATTAATAAAAAAAATACTTAACGCCGTTAATTGTCGTCCCACTTTCACTAAAGTTTTCAGCTGCCGAGAAGTTGAAGCACTGCAAGATTAAGAGAGTATTCAGAGGTGATACATACACGTTAGAGTTTGGTTTTGAATTCAGTTTAACCGAGGTACTACAGGGAAGAAGACCTCTTGTGCTACCGTGAAATGTGTGGATGAATTACTGTGTTCAGGTCAAGCAAGGAGAGTATGGGACTGCAATTAAATTGATTTAGGTAATGGTTGACAGTGAATGATGCAGATTGTTGCAATGTTAGAGCTCTAAATGGATTTGAATTGTTGGGTTGAGTTCGATTACGCAGGGAAGAGTTTATGCAATCTCCAGGATACAACCATTATAAATCTCTCATCAGTCCGCGAAATGCACACTGAGTGCTTGAGAAAATGCCTGAACCAGAAGTCATGAACCACCAGGTTTTCCCTGAGTTTTGTCAGTCTTTTCGGAAGGTTAGGACAACGATTTAACAACCTAATAGGCGCATGTAGTGGCGACATGAATTTGTGAAAGAACGGGTTCGAGTCGTATTCATATTTGGAAGGAATTTGCTGCCGGAAAAACATCCAAGGACTAGAAACTATTGCGGTTGATCTATGGATGAATAGCTACAGATTGAACACTACTTCCGCCCTTTACAGTAGCATCAGGAGATCAACTAAACCCAAGATGGTTTCTTCACTGTTTAACGATCTTTGAAGATTGTTCCTGTGTAAATCAGCAGAAAGATGTTGAGATGAAGATGACGCCATGAAGATGGTTTCTAAACATGTGTTGCTGAAAACCCACCGATCCGCTCATCCTGCCAGCTTCATACTGAATCATACCAATTGGGTAACGTTAGTAAATAAAACAAAAGTCTAATTTTCGTTGGTCATTGTAGTTGCAGGAATTCTCACACTACACCCTACTCAAGAATTTATCAATATTTATGACACAATTTGAAGATTAAGGACCTTTTTTTATTAATATGACCTTAAAAGAATTACAGTAATCAAGAATACAATTCACTTAATAAGATTTTCTCTCTCCTAAAAACTTTCTTAGCACTCAAAAATTCCTCTCCATCTCTGGAACTATTCATTTCCTTTATATAGGCATTTACATAGTGGATTACAGCTCATTTACATCTAAGATTCCCTTTAATTTCGGATCTGGGTTCTTGCGATAAATCGCAGTTAGCACCGCCTTAATCTTTCGCAGGTTTTATCGATTCATCGCAGAAATGTCACACTTTTCTCATGTTTCTGTCGTTTTCATCCGATATGTCATTCCTTACATCACTATGAGATGTTTCGTAGAATATCATTGATGTATCGTAAACATGTCTCGCAGATCTGTTGTTTATTTCGCAGGAATATTGTTGTGACAATATTCTGATCCTACATCTTGCCTCTTCTCATATCTTTTCTGCAAAGAAGATAATGATCATGAGAATTTAAGTTTCTTGATTTGCTGCAACTTCTTGTCTTTTCACACTTCCTCTATTCTGACACGTCTCTGCATCTATCGCTAGATATTCTACGCGTGTTTTTTTTTTCTCATTTATCCCTTGACACATCTTTTTTCAACCGTTGAATTCTGACCATTCACGTCTTTTCTTCATTGAATGCATTGATGTTCTCGAGAATCTTCTTCTCTTATAAATATCTTCTTCGCCAATCTCTCCTCTTCTTTTTACTTTTTCTTCTTACTTCTTCTCTGCAACTCTACTGTTCTTCATCTTCTTCCGCAAATTCCGGATCTATCACTGTTTCAATTTTAATTCTTTATTCTTCTTCATCTTAATCATCATTCCCATACTAAAAAATGGCTCCTGCTAAAAAATTAGGTCAACCCACTTTCCAAAAACACCAACAGAAGCTCCAAACTTTAGGTTTCACACTTTCTGAGATCCCTGGTCAATCTTCAGACTCTGATCTCTCCATTGATCTAATCTCAGGATTTCCTTCTTCCCATGAGAAAATCCTTATTTCACTAGGTCAACTAGAAGCTGGCCTTCCTATCCCTCTTTATAACCCATAACTCCCTCTTTTTTATGAAATTATTTCTCACGCTAAAATTTCACGTGCAATCTACCAATTAAGTGGAGACTGTATTCATCTCATTCTCGAATATGCCTCTCGTGGAGCTGGTAAAGGATCTCGCTATCCTGATGATGCGAAACATCCTGATTTAAAAGATATCCCAATTATTCCGGGGAAATATACCGTGGAGAATTTCTTCGCAAATTATCAAGTGATTCCCATGAAGAAAGAGAGCACGTGTTGGGCTGTTCGTTTAAATAAGAATAAAAAGGTTGCGAAGGACAAAATTCTTATGCAAGATATAGACTATCATTCGAGTAAAAACCAAGGTCCACGTTACTCAAAATATGATAAGTGGTGCGGATGTCCTCTCCTCCTTGATGGTCCATATATTTCTGGCACTCTTGATCTTCCTGCGAATCCTGCGTATCTTGCAGCGTATCATCCTTGGATTTTTAACTGGCCTGAAAGGAACTCTGAGGTATATCTCGCAAAATTTATCATTATTCGCAAATTTGGATAAATGTATTATTCTTAATGATTATTGAAATATCTTTAATAGATTGAAAAAATGAAGCTTAGCTATGCTAATACTGGGAATCCCAATCTCCTACAAACTTTGAAGACCTTCACAAATGAAGTAAGAAACAATCTTCTATAACATTTAACAGTATATTGTTGCCCCTGTTTCTTATCTTCATGTGTGATTGTTTTCAAGGAAATACCATTTGTCGCGGCGGTTGAAGCCAAAAATAAAGGCAAAAGAGTAATAACTCCAAATGAAGGTTCCGGTGCTTCTCCTCATCGCAATAAAAATCAAACCACTGACGGTCCTCCAAATAAGATAAGAAAAACTCAGCCACTTCCTTATTTAAATTCTCCACTCAGAGAAACTTCTATTATCGCTGAAAAAGATAATGAAATTGAAAAGAATAGTGGAGTTAATAATGATGCCTCAGTGGGCACTTCAATACATATTTCTTCCGCAAGAATTAGGTCTGCGATGGGTCTTTCTCAACCTGAGACTCCAATGGATCAATTGTCAAACATTTTTAGAAACCCTATACAAGGTATTGGAGAGGATGATATTACTCGTACTTGCAACTATCTTTCGAAGATCTGCGATGCTTCAATCTTGACTAATAATAAAGATCTTAAAGGAGTCTCAAGATTTATCAACCCAGATTTTCTTCATGCGCTAGCTTCGTTGGTATGCCCCTTTCCTTTATTTTTCTTGTAGTAAACTTTACATTTGTCATGAGTATCAAAGATCTTTTACTTATCTTACTCATTTTCCCTTTTCTGTCACAGACTGCTAGATCTTCTTTTTCTGTTGCTACAGAATTAGAAAGTAGATTATCATCATCGCAGAGAAAGCTTACTGATTCTCAATCTGAGTCTGCGAAACTTTGTGAGAAGAATAAGCAATATGAAGCTGAAATCTCCATTCTTCGCGAAAAATGTAAACAGTTGGAAATAGATGGAAATACTGAGCTCCTTAATAAAAACAAATCGCTTGAAGTAGAAGTTAAAGTTCTTCAACAGAAATTAGTTGACGAGGAGAAATTCTGCAAACAAGTTATTGGTATGAATTTTTTTTTTTTTTTTTTTTGATATTTTAGCTTATTTGAGCAACCATTTTGCAAATGCCTATAATCTTACTGATGAAGCCCTCATTCTTAATTCTTTCGATGAAACCACTCTTCTTCAGCATCTTAATGACGCTTTAAATAACTATTCGATTTAAAAAATTAATACTACTCGTCCATTGATGAGCTTAAATATCACATTTCCCTTATGAGAATGGATTATAGATCTGTCTTAAGTACATCCAATAGTTTAAATACTTGCAGAGATGAGTTTAGAGAAAGAATCAAAGTCTTAAAAGCCAATAAAAATGAACTCGAGAAGGATAAAGAACGCATTACTCTTCAAGGCGCCGAAGCTCTATCAAAATTCCGCAATACCCTTATTGATACTGAACTTGAGAGAGATAGACTTAAGAATGAAAACATTAAACTTCTTAAAAGAGAAGAACAAATCCGTTCCCGTCTTCTCATTCAAAGTGATGATGAATTCGCATGAGCTGCGATAATTCTCGATAATGCTAGGAAAAATTTAGCGATAGATGTCAGTCTTCATACCGAGCAAGCAACCTTGATACAAGAAATGATCCATGAAAGAGAAGGTTATTATTTATTGTTCCTTTAATATCTTTGTATTTCTTGTAGATTTCCAACAAATTTCTAATTTGTTGTTGTATCATCGCAGAATCTGAAAAAAGATATTCCAAAAGGATAGCAGAACTTGAAGAAGAAAAGAGTGGTCTTGCGAAAAATCTTGTTTCCCGTAATGAAAAAATCTATAAACTGCAAGAGAAAATAAAGATATCCAACTCAAACTTGCGTAGTACTCTTCTCACCGTTCGCAATAATGCTATTGAGAAAGTTTGCAAAGATAACGATCTTCCTCTTAGTCTATATCCTTGTCTTATGGATAATATCCCAGCCAGTTCTCAAGTACCAGTTATTTCTGACAGTGAGGCTGATGCAGATGAAAGTGAAAGCGAAGATGAGGAAGAAACTAATGATGAAGATGGTGAAGACAAAGATGAAAATAATGATGGAGATAAATCTCAATAGTTTTGTTTTTTCTTTTTGATCTTCTCCTGTATTTCTCTCTTTCTTTCTTGCGATAATTATCTGCGACAAATTGTAATATTCTGCGAATTATCTGCAGCTTCTGATGTCTTTTAATATATAAATTCTTTTTTGCTTCTATCTGTTTGTCATTAAAAATTCAAGAAACAATTCTTTTTGCAAAATGGTTAATATAATCATTAATCTCCAATTATCTGTATGAATTTATCATATAATGATGAATAACAATATTTACCATTCTATGCATCATTCCCATACTTGCCTCTTGTTATTAATCTGTAATATGATAAATGAATTATCGCAAATAATGCTGCAAAAAATCTGTTATATGCTTCGCAGATATAACCTCTCTTGTGGTCTTATTTCGCCTTCCTAGTTAAAGGTCTTATTATGCCACTTTTATCCGACAAGATTGCAGGACATTGTTATTTTATCTCTGCGACAATATGATAAGTCTAAGCCATCTTGTGAGATTAATCTCTCTTTGCTTTTTAAGACTTATGACATTGGCGTCTTTGCGATGAAATCGCATGACGTCTTTGCGATTTATATCCTCTTATCATTGATTTCATTTATCTCATCTTTTGTTCTTATCGCAAAAACCCATTGATCTCATCTTAACATTTCTCTTTAGGCTTTTTGGCCTGTCATGCGGAAATATGACGGGCCTAAATATTCTTGCGAATATAAAGTCCCATGACATTGTTGTCTGTGTCACGCGACAATATGATGGGCCTAAATATTCTTGCGAATATAAAGTCCTATGACATTGCCGTCTTTTTTGATACACAGCTCCCGAATGGAGGGTATCGCCCTTATCTGTCCCCCTGGTTGCCCCTTCAAGGAGACGTACTTCTGCCATACAAGGCTAGCTCCTCCCATCCGGTTCTAGAAACAACCAGTTGTTTTCGTAGTCTCTTATCCTTTATGCTTATATGGATTATAGTTACGAAACTACACCCTAGTGGGGTTTTCTTCGGGCCGAACATATCGTAATCCAAGACTTTCCATGGATGGCTAGGGTAGGTTCATTCGTCCCGGGCACCCACAGCTCAACCGTGTACCTCGGCGCCTTGATCATACTTTGCATTCCTTAGGAGAAACTCTCGGGCGCCCAACCAGGGTATAACCTTATATAGTTGGGAATCCAAGTTATCTCTCCCGGATGGATTTTCTATAATCCCAAATCTCCATGACTAGGTTCCAGCATTAGTATAGCCTTTCCCATAGCCATGCAAAGAGATACCCCCCTTATGACGCACTTTAAGGATATTACCTCTTACGGAATAGAATCCGCGAACTAAGGTGTACGCCATAAAAGTTCGTCACATTCTTATATGTTTTTAGGCGATTTGCGCCCGTCTTATGCATTTGCATTAAAAATTCTTATATGATTCGAAATCATCATCTTTTTCTTTTAATAAAAAAAAAAATTCTTATTTTTGAGCAAAGCTTTTCTTTTAATATTCTGTCTGCACACTTCTTGTTGTTCTTGTTTTTCGATTGTTCGCAACATGATATTGTTGCACTTCTTTTCTTCTGTAACGAATGATTATTCGCAATATCTTGTTGCTTTTTTATTTTCTTGCGAGAAATGAAGATTTCAACTTTTTCCCAGCACCTTGCACTTGTTTATTTTCCTGCGAAGAATGAAGATTTCAACTTTTTCCCATCTTTTGCGCGATTAATCACCATTGATTCTTTTGGCACAAACTATTCTTGTAATGTATCCTTTCCCCGCAACTCTATATTATCCACCATCAATTTCTCTGCTCTCTGAGTTTGCTTCCTGTTATGTTGCCAATTACGACTTCTGGCGTTTCTTTCTTCGCAAGTATTAATGTCAACTTCATAACACTTATTTCCTTCAAACCAATCACCTTTAATTATCCCAATACCATGAGGATGTGGAAACTTTATGCATTGATGATATGTGGATGCTATGCCCAAGATCTCATGGAGCCATGGTCTTTAGATTAAGGCATTATAAGGAGATTCTATATCCACTACACATAACTTAATTTTTGAAGATATCTTGTTCAATGGAATTTCCATAGTAATTTCTCCTTTTGGCTTATTTGCAGTGCCATTAAAACCATAGATCTTGTAAGTTGAGGGGATTAACTCATCATCTCTTCCACCCATTGTTCGATAAGTATGATAGAATAAGATGTCTACCGAGCTACCAGTGTCAATTAAAACCTTATCTATTGCCCAAGAATCACTTGCTGCGTCACCATCATCTTCTTCTTCTTCTCTATACTTTGGATTTATCTCTAACTTCACCACCAATGGGTTGTCATGCATCTTCCATGGCTCTGGTATCTCTTGTGCAGTAAAAGAAATAAATTATTTTTGCCATTCTTCTAACGGAGAAATCTTTGCAATATTCATCACCTCTCTTCCCTCTATATCCCTTGCAAATACTCTACTTAGCACATTGTCATGGAAATCTTATATTGTTTTCCGCAAATGTACAATTGAATTGCAAAATAGATTTTTTGTTGTAGCTCCTACTTCAATGACAAATGTTTCTGCTTCTTTCGCAACATTGACTCTGCGAATTTCTGGTGCTGGCGGCAATTGTTGAGGTTGTGGATATCTCGCTAGAAAATGATTTAACTTCCCCTGTTGAATCATTCGCAGAATAATTTTACATTTCTACAATTACTCACAGAATGGCCATGAAAATGATGATAAGGGCAGAATTCTTGACTTTGGTTGTTAGGATGTGGTTCTCTCCCCATGTTCCATGGTGAAGGTATATTCTCCATCAAAATAATCGCTTCCCAAATCTTGTCTATACTGGTATTTAGAGGTGGCAATTTGATGTCTTCCCATATAATCCTCTGACCTCTTTGCTCTCTTGAATAATTCTGCCTCTGTCCACCATAAGTCTCTTGCGGTTGATCAAACCTTGGGACCTTATTATTTTTATTGCGATTATAAAAATTTCTCTCCTTTTCCAATTCCTCTTGATCTCTACTCCGCATTGCTACTACCTTACGTTGATTATCAATCTTCATTTTCTCTCGCTGATTTTGGGAGGTACTTGCCACTGTATTAATCATCTTTGGTAATAAACTTCCATTTGCTGCGGCTGAACTTGTGCCTGCGATAATTGGATATGACTCCATCTCATTTTGTTTTTCCTCCAAAGCGATATATTCTTCTTGCAATTCTCGTAGTTCTGTCATAGTGATTGTGTTTTTAACTCTGAATACCTGGATGTATAATAGATTTGTCGCAAACATAGCATTTATGAAGGACAAAATGAGATATCTTTCATCTACTCTCCCTGCCATTTCACTGCACATTGTCCTCCATCTTATCGTTGAGTGCTTTAAACTCTCGCCAACTCTCTGCTTCAATCCAAACACATCTTCAATTCTAGGTCGTGTAGAGTTATTGCTTATGTATGCTCCTAAGAAAGTAGTTTGCAAGTGCATGAACGAAGTTATTGTATTCTTGGGGAGACTTTCAAACCACTTCAGTGCTTCGCCAGTTAAACTTGACGCAAAATATTTGCACAAGACGACATCATGGTTCTCCCATTGTAGCATGCATCGAATATAGGCTTTGATATGTTGGACAACACATGTAGTCCCATCAAAAATACTGGTCAACACCGGCAAATTGCATTTTGGAGGTATCCCTCCTAATTGTACCTCTTGAGTAAATGGAGTTTTCGCAGCTTCTTCGATTGCCTCATCTAGTTGTCTTCTTCCTCCTTCTCTTTTGTTATTTATCATTCCTCTCATTTCTGCTAATTCTCGCAAGATTTGCTCATTCCGATCAGAATTTTGCTCCATTGGCCTTTTTAACGCAGCTTCTCTTCGTCTGCGTTCATGCCTTTCTTGTCTTGCGATATTTCGTGCTTTTTCTTCAACATCTTGATTTTGCCCTCTTCTGCGATTTTCTTCTTCTTGAATTTGCAAATTAATTTGTCTTTCATTTTCTTCTCTGCGAATTTCCTCATCCCTTATCGTTTCTCTTCGTTGCCTTTCTATGTCTCTGTTAATTCTCTCATATTCCTCATTTAGATTATCATTATTACGATTTTGTACACGTCGTATTTCTCGATTATCATGATTATTCTGACGCAATGCTGCTTGAATTTCTTGTTCTTCTACTTCGGCTCGCAATCTCTCTCTTTCTCCCGCTAAATGTACTTGCTCAATATAATGCCTCTCAATATCATCTTCAATTATCCTGCGATTTCTTCGAATCTCTTCATCACGTAACATTCTCCTTCTCTCTTCTTGACTTTCTCCCTCATCTTGATTATGTCTAATGTCCAAAGTTTCACCGCGTGGAATATAACGATCATTTATCAAATTCTCGCCAATATTTTGTATAGGATGATTTTGTCTTGTTTCTTCTCTATATGATCTTGAACTTGATCTTATGCTGCTTCTTGATCTTCTGTTTTGCAACCTCAAATTTTCCATTCTTAGTTCATGATTTTGTCTTGTAAGATTTGCACGTTCTTCTGCCTCTAATCTTCTTTCTTCTTGTATCCTTTGTCTCAAATCATCTACTACCTCATGTCCTTCATGAATTACTCCTCCATCCACTTCTTGATTTCTTTCCTCTTCTTGATTTTCTGCCTCTTCTATCGAATCCGACCTCCAAGTATGCACACTTGCTCTATCATAATCCACATTTCTATCTTGTGCTTGTGTTTGTTGATTCGGTGGTTGAATTGAATTTTTCTGCTCCATTTCTCATTCTACTTCTTCCTGATCTGATCCTTAAAGATCCTTCCAATTCACCTGTTCCTTCACCTGCAATTCTTTTACTTCTTCTCACTGTTGTTGGTGGTTCTGATGTATTTCTTCTCCTTCTAGCCATTTCTTCAATTCTAACAATTTCTTCAAATCTTCAAGTTGCAATTTGAAATTTCTCAAATTGATTCTCCCTGTTTCTAGCGCCAAAATATAGTTGCAGGAATTCCCACACTACACCCTACTCAAGAATTTATCAATATTTATGACACAATTTGAAGATTAAGGACCTTTTTTATTAATATGACCTTAAAAGAATTACAGTAATCAAGAATACAATTCACTTAATAAGATTTTCTCTCTCCTAAAAACTTTCTTAGCACTCAAAAATTCCTCTCCATCTCTGGAACTATTCATTTCCTTTATATAGGCATTTACATAGTGGATTACAGCTCATTTACAGCTAAGATTCCCTTTAATTTCGGATCTGGGTTCTTGCGATAAATCGCAGTTAGCACCGCCTTAATCTTTCGCAGGTTTTATCGATTCATCGCAGAAATGTCACACTTTTCTCATGTTTCTGTCGTTTTCATCCGATATGTCATTCCTTACATCACTATGAGATGTTTCGTAGAATATCATTGATGTATCGTAAACATGTCTCGCAGATCTGTTGTTTATTTCGCAGGAATATTGTTGTGACAATATTCTGATCCTACAGTCATTTCACAATTTTAACTGTGAATTCGACGGTCAACACGGTCAAACACAGTCAATACGTTGACTAGGACCCACTGGGCACCTAACTCAAAATTGGACAAAGTTAGGCACCAAACGCAAAGGCATACCATTTTATGGGCACCTGAGTCAAAATATCCCAATAAATAAAAAGGGAAGGAAAACCTTCTATGAAAAAGAAATAAAAAAGGAAGTGAAAACCGTAAGAATAGAAGAGGGAGAAAGCTTACTCGGATTAAAACCAGAAATCAAGTTGATGGTCCGTTAAATAAGGTAACTAATATAATCTTATAAATAATCTTTTGTATTGCATTCCTGTATTTTATTAGTTAACCATGTTTAACTCATCAACGTAACACTTTGGCTTCTCATATTAACAATACTCGTTAACAAAGGGTTAGTTGAAGGTAGAATGATTAAGAAAGCCGTGAACAGAGCAATAATTAAAACCATTAAGGTAAAGTATTGTTGCTACATAAAATCGTAAATTGATTTTCATGATTCTTGACTACTGAATTTCATGATTTTTTACTTATTCATGTATACATCCTCATCTAGTTGATTTTTATCTTGTAGGCCGAAAACGATGAGATCATCGACTGTTATGATATTTACAGAAAACCTAGTCTTAATCATCCTTTGCTTTCTAATCATACAATACAGGTCTACATCTTTTCCTGATAATACATCTGTTTTTAATTGATTTTAAACTCCTAAGAATAAACTTAAGCTTTATTGTTATGAAACACAGATGGTGCCAAGTTTGTACCCAGATGGAATGAAAACATATAACCTCGGGACACTTCCGCTTACACAAACTTGGCATAAGTATGGATCATGTCCAGTAGGAACTATCCCTGCTCGGAGGAAAGGAAAAAATTACAATCCCGCACTTATGAGACAACATCATCATCCAAGATTATCACCTTATAAGACTCTTATTGCATCGCAATCAAATGATACTAGATCCGTCCATGCGGTCCATGAGGTATATATATAATAATATATCATTGTTAAATTATTATTATTTTTACATAAAAATATATAGTTGTAGTGATCAAAATACATATTTTTTTACAGTACGCGACAATTGGAGTGGAAGGTAGTTTTCTAGGAGCACAAGTGAAAATAAATCTTTGGAAACCATATACTGAAGCAAATGAATTTAGTATATCCCAAATATGGGTTGCAAACATAGACAAAGATATCAATACTATTGAAGTTGGATGGGAGGTAAGTTATTTTTTCGGAATTATATGTAAACAAATTTCTATCCTCTTGTAAGGCATAATTAAATTTCCCAATTTGCTTTTAATTAGGTGAGCCAAATTAATTTTGGTGACGATCAGACCAGATTTTTTATACTTTGGACGGTTAGTATATTATCTCCCTTTTCTTTATATTAGTAAGATTTAAAAGAAAGATTTTAGCATATAAAACAATTTCTTCTTCTTTTTCTTGATAGTCGGACGGATACGTGAATACGGGCTGCTACAACCTCCTTTGTGATGGTTTTGTGCACACAACGTCAAATATCTCCCTTGGTTGTAGTTTTAGTGAGGTAACCACTTTCAATGGCGACCAAAAAGATGCCACATTCAGTATTCATAAGGTAAGGGATATATAAGTGATCAAATTTTCATACGCATTATCAACTTTGATCTAAAAATAAACATTGAATAATTTGGTAGGACCAGAGTAGTGGACACTAGTGGATACAATTACAAGGCACTTCGATCGGTTATTATCCAAGTTCTCTCTTCACTGAATTATCAAAAGTAGCAACAACGGTAGAATGGGGTGGAGAAATCACTGATAAGACTAAAGGACGGCATACTTCGACTAAGATGAGTAGCGGTCATTTCCCTTCTGAGGGTGGTTTGAAGACGTCGAGTTATTTTAATTGGGTTCAAGTAGTTGATGAAGATAACGTGATGAAGGACCCTGAAAATGTTGAAACATATATTACGAATCCAAACTGCTATGATTTGAAAATTGCTGACAACAATTATGATACAAATGGTTACGGTTTTTACTATGGAGGTCCCGGTTATAATGATAGATGTCAATGAGAGAACATATATGATCTAAAAATAATTTTTTTCGGTTTTTTAATATTTCGTATCTATAATATATATTAACCATGAGCGCTATTATCTATGGCTTCCATGCCTTTATTTTATGATTTAGTTTTTTTTTATAATTAGTTTTCTTTTATTACAACAGTGACAGTGGATATACCTGATTTATACACACGATTAGTGTTTGTATGCTCATGCATAAGTGGGTATACCTGATACCGGTTTTTTTTTTTTTTTTTTGCTAAATCATAATTTTTTTATTACCAAACTAAATCAAATTTTTTCAGGCCCAACTGTTTGGACAAACCCAGAACAGTTATAACCAAGCAAACAGAAACTAAAGGAAATTTACAAACTCAAAGCCCATAAACAATAGGCACATATAAGGTTACAAAATTTCAAAACCTAAAGTAAGCAAAGTTCTTAGTTTCTATTTCTCCTAAGAATTCTGGCTTGTTCACATAATACTCACATTCCCCCCTTGCCATTAAAGCTTCTTTCTTTGCCATTTTAATAGCTGAGAAGTTGGTCTCCTTGTAAGAATGTCTAAAAGCAATAACTAGTTTAATTTTAATTACCTGCCATCTGATTTTAACTATCCAGGGAACTCTCTCAGACATGAAAGCTGATAAGACTGCCTTGGATTTAAGACAGAAACATACACTTAGAATACTTCTTCTGATTTCCCACTCTCCAGCAATGATCAGAGACATTACTTCAGCTATATAGTTAGTGGAAATACCAATCCCTCCTGCTAAGGCACCAATACACCTTCCTTCATTATCTATGCCCACACAACCCACACCTGCTGGACCAGGATTTCCTCTAACAGTACCATCATAGCAGAGTAAGACTTGATGAGTTTAAGGGAGCCTGAAAAACATTCCTTCACCATAGTATTCCTTATTGGAATGTTTTTGATACCAAAAAGAAATAATATCTGAAAATCATACTGCTCACTTGTCCTTTGTCCAATCAATCTTATACTACATTCTTTAGTAAAATTCATGATTCTGCATTGAACCTAAGCAGCACTGGGAGCATGGTCATCATATATTTTCCTGTTTCTACTAAACCAAATTTCAACCATTGCAGTACAAAAGCTGACCAACCATAGTTGTTGAATGATTGAGCTCTTAGTTTTCATCATGTTTAAGACATCTTCAAAATTGTTAGGAATTGGTACTTTAAAAACTCCACACAACCAATGCCAAATATTCTCACTGAAGCTACATTGACATAAAATATGGTTCATATTATCCTGAGCATTCCCACACAAGTAGCATTTGGAGACTGTACTAAACCCTTTCTTCCTAACAGATTCCTCAGTTGCACAAGCCCCTCTTAATATTTTCCATACATTCAAGGATATATAGGGATGTAAGCAAGGATCCCATACCTGTTTTTCCCACTGCACTACAGGATATTTAATTCTCACTTGTTGTGTTGCACTAGCTACTGTGAATTTTCCTGTCAAATCAGAACTCCATATTCTTGTATCAGCTCCATGCCCTATCTGAGGCACGTCTTCTGTTTTTAAAATTTGATTCAGCTCATTTGGTATTTGCCATCTGCCATTATGTATCATCTTATCAACTATCCAATCCATATGTTATTGAATGAAAGAATTATCAGGGTACTTATCAAGTAAAGTATAATCATATACCCATTTATCCATCCAAATAGAAATATCTTTACCATTTCCAACAATCCATCTAGATCCTTCATTAATATCTTGAATGACCCATTCTAAACCAGGCCATATAGAAGATTATTTGTAAGACTGAATCCACTCACCATTCTTATTCATAAATTTAGCCTTCATAAATCTTGTCCATTCCTCATCTTCAGTCAAAATTCTCCAAAGCAACTTCATCAACAGTGCCTTGTTAATCACTTCCAACCTTCTAAGACCCAATCCACCTTCTGTAATTGGAGCATTTACCTCCTCCCACTTAACAGTCACCAATTTCCTTTCTGGAAGGTCTCCAGTCCACAAAAAATTCCTAATAATTCTTTCACATTCATTGATAACAACTGTTGGCCATTTATAAACAGACATTGTGTAAATTGGATAACTACACAATACAAATTTTACCAAAGTAAGTCTTGATGGGAATGCCAATATTGTACCTTTCCAGCTTGCAAGCATCTCCTGCATCATCTCAACAATGCCCCAAACTTGATGCACTTTCACTCTTCCAGGATTGAGAATTATACCAAGATATTTATCTGGAAACTCAAATAATTCCATTTGTAGTTGCTCTGCAATTTTCCTTCTTATCATATCTGAAGTGCCTCCCACAAAGCATTTGATCTTCTTCCTATTTATCACCTGACCAGAAGCATTCTGATACTTTATCAATTAGCCCATTAATGCGTCCAAAGTTTTCTTATGTCCATTGCAAAACACAAAAATATCATCTGCAAAAAGCAAATGAGATGGTTGTACTCCATGCCTTTGTACCATTGCTTGAATTTTACCCTCATTGACTATTTGAGTTAAACTCATACTCAAGACTTCCTCAGAAATCACAAATAGAATAGGAGACATAAGATCTCCTTGCCTCAATCCTCTTCCCACTTCAAAAAAGCCACAAGGTCCTCCATTAACTAGCACTGAGATTCTAGCTGAAGTAAATAAGACTTTTATCCAGTTAATTCCCATTTAAGAAAAACCAAATCTTCTCAAAACTTCAAAAAGAAATTCCCAGCTTAAAGAATCATAATCCTGAGAAATATCCAACTTCAAACCCACATTACCACCTCTTATTTTAATATTCATCTCATTTATTAATTCAGAAGCCATAACTTTCTTCTCATGTAAGATCTTCCTTTGATAAATGCCCCTTGTTGACTGGAAACCAATTTGTCCACTACACAGCTCAGTCTTGTAGTTATGATTCTTGTTATTACTTTGAAACTAAAGTTGGCAAGTCCAATTGGTCTAAACTGATCCACTATTTTTGCCTGCTTCACCTTTGGTAACAAGAACAAAAAGTTAGAATTAAGCCCTTTAGGAATAAATCTACATCTCCAACAATGCTGAATTGCTTTTACCATATCCATACCCACAATATTCCAAGCAAATTTAAAGAAACATCCAGGAAATCCATCTGGACCTGGTGATGAATTAGCATCCATTCCAAAAATAACATTTTTAATCTCAATACTTGAAGGAATATCATCAAGAACTGTATTATCCTCATCACTAAGCACCTTTGGAATAACTTCAAAAATATCACTTAAAAGTGTCACTGGATGTTTCTTAAATTTATTCTGAAAGTGTTCAACAATCATATTTGCCAAAACCTGTTGCTCTGTAACCACAATACCGTTTTTATCTTCCAGATCAACAATTGTGTTTTGAGTTTGTCTTATTTTCATATTCACATGAAATAAAGTTGTGTTAGCTCCACCACTCTTAACCCATTTAAATCTAGATTTTGCTTGCATTAATTTGTTATACTGACTCTCATCTAGTTCCTATCTCCCTCTAGTAGTAACTAAATCATTTAAACGTAAAATATTGGCAGGATCATTATCAGATAATAACAAAGCTTTAGAAACATCCTTTTCTGCATCTTGAACCTTTTTCTTCAAATCATTAAAAAAAGTCTAGTTCCACACCTTTACACTCTGTTTGAATCTTTTAAGCTTGTGCATGAATATAAAAGTTGCATTACCTGCACAAGGTTGTTACCATGATTGTTTAATCAACTGAGCAAAATCTGGATGAGAAGTCCAAACATTCTGGTATCTAAAAGGCACATTTTGAGGTTTTGGTATTCCCACCATAGAACCCAATAATGCTCCATGATCATAAATACCTCTATTCCCAACTTTATAGCTCCATCCTTCATAAAATTCAAGCCATTTCACATTTATAAAAGCTTTATCAAAGTCACATAACATTCTCTTTTTTCCTGCTCTATTGTTACACCAAGAAAACTGAATTCCTGACCTTGAGGCTTGCATCAATTTACACATATCTAAACATTCTCTAAAATATTGAATAGAAACTCTTAGAAGTCTTCTTCCTCCTTTCTTCTCAGCACCAGAGAGAACCACATTAAAGTCACCAATTACTAGCCAAGGACAATCATTGGTACTAAGATCAATCAATTCCCCCCATAGCTCCCTTCTGTTAATTGTCAAACAATCTGCATGCACACCAGTGACCATCACATCCCCAATTGCAATTGTTATAGATTGTTTAGTTATAGAAACTACATTTGGAGTATCTAAAGAAACATGCCAAAATAGCCAAATATTAGCTTTCTCCCCATGAGCAGAATTATGAATTAATGATTTATGCATACCAGGTAACTTTAGACTAGTAATAGAGTTATTTTTAACTTTTATTTTAGGTTCATCAATCCACACTAAAGTTGGACAAAACTGTTTAACTAAACTCCTTAATTTCTCTCTGGCCCTTAATCCTTGAATGCCCCTGAGATTCCAAAAAATAACTTTCATTGATTTGATTGAGAAGTTAAAGGACATCTCATACCTTGAAAACTCATTGAATTACTTGAAGCTGCCTTCTTCCTAGTTGTCACATTAGGTATTTGTTTGATTTTCCCCTTAACTAACCTCCCAATGTTCTTATTCTTTCCAGGATCAACCACAGAAGTATTGTATTCACTTTCAATATGCACCTCTTCTGCCACATTTCTTAAAACTTGAAATTTATTAGTAAAGCTTGACCTCTCTCCAACACTACTAGCCTTCTGCTCTCCACCTGAAATTACTTTTTTTTTTCACTACCTCAGTCCCCACTATATTCGAGTCAGTAGGTTTTGGTGTTTGAAAGTTTTAAAAAGTTACTGAAGCCACACTCACTAGTTTCTCAGTTGATAAGAATGGAAAATCCTTTTGTATATCTAAAGTGAATTGTTTATCCATTTCTCTATCCAATTGTTCAATGGAAGTAACTATAGTTGGAGTCTCATTCATCTCATCTTCCCCAGCTAAAAGTTTCTCAACATTTTGCTGCATTGTTTTCTCATCCTTAATAAAACAAATATCAAAACCTGCTGCACTCTGTGCTTTAGGTCTTCATTGCTTCCTTTCTTGTCTTCTTTTATCTTTGAATATGTGCACATTTCCAGAGCTTGCTCTACATTCTGTTATCAAATGGCCTACCACCTTGCAATGAGTACAAAACTTAGGTACATGAGGAATTTGCACCTCTTGAGTAAAGCTACCATACTTAGATTTAACTTCAATCTGGTTAGGAATGTGTTGTGATAAATCAACCTCCACCAGTACACTAGCATAGTAACCTACCTCCTTTTTAAAAGTAGTTTCATCAACCTTGATAGCTCTGCCAAATCTTTCTCCCAGGTCCATGATAATCTTCTCTTTCCAGTATTCCATTCCAAGACCAGGAAAATTGATCCATACAAAATCAGTAGTAATTTTTTGAGCAGCTGGGTTAAAATTAGTCTCCCATTCTCTCAGTTTAAGAACCTGATTTTCCACAATCCAGTATCCATTCCATGTATATTTCATATCTACTTCATTATCCAATTTAATTATGAAAAAACCTTTCCCTAATGGAATCAGTTGACAAGAACCCATAAGCTTTCATTGATTCTTAAGTGAAGCTACATCAGCAGCAAATTTTAATTTCACCAAGTCAAATCTACCAATCAGACTAAACTTCCATTCGTTAATACTTTCATCGATTTCTTCATCAGAGATGTATAACGATGGTGTTTTATTGGAAAAATCTTCAGCAAATTGATTCTTACCATTACCAGAAGTAGATCCAAAAATAGGAGTATTCATGTCAACCCCAACTTTCGTACCAGAATTATCAGGTTTTTCAGATGATATAATCATTAAAAACACCTGAACTACTAATCATAACCATGAAGATGTAAGAATTAAAACAAAAAATCACCTGGAGTTATTGAGTTCACACTGGAAAAAAACGCAGATGGAAGAAAAAATTTCTCCGAGTTGTCCCCCGAGTCACAGAGCCCGAGTCACAGCTGTTTTTAAACAACTCTTATATCTCACCTGATACCGGTTTTAGTTAATGATCGTAGATTCATATTAATTGCATAAGTGGGTATAACTGATGAGCGTAGATTCATTTCAACATTCTTGGAATAATACATCAATGATCAATGTTTGGTCATATAGACTTCGTACGAAGGCAACGGGTTAAATTAGTTGCCAAATGGAACTAGTCAAAGGCAATCAGTAATTTCCTATACACTCGGGCAACAAAAATATGCCAGCTACATAAAATACGCCAAGTTTTTCTTTTTCAAAACCAATAGATTGTTTTTTCTTTTTAAGATTACACAGGATACTCTATGATGTTGGTTACCCTTATCTCTTCAAACTGATTTGAGATATTGGTGTCTACCAACATGAGATTATCCCTACACCAGACATATCAACTGAAAAAGAAAAACTTAAATCCGACAACAAGACAGTTTAAAAAGAGAGGCATCAACAGCCAATGTTTGTGAATTTCCTGTTTCCGCGCTTCCTTAGCCAAATAAAGCCCAAAAAGTTGTCACAGGTCTTCAGAATGTTCACTGCTTCTGAGACTATGGCTTTGTTCCTCCAAAAAATACTGCTTTGCTTGTCTTGAGCATAATATATTATCCTTCTGCAATCACCTTCAACCCAAAAATTCTTCAACTTCATGGTCTTTGCCCAAGTTGCTGCCTCTAGCATATGCTCAGAGCCTCTGCTTCTTCTGCTGAGGAAGCCCTGAAAGTCCCAGTTGTAGCTTGTTTTGCATTACCTGTATCACATCTCAATATTATACCATAACCAGCAGGAGATATAGAGTCAATCCATGATGCATCAAAATTAACTTTGAGTTGATTAGCCTGAGGTTTTGACCATCCAATAGTATGAGTATTTAATTGATTACTTGAAACAGAAGAAGAGTTAGAAGTTCCTCCCTGTTTTAGTTGTCTCAGTGGAGACCAAAAAGCCAAATGTCTCTGTACAGCAAGGGATAATTGAATACTTGTGGTTGATTTGGATTGGAAGATTCTTAGACATCTTTCCTTCCAAATCAACCAACATTTAGTGGCCATGATTTCTATATCAGCAGTATCATACACCCCTGCTATCCAATTTGTGTACAGTTGAGCAAAAGAGAAATCTATATCATTACTAGCATTTATTCCCACTGCTGGAGGTAATAAGGCAACTGATTTAGCATATGGGCATTCGAAAAACAGATTCTTTAGAGATTCACATTCATGCTCGCAAAAAATGCATTTCATGTCAATATTATCCCTATGTTCCCTTAGGTTTTTCCTAACAGGTAGAGCATTATGAATACACTTCCACAAGAAAATTTTGATTCTTTGGGAAACATTCAATTTCCAAAAAGCTTTCCAAAAGGCAGTGATTTCAGAACTAATTTTTTCAATCAACGGATGTTTAAGATTTTTGTACATTTTACAGTAAAATTCCCATCATTTGTCAGAAGCCATCTTAACCTATCATGCTTCAAGGAACCATTAATATCAGTGAAAATTCTAATGCCTAAGATTTTTTCTGCAATTTCCGGAGCAAAGTTACTTCTAACATTCATAACATTCCACTTTTTTGTATTTGAGTCCAGCAACTCAGATACAAATGTTAACAAAAAGATATGAGATTTTGTGCCATACCTGGGATCCAATTATCTGTCCAAATGTGAATGGACTTACTGTCGCCTACCTCCCAACAACTCCCCTTCATAACAGAACAGATTGTTGTTCAGATAGGCAATAAAAACCATGTTATCGAAGGGGGGAAAATAAACACAACTGCTAACAAAAAGCTTGCCTTCTTTGCACAGAGTTGGTTAAACCTGTTAAATACATGGTTTTTAACCTTGATGTTTGGTCAAGGCAATCCATGGCTCTTCTAAGTGTCAAGTGCCAACACCAAAAATTAAGAAGGGCCACTTTTTCATCAGTTTTTATATCATTAACGCTAATCTACTATACCATAAACTATAACCCTATATACTATTATAAGCTAGAAAATAAGGATTCAGATAAATTATCCATCCATTTGCAACTGGGGCAGCAACAATCTCCTTCTATTCCGTAAACCCTGTGGATCATAAACATAAAAGTAGACTATATTAAGCTCCAAGCAACAAAAAGCAAAAACAGCTTGATTCGAAGTTACATAGTTAAACTAATCAATCAAATGTTTATATAACATTTATCCTGACAGAAACAAAATGTTTTCACTGACAGAAACAAAATTTCCATTCAACACTCCCAACATAGCAGATTAAAGTGTGAAAGCATTCGCGACTAATTTGATTCCGAGAACCAAACACACCTCCACTTCTTAAGAAAGTGCTGGTGACTAAGGCCCAGGATAGTCTTCGAAGGAATTGCTTAGGCACCTGGCCTGTTATATCCAGTGACTCAGAAGTTTAATTATCTCAATATTTAGATCCTCCGCCAAGACTCACTAAAACTGTTAGCAATTTGCACCCAGTAATTCCCTGGTAGGACTAGGAATTCTTTAATTGTGCACAAACACATAAACACACAAACAAAACTTGGTTAATAACGTAACTGCCATATTTTCACTCTACAGTCGGCCATTATAAAGTTAATACTCCAAACTAAAGTTATCTATCTTTGCATCTCAACAAAAAAATGTGGCAATTTCAAAACTGAGTTGTTGTGGGAAAAGAAGTAAGGCATTTACACCTCTGTTCATTTCCCATTAAGTTTTTAACAACCATGCAAGCATACTCAATTTACAACCATTTTCTCTAATTGTTCTTCTGGAATCCTAAAGAGATAAAACAATCATGGCTAGACTTTCCTACAACTCCTACGCCTCTTTGAGAAGACCAGCAAGATGCTTTGAAGTTTGAAATCTCAACAGAGATTACATTATTGATTTTAGCTGGAATTAACATGTCGTCATTGATCTAAATATTCAATTGTAGACTGATTGTTAAACAGTCAACGTTTGAAATTTCTCAAATTGAACCTATGTTGTTCAAGGCGCCGCCTAGACTGCGCCTAGGCGCCAAAGTGGCCTTATTTTTCACTGGGCGCCATGAAGTGGAAAAAGAGAGGCCACTTTCAAAAGGGGCGCCCCAGCGCGCCAGTTGTCTGGGCGTCCAAAATTGTATCTTTTACAAAAATTAAAAGAAAATCTTTTCCAATTAGAAACATAACTTATATTCTAAGACTATCCTAATTAGTATTGAATATACATGCATATATATTACCATTAATAGATTCAATTCATTTACTTCTCTGTTATGCTTAAAATTTTGCATATCCCTGACAGCCAATAGTACTATAGAATACCATTAATAGAATATCTCAGTTATTTTTGTTAATTAATTTGATATGATATTCCTATACTTTACATGGTAAATATTTATGTGATTATTATAGTAATACGCCGCGGCTCGGAATTTTACACGACGCCGCGCCTTGCGCCTTGAACAACATAGAATTGAACTAACAACCTACCTAAGCCTGGTACACATCCAAGTTCCATTTATAGAGACATAGGAAATGCCTAGACTAATTGAGTACATTTATTTCCACTGGTTATCGAGACAGATTAGTTTGTTGTGTTAAAAAATATATATTTTACAGGAGTTATCCACTCTTTAGAAACATCTAGACTTCGTGGTTCTTTGTTTAAGAAACCAACATGACAAACAAAACAAAAGCAACCATACTAGAAGCGAGAAAAAGTTTTAAACCACAATTAAGGGGAAAAAAGAAATAAAAAGCATCAGATAATTTTCTTTTGTAAGCCAACTACTCTCGTGAAACAACTGAAGTAATAGCTAATACTGCGAGAGATCCCAATAGATTATTGCCTAGCCATTTTTAGATGCTCCGCAAATACTTTGGCTCCTGTTTATCCTATATCACTTGTACTTGCTTATATTGTAGATTGCAATAACCACGGAAACATGAGTAAAAATCAACTCTCTTATCTAGTTGTTCTTCTGGAACTTTTGTAAGTTATGACGCTTTTATATGGAAAAAAACAACGAAACATAGGTTAATTTGCATTCAGAGGATAAGAGATAGAGGTCAACAGACCAATAACTTTCTAGAAGCACCACTATGTTTTTAAGATGGCAAGCCTGATCCTTTGCATTCATTGATTCCACTGATGTCGATAAGGCCTTAACATGTGGCCACAGATCAAAATATTCAACTGTAAACTGACCACCACTCCAGCCAACAATTAAATTTCACATATAAAGTTACCTACCCTAAGGCTGTTACAAATCCAAGTTTTCATTTACGAAGAATTGGAGATACGTCAAAATCCCCCAACTAATTGACTACATTAGTCATTAGTTACTACTGTGGGTTATCGGGACTTACATTATTTCGCTCTGTTTCTGAATTCTTTATCTTTAGTAATCCAGTTTTGTATTCAGAACTAGACACTTAATACAAAGATTCTGCAGAGGCTTCCCAACAATTTTTGAGTGGTCTAGAAAAGTTCTAAGATCAACACAACACCTCAAGCTGATCCATCTAAATCAGCTCAAACTCAAGGGGTCAAGCATAATCATCCATGGGATAACGACAAAACCAAATGCAATAGATAAAAAGAAGTAAAATCAAATGAACTAGCTTCCTTTTATGCTACATCACTCACTTACTCAACCACATTGTATCTAAAACTAAACAATCCATACATATATATAGTATGAGATTTTAATTGACTAAGCAGGTGTAACTTCAAATACCAATTCATTAGCTCTGCCAGTATCTGGCTAGCAAAATTTAAAACTCAAGCTGTCAAGCATTATCATCCATAGAAAATTCACAACAAAACCTAATGCCACAACATAATAATAGGTAAAATCGAAACCACACAATGAACATGTGAAGCAAACGAGATAAACCCTAACACAATAATTTCTAGGGTTTCATCATAAAGGTAAAAGCAACGTAAAAGCTATTTATCTGTAAAATTAACACAAAATTTAGCTAATCTTGTACTAACCTTGTCAAGAATCACTATCATCCAAATCATCAACACGATACTCCTCAGGTGGTGGAACAACACGTCTTCTAGTTCGTGAAGGTAGTATATTATCAAGATCAACTTCAGCAAGTGGTTCATCAGATAAATCACCATCTATATCAGACAACTCCCCGCCACCAAACTCATCATCATCATCGTCATCGCTATCATCCTCATCATCCTCATCTTCAACTATCATTTTCCCTTTCCCTTTCCTATCAACAACAACCTCTTCTTCGCCATCATCTTCAACAAATAATTTCCCCTTCCCTTTATCTTCTCTACTAATCATAGCCCCTTTCCCTTTCCCATTCACTTCTTCTTCTCCTTTTTCATGATTTTCTTTTTCACCATTTAAAGATTTTTCTTCGCTGTTTTGATTCTTTTCTCCGCCGTCGTTGACGATTTCTGGTTTGTTTTTCTTGTTCAGATCTTCAATTTCTTGATCTTCTGTACATTTTCGTTTCGAAGGGAGAACAATAGGATTTTCTGGAATTCCATTCTCCATTTTTTTTCCCTCTCAACTTTCTTTCCTACGGGACAAAGGCAGAGTGAGAAAGTTAGGGTTTTGAGAAAAGGGTTTGAGGGCGGGAAATGGGCCATTCATTGTTAATGTTAAGAAGGCTCGGAAAAATATAGTCCAGTATTGATAATGGGCCTTTATATGAGTGATGACATTTATTATTTTTTAACAAAACGGGGTACGTGGCTCAGCCCTAGTTAGCAATTCCGCAAATAATTCGCGTATTATTTGCAAATTGTACGCGTTCTCTCCTAACTCCGAACTTAATACGGGTTCAATATGAGGTAACCAAATAATCCGCGAATTATTAGTGGATCCGGCGTTGAGTTCGGTGAGCATTTATATGAAGGGAATCGAACCTAAGTCCCAACATTCACGGAGTGTAACCCAAACCATTGTGCCAAGCGCTGGTTTTTGTTAATTGCTTCATATCAATAGTATAAAGCAGAGTTTAGCTAACTTTGCCTATCTGAGTGGTGATCAGGATTTATCCTTGGCAAAGATAAATCAAAGGCTGTGGTTCTCCGTGCCACACCCTACAAGTCGCACACGTGGTGTTCATTCCAATATTATAAATTAAAAATAAATACTCAAGTCAAGATATGGAATTTCAAAAATTATAACGGGGAGGTTCGAACTCATGACCTATTGTGTCATAAGAGTGGCCTCTAACCATTGTTCCACCTTGGTTGGAATTGATAGAAAAGATAAATCTACAGTGGTTGTTTGTTCAACTTAAATATTAATTAGTATAAGTGTTTTATTAATTAGTATAAGTGATTTGTCTAGAGAGAAGATAAATCTATGGTCATGGTTTGTTCAACTTAAATATTAATTAGTATAAGTGTTTTATTAATTGATGTCTCATTAATTTCTCATGATAAATGATTTATTAATTTTACATCATAAATATCCCTTAATTAATATTAATACGTATCTCCATCAATAAATAATAATTTTGACAAAAAATATTTCAATAGATATTAGTGGTGGTGGTGGTGGTAGTAGAGGAAGAAGTAAGTGGTGGAAGCGGTGGAAGGTGTTACTAAGTGGTGGAGGCAGTAACATTAGTTTTGGTGGAAGAAATAGTGGCGCTGGATGGATTTAATAGCGGTGGTATTGGTTTTTTCTTTTTGAATCAAAAATAATAAAAAAAATTACATGACGGGTAACATTGTATTGTGAAAAGTATAGTTGGTTGTTTTTGACAAGATCAAAAAAGGCGGATAACAAATACTTTTGGGATGATACCAAATCATATAAGACAAAATGGTTGTTTTTGGTACCACTGCTATCTTTGGTAACCGTTAAATGTACGCATGATTTTCAGTATTAACAAAAAACATATAGTTGAATAAATTAATTGAAGACCTAAGTTTGTTAAATCTAAACTTTATACATGACGTGTGGGATTAAAAGTTATAAGTGTGCCCAATATTCTACGAGGGATGGAAAATGGTGGTGGTGGAGAAAGAAGTGATATCTGGTAGTTTGTGGTAATGGCCGGTATTGATGAGTAGTAATTGACTATGTTAATTATGTGCTGCTACAAAAGGATAACACTATAAATTAGAAATGTGGTTGATCGTCTTAATGCTAATATAAACTCGGTTATACATGAAAATTAAGAAGAAGAAAAAAACATTTGGATGTCACGTTATATAATAAATAACACTAAAAACTACATATTTAGTATCAAGGTTTCTCCATCCAATAGATAAATCTAAGGTTGTATTGAGATCCCGTAAGCAGAGGGCGAGTTGGTCTTGGATTTCTGAATGATAATGAATATAATGAAACGCTCCCTCTCGGTTTCTCCAATGAAAACCGAAACCTTCTAAAAAAAATAATCAATCAAAAAACACTTAGATGGAACGCATCACCACCAGTGTAAACTTCTCTGAATTGCTACATATCCAGTGAAATTTCTACAGATAAATCTGGTGATTTCGTCCTACCGTAGTTTTTAACGAGGCATGCAATTAAATCTCTAATAGTGATTTTAAAGGTATTTAATAATTACAAAATTCTCTTATAAGTTTTGTTTATGCAAGTATTGATTTAACTTGGGTTCTTTTATATTTTTGTGTTAAGTTGATGACTTTTTAATTTGAATACATTTTTGGTTAACAAACTTTGATACATATATGGTATTTTATTTGTAGAACTGATGTTAGTCTCTCATTTTTCCCGTTAGCACTTTGTTTCGATCCCGTATTTGTAGACATTATTTGACTAATATTGGGGTATTTGTTTAATCTCAAGGCCGATTAAACCCAATGTGTGTTGTATACATTGAAGGCGACAGAAGTTTGTGTCAGCTCTACCTTGAAACTAATAATTTTTCTTCGGAAGGTTAGTTGAATTTATGTGGATACAAATATCAATATGACTATGCTCTTTAAAACTCCAAATTACTTGAGTAACACTAGATGTGAGAACGTCATTCATGCACTACTTAGCATAGTTGGTGTGAAATCTTTATCCACGAATTTCTTCAATTTTATGTTATCAATATGATTGAGAAAGAATCTTACACATGTTTTTATTTACTATTCTAAGTTTATTTTTTCAACTCACATGTGTATATCTCAGCCTTCCAATAGCCAAGGGTTCTTCATTTTTATAACTCTCACATTTGCAAAAAATAAATAAATAGTGTTTATCTATAGTAGGGAAAATATTATGGGTTTTTGCTTCACTCCTTAGAGCCTTAGTTATCAATAATTTCGGAACAAATGTATTCATAAACATCATGGAGTTGGATTGGCAGTTTAGGTATATGTACTGTTAGATGAAATATTCTTTTTGAAGTTTGAAATTATAATATGATGGAACAATAAATGGGGAAATTTTTTATTTACTGTATTTTTTATTTGTTTTTCATGTTGGCACAACATTATTACTCTGTCCAGATAATAAATTGGATTAACATGCTTAAGTAAAAAATAAAAAGATCTGGTAACCCATTTTGTTTCCCGAAACCTATTTGAATATTAAAATAATTACTCACGAATAAAATGAAACAAGAGGAATGTGAACAATATCGTATTAGAGACAAAACATCCCGTGCCGTTACGGCACGGGTTAAGATCTAGTCATTAGTATAAAACAAGGTTTGGACAAGTTAGCCTTTGTTAGTGGTGGTCAGGATTTGTCCTTGCAGAGATAAATCAAGGGTTGTGGTGCTCTGTGCCACCCCTGCCACTCACATGTGTGGAGAAATGCCATGTATAAGTTAGCTTGTGTTAGTGGTGGTCAGGATTTGTCCAGACAAAGATAAATCAAGGGATGTGGTTCTCCTGACCACCCCCTAAAACTCACACGCCTGACATTAATTCCAATATTATGAATGAAAAATGAATATTCAAGTCAAGATATGGATTTTCAAAAATTATAACGGGGAGGTTCGAACTCATGACCTATTGTGTCATAAGAGTGGCCTCTAACCAGTGTTCCACCTTGGTTGGAATTAATAGAAAAGATAAATCAACGGTGGTGGTTTGTTCAACTTAAATATCATAATTGCTTTATTAATTAGTATTTCACTAATTGCACATAATAAATAATCTATTCATTATAAAGTGTTTTATTAATATGTGTTTCACTAATTGCTCATAATAAATGACTAATCATTTTTTAATTATAAATATTTTCTTAATTAATTATAATATGTATTTCTATTAATAAGTAATTTTGATAAATAATATCAATAAACATTTTTTGCGACAATGAGTAGTAGAAGAGGTGGAGGCCGAAAGATTAGTAATGGTTAAGGGCGGCGCCAAGCACAATTATATTTATTTTTGTTCTTTTATCATAAAATCGGATACGAAGTCTATTTTTCACATGAATCCAACTTGCCAAGAGTTTTTCTCCCTCTTTCCTCAAAATCCTGGCTTTGCCCCTGGTTTGTGGCGGAAGAAGTAGTGACGGTGAGTGTTGGTGAATATTGATGTCGTTACAACATCGATAACATCGTAGTGTGGAAGATGTGGTTGGTTGTTTTTAACACTTTTGATAAAGGAAGGTACCATATATTTCCGGGATGATATCATACAAGATAATATTTTCATGACCATAATTGGATCACCCAAATGGTACACCTGTTATCTTTGGTATTATCAAGAATACAAAACAAAGCTAGGCTAAGTTTGCCTTTGTTAGTGGTGGTCAGGATGTGTCCGTGGGAAAGATAAATCAAGGGATGTGGTTCCTCACACCACCCCTTACAACTCGCACGTGTGGCGTTCCTTACAATATCAAATATTATGAATATGAATGAAAAATGAATACTCAAGTCAAGATATGGAATTTCAAAAATTATAATGTGGAGGTTCGAACTTATGACCTATTGTGTCATAAGAATGGCCTCTAACCAGTGTTCCACCTTGGTTGGAATTGATAGAAAAGATAAATCAATAGTGATGGTTTGTTCAACTTAAATACCATAATTGCTTTATTAATTAGCGTTTCACTAATTGCACATAATAAATAATATATTCATTATAAAGTGTTTTATTAATTAGTGTTTCACTAATTTCTCATAATAAATGACTAATCATTTTTTAATTATAAATGTTTTCTTAATTAATTATAATATTTATTTCTATTAATAAGTAATTTTGATAAATAATATTAATAGACATTTTTAGCGACAATGAGTAGTAGAAGAGGTGGAGGCCAAAAGATTAGTGGTGGTTAAGGGCGGAGCCAAGCACAATTATATTTATTTTTGTTATTTTATCGTAAAATGGGATAAAAAGTCCATTTTTCACATGTATCCAACTTTCCAAGAATTTTTTCTCCCCCTCTCCTCAAAATCCTAGCTCCGACCCTTGTTTTTTGGAGAAGAAGTAGTGACTATGAATGCTGGTGAGTAGTGATGGAAAATATTAATTTTATGTTGTCGTCACAACATCGATAACATCGTAGTGTGGAAGATGTGGTTGGTTGTTTTTAACACTTTTGATAAAGGAAGGTACCATAAATTTCAGGGATGATATAATACAAGAAAATATTTTCATGATCGTAGTTGGATCACCCAAATGGTACCCCTGTTATCTTTGGTATTATATCGTATAAATCATGATTTTTTAATGTTAAAATAAAATTGATTGCAATACAAAAAAGAATATATACACGGGGAAAAAAAATGAAACTAATCAATTGACGAAATTTTGTTCAATCTAAACCTCATACATGGCATTTGTGATTGAAAATTAGAATTGCGTCCAACAACCTACATGGGATGGGCGCAGTGATGGTGGCAGTGGAGTCAAAAATTGACACTGAGGAGGCCTATTTTAAATTAAAAAAAAAATGTAAACTTTGGTGGAATAAACCATAAATAGTATATATGGACAAAGTACTATTTATAAAATAAACTAAAAAAATTATGTAGTTATTAAAAATTTAAGGGGTTAGAGCCAGGTTAGTCAACCCTTGGCTCCGCCACTAGGTGGTGGTGGATAAAAAAAGTGGATTTATATGGTTTTATGGTGGTGGCGGTATTGGTGAACAAAAACATATTATACTAATTTCGTAACGCCACGAAATGTGTAACATTATATTATAAAGTATAAACGTGGTTGATCATTCTAATGTTAAAATAATCTCGAAAAAACACGTCCATTTTAAAAAATTAGTGCAATCAATTTCCATGTTATGTAATAACTAAACGAACGACATGAATCAAGATCAGAACATATGAAATTATTTATTATCGATTTGTTTATGTAAAGAGTGGTCAGGATTTTTCCTTGGAAAAGATAAATTTACCGTTGGGGTTTGTTCAACTTAACCGTTTTTAAATGTTTTATTAATTAGTGTCTCATTGATTGTTCATAATGATTAATTAAATTTCTATGATAAATGTCCCTTTAATAATCTAACATAAATACATAATTTTATGTATAAATAATTTTACTAAAAACTATATTAATTCTAATGGTGGTAGTGGAAGTAGGGTTAGTATAAGCGGTGGCGGGTGTTTGTGAATGGTGGAGGCGGTAACATTACTATTGGTGGAAGAAATAGTGGCGGTGGATGGTTTTTATGATGGTGGGTGTTGGTAATAGTAGTGTATAATAATAGTTTTTGCTTTTTAGTGAGTTTTATTGACCAAGTAAAAATAATAATTTTCACAAAACATGCAACATTGTATTGTGAAAGATGTAATTGGTTGTTTTTAGCACGATTGAGGACAAAAACCAAATATTTCGAGGATGATACCGGAACGTATAAGACAGTATGATCATGACTGTTCGATTACCCGTATTATATAAAGGAAATTGGTGTACCCGCGTAAGAGAACATTATCGATCTCTCAAGTATTATTACATTCTTTTTCCTAAAAGACCATCAATGTCGAGTTGTTTTGCGACAACTACTTACAAAGACAACAACTTTCACTCAATTCCCGATATAAAACCTTATTGACCGGGAAAATGTATTTGCATTCTAAAATATTTGTTTGAAAATTATGTTTGTTCATCAAAATCATCATAAAAAACTTTAAATCATGAATCTAAATTTCTCCTCCGATGTTTATAGAATATTTTTTATATTTTACATTCTCAACTAATGCGACCTCTTGATGACAAATCAACAATATCAAATTACGGATCAATATGTATAGGTTTCATTCACTGGGTTAGAAGGTAGAGTAGACACAGATGGGTACATCGCACAAAGCAGAACATGACTGAGAATACTTTAATAATTTGGTCAAGAGATAAGGTCAAAAATTTAAGATTAACTTTCTATAGGACTAATTAGATCGGGTTCGATAGGAGCTGACTAAAATATGGATTGATAATAGTTTTCACGTAAGACAATTGCAAAAAATAGTTTGGCTAACTCTGCTTATGTAAAGAGTGGTCAAGATTTGTCCTTCCTCAATTGCTATGTTATGTGAGAAGAATGTGATATTTAAGATTGAGGTATAATTCAAATCTATTAGATTCATACCATTTACAACTGGATGCCTTGAAAAAAATTGACGTGTTGTTATTATTATTATAGGCAAGGGATACATTGACCACACTTGCGCAAATAGCTCACTTCGCAAATGATTGGTATTGCATGTACTGTTTAGAATGCAAGGAGGAATTTGAGGAAACAAGGCACCAGAAGCAGTGTCCGGAGTATTTTGGATATAGTAACTTAGACCCGATGTAATACTTATGTTTTTTTTCTTCTTAGTTTTTCCACAATCTATTTATTTAAGAAAAATGAACATTGCAAATACATAACATCAACAAAAATTAGACAGATTGCTTTTGACAATAATGGCTATTGATGGTCCGGAAACGGCAAAATAAAGGAATTATTGTAGAAGAATTGTTGGGATATACAACAGATTACTTGATACGAATGAAAGAGGTATAACTATTTTGATTCTGAAATCACATAAAGTTCACAGTAGAAGATGACATCAAGTTTAAAGTTAGTAACAAACATAATATGGCTAACTAAAATATTAAAAACCAACAAGATATATAAACTTAGAAAGTCGTGGGACTTGAAGAGGCCAATTTTGAAAACTATAATCTTAGAAAGCAACGATCCACAATACCATAAAAAATTTTTTATAAATATTCAACGTAGAATATGTCAACTTTTGGTAAAGGATCTATTGACAACCTATTAATTTGAAATAGGATCAGGGAGTACAATATGTGTTCAAGGTTCTTTATGAGGTAATATGTTGCCAGATTGTATTCCAAGTAAAGGTAGGAACATACAGAAGTGAAAAAATGTCAAAGACTTTTGAAGTTACCAAAGCCTTCGTTAAGACGAATTGCTGGGCACAATACTTTGTTGAAGATTTAATGGCAGAGGTTCGCATATATACAATCCCTTCGAAAAGGTAATGGGTACACATTTTAAACATTGTCATCTAATGGGTGTTGAAAAATTACAAAAGAATCATGTCACATTGGATAGTTTGTATCGTTCGTTTGATGCAAAAAAAATATTATTCTCTGCATATTTGGAGTATTGACAACATGACCATGATAGATGAGTCAGCTGGAGCGAAATAGGAGCATGTGGAGACTTTTATGGACGATATTGATTAGTTGATTTCACTGAGATGAGCGTTGCTGACGACATATTTCCAAAAAGTATTTAAACTACTATGTTCATGTAGAGCATTATCTCATTATTAGCAATGAACCTAAATAAAAAAGAGTCTGGAAGTTAAGATTATATTTCTTTCGTTTGAGCAAATCTCCGGCGGTAAAATATTAAAGGAAAAAACAAAGAAAAAAAGAGAGGAAAATCCCAAATATTTTTATGACAAACACATATTAAATCATAAGGAGTTGATATGTATTCGGGACACAAATTATACGATATATTAAAAATGAACCAACATCATGGCCCGTGCCGTTACGACACGGGTTAAGGGCTAGTATCGTATAAATCATGATTTTTTAATGTTAAAATAAAATTGATTGCAATACAAAAAAGAATATATACACGAAAAAATAAATAATGTAACCAATCAATTGACGACATTTTTTTCAATCTAAACCTCATACATGGCATTTGTGATTGAAAATTAGAATTGCGTCCAACAACCTACATGGGGTGGGCGGCAGTGATGGTGGCAGTGGTGGAGTCAAAAATTGACATTGAGGAGGCCTACTTTAAAAAAAAAAAAAGAAACATGTAAACTTTGGTGGACTAAACCATAAATATATATGGACAAAGTACTATTTATAAAATAAACTAAAAAATTCATGCAGTTATTAAAAATTTAAGGGGTTAGAGCCAGGTTAGTCAACCCTTGGCTCTGCCACTAGGTGGTGGTGGATAAAAAAAATGGATTCATATGGCTTTATGGTGGTGGTGGGTATTGGTGAACAAAAACATATTATGCTAATTTTGTAATGCCACAAAATATGTAACGTTATATTTTAAAGAATAAAACGTAGTTGATCATTCTAATGTTAAAATAAACTCGATAAAACACATGTCCATTTTAAAAAATTGGTGCAATCAATTGACATGTTATGTAATAACTAAACGAACGACACGAATCAAGATCAGAACATATGAAATTATTTATTATCGATTTGTCTATTAAAGAGTGGTCAGGATTTGTTCTTGGCAAAGATAAATTTATCGTTGGGGTTTGTTTAACTTAACCATTTTTAAATACTTTATTAATTAATGTCTCATTGATTGTTCATAATGATTAATTAAATTTCTATTATAAATGTCCCTTTAATAATCTAACATAAATACATAATTTTATTAATAAATAATTATACTAAAAGCTATATTAATTCTAATGGTGGTAGTGGAAGTAGGGTTAGTATAAACGGTGGAGGGTGTTTGTGAATGGTGGAGGTGGTAACATTACTATTGGTGGAAGAAATAGTGGCAGTGGATGGTTTTTATGGTGGCGGGTGTTGGTAATAGTAGTGGATAATAATAATTTTTGCTTTTTAGTGAGTTTTATTGACCGAGTAAAAAAAAATCTTCACAAAACATGCAACATTGTATTGTGAAAGATGTAATTGATTATTTTTAGCACCATTGATAAGGACAAAAATCAAATATTTTGAGGATGATACCGGAACGTATAAGACAATATGATCATGACTGTTGGATCACCGAAATGGTATCTGTATTATATAAAGGCAATTGGTGTGCCCGCGTAAGAGAATATTATCGCTCTCTCAAGTACTATTACATTTTTTTTCCTGAAAGACCATCAATGTCGAGTTGTTTCGCGACAACTACCTACAAAGACAAAAACTGTTTGAAAATATTTGTTTGTTCATCAAAACCATCATAAAAAACTCTAAATCTAAATTTCGCCTCCGATGTTTATAGAATATTTTTTATATTTTACATTCTCAAATCATGCGACCTCTTGATTACAAATCAACAATATCAAATTACAGATCAGTATGTATAGGTTTCATTCACTGAGCTAGAAGGTAGAGTAGGTACAAATGGGTAGATTACACAAAGAAGAACATGACTGAGAATACTTCAATAATTTGGTCAAGAAATAAGGTCAAAAATTTAAGATTAACTTTCTATAGGATTAATTAGATCGGCTTCGATAGGAGCCGACTAAAATATGGATTAATAATAATTTCCACGTAAGACAATTTCAAAACATAGTTTGGCTAACTCTTGCTATGTAAAGAGTGGTCAATATTTGTCCTTCCTCAATTTTTATGTTATGTTATGTGAGAAGAAGGTGATATCTAAGATTGAGGTACAATTCAAATCCATTAGATTCATACCATTTACAACTGGACGCCTTGAAAAAAAATTGATGTTTTGTTATTATTATTACATGTAAGGGATACATTAACCACACTTGCGCAAATAGCTCACTTCGCAAATGATTTGTATTGCATGTACTGTCTAGAATGCAACGATAAATTTGAGGAAACAAGGCACCAGAAGCAATGTCCGGATTATTTTGGATATAGTAACTTAGACCCGGTGAAATACTTATGTTCTTTTTTTTTTTTAGTTTTTCCACAATCTATTTATATAAGAAAAATGAACATTGCAAATACATAACATCAACAAAAATTAGACAAATTTTGTTTGATATTAATGGCTACCGATGGTCCGGAAACGGCAAAAAAAGGAATTGCTATAGAAGAATGTTGGGATATACGATGGATTACTTGATACGAATGAAAGCGGTATAACTATTTCGATTCTAAAATCACATAAAGTTCACAGTAGAAGATGTCGTCAAGTTTAAAGTTAGTAACAAACATAATATGGCTAACTAAAATGTTAAAAACAAACAGGATATATAAACTTAGAAAGTCGTGGGACTTGAAGAGACCAATTTTGAAAACTACAATCTTAGAAAGCAACGATCCACAATACCATAATTTTTTTTATAAATATTCAATGTAAAAGATGTCAACTTTTGGTAAAGGATCCATTGACAACCTATAAATTTGAAATAGGATCAGGGAGTACAATATGTGTTCAAGGTTCTTTATGAGGTAATGTGTCGCCAGATTGTATTCCAAGTGAAGGTAGGAACATATGGAAGTGACAAAATGTCCAACACTTTTGAAGCTACCAAAGTCTTCGTTAAGACGAACTGTTGGGCACAATACTTTGTTGAAGATTTAATGGCAGAGGTTTGCATATATACAATCCCTTCGAAAAGGTAATTGGTACACATTTTAAACATTGTCATCTGATGGGTGTTGAAAAATTACAGGAAAATCATGTCACATTGGAGAGTTTGTATCATCCGTTCGATGCAAAAAAATATTATTCTCTGCCTATTTGGAGGATCGAAAACATGACCATGATAAATGAGTCAGCTGGAGCGAAATAGGAGCATGGGGAGACTTTTATGGACGATATTGATTAGTTGATTTCACTGAGATGAGCGTTGATGATGACATATTTCCAAAAAATATTTAAACTTCCATGTTCATGTAAAGCATTATCTCATTATAAGAAATGAACCTAAATAAAAAATTGTCTGGAAGTTAAGATTACATTTCTTTTGTTTGAGAAAATCTCCGGCGGTAAAATATTAAAGGAAAAAAACAAGAAAAAAACATAGGAAAATCCCGACTATTTTTATGACAACCCCATATTAAATCATAAGGAGTTGATAAGTATTCGGGACACAAATTATACGATATATTAAAAATGAACCAACATCATGGCCCATGCCATTACAGCACGGGTTAAAGGCTAGTATTTTGTATATAACGCATTTTTACTTCATATTAAAATGTATTTACCACCATATAAACCATAAATTAGTCATTTATAGCTATAAATACTTGTTAATTTGTTATATATGTCTGCCGAATTTTGTAGGCCGACCTGATATATGGAAAACGAATTATACACGTATGTATGCCGTTCCGAACTATTACCGAACCATGAACCGAAGACGGATCTTTGACCGAATTTGATTTTTAGAAATCTGAATAGTTCTCATACGTTTGTCATTCCGTACATATCCCGAATTGCTAACTAGGAGCTCAGCTGGTCATCCATGTTTCACGAAGTTTCATGCGCTCCAGGAGGTCCCAGGTTCGAGCCCCCAATGACGTAATATTGTAGAAATTAATATGGAAGGTAGAGTTAGTTTGCCCCCCTTGTGATACAATCTCAGTCCCCTTCCGCTTCGGCTCTCTTGGCTAGGTTACCCATGAGGCTCGCTGGTAGGATATCACATCAACCTGTTCAATTAATGTAGTAGTATGTTGTTGGAGCTTAGTTTGTTAGGATTCCAACTAGTTAATGTAATACTCTTTATCACTGTAATAAAAAAAGGTGGTCTTTGTATCCTTGATCAAGGAGTCAATCAGTGGACATGATTGGCCGAAAATGGTCATCTCGCAGTCATTATCGTCTGGATTTCATTTGACTTGGACGGCTGGGAATGATATGGGGCCACACTTATTTAAAACGATGGGAGGGAAGAAGAAAAAAACACTATTTCTTAATACCGACCATTACGCTAATAAATAAATAAAAACAAACAGAACTCTTCTTCATTTCCTCAACTCTGTCTTTTGATTTCGAAAATTTCTTCGTCTCCTTCACTGAATCTCAACAACAATAATTTCAGGCGAAGGTGTATGTTTGTCTCTCTGAAGAGTAGATATGGGAAGATAGATTAATTCTGTTCTTTTAATAGTGATTGATAAACCTAGCCCTAATCTTTAACATTTCGTCAATCTCAAATTCTGTAAAGAAGCAGTTGTTTCGAGGAATCTATAGCTACTGCTAATGGGGGTTTGTCGATATAAGGGTTATTGAGAACTGGAATTGATGGTTAAGTCAAAATAATTGAAAATTTTCAGAATCTAGGGTTTGGTTTTGGGAAGAGCAACTGAGATTGTGTCTAAATCGGTAAGAATGAGAATGGGTTAATTGAAGATGGGGGTTTGAGAGTTCTTGGATGATGATAAGAGTTATGTAGAGCTCGATTTTCAACTAGATGAAGAAATCAATGGGGTTTTAATATAGATGAAGGATTTATATAGGTCTGAGAAGGGTATTCAAAATGAGGTACGATTTTGATTTCAATTTAGGTACGATTTTGATTAAGTTTGTGCATTTGCTAGACACGGTAAACATGTTTTGTGATTCGAAATAATTTAGTTTATTATGTACATTCCATGAACCCGTGTAAAGAGCTGTAATTGAAATATCAACTTCGATTTACTTGATCTTTAGATTTACATATACAATTCATATAAGACAACTAATCTTACTTGAAAAACAGTTGTTTGTGGATGTTTTGTATGGTATTTTCCAAGGATAGACACAGGTTAAACCATTACAATGTGAACTCTTGATTTTATTAGCGTAATAGTTTTTTGGGTGTTTGTTAATGGCTTCCAATGCTCATTCATTGATGTGAATCAATAATGTTGTAGAAAGTGATAAGAAAAGGTTGTCGTTCACTCTGACTTGTTGAAATCGATTTTTGGATTTAATAAAGAAAAATAATAAAAATAGAGAAAATATACAATTTATGTCACAAGATGAAGAGAGTTACTGGGACTCGGGATTCCACCAATTCTCACATTCATGCGGTTCATCTATTAATTACGGATAATTAAAGCTCATAAAATAACAAACATCGACTCTAATTCTTTTCCAAGGTAGATTTTATAAAGAATTATATGTAATTCACAAGCATGACGCATCTAAAGTACCTAAGACTAAGCATGCAACATCTAACGAATTCACAAATAATCAAGAAAAATCATAAATCAATTATAGTAGTGCAAATAGTCATAAAGGAATTAAATAGAATTACCACATGGGTGCAAAACAACTTCCTCCGTCGTCCCAGTGATGGGGTTTAGCTCCTCATATCAAAAACAGGTTCAAAATAATAAATCATGGCTCAAAAAGGTGTTTTTATTGAAGAAATTATATAACTCAGCAAATCTGCAACGCTGTAATGGCGCTACAGAATTCAATGTTACAAGAAGTGTTGCTAACTGAAAATATGCGTGGCTATTGGACTGTTACAGAACTGTTGATTATAAGACCCTGATTGCGACTGTTCTTTGCAGCTTAATGTTCTTCAGATTAGGGTTCTTGAGAACGACACTTTTGTGGTGTCGTCTGCAACTCTTCTCCTTCTTCTTCACCTGCTGTTGCTGCTTCTCCTCTGTAGCGATTTCTCTCTCTCTAAACCTACCCCAAACTCTACATATCCTCTCTCTGCTACCCCAACATCGTATGTATACTCGAAAGGGACAAGGATAATTCCTCATTACTCCAGGAAATCTATCCATCATTCCGCAGTAAATAAATATATACTCGGGATATATTGTTTCCTTTCTCGCCTTCCCATGCGTCTGAAGATACTCCAACACGATTATACACGCTCTCGAAAATATCAAACACGCTTCTACCACATGATAACACAACAAGAAATCCTGATGATATTTCATGGAAATAAATACGCCCATGTTTCTTCACTTCTGATTTTCTAGCCCAATTGGATCGAACCTAAAGCCCAAATTATTCTTGTCTCGTAGAAACAAGCTTTCCCCATGAATTCCATCCCTTTAGTCTCCCTGAAACAACTTCGAAAACCGATTCCAAAATCTGCATGCGCCTATAATATTTTCCCGCCAATTCTAAAATTTGAATGGTGAAGATGGGTGCGATGGATAAATGGGTTATATATAGCTGTGGGTTCCCCTTAGCAAAAGTGAGGGTCCGTATAGCAATTGTCCTTCGGGGTCCAAAAAACACTTTTTGATCAACTTTTTCCACACAAGTGTATTTCTCCAAAAACACCTACTCAAACATAAAAACACCAAAATAAGTACAAAATCAAGCACCAACAATAGAGACATTGAAAAAAATTCAAACACAAAAATGTGTCTATCATTCATCAGAAGGAAACAATGAGAAATAGACACCTTTACTCTTTACTTCGGTCGTGTTATGAGTAATTAAGTATATGGTTTTTTTTTTCTTTTTTTTTTGATAACCCAGTTCCAGTTAAACCACATTAACGCCACCAACCATATTGTTTCTGAGTACTCAACAGCTGCAGTGTATAAATTTTGTACATTTATATAGGACATGGTCTTAGAGTCAGTGATCGCTAACAAACATACAGTAGGACGAATTGAAAAGCAGATCGTGGTAATGGAGGGAGAGTTGAAAAAAGTGTGACTATGCATAAAATGTAGAGAAGGTGTAAAGAAGCACGCCTATGTATACTATCTGTGTATAATCATTAATGGGGTTAATCCCTTAATTAAAGTTCTCTATTTTACAGGTACTGAATGGAAATAAAACAAGATGATTCAAGAAACACAGCATATACGTCCAACACACCTGCATATAAGTTTGTTCCATTATTTTTAGGGGTTTAAACACAGCATATACGTGTTTTAGTCTCTGCTTGATATTTAGTCCTTAACAGGGTCGTGTCATAAATTATGTAAACAATGTCTTATGGTTCATGATTTCGTATACTCTTAAGGAAAGGATTTAATTTCATTTTGATTTTGATTTTTTACTGAAATTAGAGTTTCTTTTTGCTGTTTGATTTAGAGATTGTTCCCATTTGTTTTCTAGGGTTTGGTATTACCCCTCCTCCCCACCACCATCTGTAACTGTAAATTGCATCTCTAAAATCAAACTTTCTTACATTTGCTAAATTAGTTTAATTATGTGTTTCAGACACAAAGTAGATGTAACCAGTAGACTCAGCAATTGAGACTATGAAAATTGTCTATATAACATGTTTGAGAGAATGGTAGAAAGATTGTTTAGAAGCTGGCACTGCCAATTACAGTTGAAGGATGCATATTTTCATGAGAATTGTTATTATTCAATGAAATATGTTTTTTGTTTTCTATTCCTACTGGATTCTCTGATGTAGTTTGGGTTGATGTTGGGGTTGATGTTTCTATTCCAACTGGATTCGTTACGTAATTTTGAATTGATGCTCGTGATAAAGAGAAAAAGTGTTCATGAGAAGGTACTTCAAATCGTGTTTTAGAACCAAAGGGTTTGTACTTAGTAGAGTCCTAATGGCTTGACGAAAAGATCTTGCTTTCATACTGCACAAATTTGTGTTTTTATATTTTATTAATAATACAATTTACAATATATTGTTTCACATAGTTGATTCATGTTACTAATGATGTATGTAGTTCGTTTGGGTCATGAATTATGCAGAGAGTTGAATGATCAGTTCTGATTGAACTATTGCGAATTATGGAAAGTGTTGATTCTTTTGATAGAGAACCTAGCTAGGTGAACAATTTGGTGCTGAAAAGAATACCTTCCTGTCTTTTAAGTGGAAGAACTATTACAGGTATAATTCTTTCCCCAACGGTCTTTTATTTTCCTTCTTCATGCATGTAAACTACTGGGACGTGCATTTGCTCCTATTCTATCTGTGAACGAACATTCATTATATGAGGTATTATTCTTTCTAGACTAAATGAACTGATGCCACATTACCTTTGTTGTGCCATAATGGATTAAGGGTTCACCTTAGACTTAACTTGACATTATTTGGTTAGTTCTGTTTAATTTGTGTCCATCTCATGTTCAGGGTAAACCCATAAACTAATTTTACCATGGACAAAAAAAAATGCTACACATATCTTGAATCTCTCTTGGTATTCCTTTGGATTGATTGACGTGATTCAGTATTTACCCCTAAATTCTTAATGGAGAAGTTCTATTCTAATTCAAATATATTGTTAATTATGTTCCCTACAGTACCGTTTAACTATGTCAGTGATCTAATTGTCTGCAGATGCAAAAGGTTGTGGAAATACCAATCAAAAGTGTCAGGAGTTTTTGTTCGTCCTAAAAAACAAGGACACCCCTCAAGTTGTTATGAAAAGGTACGAGGTTTGTGTCCATGATAGCCGGGGCTATCAGACGGACGACGTTCAATGGAGGCCATCATCCGGTGGTGGAGGAGCTCAGGATTGGGTTTTTGCTTGGACGGATAGGAATCTCAGAGTAAACAAATACTGGACAGGTGTATTTTATCCGTGTCAAATAAAACCATCTTTCATTTCTTTCACTGCGATCTCTTTTCTACTCTCCGGCAGAAACCCAAGATTTTTGCTTCTCCCTTTTCGTGATTCTTCTCTGTTTTATCTTACCACACAAAATATTGGTGAGAATTTAGCCATCCATAATTTAAAGTATGAATTAAGTTATGTTTTTGTATTATTATGATTATTATAATCTATAAAGAATTGATGGAAACCTTAACTTTATATATGTCTTCCTTGAGTTTCTTGTATAATTGCGTTTCCTAATTATGAACATACTCTTTAAATCTCTTTATTTCTCATCATATGTTGTGATCTTGACTGATTTGTTAACATGTACACAAACGAGAATTCTCAACCAGGTATGGATTTAATTTCTTTCTATCTTCTTTGCTTTCAATGTTCTGTTTATATATTTATTTATTTTTTGTTGTTGTTTTTTGTGTGTAATTTAGAGATTGTATCTCCAGATATTGTTTTGATTTGGTTAGGGTTTAATCGGAGGATTTGTATTGTTTTGATTTGGTTCTTATTTCCTTCTTGATCAACATATCTGGATCTTTTACGATTTGTATGGTATTGAAGTTAGGTCTTACACATGTGGAGAACTAATTTTAATATATTTGCCGGATTGGATTGGTATCTTGAAGCTGAAGAATTCATGTGACTGAGTTTTTGTCTCACTTTTCATTGTCACAAACACATAGACTACCAAGTTTATCTCTGGATAAGACTGCTCTAAAAAAGAAAGTTGTTTGGTGTCCACCACCTCTTCTCTTCTTCTGGATTCTCGAACCTCATTCAAAGTGCAAACCCTCTTCTTGATTCTCTCTTTGAACTCCCTAGCCTACAATTCCAAGCTTTCTCTGAGGAATTTCATTGAAGCAGAGCTATTGGTTTGGGATGATAGTACTGATGTCTTAGGTAAAATTTCTAAAAATGCAATCTCTGTTAACTCTAACATGAATAATTCTATACTCCATAGCACTACAATTATTCGCGTGAATTATTTTAAGTTTTTTTTTGTCTAGGGGATACTTTTATGTTTGATTTGCCTTTGGTTTTGTTGATGCATTTCTATTTATTTTTCCTTCAATTTCAGGTTTTGTGGATGGAACCTAACAATGTTTTGAAACTGGGAGATTTTTAACCTGGCATTTTTAGGGGTGACCCCAATGCAATTAGGGGCGACACTAAAAGACAAAATATGTTAAAAATACTTTTATGCCCCTCCATAATCGGTAGTTAAGGTTTTTTTTTAGCTACCGATTACAAAATCTCATTTTTGGGGGAAACTCTATATTCGGTAGTTATATGAACTATTTTTGCTACCGATTATAGGCTCAACCAAATTAGAAAAATAGAGGATTTTTGCAAAATCTCATTTTCGGGCAACTCTATATTCGGTAGTTATATGTGTTAGATATTTTCAAGATTGTTTGTCGCTGTCCGGGGGGGGGGCATAGCCCCTCCCGGCTGTGTTCGACATATTCGGTTTTCCAGAAATTTTCACAAAACGTGTCTGTTCCCATAGGGTTTCTTCATTATCGGAAGTCATGGTAACTCTGATTTTGGGGCTACTCTATATTCGGTAGTTATACAAAGTATATTGACTACCGATTATGGTAGGATATTTGCAAAGAGAGCCACTGTATAATCGGAAGTCATGATAACTCTTCCTCTCTTACCGATTATAGGCTCAACCAAAATTCAAAAAAAAAAAAGGATTTTTGCAAACTCTGATTTTGGGGCTACTCTATATTCGGCAGTTATACGAAGTATATTGACTACCGATTATGGTAATGTTGATGGGAGAAAATCGCCTCTGCCGAATTTGGTAAATTCGATGATGAAGAGACTGGTTTAAACCCTTAAACAAATGTGCTGCAGTGAGCACTTTTGATTCGAGATATCAATCTGTACAAGTCTGGCCAAAACCAAGAAGATGGTCGTTCCAGATTTGCTTCGGTCACAAAGTGGAGGAGAAGGGTTGATTTGGGGAGGATAGCGAAGAAGGGTGATGAGACCAGAGAGTTCTGGATAGGTAGTATCTCGACTTGTATCTGAAGTGTAGAAGCTTGCTAGTGATGGAAGCTTTTGAGAGAGCTTGCAAAGTTGTTATCTGATAGTGTTGTATTTTGCCTGACCAAGACTTGTGTGTTTTGGCAGAATAGGTGAAACCTATTTATACAAGTGAGATCGAACGTACCCTGGCCTCATTAAGGAATTGAGTAAATGTGTCAATTAAAACAGAGGAGGTGGAAACCGTTGGCTTTATGGTGAAAAACGTTTTCACCATAAATTTCCTTATTTAATTGACTGTATTTATTCCTTGCACGCCTTGATTTATTGCGAGCGTAGTGTACGCTGCACGCTGTGACCGCCAAACCAAAACCCCAAGAAAGCATCCCCCAGTTTGTGTTGATGTCTCGAGAGTTGCCGCAAGTGGCAATGCCAAAGTTGCTAGTGAAGCGTTGCGGTATGTGCCAATGGCATGTGCGGGATGTCTCGACCGCGAGTTGTACTTTGAGTGTGGATGGCAATGCCAAAGTCTCTTAGTGGAGCATTTGGCATGTGCCAATGGCATGTGAAGAATGCCTTGGCCGCGAGTTGCACCTTGAGTGCGGATGGCAATGCCAAAGTTGCTTAGTGGAGCATTTGGAAATTGCGGAATGCCTTGGCCGCGAGTTGTACCTTGAGTGAGGATGGCAATGCCAAAGTTGCTTAGTAAAGCATGAGGCATGTGCCAATGGCATGTGCGGAATGCCTTGGCCGCGAGTTACACTTTGAGTGCGGATGGCAATGCCAAAGTCGCTTAGTTGAGCATTTGGCATGTGCGGAATGCCTTGGCCGCGAGTTGTACCTTGAGTGCAGATGACAATGCCAAAGTCGCTTAGTGGAGCATTTGGCATGTGCCAGTGGCATGTGCGGAATGCCTTGGAATAGAAAGTGGCTAGTGGTAACATGTTTGGCATGTGCCAATGGCACGTACGTCCACTTTGGCCAAGTTGCGGGCGCTACTTTGGCATGTGCCAATGGCATAGCGACTTGGAATAGGGATTGGCTAGCTAGTGGTTGCGTGTTGGCATGTGCCAATGGAACGCACGACCACTTGGGCCTTGAGTTTTGGGCTTGGTAGCGGTTTGGAAAATGGCTAGTGGTGCGTGTTTGGCATGTGCCAATGGCACGCATGACCATGTTGATCCTAGTTGCAAAGTTTGCAAGCCTAGGGCGCTATTTGTGGCATGTGCCAAATGGCGTAGCAACTTGGGAAATTGGCTAGTAGTGCGTGTTGGCATGTGCCAATGGCACGCACGGCCAAGTTGACCTAGTTGCACGGTTTGCAAACCTAGGGCGCTATTTTGGCATATGCCAAACGGCATAGCGGCTTAGAAATTGGCTAGTGGTGCGTGTTGGCATGTGCCAATGGCACGCACGGCCAAGTTGAACTAGTTGCACGGTTTGCAAGCCTAGGGTTGGCATGTGCCAAATGGCATAGCGGCTTAGAAATTGGCTAGTAGTGCGTGTTGGCATGTCCCAATGGCACGCACGGCCAAGTTGACCTAGTTGCACGGTTTGCAAGCCTAGGGCGCTATTTTTGGCATATGCCAAACGGCATATCGGCTTAGTTTGGCATGGTTGCCTGTGGGTGCAGTATGTGGTTTGGTTTTGGCGTCGTTGCCATGGTGCGCAATAATGCGGCTTGGTTTTGGCGTCGTTGCCATGGTGCGCAGTATGCGGCTTGGTTTTGGCGTCGTTTCCATGGTGCGCAGTATGCGTCTTGGTTTTGGCGTTGTTTCCATGGTGCGCAGTATGCGGTTTGGTTTGGAATTAGGGTTCTGTGTCGAAAACCCTAATCAGGTATTTTTTAAAAATACCCCTATTAATTATTTACGCCTGAATTAAATTCTCTCAGTTAATGTGTTGCGGGTAACATTAGGTCATGGGATTTTACGATTTTACCCCTTATCTAAAATCCACTATCAACATTAAGTCCCCTTCTTAGATCGGAACAGGGGCTTTGTTGCGAGGTAAGCATAAGATGATGCCAAGACAAAATCTGAGAGCGAAGCGAGAGATTTATCTGACCTTTTTTCTAAGATGCGAACTGGATTTGGAATCCTTGTCCTTGGCAGTTTTTGCACAAATCGGAAGGTTGGAACAAATTGGCGGAAATGGACGGCGGAGAAGCATTGCGCTGCTGGCGCGTGTTGAGAAACTGAGTGTGTTGGATGGTGGGGCCGGTAGGAGATGGACGTGATGGCTGGTGCAACTTAGGCGGCATTGACAGGTCGGCACGATTGGTGGGACCGACATGAATTTTGGAAAGTTAGCGCGAGTTGGAAAATTGAGCATGCTAGCCGGTGGGGACGGTTCAAGCGAGGAAAGAATAATCGCTTGATGCAAAATTTCCTTATGAGTTGAATTGTCTTCTTTGTGCACGGCTCTGATTGGGGATCCTTTATTGATGTGTGATTTCCTAGGGCCGTTACAGCCATGAAGCACACCCTTCCTTCTCACATAAATATTGCTGGCAAGATTTCGTTGTCTTCTCCCTCTCTACTGGTCGTATAGTGAGGCGACTACACCGTTTTCATACTTTTTCTATGGCAGCCCATGGTGACAATGGCGATTGTATTGTTGGTTTCCCCGAGAAGCATCATAGGATTAATGGAGCTCGATCTTCTTACAAAGAGTCGTTGGGTAGGATCGGCTCATTACTTTGCGAGATTAGAGCCATCATCCAAGATATCCCTTCTGTTCCTCCGGGTGATGTACGCAAAAAAACACAGGTTCCCATGGATTCTGACATGAGCGAGTCAAGTGATTTTCTTGGATCTGCTGAGGAGAATCTTGGTGAAAACTTTGTTGATGCCGTTGGTACTGATGGAGCAATCATGATTGCGCACGTTGAATCCACGTCAGAGATGAATGGGAAAGAAGCGTTGGTTGGCGCTGCTGGAAAGGCATCCGGATAGAAAACGGAGGTCGTTGCTGCTGTTGACGTGTCTTCTTTGTGGAACCTTTGCTGCCCTGAGGATTGCTGGGGGAAGTGTAGAAAGAAGTCTTAACGAGGCGAATCTTCTTTCTTTTGTTTCTCTTGTGGCCTAGTCGCCTTTTAATGTCTTGCAATTTTCCTTTCATTGTATCTTGTGCTGAGCCTCCGTGGCTCGGTCTTGTAATAATTTGTGAGCTTGAAAGTTCCGCCGAAAAGATAACCATTTTGTCTTCTATGTGTTTTTTTTTTTTGGGTAACGGGTTTTGAATTTTGGGTTGATCTTGAGAAATTTTCAAGGAAAAAAAGGGATTCTTTTATTTCACTGTAGAGGATATATTAGATTGCTCAACAGGAGCGACAATTGAAATTTTGCTGTATGAATGTGAGTGATGCATCCATCCTGATGCGATACATAGTAGTAGTGAAAAGGAAAATTGCTAAAGAGGTATTGAGGAGCAGGTGTCAGGAAGTTGAATATCTTGACCTTTCAAATGATGGCAGCCTCCAACCAGCGCGAATGAATCACTATGCCTCCCAGATTATCCGTGTTGATAAGTTTGCAATAGCCACCCAAGAGGATGTCGGCTACTAGGTATGGTTCATCTTCCTCTTCTTTGGTAGAACTTTTCCGAATCGGTATCTTCACAGTCATCTTTCCAACTTGAAATGAGGCGGCTCTGATTATTATATCCCCTATCTGGAAAGGATTGGGTTGTGGTACGATCGCCTGGTGGTTGTTCCCGCAGTCTTCCAGGGTGACTTTCAGATCCCTGGTGAAACGCTTAAAAGTTTCGGCGTTCCATTCATATCTCTTGACAGCGTTGTTCTCGACAACCGTGTCGAGTCCCCAGGGCGGTTGTGGTGACAAATGGTTGGTGATAAAGAGAGCGTCTTAGTCAGGCTTACTTGAGTTTGGAGTTTGGCAGGTGGCTTTGGAGAATCCTTTCCCAGTAGTAAAGTATTGCTGGTAAGCTGTTGACAGAGTAGCAAGTTAGCCGGCTTGTTGGATACCCTCTCTGGCGTTGACACGGGCAAGGGTGATGCTCCTAATTCCGTTTTGTTGTCGAGTACCCACGGGCGCCCCAAAACCATATCGTAATTTAGATTCTTGACAATGTAGAAAGTCCCGCGCATTGCGATATTTCCTATGTTGATCCCAAGACTAGCGTAGCCAAGCGCATGCAGGTGATTCCCCTCGTGGTCTTTGATAGGCGATGGGGAGTGAGTGGCCTCTTGTTTTGTTACTCCTGCCGCCTTCAGGGTCTTGAACGTAACAATCTTGAACTCTGAGGCTGCATCGATGAGAGTGTTGTCGAATTCGGCGTCCTTTAAGCGGGCCATGGTGAGAAGTCCCCAGTTGTGCTTCTCAGCAGGGATGCCTGGCAAGATCCGTTCCTCATGTGTGTTTTTTGTGGCAGAGTGGAGTCGCTTCCCAAATACTATGTGGTTGAGGGCTGCGAAAGCGTCTCGACGTTGCTCCTTGGAAAAGTAGAGAATTTCGTATATGTGTTGCAGCATGGACTGCACTGTTTCATATATGGAGTCCCCAAAGATATCACAGTTTCTTATGGGAAGCAGATCTCTATCTACTCCTTCATTCCTTAGTCGTAACTCCCCTGCCTCTATCCTTTCTTTGAAAATGCTTTTCAATCTGTTGCAGTCGCTGATTGGATGACTGACAAATCTGTGGTAGTGACAAAATCTGGGATTTTCCATTTCCTCTTCAGTAGGTGGGTGCCGAGGAGCCGGTAGCCTGATGACATCATCCTGGACCCATGTTTCCAGAAGTTCGATTACTTCCTCGATCGGAAAAGGAAAGTCCAAGTCGTCTCCTCTGGATTCAGGGCGATGTTCAGAGGGATTGGTTGGGGACTTTCGCGGGGCTTCCCTTCGTGCTGGGGCCGTGCGCCCAGGGTGTTGATCCGTTGGAGGTGTTTTCCTCTTTCCCCTTTCGTCTACCACGCTCACGAAGGAGGGGCCGGTGTTGTATGGCTTGTTAAGAAAACGCGGGATTCTTCGAACTTCTCGTGTATCTTCATTTCTGGGAGGCCTAGTTCTTTCCAACAGGGTTGGCGCTGTCGTGGCTAATCGTTTAGCAGCTTCGTGGAGTCCGGAGAAGGTCTGGAATCGTAAGTTTTCTAGTAAAGCACGATAGATGTGAGTCATGCTATTGATGCACGAATTTACTAGTTGCTGCTCAGTCGCACCCGGGTCGTGGCAGTCCAGTGCTTGAATTCTGAATCTCTTGACAAAATCGTTTGGATGTTCGTCATTATGTTTAAACATTCTTCCCAGATCCGAGAGAGTGACTTGCTCGGACACAAAGAAATACTTCTTGTAAAAGGACGTAACCATTTCACCCCAATCGCGGATGCTGCCTGGGGCGATGCAGTTGTACCACGTGTACACTCTTCCAGTGAGTGACTTTGAAAATTCTCACAGGCGAAGAACATGGTTGTATTCGTGCTCTCCTAGAGCCTCTAGAAATCGTGAGACATGTTCCCTTGCGTTGCTGGTTCCGTCGTATAAGGCAAACTGAGGGGATAAGTATCCTCTTAGGAGGGGAATTCTCTGGATTTCAATTGGATAAGGAGGTTGGTGTTGATGCACATCTATGTCGTTCTTGATTCGGTTTTGTAGGAGTCGTTCCAGGTCTTCACGTGTTACGAAATCCAGTGGGCGATTTCCTGCCACTGGGTTCCTAATGCGGATTTCCTCATTTGCATTGGCGTGCTCAGTTGCGGTGCCAATTCCATGATCATTGGGAGCACTTGACCTTGGCGCTGTCTGGCGTATCCTTCCTGGGGGTGTGACATTAGCATCAAGGTTGTCGGGAGCATCTGCTCTTGATTCAGGCTGCCGTAGCTCCCATGGAAGTTGCTCCGTCAAGGCTTTGAGGAAGACGAGCACCTCCTTCTGGGTTGAAACCATATCTGTTTGAGCCCTGGCTAGAGCCTCCTGCCTTTCCATCAAATCCGTGATTGTGAAATAAGGTTTGCCTCCTCTGTTATCTCGCCCCGACGATTGAGTGGATGTTGTGGCTCGAGTGGTGATTGGAGGCATCATGCCTGCTGAAACACTAGTGGTGGCAGCGGCGGCACGAGCCCTGGTGACTGGAGGCGTGATATCTGAAGGGCTTCCCTCAGTGTCGTTTGAGTTGGCAGATGGTGCAGAGACATTTGGAACAGATGTAGCCCTGGCCCTGGTAACAGGAGGTGTAACACTTGGAGGGGTACTTTCCATGCCGCCAAGATCGGCAGGTAATGCAGAGGCATTGGTGGAAGGAGCATTTATGCTAGGGGCGGCTTCTATGTTGGCGCCTTCAAAGTTTGTCGCGGACCCAGATCTTAGTTCTACCATGTTGAGCGAATGGTAAAGAAGATTTTGAACTAAAGATCAGTTTTTGTAACCGAGAGATTGAAACTCCCGCCGTGGTCGCCAATTATTTATGGGATAAAATCGCCTCTGCCGAATTTGGTAAATTCGATAATGGAGAGACTGGTTTAAACCCTTAAACAAATATGCTGCACGTGAGCAATTTTGATTCAAGATATCAATCTGTACAACTCTGGCCTAAACCAAGAAGATGGTCGTTCCATATTTTCTTCGGTCACAAAGTGGAGGAGAAAGGTTGATTTGGGGAGGATAGCGAAGAAGGGTGATGAGACCAGAGAGTTCTGGCTAGGTAGTATCTCGACTTGTATCAGAAGTGTAGAAGCTTGCTAGTGATGGAAGCTTTTGAGAGAGCTTGCAAAATTGCTATCTGATAGTGTTGTATTTTGCCTGACCAAGACTTGTGTGTTTTGGCAGAATATGTGAAACCTATTTATACAAGTGAGATTGAACGTACCCTGGCCTCATTAAGGAATTGAGTAAATGTGTCAATTAAAACAGAGGAGGTGGAAACCGTTGGCTTTATGGTGAAAAACTTTTTCACCACAAATTTCCTTATTTAATTGATTGTATTTATTCCTTGCACGCCTTGATTTATTGCGAGCGTAGTGTACGCTACACGCTGTGACCGCCAAACCAAAACCCCAAGAAAGCATCCCCCAGTTTGTGTTGATGTCTCGAGAGTTGGCGCAAGTGGCAATGCCAAAGTTGCTAGTGAAGCGTTGCGGCATGTGCGGGATGTCTCGACCGCGAGTTGTACTTTGAGTGCGGATGGCAATGCCAAAGTCGCTTAGTGGAGCATTTGGCATGTGCCAATGGCATGTGCAGAATGCCTTGACCGCGAGTTGCACTTTGAGTGCGGATGGCAATGCCAAAGTCGCTTAGTGGAGCATTTGGCATGTGCCAATGGCATGTGCGGAATGCCTTGGCCGCGAGTTGCACTTTGAGTGCGGATGGCAATGCCAAAGTCGCTTAGTGGAGCATTTGGCATGTGCGGAATGCCTTGGCCGCAAGTTGCACTTTGAGTGCGGATGGTAATGCCAAACTCGCTTAGTGGAGCATTTGGCATGTGCCAATGGAATGTGCGAAATGCCTTGGAATAGAAAGTGGCTAGCATGTGCCAATGGCACGTACGGCCACTTTGGCCAAGTTGCGGACGCTACTTTGGCATGTGCCAATGGCATAACGACTTGGAATGGGGATTGGCTAGTGGTTGAGTGTTGGCATGTGCCAATGGCACGCACGACCACTTGGGCCTTGAGTTTTGGGCTTGGTAGCGGTTTGGAAAATGGCTAGTGGTGTGTGTTTGGCATGTGCCAATGGCACGCACGACCATGTTGACCTAGTTGCAAAGTTTGCAAGCCTAGGGCGCTATTTGTGGCATGTGCCAAATGGCATAGCGACTTGGGAAAGTGGCTAGTGGTGCGTGTTGGCATGTGCCAATGGCACGCACAGCCAAGTTGACCTAGTTGCACGGTTTGCAAGCCTAGGGCACTATTTTGGCATGTGCCAAACGGCATAGCAGCTTAGAAATTGGCTAGTGGTGTGTGTTGGCATGTGCCAATGGCACGCACGGCCAAGTTGACCTAGTTGCACGGTTTGCAATCCTAGGGCGCTATTTTTGGCATGTGACAAACGGCATAGCGGCTTAGAAATTGGCTAGTGGTGCGTGTTGACATGTGCCAATGGCACGCACGTCCAAGTTGACCTAGTTGCACGGTTTGCAAGCCTAGGGCGCTATTTTTGGCATGTGCCAAACGGCATAACGGCTTAGTTTGGCATGATTTCCTGTGGGTGCAGTATGTGGTTTGGTTTTGGCGTCGTTGCCATGGTGCGCAGTATGCGTCTTGGTTTTGGTGTCGTTGCCATGGTGTGCAGTAATGCGGCTTGGTTTTGGCGTCGTTGCCATGGTGCGCAGTATGCGACTTGGTTTTGGCGTCGTTGCCATGGTGCGCTGTATGCGGCTTGGTTTTGGCGTCGTTTCCATGGTGCGCAGTATGCGCCTTGGTTTTGGCGTCGTTGCCATGGTGCGCAGTATGCGGCTTGGTTTGGAATTAGGGTTTTGTGTCGAAAAACCTAATCCGGTATTTTGAAAAAATACCCCTATTAATTATTTACACTTGAATTAAATTGTCTTAGTTAATGTGTTGCGGGTAACATTAGGTCATGGGGTTTTACAATTTTACCCCTTGTCTAAAATCCACCATCAACAGGTAGGATATTTGCAAAGAGAGCCACTGTATAATCGGAAGTCATGATAACTCTTCCTTTCTTATCGATTATAGGCTCAACCAAAATTCCAAAAAAAAAAAGGATTTTTGCAAACTCTGATTTTTGGGGCTACTCTATATTCGGTAGTTATACGATGTATATTGACTACCGATTGTGGTAGGATACTTGCAAAGAGAGCCACTGTATAATCAGAAGTCATGATAACTCTTCCTTTCTTACCGATTATAGGCTCAACCAAAATTTCAAAAAAAAAAGAGGATTTTTGAAAACTCTGATTTTTGGGGCTACTCTATATTCGGAAGTTAAATAACCTAAAGGGAAAATTAGGCTAAGGCCCAACCCATGAATAACCCATAATATGAGGCCCTTAATTAAAAGAAGTTTAAATCTAGGCCCCAAATTATTAAAAGACAACCATACCATTTTGTATATTTTTAAGCCCCAAATAAAATAAAATTTAAATTTAAGCCCAAAATATTAAAATATAGCAAACATGATGTCACAGCCATCTTTAGCGACCACTGCCACCACCAACCACCACCTCCGACCATCACCACCACCAACCACCACCTCCGACGACCGCCGCCACCAACCACCACCGCCGACGACGACCGCCGCCACCAACCATCACCTCCGACGACCGCCGCCACCAACCACCACCTCCGACGACCGCCTCCACCAACAAACACCTCCGCCGGCGACCACCAGCGCCTCCGACCACCAACGCTGAAACCACCACCAACCACCTCCGCCGGTGACCACCATCAGCAGCAGAAACCACCACCGCCGGAAACCACCACCTCTGTCGCCGGGGGACACCACCGCCTCCCACCAATAATATATGGATGTGTAATATGAAGTTACACATGCAACGAGCATGTGTATCCAGAAGTTACACATGGGTATGGCATGAAAGGGTTACACATGTGTAAGCAGAAGTTACACATGCATATAACATGTGTATCCAAAAGGTTACACATCCATATTATGGCATGTTTAATGAGAAGTTACACATAAAAAAAAAATAGACATAAAAAAGTAAACATAAAAAAAAAATACATCTATTACACTTTAAGATTTATTTACAATAATTTCTTAGCATGTGTAACTAAAAGTTACACACGCATCTGTCTAGTGTAACTGGGAGTTACATATGCATATATCTAGTGTAATTAAAATTTACACAACACTATGCACACTTTCAACAACATTTATCATATAACTACCACCATGGCTCATTTCATCATTCTATACCAACATCAATTCCCGAAAAATCCACTGCAATAGCAACATACATTGGCAACTCTGCACCTGTTTTTCCTAACATGCATCTAGCATGCAATATTGAGTTCTTAGACTCGGGCCATAACTTACCACATATCAATTCCATCGTAAACCATGTCCTACAACTGCAACCATCACCAATAAACTGAATTATGTATCATTTCAGGTTTACTCAAACTTCTACACATATAATTAGCACAAGTAACTAGCAGTTACACATTCAATTACATGTGTAACTTGCAGTTACATATCCAATTGACATGTGTAACTAGTAGCTACACGACTTCATAATATGGTCTTGGAGCTAATCTACTATATGCAATTAGCTTGCGTACCCGTAAAGTATGAAGGCGGTCAAACTTCAAAAGCTAACAGTTCCTACAAAATTGTACAATTATGTATATTTCATTCTGTTGTCCATATAATACTTTCACTATGGACTTAAACTGGTTAACGTAGTTTCACTAGTTAGTCCTACATTTACTTAAACAAACCATTTCCAATAATTACCTATAGGCAGATATATATAGGGTCATCTGGATCTGCTTGAAGTAGCATTAACTTATCACCTCGATCATCATTGACAACAAGCCGATCGTTTCTATTGTTTCAGGAACAATTGCTCTAAAGAACCTTTGATTTCAGAACCTTTGGAAGAAAATTTTGTTTAGTGCTGGTTAAAAGAACCTTTGATTTCAGATTTTATTTCTTTAGTTAGGAAATTTGCTATCATTTGGCGACAGTAGAAAATGCAGTATTTGGTCACATTCTAGAGATAAAAATGAACATAAGCAACGAATAGATGATAGCATCCAAAGTTCTCTTCTTTACCACTGAAGCAACGAGCATTTGCGCTCAAGCCACACATTCCAACAAATAGTCACCGCTCAAGCAACGAGCATTACACTCAAGCCTTGCCCATCGGAGAACCATTTATAAATGGCAGTTCTTAAAGGAACTCAACTCTTGTGAACTTACTGCCGAACTTCCATTGATGAACACAGATAGGGAAGATTTTTTGAAGACATCCAGTAATCCACATCCTCCAAGTAAGACCAAACCCATTTGCTGGAGAAGTATACGAAAGACCATTTAACATAGTCGAAGGTGTATTTTCTTTTTCGACTTAATCCTCGAGTGGAACTCATTTGCAATCAAGAATGCTAGAATCTGCTCTGCTCCCTTTATGAAAGTTGTTTGAAGTGAAGATTAGAAACGAGCTTAGCTTAGACAGCAACTCTTAACTTTCAGCCAACACCTTCGAAATAGCCTCAAACATAATCTTAAACACAGTGTTAAATTTAGGAAGCGAGTCTTTTAATCTATTCCACGACCAATTTTTTAGGCAACAACGAGATAAATGTAAGTCGCCAGGCAAAAAACCAACTAAATTTCTTAACAACTAATATAATGTCGCATTTCATAAAACTCACATTCACTTGAAACCCATGGTCTCTTCGACCCCATTTCAGTATGCTTTTGCTCATACATTGACATCCAGATTAGATCATGATTCATGAATGAAACGGAAGGAAAAACAAACAAGAAAAACTCTAATTGACAAAACTTCTTCACCGCGTAATCTATTACATAAGTGTAGTTGCAGGAAAACCTACACTACACCCTTCACAAGAATTCACAATAATCAACACATATTTGAAGATTAAAAACAATACTTTATTATTTGATTCTCAGAAATGTTTATAATAAATGGAAGAAATCAAGAATACAACCACTCTCTTGGATTTTCTCTCTCCTCAAAGCTTACTTAACGCTGAAAAATTCATCCCCCCTCCTCTGAATCTACTGGGTCTCTTTATATAGGGTAGTTGCATAATGGATGACAACTAAGCTGTCCTTTAGTTTCGGATCTGACTCGCGGTATTATCGCAATAGTTATAATGTCAATTCTCGCAGGTATTGTAATCCTCGCAAGAGTATCATGCTCTTCTCATATTTTTCATCGTCATCTATTACGTCATTCTTTAAGTTATCTTGTGATGCTTGCAAAGTGTTGCAGAAGTACTCGCAGAAGTGTTGTTTATTTTCATAATAATGTTATGGCGATATTATGATCCTACATATTGCCTCTTCTCATGTCTTCTTTGCGAAGATGAGAAGATCATGAGAAATTTATCTCTTGTTAATGCCGCAGCTACCCATTTTTTCATCTTCTTTTTCCGACAAAACTCCGTAAATTAAGTGTAACCGCCTACACGTGTCGAATATTCTTTTCTTTACCGGTTAATCCTTTATTATCTGGTTACCATTCTTCTGTCTATAAAAGAGAGAATCTGTCAAAGAAATATTTTTCTTCTTTTACTTATTCGTTTTCTTTACCTTTTCGTTCTCTGCAAACTTTTCCCACCTGCAACTTTTTTCTTCTACAAATTCACTTGTTACTGCTTTAATGGAATCACCAAGGTATGTGTTCTTCTGACGTTATTAGACTCGATTTTGCTTGTCTGAACAATGTTCATCCATATTATTCAATCTTTTCTACTTGATTCTTCGTAATTCCCATACTGTGTTTTCTTTTCAGTAGAACTACTCCTAACACCCAGTCTGTAATCCAAAACCCTAATCTTCTTAAGGATTCGCAAAAAAAACTAGCTGAAAAGAAAAGGAAGCCTGCGAGTCATAAGGTAGTAAGAAACATTTGTTTTCTCAATAACAGTATTGTTGCCTCTGTTTCTTATCTAGATTATTATTCGCATGATGACGAAGGTATTGCTAAACCTCGCAAGCGATCTCGCCCATCTAAAACTTTTGAGGTTGACATTATCATTCCCAAATTAACATCTGCGAGTTCTGTTCCTACAACCTTGCAGCTGGAACCTTTATCCTCTATCTGCGAGAATATCGCTACCAATATCCCTGTCTCAGCTGATCTTCTGACAAATGAGACTCCTAAAGCTATTGTGAACGAAACTTCTTCCAGTCCTATATCACTTCCAACTGTTACCTTTCCAGATACTCCCCCTTCTGGTGATGTAATTATTGCGAATAATTCAAATCTCCATCTTTATACTATCACTACTTCACCATCTGCATCTCTCCCTTCTTCTAAGGAAACCTCGGTAGGAGTACATGTTGCTTTTAAAATCTTGTCTGATATTTTAGATGATGCTAGGAAGTCTTCTACTGATCCTGTCAAGCAGGGTGTCTGCGAGGTTTTAGGTAAGTATTTTGGTTCTAACCAAAGGGCTTCACATGCATCTTTAGAGAATGAAATTGAAATTTTGAAAAGAAGTCTCCAAGCCAAGACTTCAGAATATGACATTCTTTGCCAAAAGCTTCGCAATTCTTCACTTGATTGCGAAAATCTTCGCGGTAAAAATAATGAACTAAAAGGTATAATTTCCCTGCCTCTATCTCTTGTTTTTCTGTTCTAGCAAATTTTCATCTTTTATGTATTCAGTTCCCCTTTTAAATTCTTGGTTCGCATATTTAGTTTTAAATCAGAAACGATTCATGGAGAGATTTCAATTTGAGTCTATTGCTGAAGAAGCCCGTGCTGAGAAAGATTCTTGGATGGACCAATATAATAGACTAGACAATCTTCACACATACTCAATCGATCAAATATATAATCTTACTAATGAGAATGGCCAATTGGTGCAAAGGCTAAATTTATTAAGTAGCGAAGTTACTCGCCTCTCATATTTGTTAACCCATGCTAACTTGAAGATGGAATCTTTATCAGATGAAAATAAAACTTTGTCTCAAGAAAAACGTAGTTTTTCGAACATGATGGCGATTTCCTCGCAACAATTGAATATTCTTCAAAGAGTGTGTGATAATCAAGAGCAATATCTTCGTTCACTAAAAGATGAACTCAAGGAAGTAACCGAATCATCTGCCGCTGAGAAAGATAAACTTATCAAGGGTAGGATAACTCTAAGTTTAAAGGTCAGTAAACTTCAAGATTAATATTCCCAATTAGAAGAATGTTACTCTTAATTATCAAAAGAAAATTCGTATCTCCTCTCCAAAGAAGAAAATATAAAATCTCGCCTGAAGGGTATAGTTGGGGATAAATTTGATGATTCCATGAACCAATGGGAGAATTGTTGCTTAACACTAATTCAAAATTTAACTTCGCAAAAAGAAGGTAGTCATTTTGACTGCCCCAATTGTTAATCTCTATGTTAAATTTCTCTGTTATACTTCTTGCGAGATCTTTACCTGAAAATCTTTTCTGTTAATTTGTTTTTCTCGCAGAATCTGAAAAAAGCCTTCATTCTGCCACTTCTGATCTGACTGACAAACTGACTAAAGTTCGCAAAGAAAATGGAGTTCTTACTTCTCATCTTGTTCAATCTAGCGATCGAGCAGAGAGAAGATATGACTATCTTGAATACTTCAAGAATATGGAGATTAGAAATCGCGATAGGGGTTTCCTTCGCAAAGTTCATCTTAGTGCTGAAGTTCTTGTGAATGACATTCTGATATCCCAGCCTCTCCCCCCTGTATCCATCGAGCCTCTAGAAGTAGATGATGATGAAATTCCTCTTCCTAGAAATAATGACCTAGATTATGCAAGCGGTGAAGAAAATATTTCTCAAGAAGACCCAACAGAAGAAGAAAAAATCCCTCCTAGAGAAGTAGCTATCGGTAGTGAAGCAATTGCTGGTGAAGAGTTAGAAGAAGAAGAAGCTCGAATCAATCGTAATGAGAAGAATATTGATGAAGCTGATAACATTGGCAAAAATAATGAAGCTGGCGTGACCAATACTGAAGTTTGAGTTTTGTTTTTGTTTTCCTTTACTTCCTCTTTCTTGCGAGTAATGTACTTTTATGCAACTTTGGAATTCAATTACATTTCTCTTATTTTAAATTTTTTCATGAAAGATAATGATATTTTATTTATGAATTAATTCCCATACTTGCCCCTCATTATCTTTCTTGTAATGGACAAGTGTTTCCTGCATTTTAGTATATTGTCTCGAACATTGTTGCGAATAGAACTGAGAGATTATGGATATTGCTGCTAAACTATGGATAGTGCTGCGAAATTGTAAATAATCCGTCTGAGAAAATTTGCATAATACTTCTGAGAAATTGTGAATAGTACTTGTTTCTCATTATCTCTCTTGGGATGAACAAAGCTTTCCTGGATTCTTAAAACAAAATAGTTAATGTTTGGGATCATTCTGTTGGTCTTATTTTGCCTTCCTAGTTAAAGGTCTTATTTTGGCAACTTTTGTTTCTGCGACAAAATCGCAGGACTTCCTTATAGTTGCATGTATTGACCCATTGATCTTGCCTTATCTGTATTCTTTCAATGTATTGCGATAATATGACAAGTCTAAGCTCCCTTGCGAGAACAAATCCTTATGACATTGTCATCTTGCGATGAAATCGCAGGACGTCTTTACACTTTCATGTCATCTTAACTTTTTCTCATGGCTTGTTGCCTCTGTATAATACTTGTCACGCGACAATATGACAGGCCTAAATGTTCTTGCGAACATAAAGCCCCATGACATTGCTGTCTTTAGACACTTATCAGCTCCCTAATGGAGGGTGCCGCCCTTATCTCCCCCTGGTTGCCCCTTCAAGGAGGGAACATCGCACATACAAGACTAGCTCCTCCCATCCGGTATTAACAATAACCAGTTGTTTTCGCAGCCTCTTATCCTTTTTTCCTATATGGCTTATAGTTACGAGACTACACCCTAAGTGGGGTTTTCTTCGGGCCGAGTACATTATAGCCAAGACTTGCCAAGAATGGCCATGGTAGTTTCGTACGCCCCGGGCACCCTTGGCTCAATCGTGTACCTCGGCGCCTTGGTCATACTCTGCACTCCTTAGGAGAGACCCTCGGTCATCCAAACAGGGTATAACCTTATATATATAGTTGGAAATCCAAGGTATCTCTCCTGGATAGGTATCTCTCATGGAGATGGACCCCATCTCTCCATGACTCAGGTTCCAGCAGCGGTATAACCTTATCCCTGAGCCACACAAACAGATACCCCCTTATATGACGTACTTTAGGTCTTACATTTTCCTCTTGCGAAGTTTTATTCGCGAACTAGGGTGTACGCCATAAAGGTTCGTCCCATTCTATTAATCTCTGCTAAATTTTATTCGCGTTTCTTGCGATATTTTCGCATTTCTTATTTTCTCTGTCATTTTTTAAAAATCTTGCAGATGTGATAAAAATAATAATAATTTATTATCCATTTCATCATATAATATACCAGCATCTCAAATCTCGCAGAATTTGTCATTGATAATATCTTTTCAGATATAATCTATTACATGGTTTATCAAGTTTTTGACCAACATCTCTACCTTTTTGATCCATTAACTTGTATTCCCCTGTTCCAACTATCTCTTTAATGATGTACGGTCCATCCCATTTTCTCGCTAGCTTTCCACCACTTTCTCGATGATAACCTGGTATTTCTCGCAACACTAAATCACCCGATTGAAACTTACGTATTTTGACACGTTTGTTATACTCGCGAGCTAATGTCCGCTGATAATTTTCCATATGTTGTAAAGCATTTTCCCTCTTCTCTTATAACTCATCAAGTTTATTTAGAATCATACCAGCACTAAGATTTTTCTCCCAAGCCTCTCTTTTTGTTGTAGGCATAGCAACTTCTGTTGGTAACACAGCTTCTACCCCAAATGTCAAACAAAAAGGTGACATTCCAGTAGCTTCCAGTCTAGTTATATTGTAAGCCCATATTGCATTATGCACTTGCTTGCACCATGCCCTGTGGTGTCCTTCCAATTTATTCTTCAATATATCTGCAATTGTCTTATTTGTCCTAAAGATAGCTTTTCATTACCAGATATTCCTCAAATGGTCGAATCAGCAGCGGGAAATGATAGAATATCTTCATTAAATGGGTACAAAGGGTATAATCAGATTCCTCTCGCTGAAGAAGATCAAGAGCACACCGCGAATATGTCTTTATACTCTCTCAAGAGGTTTACGGTTCGTTCTTCCTCATCTGTATCCATCTTCGTTCTAATTTTTAGCATCTTAGGTTATTCCTTACTTCCAATATTTACTTCCTTTGTTGGTTCTGCGGCAATGTCACTGGGTATTCCTTTTCCTTCTTTTGCTCTTATCATGTAAATTTTAAATTCTTCTTCTTTCTTTGTCTCTTTCGCCATTTTTCCGCGAGCTTTCCGTAGCTTTGGACGCCCTTCATAATTTTTCACTTCAATTTGATAACACAGCTTCGCAAGATCAGTATCTCCTCTAATTTCTCCAATTCCACTGGGCATAGGAAATTTGATGCATTGATGCAATATTGATGCTACATCCTTGATTGCATGTATCCATGGTCTTCCCAATATCATGTTATACGGCGATTCCACTTCTACCACACATAATGTCACTTGTGTTTCAATCTTTCCTAACGGAATTCGTACCACTATTTCGCCTTTAGGTTTTGTTAAAGATTTTCCAACGCCATGAATATGATATGTTGAACAAGACATTTCTTCATCCTTGTAATCCCATTTTCTTAAATGCATGATAAAATATTATATCTACAGAACTTCCTGTATCCACCAAAGTTCTATTTACATCCCATTCTTCCGCAGATCTTGTTGATTTTCCCTTTTTCATTTGTATAACGGATACCGTGACTACCAAAGGAGATGTATGATTCAAATTTTTTGTTGGTATTTCTGCTGCTGTAAATATGATTTTCTGCTTTCCTACTCCTTCAACGGTGATATTTTCTCCACCGTCATAATTTTCTTTCCTTCATAATATCGTTTATGTATCCTCCCTTTAATGTTTTCATGGAATTTGTCAACCATTGTTCTTGTTATCATACCACACTCCAATTTCCTACAATTCTCTTTGGCTCTAATCATTTTTCCTTCAACTATTTCACCGATTTGTTCAATTATCTTTTTAATCTTGAATAATTCTCATCTTCAACCTCGCTTTTTCTATGATTTTCGTCAAGTCAATCCATGTTTCTAGTGCCAAAATGTAGTTGCGGGAAAACCTACACTACACCCTTCACAAGAATTCACAATAATCAACACATATTTGAAGATTAAAAACAACACTTTATTATTTGATTCTCAGAAATGTTTATAAGAAATGGAAGAAATCAAGAATACAACCACTCTCTTGGATTTTCTCTCTCCTCAAAGCTTTCTTAACGCTCAAAAATTCATCCCCCCTCCTCTGAATCTACTGGGTCTCTTTATATAGGGTAGTTACATAATGGATGACAGCTAAGCTGTCCTTCAATTTCGGGTCTGACTCGCGGTATTATCGCAATAGTAATAATGTCAATTCTCGCAGGTGTTGTAATCCTCGCAAGAGTATCATGCTCTTCTCGTATTTTTCCCATCGTCATCTATTACGTCATTCTTTAAGTTATCTTGTGATGCTCACAAAGTGTTGTAGAAGTACTCACAGAAGTACTCGCAGAAGTGTTGTTTATTTTCATAATAATGTTATGGAGACATTCTGATCCTACAATAAGATTACATAGAGATCATTCATTCTTAGCATCAAATTATATAGGATACAAAATTATAATGGACTCGACATGCTTAAAAGACTAAGATGAGAGGAGGAATTAAGCCATTCTTTCAATTTAATGGTGTCAATCCATGTTACAGATTTTGAATGTAAACATAAACACGGATCAAAATAAACATAAACATATAACTCGTCCCCAACATAGAGTCATAACAGATGTTCAGATTTACTCTTCTAATTATTAGATAAAGAAAATCCTTGTTATCCTCTATCTTCCATATTCTATCAAATTAGAACTAAAGCGTAAAGAGAACAAAAAAAAATTCAGATGAATCCTCAATCGATCAACCTAGAAATAAATTTAGTGAGAGGAGAAATCATTATGCTGAGTAACTTTTTATTGATGGTGATGCTGTGGGTCCACCACTTGTTTGTGCCATGACTTTGTTACCGCCGTCGGTGATAAAAGATGAGGGAACTGTAACTGTTTTAGGGTTAGGTTTTCTTTCTTTCCTTGTGGAAGCACACACAGCTGCACGAGAAGAAAAGAGTACTACTTATAAGGGTTAGAGGTATGCCCTTGTGGTTTGTTTTCAATCTTATTATTAGATCTAACGGTTATAGCGTATTCTAGGGTTAGCCTATTAGGTGCGGAAGGCATTGGGTATGTTGGGTTTTGCAATTGTTGTCTCCTATTAGCCAGTGGATTTGGTGCATGCATATTCTAGATACCTATGGGGCAAGGAGATCTTTGTCATGTGCACTCTTTGGGTCTGGAAACAAAATTGTAATGGATTACAAACATTTGTTTTATGCATTTGATTTGAAGACATTAATTTTCGAAAGACCTCGGTGAGATGGAAAAGAAATAAAAAAAAATATACGGTATTCACCGAGGCTTAGTGATTGTTGGATGTTTTCCCAATATGAAAGATAATCTTAGTGATTTTGATACAGTACAAAAAATTACACGCGTTAGGACTCGATGACACTTGACTAGAAAATTCGTGATGAATAAACGAGCCCTTGATAATAGCATTAATGCATTATTAGACGGACGTCAAAATTTTCAGTCAAACCCAAAAAAGCGAATCTCTGGCATTAGCCAAGTCAAAGTCAATAAAATTAGAAGTTGAAACAATGCTGCACATCCATACACCAGTTTTAGTGGTAGATTTACCGAAACGAAACACTGATTAGATGATATTGCCTCTTAAAGAAGCAAAAACATTACAACATTGTTAATACAACTATTGATTGCAACATGCATGGCCATCTTGTAGACACGAAAATCACGAGCCCAATCTACGTGTTTACAAACAATGTTCGCACATAGTGGAAATCATGGATTAGATGAAATAAGCGTAAAACGAAGTGATTATACCGATTCATCGACTCTGAGTCTTCGGACTCGTCCTTGTCTAATCGTATGTTATCACCAAAGATGCACATATAGCGAAATAGATAGCAACCCGCAGGTTGTACGAGTCTAATCGGGGATAAAACTGAATATAACGTGCGGAATATAAATGAGACAGAATGTAAAATGCGGAAGGTAAAGTATTGAATGTAAATAAGACAAGTAATTACGTGGTTCAGCACTGAGGCCTACATCCACGGGGTAAAAGTGGGTTTTCATTATAGGTAGATTGATTACATGCATAGTCAAATGACTTTAGGGATTTTAGCTGAGGCAGTGGGATTAGGATAGTTAGTTACTCTTCCTAATTCTCTCATCCTCTCTATTTCGAATTAACCTGCCCCTCTCTCTTAGTGAGGAGGGGTATTTATAGAGGTTCTGACGTGGGGTCCAATGAGGGAGTCATTGCAACCTTATCGTCTTGTGCTTTGTGCCAGTGCGCGGAGCTTCCTCGTTTTCCACGATGCCCCCATCCTTTCTTCATTATTGCCGAAGAGTCATGGTCATTTCTTCCGTTGGCTGGCTGACACGTGTGCTGCAGAAGGTGTTTAATGCGGGTGGTTGAATCTGTGCATGCGCCAGACCACGGTCTTCTGCTCCAGTCATGTCCGTGTCAGTCATCTTTGTCCTAGCCGTCGATCTGGGATCTGTCTCGAGATGGGATAAAGTGACTCCGAGGGTGTTCTAGTCCTTCGAAGCGGTGCTTTAATTCGGTGCTCCTTGATTCGGATCCATCGGATCTGCTAGATGAGGGCTCCTTCTTGATCGTACACGTCTCTAGGCTGTGTGTTAGTGGCGTCATCTTTTGATGCCTCGCGTTACATGCTCTCCACGTGTTTATCCGAGGGCACGTGGCGAGTGGTGAAAATATGTGCATACAATTTGCCCATTTTCTTCTGACTTAAGGCGTCAGTTGAAGTGAGAGGAAAACCGTCGCATATTCCCCACTCGCCCAATAACTTCCCCTATATTTCAGGGCATGTTTCCTATGATGCAATAAGTCATTGCAATAATTTCTCCTTGGGAGAAGGTGCGGTTTCGGTTTCCTTTGATGTTTATAAGAGGGGAGAGAATGAAATTTATTTCACATTCTCTGTCGGTCCATTCTTTTCTCCTGAATCTTTTCATTCTTCATTTTTGTTTGTATATCATTAACTTCTGCTGCTGCTTCTGCTGTTACCTGTAGCTGTCTTTTGTATTTAACACGACCCGTCTTTGATTCTCTGTGTTCGTTTGCTGTTGTTGATCGTTCTTTCGTCGTTGAAAGCTCCTGGTGCAGGTAAGAGGTTAATCTCTGGTTTTATTTTTCATTTTTTGTTCATCTTCTGCTACTGTTTTTCTACCCTTGTGATGAAGAACATGTATACAAAGTATATACTTTCCCCTGTTCTTTCTTATAAGGGTTACGAGCTCATAGTTGGAGAGTTTCTCCCTGCGCCGTAAGTCAGCTAGGGTTTTTATTCTGCTCTTTGTGAATTTTTAGAAAATTCAGCTTTTTGATCTTCATTTGTGATTCTGCGGAATCCACCATTTGTTTGTATATCCGTAGATATGGCTGATCGTCCGCGGGTTCCTTATCAGACTCCGCCGCCTAGTCCTCCTAGATCTCCTCCGCGCAGAGATCATGACATATCTACGCTAGGAGGCTCTAGGGACTCGCAGGCTGATCTTCGTTCTCAGAGGGTTTCATCTTCTTCGGGTCATAGACACTCGTCTTCCAGGAGAGGAGATCTTCCGAGGGATCCTCCTGGTACTAGGTACGATGTTACCCGAGTTTCTTCCCGCACACGTGACGAGCCTAAAAATACGCAGGCTATTCCTCGAAATGAAGCTTTGGATGTTCCTCCTCTTCGTTCCCTGGCTTCTCCGATGCCTCAGCTAAATCCTCTACCTCCTCCTCCGGTGATACCTTCCAGAGGAAAGTCTATCAGGGGTACTGCCTCAAAGGTTGAACCGCCTAAGAACGTTCCTTTAAAAAGGAAGGCCCTGGATACGAGCCCTTCAAAAGACTCCGTGAAAGACCCTCCTGATGTGGAAGACGCTGCATTGATTATACGGAGCGTCCCGGTTGGTAAGAAAAATGTCACTTTTAAACACATTGATCTGGAGATGTTCAAGGAGAAATATGAACTTCAAGTCTTTGAGGTTCGTTTCTATGCCCCAGATGATGATATTACTTATGATCTCATATCGAGTTATCAATTAGATGAGTTTCATCTGCTGACTACCGTGGGGGACTTCAAGGCGGGTCTCATGTTGCCTTTGTACAAGTCAGGTGATTCTTTCTATTACGACGTGTTAGCTGATCGCGAGGGTTCTTCTACGAATACCCACAGTCGTTCTGTGTCACAGTTGACGGGGAATTATCTCCGTGCTCTGAAGGAGTGTTATCTTCGGAGAGATAGGGGAACGATGATGACTTGTTATACTCCCGATCCAGCTGAGAGGGAATGGTATACTCCCCAGAATTTCAATAATTCCTTCGGGGATTATATTAACAGTAGGAATCATAAGCCGTGGAGTGTGGGTCTTTGCAACAATGCTGCTTCTAGTGTCGAGGTTCGTCTTTTAAGTGAGGTGAGTGATGCTAAGCTGAAGTATGTTCCTGGTACTGAAGGGTCTGCTAACAAGAAGATTTTCCTCCTCGTGAGAGGATTAAACGTGATCATGACTACTAGTGGCATGCCACCGTCATCGAGGTTATTGGTCAGTGGGCTTGGGGTTGGATTCCTGGTCCCCATGGGTGGCGTCCTACTGTTGGTAGTATTCCCCGTGAGGTTCCCCCTGTACGTTATAGAGATTTCTGCCCTTGGCGTCTGAATTTCGAAGGTATGAATTTTCCCTACGCCTTCGATGTCGTTGATGGTGATGAAGAAGAAAGTTCAGGCGATGTTCTTCCTTCGAAGAGTACTGCGACTGTGAAGGTGCGGATCCTTTGGTTGCCCCTTTTTTTTTCTTTACCTAAAAACAATTTTTTGAGTAAATGAGAAAAATGTTGATTTGTTTCCTTTGTTGTTCCGTAGGTTGTGAAGAAAAGGAAGATTGGTCCCAAGCGCTCTTCCACTCTCGTTGTTGATGAGGCAGAGGTCCAAGAGGAGGTTACCAGTCCTGCTAATGATGACTTTGAGGAAGATGAGGATTTTTCCGATGGAGAGGAGCGTAATGATACTTCTCCCCTACCCACGGAGAAGGTGGTGATGTTGATGGTACAAAGGGTGCCCCTGGTGGTACTGATGCTGAAAATATCACCGTTGCTGGTGATGGTGGTAGGGACAAGACTATTCAAGAATTCTCCTTTGGCCGAGTCCGTTCCGCAGGGGAGAGCTTTGATGTGAGCGCTGCCATGGGTCTTGCTGATGAGTTTTCTCTACTTTCCCCAAATGATGATTGGGACGTGCTGGACACTTCTGGCAAGGGGAAGGCTTCGAGTAGAACAGCCGCGAATGTTGATGATGTTGGGACCTTTGTTAGTGGAGGGGAGGGAGCTGTTAAGAGTGCGACGGCTAGGAAGGTTCCCGCTGCTGGGGAATCTTCTACTAGGTCCCCTTCGGATAATTTCCCCCAATCTTTGCTGCTGGAAGACGACGATGTTGTTCTTGCTTGGCTGAAGAAGAAAAATTTGATGTTTGTTCCGAATCCTGCTCCCGTGGTTGCTGGGGAGAAGGATTCTGACGCATATACTCATAGGATGATACAGTTATCCACCGAAGAACAAGTTGCAGAGTTATGGGATAAGAATCTGAGGTCGCTGGAGGCTACCGTAGTGGTTGACCCTCCAGCCACCGTTGTTGACATGATGGCCATAGCTGATGGATATCAGTATGGTTATCCTCACCAGCGAATGCTAGAGGTATGTCATGTTTTTCATATCTATTTTCTGTGGGTATTCCACGGTGCTCTGACATGGTGCCTTTTCCTGGAACGTATATAATGAGGAGCGAATACTGCAATCATAACTTGTACCAGTTTTTCAAGGACAAGTCTCTTAAATTAAAGGGTAAGCTTCGTCATAGAGAGGAGGAGCTGGCTGCGGCTGATACGATTATCTCTGCCCGAGATAAGGAGATAAGTGAGCTGAAGAACCGTCTTAAGGGGAAGGAACATCTGGGAAACGAAGAAGAGAGGCTTCGTCTAGAGCTTTCCATGGTGCGTAGTGAGTTGGAGGTTGTTCGGGAAAATGCTTCATCTTTCACAGGTTCGTCGTTTGTTCTTGTTTATCGTTGTTCTCTTCTAGCAATTTCTGTTCTGTCTGAGTATCCCTACCCTATCTTCAGTGGGTGGAGTCCCTGAGTTGATATGGCTCCGGAGAGAGAGAGAACGGAAGAAGACTCATATTGCCGAGCTAGTAGAGCAAATTAAGAGTGAGGCCGAAAGATGGGATGCCAAAGACGAAGTATGGCGTTTAAGGTATACTCAGATAGTTGATATGCAAAATAAGTATAACGCAGACCGTCGTCTTTTTAATGGCACTCTGTTGTGGACGCGTGACAATCTTCGTGAAGCAAGAGAACTTGCTTCGTCTTTGTCGGCTAAGATAAATCTTATGGAGGAAGAGCTACGGCAGGCTCGTTCCTCTCGTGATTCCGATGTAAGGGGTTACAAACAACATCTTGCCAAAGAAAGAGACGATGCTCGGGCCGAAGCCTCTGCCCTTGGCAAGGCCTTGGCCGCGTCTCGGGCCGACGTAGCTCGTCAGGTCGAGTTTGAGAGAAATTTCGAAGTTAATATGTACAGACTCAATAAAGGAATGGAGGAGCTAAATAATGAAGTCAACCATCTTCGTCATTTGGATTCAATGAAGCAGGTAGATTTAGACGCTAGTCAATTTGCTCTTTCCACTCTTCAAATGGACTATAAGAAAATATCCGACGAGTATGACTTTCTTGACGAGGCTCGAGATGCGGTTGTTAACGAGTATGAAATAACTTCAGCTAGAGTCGAATGTATATATTTTCTTTACCGGGTGTGATTTTGTATTTCGTGGCCCTAACTCTTCGTCTTCCTTTTCAGAGCTCCAGGGATAGCTTCTCGCTGCAAATGAAAAACTTGACAAGGCTCAATCTGAGCTAGAGAAGGCTCAGACTGCCTTGGTGCAACAGGAGGGTCAATCTACTCTTGTCATGATGTCATCCTCTTGAAAGTCATCCACGATGTATTATCCCACATCACTGTCGGCTACGTCCCCTCCCGCGATATACTTTTGGCTTGCAGTGCGAATTGAGGGTTCCTAGACCCTGGTGATTTTAATTGCCTCTACATCTCTGTTTTTTAGCATAGATGAGATGTATGCCAAAGCATCCGCATGCCTAAGCTCCTTTCTGCTTAAGTGCCGGAATGTAATGTTTGGTATTTGATGTGCCAGTGTCTGGACTAAAGTCATGTATGCTGACAAAGTTTCGTCGTATATATTATATTCCAACTCTATTTGTCGGATGACCAGTTGTGAGTCACTGGTCAAGCGTACATTAGTTAAACCCATTTCCATTATGAGACGTAGAGCATGTACAACAGCTTTGTATTCGACAATGTTGTTGGTGTGCTCTTTGAACTCTAGTCTGAAAGCATGTATGATTCGGTCTCCGGAGGGGGTAGTGATTACGACGCTGATGCCTGCTTCTTCCTTGTTCCTCGAGCCGTCGACAAAGACTTCCCATTGTCTTGGGTTATCCGGCTCGAGTATATCGGTGGGATCTTTGCTTATGTTTCCTCCTGGTAACCCTGTTGTGTTGAGCCCATCGATGAGGATTCTTCATCGGTGTCAAGTGGTAGGTCAGCCAGGAAATCTGCTAAGACTTGGGACTTATGGGAATGTTGTAGCTCATGTATGATGTTGTATTGGTCTAGATGAGTGTTCTATTTTGCGATTCTCCCAGTCTTTCCCGCACTTTTGAGGACAGCTTCTAGTGGGGCTTTGCATGGAACGCGGATGTAGTGGGTCAAGAAGTAAGTCTTTAGCTTCTGGGTGGCCCATACTAACGCCAAGATGAGTTGTTCGATCTTTGTGTAATTCTTTTCTGCAGTATTGAGAGTTTTGCTGACATAGTAGATGGGATGTTTTATCTTCGTGTTGGTTTTAAACAACACCGCGCTGACTGCATTCTCCGTTGCTGCTATGTACAGGTCCAAAACCTCATCGGGATCGGGTTTTTGCAAGATGGGGATTCCGGAAAGATAGTCCTTGATTTCTTTGAAGGCTTCCTCGCACTCTGATGTCCATTCAAACTTGCTCCCTTTTTTAAGGATGTTAAAAAAGGGCTTGCATCTGTCTGAGGATCTGGATATAAACCTCCCTAGCACTGCTATGGATCCATTGAGTCTTTGGACTTCTTTCAGGTTCCTTAGAGACGGCATTCCTGCAATGGCCTGAATTTTGGCAGGGTCTACTTCGATGCCCCTTTTTGTTACCAGATACCCGAGGAATTTTCCCGAAGTAACACCGAAGGTGTATTTCTCCAGGTTTACCTTCATGTTATGTTCTCTCATTGCCTGAAAGATATCCTTCAGATCTTGGTGGTGATCTTTCCGCATCTTGCTTTTGACCAGCATATCGTCCACATAGACTTCCAAAGTGTTTCCAATCCATGGTTTGAAAATATCGTCAACCATCCTTTGGTACGTTGCCCCTGTGTTTCGGAGCCCGAAGGGCATCCTTACGTAGCAGTAAAGGCCATGCGGGGTGTAGAATGCTGTATGCAGTTGATCTTCTTATGACAAGAATACTTGGTTGTACCTGGAGTATCCATCCATGAATGACATCTCTTCGTACCGTTCGACTGCTTCGACCAGTTGGTCGATGCTTGGTAAAGAGTAGCTATCCTTGGGGCACGCTTTGTTGAGGTTGGTGAAATCGATGCATATTCTCACCCCGCCGTTCTTTTTAGGTACGATGACCATGTTTTAAATCCATGTTGGATATTTGACTTCTTTGATGAATCCAGCTTCTAGTAGCTTACGAAGCTCCACCTCGACAACTTTGTGATATTCTGGAGCTACTTTTCGTACCTTTTGCCTGAAAGGTGGCGTGACTTGCTTTATGCGAAGCTCATGATGGATAGTCTTGGGGTCGATTCCTGGCATGTCTCCTATCTTCCATGCGAAAACATCTGCATATTCCATGAGAAACTTTTTTAAGGATGCCTCGCGCTCCTCATCCATCAGCGTCCCGATCTTAATCATTCTTGGTTCTCTTTCAGCTCTTATATTTATTTCTTTCACAGCTTCTACAAGTGTAAACGTGGGTTTTGATTCCCCTAGGAGAGGAATCTTCTTTGATTGCTATTTGGTAGACTCCTCGCCTTCCTTCATGGCCGAGGTACTTGCCTCCGTATTCCCAATCGTAGGTCCCTTTGAAAGCTTCTTCCGAAGATTTCTTCTAGGTAAGCGTTGATTGCCTTTTCTTTCGCGGCTTCCTTATTTCGGGATCATCGGTTCTTTCGCTGCTCATCTTGTTCGCTGTTGAGCCTATTTTGCAGAGTTTGACACTCCCGTGTCGTGGCTTGATCTCCTTTTATCTCCATTATCCCTTGGGGGGTTGGGAAGCTGAGGTACTGGTGGTATGTAGCGGCCACTCCCTTGAGTTTATGCACCCATCTTCGGCCTATTATGGCGTTGTATGGCGAAAGTGCGTCCACCACGCTGAACCGAGTGTCGACCTTCATTGGCCCTGCATCAACTTGTAAAACAATATCCCCCGAGGGTTTTGTGTCTGCTCCATTGAATCCGTAGATAGTGTATTATGAAGATAATAATTGCTCATCATTAAGTTCCATTCGTTTGAATGTATCATAGAATAGAACATTAATGGAGCTTCCCCCGTCAATGAGGATTTTCTTGATATTGCATCATGCAATTGGTAGCGTAAGAACCAGGAGATCGTTATGATCCTCCATATCTTCTTCTACATCGTCCGTGTCGAAGATCATGGGTGCGTCCATCCATTGTTCGTGTTCGTCCACTTCTTCCCCATCAATTTTGTATAGCTCACAATAGTCTTCAAACTGCTTCCTCAGTCTCTTTCCTATCTGAGCCGTTAGGGAGGGTCCCGCGGACTCAGAACATGAGATGGTGTTAAGGGTGCGGTTGCCTTCAGGCAGTCTGACCTGCTTGCTCCGTTTGGCTTTATCTTCATCGCCCATCTTCTGCACATATTGCTTTAGGACTTCTTCATCTACCAACTTTTGAATCATCATCTTTAGGTTCTTGCATTTCTCTGTCAGGTGACCATTGAAGCAATGATATTCACAGTAGTCTTTGGAATGTTCTGATCTAGGGGCTGCTTCCCCTTGGACCATGGCCAATCTAGGTTTTCGCGGACCTTGATTTCTTTCAAGATGCGCGAGTAACTGGCATTCATCTTTGTGTAGACCTGGTCTTCGAATTTTCGATTATCCCCTCATCGATCATCCCTGCGCTCTCTTATGCCTTCGTTAGGGCGTTCACCTAAGTTGCCCTTTTTTGGTCCGCTGGATTTTTCCGCGGAGTTTGAGTGTGACGGACTCTGGGTCTGAGCTCTAGGATTTTCCCGTTGGATTCCTTCTATCCTGGCATGCTTTTCTATGATTACTCGAAGGTCTCCCTCAGTAGCAGGGACGATGTCGTGGATCTCGACAAACAGGGGGCTCATCCTGTCGAGCCCCCACTTGTAACAGTTAATGCTGACCACAAGGTCTACGTTTCCGATGGCTTGGAAGATCTTGTGCCATCTGTCCGTGTATTCTCTGATCGTTTCTTTGTACTTGACTGCTAGTGAGAAGAGCTTGTCCATTCCGGTGTTCACAACTTTGTTGTACATATAAGTTGTCAAGAACCTCTCGGTAAGTTGATCGTACGAGCTAATGGAATTTGGTGGCAAGTTGTCGAACCAGGAGAGGGCAGATCCTTTCAAACTTGAAGGGAAATATCTGCACAATTTGGCTTCATCATAATTCCATCGTGCCATCATTCGATTATAATAACGAAGATGAGCGGCAGGATCGTTGGATCTATCGTAGCATTCGAAGGCCGGGACGGGGCATTTCTAGGGAATGAGCGCCTTGGCCAAGTGTTGCATTAGGGGGGTGGTGCTTGCTTCCTTCATCACTTGCTCCAATCTCCCCCCCCCCCTCCTTGCTTAGCTTTCAGTTGTTTGATCTCCGCCATCATCTCGTCACGGAGATCTTCCATTGCACGTTGATGTTCTTCTTGAGCAGAGGATCGCTCCGTCCGCGGGGCATCGCTGTCGAAGTAGTCCGAGTTATGGGGGTTATAATCTGGGTCGGATCTTCGTCTCCTTCTCGTGTCTTTTTGGTTCGATGGGTCTGGGTTGTTGGCAAGTACCATCATGCGATCACGATTCGGTCTTGGTGCCATTGAGCTAGCCTCTTCGTGCTGGACTCTCATATCCATGTTACGGGTAGCTCTATCTCTGAGTTGCTGATTTTCATGCGCCAACAGAGCTAACGCGTCCGTGTATGTCTTTTGAGTCCTTCTTAATTATTCTTGTTCTGTCCTCATCTGGGCAGATTGATTCGATTCCTGATTAGGGGTTCCCTCCTGTATCATCCCTTCCACTACTATCGTTTGATCTTTGTCGATAATTTGAATAAAGGGTTCGGACGGATCCGTCTGCGGGTTTTGCTGCCCCGTTGGATGATGAACGTGTTGGCTCATTATTAGGAGCGGTTGGTTGACTTGGAGTGGCACATTTTGTTCGTTGGTGAGAGGCATCCCATAGAGAGGCTGCCGTATTCCTGACTCTTCTATCCCTTCACGTGGTTCGTGCGGTCGGGTGGCAGCGGTCAGTTTGGAGGCCCCTCCCTTGGATGCCCCGGTCTTGGAAGCTACGGCTCTTGCAGCTGCAGCCTTTAGAGCTTCCGCTGCAATAGCGCTGGCATCCAAAGGCCTCAAGCTTTCTGCTCCATTCTGCGTTTTGTCTGCGGCTTTGAGCTTTTCGCCCTTATGCTTGCTCCGGGTCATTACCGGTGTTGTCCTCGGTGTTTCTTTTGATGAGACCCTTATTTTTCCGGTATCTTTGTTTTTCTCCATTTCTGATGTTTTCTGCAAAAGTTACCACGCACAAAAGAAAGGAATGGTTCAAGGGGAACCCGTCAGTAGAGTCCTGGAAATCAAACATCGGAGGTTTAGAGAGGTTTTCCGGCTGTTATTGCCCTTTTCAGGGGTATCAGATCTCTTTATTTTATTGGTTTATTCCAAAAAAATTGACCGCGAGCGGGCAGGGTTTTCGCAAGAAAAGCATATATGATGAATGGTATATCCGCGCAGGTACTTATTCGTTAAATGCTTTCGAAGATGTAGACCTACCAAAATATATGTGGATTTAACCGTATATTTCATTTTTCGAATACAAAAGCTTAAAAACACTTTCAAAGATGTAGATCTACCAAAATATACGTGGATTTCACCGTACGTTTCATTTTTCGAAGACAAAAGCTTAAAAACGCTTGCAAAGATGTAGATCTACCAAAATATACGTGGATTTAACCGTACGTTTCATTTTTCGAAGACAAAAGCTTGAAAATGCTTGCAAAGATGTAGATCTACTAGATAACTCGTGGGGAGACCCATAAATAGGTTATCTGCATGTTTTCTACGAGAAGGGACAAACAAAATGCTCAAAGCAATGCTATCTTCAGAGAGCGATGCTCGGAGCGGCCGGAGTGTTCAAATCACAGGATAAGATAAATCTTTTACCGGGACAGAGTCCCTGTTTCTAGCGCCAAAATGTAGACACGAAAATCACGAGCCCGATCTACGTGTTTACAAACAATGTTCGCACATAGTGGAAATCATGGATTAGATGAAATAAGCGTAAAGCGAAGTGATTATACCGATTCATCGACTCTGAGTCTTCGGACTCGTCCTTGTCTAATCGTATGTTATCACCAAAGATGCACATATAGCGAAATAGATAGCAACCCGCAGGTTGTACGAGGCTAATCGGGGATAAAACTGAATATACCGTGCGGAATATAAATGAGATAGAATGTAAAATGCGGAAGGTAAAGTGCTGATTGTAAATAAGACAAGTAATTACGTGGTTCAGCACTGAGGCCTACATCCACGGGGTAAAAGGGGGTTTTCATTATAGGTAGATTGATTACATGCATAGTCAAATGACTTTAGGGATTTTAGCTGAGGCAACGGGATTAGGATAGCTTCTTACTCTTCCTAATTCTCTCCTCCTCTCTATTTCGAATCAACCTGCCCCTCTCTCTTAGTGAGGAGGGGTATTTATAGAGGTTCTGAAGTGGGGTCCAATGAGGGAGTCGTTGCAACCTTATCGTTTTGTGCTTTGTGCCAGTGCGCGGAGCTTCCTCGGTTTCCACGATGCCCCCATCGTTTCTTCATTATTGCCGAAGAGTCATGTTGTTTCTTCCGTTGGCTGGCTGACACGTGAGTTGCGGAAGGTGTTTAATGCAGGTGGTTGGGTCTGTGCACGCGCCAGACCACGGCCTTCTGCTCCAGTCACGTCCGTGTCAGTCAGATTTCCATAGCCGTCGATCTGGGATCTGTCTCGAGATGGGATAAAGTGACTCCGAGGGTGTTCCAGTCCTTCGCAGCGATGCTTTAATTCGGTGCTCCTTGATTCGGAGCCATCAGATCTGCTAGATGAGGGCTCCTTCTTGATCGTACATGTCTCTAGGTTGTGTGTTAGTGGCATCATCTTTTGATGCCTCGTGTTACATGCTCTCCACGTGTTTATCCGAGGACACGTGGCGAGTGGTGAAAATATGTGCATACAACCATACAACCAATCACTTTACGAGTTTATTGTAGTCTTGGTTTAGTTTACCGAAATGCTATTCACCTTCGTATTCTCCACCTCCCTATTCTGTTCCTTTTAATCTACACAACACATCTACGATTTGAAGCAGCAGAGTAAGGAGACGGTGAATAGCACCACCGTTTGGTTTAATTGGAATTCAGCTCTGACATATCTTCTTCGTACTTATCTATCGCCACACATTAAAAGTGCTAATGAAGTAGGTCCCACATTTAGAAAAGAATTCCCCCCAAGGACCCCGAGGTCCCAAACCCAAACAAATGCGAGACAAAAGTCAATAATCAATAGCCGTTGTATTCTTTTCAGTAGTTTAGAGATATGACCGTTGAGAAATAAAATCTATACGTTACTACTTATCTTTCTAGTTCTTTTGAAAGTTTGGAAACAACTCTTCCGTTTTGACCTTTAATTCCCCTCGAAATTGATTGTGATTAAGTGGGAAGAGAAGAAAATCAAATCCTTGAAAACCCATTTTATTTCTCGCAAAATGGTTGCCAAATCTCCACTAAAACTGAAGAAAATGGCATACCCACCACTCAATTCTAATCTATTGAGAGAAACAGTCAAGAAGGTGGATCGATGTATGGCTCGATTACAAGAGCTTCAGTATACAGTTGCAGGTGGAAATAAGGTTATTTCTGGTGTTAGTCTTAGTCCACGGAGTACAAGAGCTTATTTGAAAACTAGTATTCGCTGCAAACAAGAATCTCTTAGGTAAAGTCCAATTCATGTAGATTAAGATACTCCACTGTTTATTTTTTCACTCTTTGATTTCTGTTTTAAATTGGGGTTTTTGTTTAATCTGTATAAAGGATGAAGACTTCAACCGCATCTCGAAAGTCTCCGGTTGGAAAATTTCAAGGTTCCTTACAGCGTAAAGGCGGTATGAACTGATAATTAAGCTTTAATTGTGTTCAATTTGATGTTAGTCATATCTGTTTGATTATATTGACATTAGGTGAGATATAATGATTTCTGATTTAAAAAAAAAAAACAGGGGAATGGCGTCGTATGTCATTGCCTGCGATGCTGGTTGGAGAAACAGTAGGAGAGATTCTTCAAGCCAGTCAATTTGCAAGGGAAGTAGTTGAAGCTGTAGTTGTGAAGACTAAGAAACCTGCGGCAGAAGGTCCCAAAACTCCTATGAGTCGAGTTAGGATTTCAAAGTCACAGCCTGAATGCACGGAAATGAAAGCAAGAAGAAAAAGAGAGAAACAAGTTGTAATGCAGTCGATTCGATCAGAATCGGATCCACCACGACTTCAGAGGGCACGATCACGTATCAATTTCAAGCTCTCTCCTAACAAAAGAGAATTCGGAAAAGAAAATTGGTACACTGCCAATCGTGTATCCCCCAAGAATAAACCTTGGGCTAAGAAGACTGTTCTGTTTCCTAACCCATTGTTCCTTTCATCACCATCCAATCACCAACACAAATTCTGTAAGACAAGATCTCCGATAATTGCAACTCCTCATAAATTCTTGATTAAATCTCCCCCATCGAATTCAAAAATTCAGGTGAAGATCAAGACTACTCAAGTTTCTTTGTCTCCAACAAGATCATCCACCTCAGCTTTAAGCAAAAAATCCCCAAAGGTTTCTACAGCTTCGAAGATAAGAAGATCATTTTCACCCTCAAAACTGGCAAACAGATTGGTTTCACCGTTAAGGAACAGATCATCAGCGCAACAAAAGGGTGGTGGAATGATGAGTGGATTGAAACAGCGACCGTTTTCAACTCCTGTGAGATCATCCTCTTCCAACTGGAGAGCTTGAAGGGGTTCCTCGGTATTTTTCCAGTTAAGCTGATTTGTTTGAATTTGGTTCACCTCGATGTCAATATTGGTTGTGTAGTATTAATTTAATTTTTACATCTATACATTTGTGAAGTTTTCAATAAACAAATTTGTTTTCCTTGTAAATTTGGCTATATAAAGTCGCCCCCATTTCCTTGAAGGATGTTTTGCTGAATTCTACTTCAGCAAATCCGATCAATCCGTTACAATTTGTAGAGCTTCATCCAGGATCGGATTGATTACCATCTTGGCATAGTGGTATTTATGAAATACCATTTCAACCCTTCCACTCATGTTCTCAATTTTACCCCACTTCTTTTGGTTTATTTCCTTCTTTTTCCATTATATATGTAAAACCCTAGCTCTACTTTAGTTAGCCAAGTTTGAGTTGTTTAGAATAGGTGTGAGAACCTTAATCCTTCCTTAGAGAAGAGCCTCCATCACTTTGCTATTTCCAATTTGTAATTGGGTAGAAATTGCAACTTGAAAGAGATGCCTCTTTTATCTTTTAATTTCCAATCTTAGAGTTGGGTGGAAATTTGAAGTCATATTAGAGAAGAACCTCAAATCTTTGCATCTTCATTGTTTCAAGGGTAGAAGAAGCATCATTTGAAGGTTGGTTACTTGTGTTTCATGGTGTTTTGTTACAATTTAACATTCTAATTTCAATTAAAAGTGTTACTTTACATTAGTTGGTATCAGAGCTTTGGTTAGATTTTTTTGGGAGAAGGTTTGCTAAAGATATCAATTGATAGTAGAGACTACTTATTTGATAATCAATTACATTGGGTTGTGTTTAATTTGCTTGATAATTTGTTCAAATTGGATATTTTAATTATATGGTGATTTTATTATGGTATCAACAAGAAGAATGAAAATGGATGGGGAAGTAAGTAAAGTTCAAGTGATAGAATTTTTAAATAATATGAGATTCAAGATGTTTAATGAAATGTGTCAACTAGTAGAAGAGAAAATTAAGAAGTTGGAAGGTCTTTATATGAATTCATGTGAACTCTCTAATGACTATGAAAATGAAATGGAGTTAGAGAATTCAATTTCCATGGGTGGGTATGAGAATCAAGAAATTGCCCATAAAGTGTTTGATGAAATACCTCCACCAAGATTTGATTTCTCTTTAAACTATGAAGAGGGTGAAATTTCTCACAAGGTGAAATGTCTCCACCAAAATATGATAGTTATTTGAGTTATGAGGAAAATTGAATAGAATGTGAACTTCCAATATATCAAGAGGGAATGAATGTTGATCAAATCTTTAATTATTTCACCATATTGGAGCAAGTATTATCATCTAACATTCAAGAGAGCACAAGCCATTGTATCCAACAATTATTAAGGTACTTGATGATGGTGAAGTAAAAGATTTTGGTGAACCATTGTATGATATTGAGGAAGATGATATATTAGAGAGGTCTCAAGAACAATTGCAAGTAAACGAGCTAATGATTGGAGGCAACAAGACTTCACTCAAGCTACAACAAAATGGACAATCAACTTATAGTGATCCAACATGGGCTTCATTGAAGACAATTTCCATGGTTCAAGTAATTATGCAAGGTTGAGAGAAATTATTGGTGTTTTTTTACTACTTGGGGATGCTCTCAACTATGACCACAAAGTGCTTAATTTGGTGAGTAATTACAATGGAAGGTGTAGAGGTAGAATTGTCTTCAAACAAGGAAGAAGTTTAAGCACTAATGGAGAATATGCTTTGAAGAATCCGTGGGCGAATTTGTTCAAACAAGGAGAGGATAATGTATTTGCAAACGAATAAATACTTGGTGTGTCATTACTACTTGGGAATGCTCTCCACTATGACCACAAAGTTCTACATTTGGCGAGTAATTATAAAGGAAGATATCGTGGTTGAGTAGTTTTCAACCACAGAAGAAGTGCAATCATGAATGAGTTCATCTTATTTTCGTGATTTTAGCATTGGACCACAAGATAGCATTGGGTGTTTTACAATCAATTTACTTGATTTCATATTGGGTCATGAAGAATGACAATTCTAAAGAGAGTAGTAGCCAAGATAATTTTATTTATGAAATACCATTTCAACCCTTCCACTCATGTTCTCAATTTTACCCCACTTCTTTTGGTTTATTTCCTTGTTTTTCCATTATATATTATATACAAGCATTAAGTTAGCCAAGTTTGAGTTGTTTAGAATAGGTGTGAGAACCTTTCCTTCCTTAGAGAAGAGCATGCATCAATTTAATTGGGTAGAAATTGATTTCTTCTATTTCCAATTTAGGGGGCAAATATGATTCGGATGAAGAATATGACAATTCGAGGGCGAATTTCTTTCAAGAAGGAGAGGATGATGCATAGTGGTATTTATGAAATACCATTTCAACCCTTCCACTCATGTTCTCAATTTTACCCCACTTCTTTTGGTTTATTTCCTTGTTTTTCCATTATATATGTAAAACCCTAGCTCTACTTAAGTTAGCCAAGTTTGAGTTGTTTAGAATAGGTGTGAGAACCTTGATCCTTCCTTAGAGAAGAGCCTCCATCACTTTGCTATTTCCAATTTGTAATTGGGTAGAAATTGCAACTTGAAAGAGATGCCTCTTTTATCTTCTAATTTCCAATCTTAGAGTTGGGTAGAAATTTGAAGTCATATTAGAGAAGAACCTCAAATCTTTGCATCTTCCTTGTTCCAAGGGTAGAAGAAGCATCATTTGAAGGTTGGTTACTTGTGTTTCATGGTGTTTTGTTACAATTTAACATTCTAATTTCAATTATAAGTGTTACTTTACATTAATGGGTCAGGTTGAAAGTTTTTTTTACAGGCTTGGGTTCTTCTTTAGAGCGCACTCTAATCCCTGTGGGTATCTGTGGCCAGCGCCACTGCATAGTTGACTTGCCTATTGTTTTTGTTGGTTTTCGGTCTTCTTTGTCCTATTTCCTTTTTGCCATTTATCAAAAAAAAGAAAAAGAAAAAAAGAAGTATCAATGTATGGGAAGATGCTAGGATCAAGAATAAACATCTCATCTTACTTCATCCTAATAATGCATTCATTCAGCAGTAACCAAATTTAAAGATTAGCTCTCTCTTATCAAATAGTGAATGGCACATTCCATCTGAATTTTTGGAGTTCTTTGAAATTCATGAATTACCTACACCAGATGGCCAAAAAGATAAACAAATATGGAGTGGCACAGTAACAAGTAATTTCAGTGTAGCCTCAATTGTTCAATGTATAAGGAAAAAAATTCCCTATTATGAATGACTTTAAAATACTCTGGAAAGCATGTGTTCATCCTACAGTGAAAAGCATAATATGGAAAATTGCAAGAAATATATGTGCATCTGAAGACAATTTGAAGAAAAAGGGGATACAATTAGCCTCCAGATGCTACATGTGCAAAACTGAAGAAGAAACTCTTGATCATATCTTTTGGTCTTGTGCTTTTAGTGCCAAGTTGTGGCATTGGATTGGTAATATCTTTCACTTCAGAAATCCAATTTCCTTCCATGATATATTGAATCTTGCAAAGCATAAAAGTTCTGTTATCCAAGAAATTTGGATAGCAGCTGCTTTTAATACTTTAAGAGAGATTTGGTTCTTCAGGAAAAATTTGGTCTTTAATGAAGAAATTTCAAGCCTGGATAGTATCAAACATAAGATTGTTTTCTTAACAAATGAATGTGAGTTCATAATGAAGGGTACAATGAAAAATGAAGACTATGATTTTCAAATATTAAGCTTCTTCAAGTTAAAGTACAGGAAAACTTGCAATCTCAAAGTAATGGAAGTTCACTTCACTTTTGCCAGAACCACCAACTATATTGATTTGTTGTGATGGAGCCTCTAAAGGCAATCCAGGTATGGCAGGTTATGTATTTGTAGCAAGAAAAGGGATGGAATTTCTGATTGCAGTAGCTGGTGGAGTTGGATTAGCTACAAACTTCTTTGCAGAAGTCATGGCTATTATATGTGCAGGTGAATGGGCAGTGCAGAACAATCATTTTCAAGTGTGCTTCAGATCTGACTCCAATGCAGCTGTAATGGCCTTTAACAACAAAAAGTTACCTTGGTTTGTTACTTCCAGATGGAACAAAATTTGTGATAAGCTGATAGAATATACAATTGAACACAGTTATAGGGAGATCAACTTTAGTGCATATAAAATGGCCAAAGAGGGCAGTGGTCTTTCTAAAAACAGTGTAAAAATCTACTCTCAGTAGAATCTCCTTACTCCACCTACTATAGGTTCTACTAGGCTATTTCATCATTTTTGTTTACTTTTCAGCTTTGCCTTATAGGCCTTTATATCAATTTCTGTTTTGATCATAGTTAATAAAATCACAATTTTGATTGAGCAAAAATAAATACAAAAAGAAAAGAAAAGTAAATGTAAATCTGATTACCCTCTTGCCTCTGGTTGGGCCGGTTGGCACCCAGTTTAGAAATGATGGTAGCTAGTCCTGCAAGATAATGTCGTGGCTTACACATGAAGGCCCATGACTTCCATGACTTGTATATAAGAATTCACTCTTCATTTCCTCTAAGCCTCTGGTCATTTTCAAAAAGTTTAAAATATTAATGCTTTGTTGTCCCAGCCAACTTGTCAAATATGTCAATGTTGTTCCTGATTCGACCACATTATGGTTCAGGTTTACTATCTTAGCAAAAGGTGAACTAATCCTTGGTCAAGCATCTCTGTTAAAAGGCCTGGACTCCTGCACCAAATGCAGGTGGTAGGTAAAGAATCATTTTCCGGGGATTACTCAAAAAAGGTGGGGGACTACTTTGTGATAGAAATATCCACCCTACAATGATAAGGGGTGTTCTAAAATGTGGAAATGACTAACCTACCCTTAACATATATATATATTACTACCTCCTCCCATCACCACCACCTATATATATAACCACCTCCTCCTATCACCCCCGTTGTTCACCACCACCGACCACCACTATAGCCACCTCTATATATAGATTAATTTAAATCATTAACAAAAAAAAAACAAAATCAAAATTATAACAAACTCATTACTTGTCATTCGTTTTTTGTTGCAAAAATGAGAAGTAATCATTAAAATGAGTTGAAAATGTAAGTTGCAGAAATAAGTTCGGCTAGGAATTATGTGTAAAACTTTGTCGAACTAGCTGAACTCAACTTTTAATGGAGGTTTTTCTTTCAGAGAAAAGTTCGGTTACGTCGTAAAAAATTTTCCTAACCGAACTTTACGTCACAATTTTTTTCTCCTAACCGAACTTTTCTCTGAAAACCTATATATTGAGTTCGGTTACGTCGCAACTTTTTCCATTTTTTTCCCAGCCGAACTTTTAGTTCGGTTACGTCGTAATTTTTTTTTCATAACCGAACTTTTCTCTAAAACAAAAAACTCCCATTAAAGCTGAGTTCGGCTACCTGTCTTTTTAGAAACATTAGTCGAACACTCGAACTACACTTGCAGATGAGTTTGGTAACCTGTTCTTCAAATGTTGTAGCCGAACTTTGTAAACCAAACGGAAATCAATTTGTAAATTGCTCATTTTTAGGAATGTTTTGGCTAATTCAAGCACCATTAACTAAATTTGAAGTATCCATGAGTACCCAAAATAATCATACTCTGGTTTTGGATCTTAAAGAAAAAGATCTAACTTTATTTCTTCCAAAACCCTCATCTTCATTATCATCTTCATCTTCTTCTCCCTCTCAATAATTCTTCTTTTGAAAAAAATCAAATTATTAATTTAATTTCACTAATCATTAATTAACTCACTAATTAATTTTATACCAAGGGCAAGTTTGGTATTAAAAAAAAGTTGATAAGGGGTGACTCAATATTACTTCAAATATCCACCCTTAGAATTTAAGAGTAGTCCCTTCCACTTTTTGAGTAGTCCCCGAAAAATGATTATAGGTAAAGGCCTGGACAGCATGTTGATGCAAGTCTTGCCTAACGGCCTGGGCAGCATGTTGGTGCCCTAAATTTTGTCCTCGCATGATTTTTGACATGTGAAGTCTTCTTAACTGAGCTGAAACAAAGTCAATGATGTTGCTGAAATATTTGTAAGGCCATTAGGCCAAGTAGATTAGTTAAATCTGTACCTTAATCAATTCCAAGACCGAGTAGAGACCAATGCTGTTTCTGAAATATTTGTATCCACTGAAAGTAACCCGAAGTCAAATCTAGTTATGTAGCAATCTTCCCTTTGAAGTCGATTGTTACTAATGAGTCCTTGTCTAATGCGTTATACACGTAATGTTTCTCATTCTCCTTTTTTTTTTAACACTTTGTACTGTGTTGCATATAGATCATTGCTTATTATTCTGTGCCGATTCTACAAAACAGAAAGTAGAGGCATAAATCAGAAATGTAACGACTCGATTTTTAATGATTAACTATCCTACACAAGTCAAAAAGAACATGTATAATAAAGATGATTTACATTGTGTACTATCTTTTTTGTTGAAGGAAGTTTCTTATTTTTTATTTCAAAATCTTCATTCTATTTTTCTACAACGAATGAAATAATAGAATATCTTCATTAGATGGGTACAAAGGGTATAATCAGATTCCTCTCGCTGAAGAAGATCAAGAGCACACCGCGAAGATGTCTTTATACTCTCGCAAGAGGTTTACGGTTCGTTCTTCCTCATCTGCATCCATCTTCGTTCCAATTTTCAGCATCTTAGGTTCTTCCATACTTCCAATATTTACTTCCTTTGTTGGTTCTGCGGCAATGTCACTGGGTATTCCTTTTCCTTCTTTTGCTCTTATCATGTAAATTTTAAATTCTTCTTCATTATTTGTCTCTTTCGCCATTTTTCTGCGAGCTTTCCGTAGCTTTGGACGCCTTTCGTAATTTCTCACTTCAATTTGATAACACAGCTTCGCAAGATCAGTATCTCCTCTAATTTCTCCAATTCCACTGGGCATAGGAAATTTGATGCATTGATGCAATGTTGATGCTACATCCTTGATTGCATGTATCCATGGTCTTCCCAATATCATGTTATACGGCGATTCCACGTCTACCACACATAATGTCACTTGTGTTTCAATCTTTCCTAACGGAATTCGTACCACTATTTTTCCTTTAGGCTTTGTTTAAGATTTTCCAAAGCCATGAATATGATATGTTGAACAAGACATTTCTTCATCCTTGTAATCCCATTTTCTTAAATGCATGATAAAATATTATATCTACAGAATTTCCTGTATCCACCAAAGTTCTATTTACAACCCATTCTTCCGCAGATCTTGTTGATTTTCCCTTTTTCATTTGTATAATGGATACCGTGACTACCAAAGGAGATGTATGATTCAAATTTTCTGTTGGTATTTTTGCTGCTGTAAATGTGATTTTCTGCTTTTCCCACTCCTTCAACGGTGATATTTTCTCCACCGTCATAATTTTATTTCCTTCAAAGTTTCGTTTATGTATCCTCCCTTTAATGTTTTCATGGAATTTGTCAACCATTGTTCTTGTTATCATACCACACTCCAATTTCCTACAATTCTCTTTTGCTCTAATCATTTTTCCTTCAACTATTTCACCGATTTGTTCAATTATCTTTTTAATCTTGAATAATTCTCATCTTCAACCTCGCTTTTTCTATGATTTTCGTCAATTCAATCCCTGTTTCTAGCGCCAAAATATAGTTGCGGAAAAACCTACACTACACCCATCACAAGAATTCACAATAATCAACACATATTTGAAGATTAAAAACAACACTTTATTATTTGATTCTCAGAAATGTTTATAAGAAATGGAAGAAATCAAGAATACAACCACTCTCTTAGATTTTCTCTCTCCTCAAAGCTTTCTTAACGCTCAAAAATTCATCCCCCCTCCTCTGAATCTACTGGGTCTCTTTAGGGTAGTTACATAATGGATGACAGCTAAGCTGTCCTTTAATTTTGGATCTGACTCGCGGTATTATCGCAATAGTAATAATGTCATTTCTCGCAGGTGTTGTAATCCCCGCAAGAGTATCATGCTCTTCTCGTATTTTTCCCATCGTCATCTATTACGTCATTCTTTAAGTTATCTAGTGATGCTCGCAAAGTGTTGCATAAGTACTCGCAGAAGTGTTGTTTATTTTCATAATAATGTTATGGCGATATTCTGATCCTACAATAAGATTACAGAGAGATCATTCATTCTTAGCATCAAATTATGTAGGATACAAAATTATAATGGACTCATTAAGCCATTCTTTCAATTTAATGGTGTCAATCCATGTTACAGATTTTGAATGTAAACATAAACACGGATCAATATAAACATAAACATATAACTCGTCCCCAACATAGAGTCATAACAGATCTTTAGATTTACTCTTCTAATTGTTAGATAAAGAAAATCCTTGTTATCCTCTATCTTCCATCTTCTATCACAGTAGAACTAAAGTGTAAAGAGAACAAAATAAAATTCAGATGAATCCTCAATCGATCAACCTAGAAATAAATTTAGTGAGAGGAGAAATCATTATGCTGAGTAACTTGTTATTGGTGGTGATGCTATGGATCCACCACTTGTTTATGCCATGACTTTGTTGCCGCCGTCGGTGATAAAAGATGAGGGAACTGTAACTGATTTAGGGTTAGGTTTTCTTTCTTTCCTTGTGAAGGCACACACAGCTGCACGAGAAGAAAAGAGTACTACTTATAAGGGTTAGAGGTCTGCCCTTGTGGTTTGTTTTCAATCTTATTATTAGATCTAACGGTTGTAGCGTATTCTAGGGTTAGCCTATTAGGTGCGCTAGGCATTGGGTGTGTTGGGTTTTGCAATTGTTGTCTCCTATTAGCCAGTGGATTTGGTGCATGCATATTCTCGATACCTATGGGGAAAGGAGATCTTTGTCCCGTGCACTCTTTGGGGCTTGAAACAAAATTGTAATGAATTACAAACATTTGTATTATGCATTTGATTTGAAGACATTAATTTTCGAAAGACCACGGTGAGATGGAAAAGAAATGAAAAAAAAATATACGATATTCACCGAGGCTTAGTGATTGTTGGATGTTTTCCCAATATGAAAGCTAATCTTAGTGATTTTGATGCAGTACAAAAAATTACACGCGTTAGGACTCGATGACACTTGACTAAAAAATTCGTGATGAATAAACGAGCCCTTGATAATATCATTAATGCATTATTAGACGGACGTCAAAATTTTCAGTCAAAGTCAAACCCAAAAAAACTAATCTCTGGTATTAGCCAAGTCAAAGTCAATAAAATTAGAAGTTGAGACAATGCTTCACATCCAGACACCAGTTTTAGTGGTAGATTTACCGAAACGAAACATTGATTAGATGATATTGCCACTTAAAGAAGCAAAAACCTTACAACATTGTTAATACAACTATTGATTGCAACATGCATGGCCATCCTGTAGACACGAAAATCACGAGCCTGATCTACGTGTTTACAAACAATGTTCGCACATAGTGGAAATCATGGATTAGATGAAATCAGCATAAAGCGAAGTGATTATACCGATTCATCGACTCTGAGTCTTCGGACTCGTCCTTGTATAATCGTATGTTATCACCAAAAATGCACATATAGCGAAACAGATAGCAACCCACAGGTTGTACGAGGCTAATCGGGGATAAAACTGAATATAACGTGCATAATATAAATGAGACAGAATGTAAAATGCAGAAGGTAAAGTGCTGAATGTAAATAAGATAAGTAATTACGTGGTTCAGCACTGAGGCCTACATCCACGGATTAAAAGGGGGTTTTCATTATAGGTAGATTGATTACATGCATAGTCAAATGACTTTAAGGATTTTAGATGAGGTAGCGGGATTAGGATAGCTACTTACTCTTCCTAATTATCTTCTCCTCTCTATTTCGAATCAACCTGCCCCTCTCTCTTAGTGAGGAGGGGTATTTATAAAGGGTTCTGACGTGGGGTCCAATGAGGGAGTCGTTGCAACCTTATCGTCTTGTGCTTTGTGCCGGTGCGCGGAGCTTCCTCGGTTTCCATGATGCCCCCATCGTTTCTTCATTATTGCTGAAGAGTCATAGTCGTTTCTTCCATTGGCTGGCTGACACGTGTGCTGCAGAAGGTGTTTGATGCGGGTGGTTGGGTCTGTGCATGCGCCATACCACGGTCTTCTGCTCCAGTCACGTCCGTGTCAGTCAGCTTTGTCCTAGCCGTCGATCTGGGATCTGTCTCGAGATGGGATAAAGTGACTCCGAGGGTGTTCCAGTTCTTCGCAGCGGTGCTTTAATTCGGTGCTCCTTGATTCGGAGCCATCGGATCTGCTAGATGAGGGCTCCTTCTTGATCGTACACGTCTCTAGGCTGTGTGTTAGTGGCATCATATTTTGATGCCTCGCGTTACATGCTTTCCACGTGTTTATCCGAGGACACGTGGCGAGTGGTGAAAATATGTGCATACACATCCAAACTACAAAGTTGACATTGAAGCTTCTTTAACCTCATCACTATGATTTCACCGACTGAATCATGTGCCAACATTTCTATGTAGTGGGGAAAACATGGACCTTTAGCACAAGGTATCTCCTTTTAACGATTTCAAATATTAATACATCACCTCCTTTCAAGTTCAATCCATTCTTTTTATTCATCAAGTCAACAACACCTTTGCTCAACTTCAAGTCTGTCTTTGAACGAAGAATTCTAATTTTCCATTCTCGCCTATTGGAAACAGCTACAACTTTGACGTCTTTCAAGTCATCGGGGAAGTACCTTACCAATGCTCATGGTATTGGCTGCACATTTAACAAACATCGTATGAAGTCAATTTTTGCAGTCAATATAGTCAATCTCTAGAATTACCGATGAGACCCACACTTAATAGTTTTTCAAAGAGATCACCATGTATTTGTGCTCAACATAAGATGTCTGCACTATGATTCTGAAGAAAGGATTTGTGGACTTGGACCCGAAACTGCGTTCTATTTTATTTGTAATAGGAAAAGGGTAGTTATGTAAATTTGTATATTTTGGACACCCCTTAACACACTAGTTTGGTTGGATTTAAATTTAATAGTCCTCAATTAATCTATGTATACCCCAATTCGACAAGTTTTTTTAACCAAACTTTTTATTATATGCCTTTTTTTTTACGTCGGTGTTTTCTCCATTTCAAAATTCAAAATAAATTAAAAATACCACCCAATTTATTTTTCATATTATCATTTTTTTTTTCTCACTAAGACTACCTTAAATTCTTATAGATAGCAAGAGAACAAGACAAAAGAAAGCCAATATTTTCGCTAGAGAACGGTTTCTCTTCGCCCAACATTCTCATTAATACTTGTTGAAAGAAATAAAGAAGCGACAAAGAGTTAACGGAAACATACCTCTTCGAAAGGAAAATAAAATCCTTCTCACATATCACCAATTTTTTTTCCTCATATATGGCATATACAATTTCCTTTGACTTGCAAATTATCGACTTAATTGAAATTTCATCCAAATTTCCTAAAGTTGATCTCAACTCCAAACGAAAAACCTATAATTGGATCGGAAAATCCTTTCATGCACTATTTGTCCACCATTCTTTGCAGACTATCTGTTTTTTTTCTTTGCAGACTATCAGTTTAATTGTGGTACTTTAACCAATTTTAAATTTAAATCTAGAGTAGCCCATAGCTCTAGTGATCGGTTGTCAGCCGGTCAAATATAATTTCACTTTCTTACTTTAATAAAATAAATGTAGTACGTGATAAGAAAGAGTGTGTATCCACAGAGAGGCTTTAGGTTGTCAATATGTTTTGGTTTCCTATATTAACAATTGGGGGTTTTTTCTGTTTTTTATAAAAGCAAACTAAAATAAAAGCAAATAAAGAAATAAACAAACAAATCAAAGATGTAAAGATATTGGTTAAGGATTCATCTTCATTCACAAACATGCTCTTGTCATAATAACTAGAATTGATATTTAATCTCTCATTATCAAAGACCCTAGGATACCTTGATAGCAAGAATATCCCGCTAATTTCCTCTTGTCATCAACAAACACATTAAAAGATGCGAGTATGAATTCTATCTAAGAGAACAACCTAACGTGTAAAAGCACTAATCAAGTTTAATTCCCTAGATGCATTAAATTCTATGAAATCATGTCAATCAAAGCAATCGAACGTGGAAAGCGACTAATTCAATTTAACAAAGGTCAAGGTTCACATATGGTTACTAGGATATATCACTACAAGCAATATCCATATTTGTGCTACTTGTGTTCAAGATGCATCACTTTTACATATGAAACACCCTAAACTAGCATTAGATGTGAATACGAGTTCAATCAATTGGCTACTCAACTAAAAAAATATTCAAATCATACATGGCGATATATTTAGTGAATCAAGATCGATAATTATGATACAAAACTAATATATTGAATCAAAGAAGCATGCTTTGTGAAATCAAATTAATCCATCACCAATAATAAGATTAACTACTCATGTTAATGGGGTTCATCCAAAGAAGAAATAAATCTATCATGTTCACAAACCCTAGAACAAAAAGTAGAAGTAGAAGATAAGATAATCCAAAAGAGCCCCCTCATGTGTAAAGAGATATCCTTTTTATATACTCTCTGCCTTAGGTCGCACCCTTCAGCCAAAAATCAGTTCTTTGAAACAGCCCACAAGAGAAGCCCAATCAAAACAGGTCCAAGTTCATCTGAGTCAGCTACTAGATCGGTGAGTCAACTCGCCGTACTCTGATTCCGGCAGAGTTGTTCTTATATTCTGGTTCATTACCATGCCATGATTTCAGGCCTATTTTATAGATCCACCCTTCCAACTCTAAGCATACATCTAAACTTCTCAAACAGCAGCATTCGTTCCATTACTTTAATCGCAGAAACAACCCCCAAGTCCTTGCTCAACTCAATGAGCTCTTGAGCTTTCTTGTTCACCAGAAGTAACAACATCTGCACCTCTTCTTCCACCAGCATTACTAACTCTTGCACACTGCACCTGCCAATTCTAAGTCATTCCCTAAATCTTCTCTAATCAACCAACTGCAGCTGCACCAAACTGGTGAACCAGTACTGCCATCCATTCTTGACCTGTGGAACCTAACATCATTCATCCAAGTCAGTTATATCAACATTCCAAGTTTTAGTTCCCCGCACCTGTTATATTCCTTCAACTGACACAACACCAAACCAAGGCTTCCAATTATTCTTTGCAATTTCAGCAACATTACTAGCACCAATTCCAGTGCTTTCCTCCATCTCAGGTTCCAATATCCACCAGAAATCAATGGCATATACCCTTGCAGTTCCTCAGCCATAACCCTTCATAAACTCCACCAGAACTAGCTTCAATTCCTGCCAACTCCTGGAAACAACATCACAAGGCAGACCTACACAGCCAAAAACCAAATACCCATGGGAGCAATTGATTCTTCTTCAAATTCGACCTCAGTACCAACACAACTTTCTGGCACCAGCTCCTTGACCTGAACTAGAAGTACCCATTCCACCTACGAACCTGCACCAATATCTCTCCATCTCGGCACTATCATATCAAGAACTGCTCATCCATTTTCTCAGCTCCATTATCTTCCATTTCAGTCAGCATTTCCATTTGTTGTAGCTTCTGCACCTGCACTGCCATTTCACAGCCAAACAACCTAACATACATCTAGCACACAAACACCAATTCATTCACAAGAACCATTTCCAGCTAATTCATCCACTAATACCCATCTTTGCCATTCATTTCATTTAGTTTCTCAGGCACTGAAACCTGCTAACTACAGCATCAGGCCACCACATCAATTGCAGTCACCATTTGCAGCTCCATTGCTCTGCCAAATTCTGCGAACTACAACCAATTCTGTAAACAACTGATCATCAATTCGTCACGGCATCAACCTGGACTTCAGTTCAGCTGCACTAATATCCCGCGGCTTCATTTCCTTCAAAGTTCCTAGCATGCATCTAAATGATCAATAACCTCACACCATTCCATTCTAGCCACACAACTTCCTTCTTCCATTGCAGCTGCAGTCTAAGCTTTCCCACTGCATCACCAAGCCATTTGCACAGCACATAACCTATTCCTTTTGATAACTCCCTGTATAGAGTTGTCATCTGAATATAACCCTTGATTTTCAACCCCATCAGCTCAGACTCTGTGTAACTTTCTTGGCTTCAATTATCGATCACAGAACATCACCAATCAAACCCAACTCTCAATTCCCTGTTTCAAGCCATCACAACAGCAGCACCAGCTCAACTCCAATCAGTTCTTCACTGCCGCCACCATCTCACTGTGTACAGGCCTCCAATACCAATAACCCCTTCATTGCAGCTGCAAAACCAACACCTTTTAGCTCATAACCACCAGTATCCATTAGCTCGCAGCCATCAACATCACCACCTGCAATTACACTGCATACTCACACCATCTGAAAATGCAGCAATTCATTACCACCAACTACAACTCCTGCTACATCTCATAATTCCGATGAATATCAACAGTAACTTCTTCATTCCATTAAGCAAATCCCATAATAGAAACTCAAACCCTGAATCCAATTCCAACTCAGATTTGAGTTCTCCTTCTCTGACCACAATCTTTGATTCACACAAACCCCAACTGAAATCTCAAATCTCCCATCTGGTCTTGATCAGTTCCATGTCTTGATTTCAGTATCAAATACACCTTGTTCCTCGACCATCCAGGATGAAATCAAACCCAAATATCTTCGATCTAATTCAAAATCTTCCATCGAATACTCCATTCTCTGTAATCAATAGCACATTCACAACAAACCCATTGAACCAGTACCTTTATTTATCCACAAAATTACATGTTCTTCGTCTTTGAATATCTCCATACTCAATTCAATCTCCTCTTCTTTCTCTTCTTTTCAGACAAGCGCAGCCACACTTCACCCCTCTCTGAATCCGAAACACGAATGCTTGAGAATATTGATTTCTCCTGCTTTTAGGGCTTTGGTAGTAACCAAGATGACTCCAGGCACCCATAAATAGGATAAGGGATGCCCAATTAATTTTTGGCTTGTCGGTTTCAGAGGACCGACTGCTTACTTGCTTTCTTGTTCAGCTGTCAGTTGTGGGGAACTGACAGCTCATTGTTCACCTCGTTTGCTGCATGTCATTAGTTGGTTCCAGGTATCACTCGCCTATGACTTGACCTTTTTGACTTTTACGCTCCAAATGTACGATTTCTTCTTCTTTTGCTCCAAATGACTCCAAAGTACCTAAATGACTCAAAAGTACCTAAATGACTCAAAAGCAAACACAAGATACATAATTTACAAGAAAACTCGCAAAGAAAGCATAAACAATAGATAAATATCTAGGTGTTTATCACACCTATCAAATTCCCCCACACTTAGACTTTGCTAGTCCTCGAGCAAATCAAACAAAACAAAAATACAACAACTCCATGTCGTCGAGGCTACGGTTGATTTTAGCATAAATAAAAAGCCTTTAAACCCCTAGGTGTCCCTAGTGGACGAGTTATAGTCTCGTGAAGGTTTACAAGAGGTCTTCCTACAAAACCTACTTTTCCAACTTACTAGTTCTCCGAAATGATAGCATTCAACGCGCTAAGAAGACATAAATATTCTGCACACTAGTCATAAGAAGTTAGACACATAAATGAACACAATCTCATCCTTAAAAGTTGAGAGAGAAATAACCATCCCTTATCGAAATAAATTCGGGTTCGGAGTGATCGAAAGTCTCGACTCTGCCTCACAAGAAAGGGTTTTATGAAATTGCTCTCAATAATAAACAACTCTTTATGGGTCACACATGTGTCCAGGTAGGAATGAAGAAAGAATCCTGCGACACGTTGAATAGTAGGAAGGCAAACCCTCCGAATTGTTTTGAAAACCCACATCTATTATTCATTTTGAAAACCCATTTTTTCTGACGATCTCTAAGAAAGGAAATCAACCACTTAATGAAGGTGGGAATATGCTTACTTACCTCGTTATCCGTTCAACGTGCAGTTAGCACCACTCTCACAGCATCCATAGAAACTTCTTCGGCCTTCAATCTTTGTCTTTATCTTCGTCTTCGGTCTTCAATTGTCGATGATAATTCTTGAACTTCGTAGAATCTTGACAATGTGATTCTTTCCTCTAATTCCTTGTTGCTTGAAACTTCACTATAGATATTTCTTCTTCCATTGGCTTTATTGAATGCATACAAAACCAAAAATGAACTAAACAAACCCAAAAATGATGCAATGAATTTTTGTTTTTTTTTTCCTTTTTTTTTTCTAATGCAAGAATAACAAAGTAAATATAAAAATTAAAAAAAAAAAAAATTAAAACTAATGAACTTTTCTCTTGTCTCTTGTCTTTTTTATTTTTTTTTTCTTTTCATGTTTTTTCTTTTGTTTAAGGGAACTAGCATAATGATAACCATGTCCCTTTTTTTTTTTGAGACAAGAGAAACCAAAACAAATACAAATAAATAAATAAAATACAAGTACAAAGGCCATGGTGTAAGTACTTTACCGCTTGATTCTTCACAACTTGTATGTCTCGATATCATAAACTTCTTGAATTCACATCTTGATAATCTTCACTCTTGTACAATAGTCTTCAACTTGTAAAAATTCTGCTCCTTGTCTTGTTGCTATACTTGAATCTGAAATCTGCTCAATTCTGTACCGTTGCTTGTAAACCTTGGACGTCTTCAACTTTCCTTCGAATTTGTGATGCTCCTCTTGTTGATGATGATGGTGTTTCTATGGACCTGTTGGTGTAGAGAGAGATAAAGTGGATGGTACTAACTGCGAACAAGAATACAAGTGGTATGTAAGTTAGCAATTCGATGTCACCATCATGATTGATAAAATAACACTCAAGAGATCAAAATAGTGCTTCTATTGGTGGGAGGTTGGGTAGCTCACCATTCTACCCGGAGTTTACGTACGGTGACACACACTCTAAAAGCACAAATTTAGACAGGTATAAAGAAATGAAGGTCGGTGCCTCTCATGATGTAACATGGGTAGTCTCCACTATAGGGGACCACTACTCTACTACCGAATTCAGTCTGCACCTTATTTTCCACTGGCATGGTTAAATCCAACTTTAACTCTCATACAAGTAAGAAACCCGATCATGTTCTATGTCATCTCTAAGTTCAGTCACTCTTATGAGAATCTTGATGTAATCTTAGCGGCATGTATACTATGTGACTCTAAACTAACTATAAGTTGGAGTTTTTTATTTACTAATTTACAAAAAAGTTGAAATTTTTACAATGCAAATGCTTAACCACTCCCCCACACTTAAACTTTACATTGTCCTCAATGTAAATTGAATTGTCCAAAGAAAGTCAAGGTGGGAACTCATATAATGATAATGTGACAAGAAATCAAAAAATAAAAATAAATGCAAAATAAGAAAAAGCTAAAAACAAGACAAGAAATAAATACAAGACAAGAAATACTCATCAAATGGGTGGCCTCCCATGCAACGCTTGGTTTAAAGTCGTCAGCCCGACTATATCCTTGCAGGATTCATTCCCCATACACCAATAATCTAAAAAGTTGGGGATCCTTCCATGTAACCTGTTTTGCAAACAATCGCTTCGCACAAATATTAGTACACGAAAATAGAAGCGAAGCTATCAACCAATAAAAGTTTCTCCCACACTTATTCTTTTCTACACTTGGAAGTGTATAAATAACATAGAAATGAGGAACTTCTATGGTTTCTTCTTTGCAAACATTCATAGTATGAGAATCAAATGTCTCTAATGGCGGAAATCGAGAAAAAAAGTCATTCAACAATATTCTCGAAGCACATACATTCAAACAAATAAGAGGTAAAAGAGAAGGATTAATAGGAAAAGGGTTATAAAAACCTTGCAACTCTTGTATTATAGTATCCTCTTCATCCTTAGAAACTTCAAGTGAATTACTTACCTCTTGCACATCGTGGTCCTCTATTGAAACTTGCAACAATTCTCCATTCGTTTCTGCCTTAACCAAAGTCTTGACATCAACATATTCGTTCCAATCTTTTGCATGCTCAATTGGGTCTTCCACAACATTGGTCAAATCGGTTTCATTCTCAACATACTCCTCTTTGTTTCAAGGCACGTGCTCTTTTGCGGATCCAAATTTCACTATGAGGAATTTTTTTAGAACACTCAAAAATGCACCATCATCAAGCTCCACCCTTTGAATAGGCTCTTGATCATTATTAAGATCAATGCTTGAGTTATCTACATAAGTGTCATCATAGTCCTCTTCGTCTTCATCTTGATCCCAAAAAGATTATGCGGTACACCTTTGGGAAATGTCACCATGAGTTGGTTCAAGCGATGTATCTTCATAATCATCATCACTTTCATAGTTAACATAAGATTGGTTCTCACTGAATTTAGTGTTTCTAGTCTCAAACTCATCCTTTTGAATAGGTGAATGATCATTATTAAGATCTAGAGTTGATTTAACTACACAATTGTCAATGAAAGACCCCAAAGGTTAGATTTTTTCAACATTAGCATCAATCAAATATTCATCACAAACCACAGGCACATTAGAATAGTTATTGTTTTGAAAACAAAGTTCTTCTTCATACCTTTCTTCTTTGTATTGATCAATATCTCTTTGTAAGTTAGCAATACCTTCACGAAGTTCTTGGAGTTGCTCGTTTGTAACCTCTGTATTTTTTTGAAACTCTTGCCATACAAAGTTGGAAAAGTTGTCTAACAAGTTAGAGACTTGTTGTTCACGAGCATAAGAATCCTCCAATCCTTGTGGTTGTTCACACACGTACCCGCCATAAGTTTGTTGAGGAAAACCATAAGGTTCCATGGAATATTGGTCATAACCAATGAATTGGTTTTGATTATTCCCCTGGAATTGGTAGTTGTCGTATTGTTGAGGTTGTTGAAAACCGTACCCATCCATGTAGTATGCTCCTTCTATGAGAAACAAGTACCTGAAATAAGATTCTCAAACCAAGGTTAAAAACCGGAAAATCAAACAAAAATAAAACTAAAAACAAAATATAAGAAACCAAAAACAAGTGACAACCGTTGCCTCCCCGGAAACGGCGCCAAAATTTGATCGGTTGTCAGCCGGTCAAATATAATTTCACTTTCTTACTTTACTAAAATAAATATAGTACGTGATAAGAAAGAGTTCGTATCCAGAGAGAGGCTTTAGGTTGTCAATATGTTTTGGTTTCCTATATTAACAATTGGGGTTTTTTTTTGATTTTTATAAAAGAAAACTAAAATAAAAGCAAATAAAGAAATAAACAAACAAATCAAAGATGTAAAGATATTGGTTAAGGATTCATCTTCATTCACAAACATGCTCTTGTCATAATAACTAGAATGGATATTTAATCTCTCATTATCAAAGACCCTAGGATACCTTGATAGCAAGAATATTCCGCTAATTTCCTCTTGTCATCAACAAACACATTAAAAGATGCGAGTATGAATTCTATCTAAGAGAACAACCTAACGTGTAAAAGCACTAATCAAGTTTAATTCCCTAGATGCATTAAATTCTATAAAATCTAGTCAATCAAAGCAATCGAACGTGGAAAACGACTAATTCAATTTAACAAAGGTCAAGGTTCACATATGGTTACTAGGATATATCACTACAAGCAATAACCATATTTGTGCTACTTGTATTCAAGATGCATCACTTTTACGTATGAAACACCCTAAACAAGCATTAGATGTGAATACGAGTTCAATCAATTGGCCACTCAACTAAACAAATATTCAAATCATACATGGCGATATATTTAGTGAATCAAGATCGATAATTATGAGAGAAAACTAATATATTGAATCAAAGAAGCATGCTTTGTGAAATCAAATTAATCCATCACCAATAATAAGATTAACTACTCATGTTAATGGGGTTCATCCAAAGAAGAAATAAATCTATCACGTTCACAAACCCTAGAACAAAAAGTAGAAGTAGAAGATAAGATAATCCAAAAGAGCCCCCTCATGTGTAAAGAGATATCCCTTTTATATACTCTCTGCCTTAGGTCGCACCCTTCTGCCAAAAATCAGTTCTTTGAAACAACCCACAAGAGAAGCCCAATCAAAACAGGTCCAAGTTCATCTGAGTCAGCTACTGGATCGGTGAGTCAAATCGCCGTACTCTGATTCTGGCAGAGTTGTTCTTATATTCTGGTTCATTTCCATGCCATGATTTCAGGCCTATTTTATAGCTCCACCCTTCCAACTCTAAGCATACATCTAAACTTCTCAAACAACAGCATTCGTTCCATTACTTTAATCGCAGAAACAACCCCCAAGTCCTTGCTCAACTCAATGAGCTCTTGAGATTTCTTGTTCACGAGAAGTAACAACATTTGCACCTCTTCTTCCACCAGCATCACTAACTCTTGCACACTGCACCTGCCAATTCTAAGTCATGCCCTAAATCTTCTCTACTCAACCAACTGCAGCTGCACCAAACTGGTGAACCAGTACTGCCATCCATTCTTGACCTGTGGAACCTAACATCATTCATCCAAGTCAGTCATATCAACATTCCAAGTTTTAGTTCCCTGCACCTGTTATATTCCTTCAACTCACACAACACCAAACCAAGGCCTCCAATTATTCTTTGCAATTTCAGCATCATTACTTGCACCAATTCCAGTGCTTGCCTCCATCTCAGGTTCCAATATCCACTAGAAATTGATGGCATATACCCCTGCAGTTCCTCACCCATAACCCTTCATAAACTCCACCAGAACTAGCTTCAATTCCTGCCAAATCATGGCAACAACATCACAAGGCAGACCTACACATCCACAAACCAAATACCCATGGAAGCAATTGATTCTTCTTCAAATTCGACCTCAGTACCAACACAACTTTCTGGCACCATCTCCTTGACCTAAACTAGCAATACCCATTCCTCCTGCGAACCTGCACCAATATCTCTCCATCTCGGCACTATCATATCAGTAACTGCTTATCCATTTTCTCAGCTCCATTATCTTCCATTTCAGTCAGCATTTCCATTTATTGTAGCTTCTGCTCCTGCACTGCCATTTCACAGCCAAACAACCTAACATACATCTAGCACACAAACACCAATTCATTCACAAGAATCATTTCCACCTAATTCATCCACCAATACCCAACTTTGCCATTCATTTCCTTTATTTTATCAGGCACTGAACCCTTCTAACTACAGCATCGGACCACCACATCAATTGCAGTCACCATTTGCAGCTCCATTGCTCTGCCAAATTCTGCGAACTACAACCAATTCTATAAACAACTGATCATCAATTAGTCACGGCATCAACATGGACTTCAGTTCAGCTGCACTAATATCCCACGGCTTCATTTCCTTCAAAGTTCCTAGCATGCATCTAAATGCTCAATAACCTTACACCATTCCATTCTAGCCGCACAACTTCCTTCTTCCATTGCAGCTGCAGTCTAAGCTTTCCCACTGCATCACCAAGCTATTTGCACAACACATAACCTATTTCTCTTGATAACTCCTTGTATGGAGTTCTCATCTAAATACAACCCTTGAGTTTCAACCCCATCAACTCAGACTCTGTGTAAATTTCTTGGCTTCAATTCTCGATTATAGAGCATCACCAATCAAACCCAACTCTCAATTCCCTGTTTCAAGCCATCACAACAGCAACACCAGCTTAACTCCAATCAATTCTTCACTGCCACCACCATCTCACTGTGTACAGGCCTCCAATACCAATAACCCCTTCATTGTAGCTGCAAAACCAACAGCTTTCAGCTCATAACCACCAGTATCCGTTAGCTCGCAGCCATCAGCATCACCACCTGCAATTACACTGCATACCAACACCATCTAAGAATGTAGCAATTCATTACCACCAACTACAAATCCTGCTACATCTCATAACTCCCATGAATATCAACAGTAATTTCTTCATTCCATTAAGCAAAACCCATAATACAAACTCAAACCCTGAATCCAATTCCAACTCAGATTTGAGTTCTCCTTCTCTGACCACAATCTTTGATTCACACAAACCCCAACTGAAATCTCAAATCTCTCATCTAGTCTTGATCAGTTCCATGTCTTGATTTCAGTATCAAATCCACCTTGTTCCTCGAACATCCAGGCTGAAATCAAACCCAAATATCTTCGATCTGATTCAAAATCTTCCATCGAATACTCCATTCTCTGTAATCAATAGCACATTCACAACAAACCCATTGAACCAGTACCTTTATTTCTCCACAAAATCACATGTTCTTCGTCTTTGAATCTCTCCATACTCAATTCAATCTCCTCTTCTTTCTCTGCTTTTCAGACAAGCGTAGCCGCACTTCACCCCTCTCTGAATCCGAAGCACGAATGCTTGAGAATATTGATTTCTCCTACTTTTAGGGATTTGGTAGTAACCAAGATGACTCCAGGCACCCAGAAATAGGATAAGGGATGCCCAGTTAATTTGTGGCTTGTCGGTTTCAGAGAACCGACTGCTTACTTGATTTCTTGTTCAGCTGTCAGTTACGGGGAAATGACAGCTCATTATTCACCTCGTTTGCTGCATATCATTAGTTGGTTCCAGGTATCACTCGCCTATGACTTGACCTTTTTGACTTTCACGCTCCAAATGATCGACTTCTTCTTCTTTTGCTCCAAATGACTCCAAATACCTAAATGACTCAAAAGCAAACATAAAATACATAATTTACAAGAAAACTCAAAAAGAAAGCATAAACAATAGATAAATATCTTGGTCTTTATCACACCTATATCCTAGTTGTGGAATCTTTAGTAAGATTACTAGGTGATACCCCTTTCATATAGCACCCTTGTCATCATAACAATAATTCATTACCCTTCTGCTAATTTATATTTTTTGCACAAGATGTAGTAGAAAAAAGCTGTTTAAGATCCGTTTTCAATTGATTTATCATTCAATGGTAACACAATGATTTATCAAGTTCAAAAAAATCGATTTCAGAACCAGTTACGGTTGGTTTTGAAAAACCAAAAATATAAGTTGCAGTTGGTTTTAATGAGTTACGGTTGGCTTTGAAAAACAAACAAACAAACAGAACAACAGTAACTTTTTTACGGTTGGATTCCTCAAACTAAAATTCGAACCGTATCTTGTTTATGATTCAGTTTTCCCCTATTTTAACCAGTTATACGGTTGGAAGTTCATAATTATTATCTCATTATAAATACCTTTTACGGTTGGTTTTGAGGGTAAAAGGAAACTGTAAAATTCCCTGATAAGCTAAAAAAGAAAATCAATCTTTTACCTAGAGGTATGTAAAATTTTGTTTCTCTGTGTTATAAGGATTCATTCACCTCAAATTTTTCAACGGGATTACTTGTTTTGTTTAGGTGAATCAAAATCTAGAGTTTTGAAAAATTATTATTTTTTCCTTATATTTTTCTTCCTCAAAAAAAAAAAAAAAACTGTAATTTAATTCAAAATCATTAATCTGATCAAATAACTAATACTAACTAAATAATTAATACTAATATATTAAGGGTTGTTTAGCCATTAAATAATTAATACCAGTTGGTAGTGAATTCTAGAGTAGCAGTTGAACTCTATGTAAATGTTGTTAAAGAGTCTTGGAGTGTAACTGGATGCACACTAATGTCTGACATTTGGACAGATATGAAAAGGAGATCATTCATTAATGTAGTTGCTTACTCACCAAAAGGGGCAGTATTCTTAAAATCGGTTGAAAGGTCTGGGGAGCCTAACATGGGGTTGTTTATAAAAGAGATACTTGATTCAGTTATTGAGGAGGTTGGTGCTGAAAATGTAGTGCAAATTGTCACCGATAATGCTTCAAACTATGAACTTGCTTGTAATTTGATCATGGATGAGATCCTCATATAATCAAATCTAAATGTGCTACTCATGGGGTTCAATTATTGTCCGACGATATATATGAAGCTGTTGATTGGGTCAAGGATGTATTTATCAAAGCAATAAAGATATATGATTATCTATACAAGCATAAAGTTGTTCTGGACTTGATGAGAGTGCATACAAAAAATATTTGAGAAAGTATTCTAAAACTAGGTTTGCATCTCATTTTCTAATGCTCGAATATATTTTAGATGTTGAAGATGGTTTGAGACTCTTGGTCGCGTCGTCTGAATGGAGAAACATAGCGTATAACAAAGGAGCTACTGCTGTAATATTCAAAGATACTATACAAGGGACAGAATTTTGGGAGTATGGGAGAGAGCTAATTTTAAGCATGGAACCTTTGGTAAAAGTATTACGATTAGTCGATGGTGATGGGTCAACATCATGCTACATTTATGAAGCAGTTGATAGATCACGGAAGTTTTTACAAAAATGGTGCATGGATGATCTTGTTAGGTATTGTACGCTATAGGAGTTATTTGAAAGAAGAGTAAAATCTAATCTACTTCATGATGTTCATGCTGCTGCCATGTATATGAACCCTAGTTTCATGTTTGATGGAGTTATTTTGTATGATTGTGAATATGTGCAAAAAGCTTTGATGTATGTTGGTGAAAAAATGCTAGACATCACCGAAAGAAACAAGTTTGCGGAGGAACTTTTAGACTATGATGGAAAGCATCCAAGGATTTTTACATTTCTCTCCATAACACAAATGACAAGCGTTCATCCAAGTAAGTTGTTCATCCAAATTTTCGTTTCCTCTTATTGGTCTTGAGATATATTATTGGTATTGCCCCATGATCCATGCTGGTTCTGCCATTGTATAATGCTTTTATCCTAATGTGTATGTATATCCCAGTACCAGGGAAACATTTGAGCAAGTTCTGAATTATTTTTCTGTACTAGTAACTTGTTCTTCGATTTCTTGCTAAGTGTGAAATTGTTATGGCCTAATTGCTGGGGTATGGTGGGAAGCAAATGGAAACTTTGTTCCTTTACTGAAAAGGGTTGTTGTTTATTTATTAAGTCATCCATGCAGTGCTTCTCCATGCGAACATAACTGGAGCTCTTTTGATGCCACTCAGACAAAAAAAAGAAACAGATTGACTTCAGGAATGTTAGAAGATCTTGTGTATATACGAGTAAACTCATTAATGCTTAAAAATTATGTCAACTTTGAGTTACAAGATAGAAAACCAATCAGTCTGGAAAACCTTGCGGAATTGAACCCTAAAGCTGCTGATGAAAATCGTGATGAAGCTATAGATGAAGGTTTGTAGAGGTCATCGATATTCTACATGATACGAATACATCTTGGCTGGATAGACGAAGTGGCATTGGTGCATATTCTTCAAGAGAGAGTTATGCTCGTCAGTATGTATATATGTGTAAAACCAAGAACACACTATTAACTTAGATATTAACTGACACTTATTGTGTTCTTGCGTTTTAACCTTTTTGTGGAGTCATTCATTACTCCAGTAACTTATCTTTTGGTGGAGTTATATATTACTCCAGCATATATATATATATGTATGTATGTATTACAAGCTTACAACTTATGTAATTGTAGGATTATAAATTATGATATCTATTATTATATGTTTGCCGAATTTTCAGTACCGAACTCACATATCTGAAACGAATTATACACGTACGTATATCGTTCTAAACTGCTGTCGAATAACGAATCGTTCACCGTATTTTTGACCGAATCCGATCTATTTGAATATGTATAATTCACGTACATATGCCGTTCTGAACTACTATCTGTACCCCGAATTGCTAACTAGGGGCTGACGTGGATGGCCAATCTAGCTGCTAGATATCTAGCCCATAGGGATTAGCCTAACAACTACTATATAAACTATAAATAAGACTATATGGCAATGAATCAATCTTAGCCGTGCACATTTCCTTAGTGGCAAACGTTGACAAACAGACATAACAGTTGATATCTTGGTTGCACAAGTCTCAATTATATCATTGATTTTCTATTTTGGAGAAGACCTTGGAAAGCATTTGAGACTTCGATACGCTCCCTCAGGGTTTACGAGAAGGCTTTGGCGGTAGAAAAACTGCAAGTGTAGTTTCAAGATACTGTATGTTTCATGTAGGGCTGTGCAAAAAAACGGAACCGCGGATTTCATTCGTATTCGTCTGTAAAATTACGGATGAAACCCAATCCGCAAGAGATATGGGATGGACATGGGTGGGATTCTCAAATCCGCACGTTTACACGGTATAATTGCGGTTGGGCTTTACAATCCGCGAATTTACCCGCACCGCACGATTTTGGAAAGATAGATTATTAATGAAGATAATCCCACCGACATTATAATTTTGATAGTAATCTTAATAGTAAATCCCCTTGGGCACGATCAGTATACAAATTATACTGTTAATTAGTAATTATCAACTATTTATACTGTCAGTATACTGCTGTAACAAGATATTGTTAGTAAGTATACAACTAATTTTGAATGATCGTTTCTCAACAGTATACAAATTATACTGTTGGTAAATCCCCTTGTAAACCTAGGGGTGAGCATGGGCTGGTATGGACCGGTTTTTACCTCGTCCGTATCCAATCCAATTCATTACGGATTTCAAATTTGGTATCCGCATCCAATCTAACATCCAACGGATTTGCATCCAATGGATGCACGGATGAACGGATTGGGTGCGGATAATCCATGGATTTATGTTGGTTAAAATTTATAATGAAAAAATAAAACCAATATAGATGACTTCTTATAGAACCTACACATTTTATATATGTATATAAATATAGAAGTGTCATGGACAACACTCCAAGCAAACACCTTAAAAATTCCAAAACTATCTATATATTTTCTAGAAACTATATAAATGACCTTAATCTAACAGATATGGATGTCCAACGGATTTTCAAGGTTGCATCCGGGCCCAATCCATAATCCGTTGGATTTCAAAAATCTCATCCGCATCCAACCCGTAGCGAATGGTCTAGACATCCATCCGCAAAAATACGGTTAAAACGGTTAAATCTGCGGATTACGGATAAAATGCTCACCCCTTTGTAAGGCGATTGGCTTGATAGTAACGTATTGATTTTTTTGGGTTGTTTGTTCCCACCGATATCCTTTTTTTTTCTTTCTTTTTTTCCTGACTAAATCCGCGGTTAATCCGTATTCGACCTGTATCACCCGTTGATCCGAGGATGTGAAATCCGCGGGTGATTGGATCGGACACGGTTGGATTTTCCAAATCCACAACTTTAACGGATTGGACGCGGGTGACCCCTAATCGGCAACCGTCCGTCCATTGCACGCCCCTAGTTTCATGGCAGGGACGGAGCCGGGTTTTAAGGAGGCTGCTAGGAGGTGCAAAATGGATTTGAGAGATTATAACAAAAATAATAATTATTGGGCTTTTGAGCCAGCTTGGCTAACTGCACATCCGTGCTCTAAGCTGGATCCGGGCCTAGTTTCATGGGCTAATGAGGATGCGTTTAAAGAAGAGACATGTTTTTGGGCATACAAAAAAATTATCGGGCATACTCAAGGTTCGGCTCACAACTTTTTTTTTTGCCTAGGTTTGCTAGGTTCGGCTCACAACTTGTGAGCCGAACCTAGACAAAATGTATGCCCGATAATTTTTTTGGTATGCCCAAAAACTGCCCTCTTAAAGAATTGGAAGAAGTTTTTGTTTAGCCCGGGTTAAAAGATCCTTTGTTTGCGGATTTTGTTTTTTTAGTTCAAGTGCATTGTGCTTTTAGATGGAAAGTTTGCCATCTTCACGACAGTTGAAAATGCTATACCACTGTGTTTTTAATTGAAGTGTATGTACGGTCACATGACATGACCATGACCGTTAAATCGACTTTCACATGACTATTTCAAACTTTTGATTTATTTCACGGATAGATTTCGACAGTTTTTAGAGGTTACATAATCAAATTATAACGAACCGTAATATCCCCGAATGCGCATCCTCATCTATCTTACAAAAACAAATAGTTTTTGCCCAATCTAACGGTTTGGAATTGCCGTTTTCCGGCAATCAATGGTTCATATTAGTTTTTAAAATGTAAGACAGATAAATCGTGGCTGAGAATGCATCAGTTACTCCTAGGGCATAAACCATTTTTCTCATCTGTAACGGGATAAATTTAGCATTTGTTTCCCTTTTTACGTTATCGATATAATAGTTCGTATGTTACCAAAATAAAAAATACTCATTAATAACACTGTCATCGATTGTTCTATATAAACATCTAGAAATTATCTTTCACGGGTTGTCAGTGCTTTCCAATCTCCTTTTTCTCTATCAAGATCTGTTCATGTAAGTTTTTCTGATTTGGGTATTTTTCCAATGAAATCTATCAAATTTTAATACTGTTGTTGCTATCCTGTAAACCCAACTCTAAGTTTAGGGTTTAGAATTACTAGCTGATTTTGTTCTTAGTTTTTGTTTTAAACATAATCACCTGAAAATTGATCTGAAAGTCATTATAACTTGATTTATTTGTATTCATGTATTTGCTAATCGATGTTGAAAAACCAAAGTCCGACTACCGTTTTTTTTCCAGAATCTGATGAAGAAAGAAATAATTGAAATCGAAGAGTTACTAAAGTTAGTTGATTAAACCATTTTAGTCGAATTGGAAAATCTAAAAATCCAAAGCGGGCATGCATTCCTCATTGACATGATTAATCTTATCTCAATTATCTTTATTACTTACTGCATCCATTTTTTGGTATTCCATCTTATCACTCATTCAACGGAACGACCAGGCTGAGAACAAGAAGAGCAAAGCATCAGCAAAAGGTACGAAATCTCTTTTATCTTCCCTACCTCTCTTTCAAAAGAAGATTCTTTTTAATGGTTTTCTTAATCACGCTTTCTTGAAATAGAGAAGACAAACTCCATCGTGTTCCAGAGGTAACATTAGGAGTCATACATTGCAGGTATACTGCATTCTTTGCCAAACTTCAATTAGGTAAAGGTAGTTCTCATAGTTGTATCACTATGTTGTACATGGCACACCAAGTTGCGATTGTATCGGACAATCATTTGATGAAAGTCAATGAGCTTGATATCTGTGGTTTTAATTGTTGTTGCAGTTGGGTCAGGTTGGATATGTAGCGCGTGCCTTTTATTGTCCACAATTCTACACTGACCTTCTTGCATGAACCGCTCATGCTAAAGCATCAATAACGTATCCATTTACAATTGGATGAACTCCGTCAAAAACACTTGGTGATCAGTCTCCATTAGGTAAATTATTGTGATTTCTGGGATTCTGTATATCTCAATTAGTTATATGTAGGGCTGTTAAGTTTTATGTTCAAGAATTTTGGGATATTAGGATTTACTAGCCATAGCGGTACATGCTAAAACTGCTACCTTTGTATGTAACACAATCTAAGGAAGTATCGATATGAGTTCTGAAGTGTGTGGAAGTGCCAGTATAGTTTATCACTCTTGGAAATCAAATTTTAAAATTAGATGATATGAGGTTATTTTGGTTCTTAAAGCCCATTGATGATCGTCTAGCACCCATATATGATTATGAACTGCCAATGTAGTTAAGCATATTGGGGTTTTAAGAACCAACTGTTTTAGGACATGAGTCAAATATCATAGGAGATGACAGATGCTAAATTCTAAATTACTTAGTTCCTTTAACTCTTAGAACCTGAATATGTGATATATCTATCTTGGAAATTGCTTGGCCTTGGTTGAGCAGAGTCTTCATTAACTTTCACTCTCTGGAGCTTCTATTATTTAAAGTGATTATTTCGAGTTAGATGACCAATTTAATAATTGTGATGTCAATAGTTGTGACTAGAGTTGTGATCATTTTATATTATCAAGATCCTTGGAAGAAGATGCATATCTGATTTTAATCCCATTTTTTTAGTTTTGCTTTGCGTTGTTTGCAACAATACATTCTAAAGCCCATGATTTGATATTCTGAAGCATTTATGTGGTTTGTTAATTGTTATTAACAACTGATTTTGAAATTCTTATTATTTTCTATGCGGTACTGATTTCTATGCTAATACTAATTTAGTTGTGTTAGTTATTAAGTCTAACTGCAACTAACTCAAAAGTTAAAGTTAAAGTTGGCCTCATTGTCCACTATTTCAAATGAGTAGGGCATATACACGATGTGAAGACATGTATATAGTTGGGTTTTGGAGTGTGTATGACGACCAATTAAAGTTCTGGGTCAAAATTTTGATACAGATCCATTTCCCATAGAGTAGCCTTTCTGCTACTGTTACCACTCTTAGGAAGAAAATAAAGAACTTAAAGTCCTAATATTTTTTTATCGGACACATTATAGTGGATAATGTTTCAGCCAGTTTCCTTACGGATGAGTACTGTGTAATTAGTGTGTTGTACACCTTTCTTTGGTTTTTCATAATTAAACCTGTGGTATTGTGAATGCCTACCTAAATGTGAACTCATGTAACTAGGAATTGTAATCAAGAATGAGCGATATGGTAAATTTTCTGTATATATACTATATCATATGGTATTTTCTCTTCATTAAGTTCCTTTGTTATAATTGTAATTGCAAGCTTTCCTTACTGTGATAGTATCGTATTATACCTGCAATAACTCAATACAAAGCATTGGCGCTACAGGTTAGTATTGCAGATACAGAGACACAACGGTATTACATATGCATTATTGGCGTTACATGAAGAAACAATTGTTGATTCCACTCGGATATTTTTATACTAGGGAAGCTACTCCATTCTTTCTCACTATAGAGTTGTCCAGTAAATATTTGGTCTGCGCCAAATTTTTGACCTTTTTTTTTTTTGCAATCGAAGTGCTAGCTTCAGAGTTGAATGTGAAGTGATGTACATGGATACATATCTCCTTGAACCCCTGTTATTATTAATTTATTTACGTTCGTCACTAAAACCTATTGCTGCTACTACTCCTCAGCTATGTACGTGAGTGTAGTTAGATATTACTGTGGAAAACGACTACCAGATTCACAAAGGGCCATTGCGCACTTATGCCCCTTGAGAGAAATTGAAACAAAAGGGAGATATGTTATTGTACGTACTAAATGTTATGAACTTTCGTATTTAGGGTATATGATGAACTGAATTTCCTTTTTAGGGGGAATTCATATGCAGATTTTCTTTTTAGGGGGAATGTAAACTCATATGCAGATTTTCCTTTTAGGGGGAATTCTGCAAACTGTGAGACAATAAATTTGTTGGAAATCATCAAGTATATTTTTTTCTGGAATCGGAAAATTATATCTTTTTTTAAGATTTATTGATCGAACGTCCATACGTCAGGTGGTGATAGCGTAAGGTTGGTTCTTGCAATAATACATGTGTGAAAATTTTGATTTTAAATAAAATAACAACATTAGATAATGTATTACTTTTGACACGCAAAAAATGATTAGGAAAAAAAATAAAAATGAAGAAACCCATTTTTTATGAAGTCGAAGGAGCACATTATAAAAACTCCACAGACAATCAACCCCGGTCCGTTACGGCACGGGACATATTCTAGTCACTATACATACAAACCATTTTTTGATACGGATTTGACAAGCTAGTTGGGCCTAACCATTTTTGTTACATCCTTTGACGTACATCAATTTGTTAATTTGTACTATAGTAAATAGAGAGAAAAAGGTGTTTTTAGGCTTCTATGGTGCTGGAGGCAAGTTATACGGTCGCACCGCACGCCTATAAATGACGTATTTTCTACCACCTTTGAATTATGAAGAACGACGAGAGTTGGATGGAAATGACAATATAATTCTCACGGAAGCTAATCATCAATACATGTTGGGGTTTGTTAAAAATGAACAGAAGAAGTATTACTGAAGGCCCAATGAAAGATCTCTTCTTTGCCATTGAAGCTCCGAGCATTACGCTCAAGCCACACATTCCAAGTACTCAGCCGCACAAGCAACGAGCATTGCACTCAAGCCTTGCCAATCGGAGAACCAAATGGCCAGTTCTTAAACCCCGATTATAGGACCCCAAGTGTGTTCACAAATCTCTAATTTGAAGAAGAGAAGTAAGTTTACAAATCTCCATATCATATGACCAGAGCAGTTGTTGCTATTTGCAATCTCGTAAATATTAGGAAAAGTCGAATTAAGAGGACCTTGAGAACACCATTTGTCCTCCCAAAGACTTTTTTTCTCCTTTATCAATTTGCTAATCAGAATGAGAATGCTGTCTCCAGTCACTGAATTTCTTAACAACAATCATAATGTCACAAAACTCCGGCATTTGACATTTACATTCACTTGAAACCCTATGCAGCTATGCTTTTGCTCATATATTGACATCCAGATTAGATCATAAAAAATGGGGGTAAAATGGACATTTAAATAAAGACAAGAAAAAACTCTAATTGACATTACTTCTTCACCGCATAATCTGTAGGTTACAATTACAAAGAGATCATCCCTTTTAGATGCGGCAAGCATTGGGTATGTTGGTTTTGCACTTGTTGCCTCCTAATGGCTAGTAGATTTTGGTGAATGCCCATGGTCATTCATTGATTTGATGAATTGCTGGACAAGGAGATCTTTATCGTGTGCACTCTTTGGATTGGAAACAAAATTGCAATAGACTACGAGGTATTCACCGAGGCTTAGTGATTGTTAGATGTTTTTCCATTATGGACTCCAAACTTTTCAGTCAAAGTCAAACCCAATTTCTGGCATTAGCCAAGTCAAAGTCAACAAAATTAGAAGTACGAAGCACATCCAGACTCCAGTTTTAGTGGTAGATTTCAACAAGTACCGAAACGAAACACTGATCGGATGATATTGCCTCTTAAAGAAGCAAAAACCTTACAACATTGTTAATACAACTATCACACAGTAAACACAACTGATTGCAACATGCATGGCCATCCAAACTACATGGATGTGCCAACATGTCTATTATCAGTAGTGGGGAAAACATGAACCTTTAGCACAAGGTATCTCCTTTTAACGATTTCAAATATTAATACATCACCTACCTTCAAGTTCAATCCATTCTTTTTATTCATCAAGTCAGCAACACCTTTGCTCAACTTCAAGTCTGTCTTTGAACGAAGAATTCTAATTTTCCATTCTCGCTTATCAGAAACAGCTACAACTTTGACGTCTTTCAAGTCATCGGGGAAGTACCTTACCAATGCCCATGGTATTGGCTGCACATTTAACAAACACCGTATGAAGTCCACAGTGACTTGCCATGAAGAAAAAAATGGTTTGGGGCCAATGAGCTCACCATGTATTTGTGCTCAACATAAGATGTCTGCACAATGATTCTGAAGAAAGGATTTGTGGATGTGGATGTGGATGCGAAACTGCGTTCTATTTCATTTGCGCGAACAACATATTCATTGGCGTTTGAAGATAGACTTCTACTTTTTCTCTTAGAACCACTCACTTTTAAAGGCTTCTTCTTAGCAACTTCATCTTCGTCATCTCGATCTGTATCGAACAATAAATTAGAAACCAAGCATGCACAAACATCGTATTACCTTTTGAAACAGTTACCTGGAGAAGAGCCACTCAAAGTGTCCACATGATCCACATTTTCTTCTTGGGAGTCTTGCATTTCAAAACATTCTATGTTCTCAGCTTCATTGGAGTGATTATCCTCAGAAGAACTGTCATTACTATTATTATCGTCTTCAAATAGATGGTACTCAATTTCACTGCCCCTCATGTTGAAGATAACGACATGAAATTGAGAATTTCCATCATATCTGAAAAACAAAAAGTGTCCAGCAGATATGGAATAGCAATCAATAAATGTTTGAATCCCATTTCTAAGCCAAACACCACCATCAGATTTCCGTGTCATCTTAACTCTCCATTCAACACCACTTGGAACTTTGAGGACTGCAACACCATCATCATCCACGAGATCCTTTTCAATCTTCTTGACAAATTTTGCCGGTAACTCCTAGGTACACAAGTAAACAAGACTCATCAATTCATCATATACTTAAACAAGAACAAAAAATTATCAGGAGAGGGTCCAAACCAAAAGGTAGTAGTTAGTAAACTGACTTACAAAAGACCCGGCTTGAATGATGGAGTTATGAATGATCATGTAAAACTTAGGTCTTTGCTCTTCTCCCAAACGAGACCACTCATTAGTTTCTCCCATTTCTCTTCTTTCTTCCAAATAAGCTAGCAGCAGCAGTTAAAACATATACTAAGAAGGAAAAAAAAACCTCAATATTCTTCTCTTTATCTAAGACCAAGTACAGTACATGCATGCACACCAGTTGTCAACCCGGCCATAATATAATCGGAAATGGAGACCTCCTTGAGATTCTACAATAGTTAATCTCTACAAGTGGGAATATAATCTACCGCTTTAACATGAATCACACGTGTCTGGAAGACTTTAACACGTATGCCTGTTTTTTTGATGACATAACCTGCTTACTAGTCATTTTGTAATCACGTCGATATCTTCTGTTTATTCTTCTCGTTGTCCTTAGATGTCTCTGTCCACTGCCTTCCTCCTTTATAGTTTAAAATTTAACCTACTTGGTTAATTCAGAATTTTTATTTGGCATGTAAAGTGTACAGAGATACTAATGTCCTAAGCTTTCTCTGACATCTCCATACAATTGGGAGATTTTTTTTTTTTTTTTAGGTGCTTGTGGTTGGGATTTGTTATATAAATCACATTATGAATGAATCACGAGCAAATGTCTTACTTAAGAGGACGTGGTTCAGGAAACCTGGAGAATCCCAAAAGCCAAGGTGCTATCTTATTTTAAATTATTAAATTTTTCTTGTTCATGCTACATGCATTTGGCTTTTGTTATTGTTAACTTTTGCATCCATGGAAAAGTTAAGAGGGGAAATCGGAGTACACTGAGTTAACTCAGTTTCAAAAACTTTCTGCTTCTTAGACTTTCATGAATCTGTGATTGTATTTTCTTCCTGATTTCCCCATGATTATTTTTGTTTTGGATCATGATTAATAATTTTGTCCTATTTTTGATTATTGATTTACTTTAGCTGCATCCTCATCTTTATGATTTCTGTTAATTTTTGGTCTCCTTTCGATTTGTACATTACCTGCTAAAATTTTTTTTTTTTTTTTTTTTTCATTTTCTTCACTTTTCTACATCCAGTTCTGTAATTCTTTTTCCTTCTTAAGTCATTTTTTAATGGAGTTCTAACTTTTTGCAGATTTCCTCTTGATTTAAAGATGGTTCCCTACCAGTATTGGTCCTTTGTGTTCAAGTTCATTATTCTGACAGTTTTGTCATCCATGGCTATATTGCCTTTTACCACACAGCCCCAAATAGCATTATTGCTAGCAAATCACAGTTTAACAGCAAATGTATCTCAGTATGAGAGTCAACAATCCCACTCCCATCAAGTTTTTGAATCCATTAGCTTCAAGTTTCACACACCGATCCAATATCCGATCCCTATAAACCAAATTCAAACCCAAAACAGTCCGCCATCTCATTCCCGAATTCATAGGATCTTACAGGATTATCCAGCCTGTAAATATCTCATTCATAACAGATTATACTGTTTCCTTTGTTTGAATGGTCATAAGCTATATTTAGGGAAACATAATATACGATTTCCCTTTACGGTTTTCCAACCCCAGTATATAGGTTTTCTACATTCTTGGAAGATTATACGCATTTCCATCAAGCTTTTCCCCTTCATTCTGAAACCCTATCACCGAACTATGGAGTCCGCAGGCATCAACAATATGAACAACATGTTAGGGTACCGACCCTAAACTCGTCATAAGCCCATGGGTAGAAGTCAACTCGAAAACCGGTTGACTAGATAAGGGAACCCATTGACTTATAAACTACCAATTAAGCCACATCTAACCAATTTGGGACTAGGATCCCAACATCCCACCACGCTTCCAGACCCAACGTCCTCGTTGGCCCACTCTATCGACACTGACCCGAAGGTAGCCCTTTCTCTTATGGCGGCTTCACTCCCCTATCAGTATTCAATGCGGGTGACAACTACGCCCATACATAGGTGCCCCAACACTTTAATCTAGCCTATAGGTCACCCCTTCCGTGGAGCGGGCATGGGTCGTGGTGGTTGGCTCTGATACCAAATGTTAGGGTACCGACCCTAAACTCGTCATAAGCCCATGGGTAGAACTCAACTCGAAAACCGGTTGACTAGATGAGGGAACCCATTGACTTATAAACTACCAATTAAGCCACATCTAACCAATGTGGGACTAGGATCCCAACACAACATCACTGAGAAGCTGAAGACAACTATGATAAGAAATCCTAGAGATGCAATTGGGTCGACCAAAAATCTCACTGAAGCTGCTGGTGCTTGGACCAATACACTGATTGGTAAGCTGATAACGGATGACAATGAGATTGAAACATCAGCTATCAAGGATGAGTTGAATATCCTTTGGAAGAACTACAAAAAGAAAGAAATGAAGACAGTAGGAAAATACTTGTTTGTATACAAATTTAATTCCCAAAAAGACATGAAAGATGTACTCAAAAAGATACCATGGAATATTCAAATAAATCTTTTAGCTCTTCAGACTTACACCACTGAAATAGCATATAAAGATTATGTGTTCACGACACAACCATGGAGTGTTCAGTTCAAGGGGTTATTGTTGGAACATCATCATGTCGCGGTTATAGATGAAGCCATTGCAGACCTTGGCACAAAAATAGGCACTGAGCCTAAAAATTGCAGGCCTCGATCTGGCAATATGATTACGGCTAGAGTGGAGATTGATTTAAGGATGCCTCTCAAAAGAGGAGATTGGTGGAATGCCAATTCAGGTGAACCTACTTGGATCAGATACCATTGGATGAAGCAACCCCACAACCTATGTGAACATTGCTTTACCATAGATCACAATGATGAAACTTGTGAGGAAGTTGCTAAATTTCTAAAAGAGAGAGCCATGACACAAGAAGAGTATGAAGATCATGTTGCTTCTAAAGAGAAAGCTAGTGCTGGTTACACTGAAGAAAAGGAAAAAGCTGGTGATGACTTTGTCCATGTTGAAAAAGAGTTGGAATTACAGGAAAATACTGGGGAAACCAAAATCCCTAAGAGAGCACGGAACCAAAATATCAAAACTAATGGTTCAAACCCATCTATTCAGGGCCCTATTCTGGCTGTTAATGGAGAGAGTGTTTCTGGTGTTGTTGATATAAATACTCAAGCTGAACTTATGGATTTGGCTGAAAACTGTGTTACTGGACAAAATGATGAACACACAAAGGTGGACACCATGCAAAATCAAGAGGAAAGCGCTTTTGAGGTATTAAGTTATTACTTTCTTTTCCTTTTTGAGGTTACTGCATTTGTTAAATCTTTTACATACGTCCTTTTTTCCCATTATTGCATAGATAATTCTATTAGTCTGATACAAGATACCAACATGAGAACCTTAGCATGGAACTGTCAAGGTTTCAATAAAAAAACCACTCGAGACCATCTAAGGGACTTAATGTCTCGTTATGACCCTGACATAATCTTTTTGTCCGAGACCAAATTAGCAGAAGATAAAATGAAAAAACTTACAAAGTCTTATAAGTACCCAAACAACAAATTTGTATCATCAGTTGGTTTAGCAGGAGGTCTTCTTCTATTGTGGAAAGATGGGTTTCATTGCAGGGTGGTGCATGCAGAAACTTGGATCATTAATATTTTAGTGCAGGATGACCCTTCCAAGACAGAGTTCTTACTTACATGCATGTATGGATCCTCTTATCCGAATAATAAAGAACCTCAATGGAGTTATATCAAGGACTTTAGTCATACCATTCAACAACCATGGGTACTTATTGGTGATTTGAACCTGGTTTTTAAAGAAGAAGACGGGGTTCGACTTTCAACTAATCTTAATGGAGTTTCAAGTTCATCCACTTCAGCAACTTCTTCCTCAAGAGATGCCCAATATGTAAACATGATTTATGAAGCGGGTCTGGAGGATCTTGGTTATATTGGGAGATCATTTACATGGTCTAGTAATGTACATGGAATAGGAGTTCGAAGATCAAGAATCGACAGAGCATTAGGCAACAGTGATTGGATTATCAATTTTCCGGATTCAAAACTGATGCACTTACCCCAACTGGGATCTAATCATTGTCCCATAATGCTAGACACATCATACTCTAATGGCAGCAGCAAAAGAAACTGGAAATATTTCCAGTGTTATGAGCATGATGATACTGTCAAGACTGAAGTTGAAGTATCCTGGAATTTGCAAGTCAATGGTTCAAAGCAGTTTCAACTCTCAAAAAAAATTGATTAATACAAGAAGACGAGTCTCCAAATGGAATAGAGAGAAGTTCGGCAACATTCAAAGCAATATTTTTCTCCTTCATCAGCAGCTAGAGGCAGTTCAACAAGCAGTTCCAAATCAACACACAAGCGATCAAATACAACATGTGGAAAATCAACTTGAACATTGGCATCAAGTACAAAATGACTTTTGGGGACAGAAAGCAAGAGATGAGTTCTACTTAAACATGGATAGAAACACTAAGTATCATCACTCAAATGCCAATAGAAGACGTTCAAGGAATAATATTGTTGCGCTAAAGAATGACGACGGTAACTGGTGCACTACAAGAGCCGAGCTTGAAGAATTACTGGTGAATCATTACAGAAACCTTCACACTACCACTTCACCTCCAAAAAATGAAGTTATTCTTCAATGTATTCCTCACACTATCACTGAGACTAACAATATGGGATTAACTTGCATCCCAAAAGATGTGGAAATATTAAAAGCTCTTAAAGATATGAAGTCTTGGAAAGCCCCGGGGCCGGATGGTTTTCCACTGGGTTTCTTCAAAACTCATTGGGAAACTGTGGGTGGAGATATCACTGAAATGGTAAAACAATTCTTTCGCTCAGGTTATATTCTTAAAAGTCTAAATGCCACAAATGTTACTCTTATTCCCAAGTCGAAGAACAAGCAGTTCTCGTCTGATTTACGACCAATTGCACTTTGCAATACGTCGTATAAAATTATATCGAAGATCTTGTCCACAAGAATGAAGAAAGTTATGAAGAAAATTATTTCTCCTTTGCAATCGGCCTATGTTCCTGGTAGGCGAATAGGAGACAACATTCATCTCGCGCAGGAAATTGTCCACACGATGAACAACAAGAAGGAAAATGCGAAATATTTGGCTCTAAAACTTGATATGGCAAAAGCCTTTGATAGGCTGGAGTGGTCCTTCCTTATAGATGTGATGAAGCAAATGGGTTTTAGTGAGTTTCTTTTGTCAGCTAATAATGCAGTGTATAAGTACTACACAGGTCTCAATACTTCTTAATGGTTCCCCTTGCCATGCATACACACCAACACGAGGAATTCGTCAGGGCGATCCGCTTTCACCATATTTATTCATTATAGTCATGGAAGCGTTTTCTCGTCAACTACTATTTGCAGAGAACAATAACAAGATTCAAGGTATCAAGATTGCTTCAGGTGCCCCTTCCATAACCCATCTATTTTTCGCGGATGATTGTCTTCTCTTCATCAATGCAGATATGCACAATGTCAATAACCTTTTAGATGTTGTGAAAGATTTTGGTACTGCATCTAGACAGATGGTTAACTTTAGCAAATCCAACGTCTATTATAGTGTGCATGTTCCACAAAGATTTTGTAGAATGCTTACTAAGAGACTAAAAGTTCCGAGAATGAACTCGAATGAAAGATACCTTGGTCTCCCCCTTCTTATTGGCAGGAAAAAAATTGATTGCTTCAAAGATCTGGTTGATAGAGTAAGGGGAAGGTTATCCAAATAGAATAGTGAAAACATGTCGCAAAGCTGCAAGTGTCTAATGATAACAACGGTAACAAACACTATTCCTTCCTATTCTATGAGCTGTCTTCAAGTGCCAGTAGATATTATTAAGCAGATTGATAGTCTGCAACGAGATTTCTGGTGGGGGGTTTGGAGAAAAAAGGGATACTTACATCACCTCTTGGAAAAACCTCAGTCTTCACAAAAATCTTGGTGGTCAGGGTTTTCGTAACCTTAAAATTCTTAATCAGGCACTGCTCGTCAGGGCTGCATGGAGAATATGTTCGAACACAGATGAACCTTGGGTAAAGGCTTTGCAAGCTAAATACTTTGTACAAATATGATTCATGATAACCTCAAGATTAATAGTTCTTGGGCTTGGAAGGGTCTATGTCACCAAATACCCTTTATAAAGAGACATAGTCGTTGGAGATTAGGTGCAGGAACAAAGATAAAAATATGGATTGACGTTTGGGTCATCGGTTTAACTGAACCTCCTACACCAAAGCATGATATTGAAAATAGTGAAGATTTTATCTGGGTTCAAGAATTGATCATCCAATAAGACAAGACTTGGAATATTGAGCTCATAAATAACTTATTCGAACCAAAAACTGCAAATCTAATCCTGCAGATGCGAATTCCAAGGTATTTTGAGGACAAGCTTATTTGGAATCTGACGAGAAATGGAATCTTCACCCTCAAATCTGCTTATAACAAATTGCAGGCTACCAGTTTAGGTGACACTGAAGTTTCTTTGAGGATTCCAAACTCAGAGTTACAATGGAAAGAGCTATGAAGTATTCACACATGGCCAAGAGTTGCGCACTTTTGGTGGAAATGCCTAGCAGACATTCTGCCAACAAATGTGAGACTTCAACGCAACTGTAGATATATAAACAACATATGCCCCTTATGCAAGCAGTTTGCTCAAGAGACTATGCATGTTCTGTTTACCTGTGCATTTTCAAGAGCGGTTTGGATGCTTATCCCAGGTGGTTAGAGTGTTTTGAATGGGCTCTACACCCATATTGCTGCTATGTTTGAATCTTGGGTAAAATCGCCTCAACAGACCAGTACAAACTCAGATTGGTTAAATTTGGCGATGATCGTCTCATGGTCTATTTGGAATGAACGTTGTGAAGTATAATTCCAACATAATAAGGCTAATCCAGAGTTGGTTGCTAAAAAGGCAATAAGTTTTGCAACATACATAGAAGGGTTAAATGCCAAACAACGATCTAGGATTGCGATAACACATGATACCATATACGTGCACTGGAAACCTCCTACATTCCCTTATCTAACTATAAATTGTGATGCATCATATGATAAACACACAGGACTAACAGGAATCGCACTTATCTTGCAGGATTTTGCAGGGCAATGGAGGGGATGCTCAACTACATGCTATGCAGGAGTAAAAGATTCAGAGCAAGCAGAATGTCTGGCGTTCTTAGAAGCTGTCAAATGGAGCAGAAGTATGCAACAAACACACGTGGTTCTGGAGACTGACCTACAAGGAATCGAAAGCTACATCACTAAGCATGCTCCGGTGATATCTTGGGAGAACGAAGACATTCTTCTTGATGCCATTGAGTGCCTGAAAAACATCCCTCATTGGGAATGTCGTTTTATTTCTAGATCATGTAATAAACCTGCTGACACTTTAGCAAAGTACAGTAGGCGTCATAGAGTTACTAGGGTTTGGTTAGATAAACCTCCTGATTTTATTGAAAGCAATTTGCTGGCAGACATTGTGACAATTTCAGTTTAATAATATTTCACCTCTTTGGCATCAAAAAAAAAAAAAGTTAAGAGGGGTATAAATGGTATTTTTTGTTATTGTTTTCATCACTTTTTATTATTCTTTGGTGGAATAAACAGAGCATTAAAAACAAAAACCAATTTCCATCCACGTCAGATTGAGTTAGATATTTAGCTGCTAGATTGACCATCCACGTCAGATTGGACAACATCCTAACCCCTATGGGACGACAAATCTAGCCGCGAAACGCCTAACAATTTGGCGTCCAACGCCGAACCAAACAGCTTTACGTGTTTTATTTTCTAAAAAAACTGATTATTTAATATTTCTATCTCCATTATTTCATCTCTCTCCACTTTTTTTTTTCTTCTCTCTCCATCTTTTCCTCTTTCCTCTCTCTCTCTATTTCTTCATCTTTCCCCACGTTCAAAACAACTTTATTTCCTTCTTTTTCTTTCTTTCTCTATCACTTATTCTCTTTTTACGAAAAAAAATAAGTAACGCCGAATCATTCGGCGTTTGTGTTACTTTTTGAGCGCCGAATCATTCGACGTTTCAATCTCGCCGATAATGCGACTGCGATCAAATGTTAGGAGAGAGAAGTAGACAGATTGAGTGTTAACTTTTTTCCAACACCTTTTTCATGATTTGCAACACTTTTTGGCCAATCTAGCCCATAGGACTTAGCCTAATACCCATCATTTTTATATTACTACTTTCATACCGGAAAATAGCCTTGATTGGAAAGTATATTTTCATTCGAAATCTCTTCTCTTCCATTCTATTTCGTCCCTTCCTATTCCTTTATATCAATTCTTCCCAAAGATCACGATGGAACAAAAAGAACCAAGTATATTTCTGTATTCAGGGTTTAGCTTCTGTATTCAGGGTTTAGCAAACTGGATTTGTGTTTTATTTGAAAAATTGTAAAAATTGAGAATTTATCGGATCTAGATCTTTAAGATTTTGTTGGTGTTGTTTTTTAAGTTGTGATGGGTGATGCATGATTGATGATTCTGATTAAAACCCTAAATGTTGTTTTAAGTGTTGATCAAGCACCACTGCAGAGGTTGATCATCGGCAGATGCATTCATGCTTTTCTGATCAAAACAATAATAAATGGTGATCAAGATAATGCATAGACTAATTGAACCGTAACTATCTATCAATCATAATCAGGTAACCCATATCAGAAATCATGTGAAATTCGAAATTATTTAAAAAAAAAAAAGATTTTTCTACGTTCCAGTGGAATGAGAAACTAGAGATGATCATGTTTTATGAGTTAAGAAGATGATGATATTAAATAATCTCATAAAATGGATACCAAGGTTTTGTCTTTCACTATTGTGATCGACTAAAAGATGGAGTTCAATTTATATACTAATGTTACAGAATAATGTGGTTAAAACCCTAATGCTATAATTACATCGTAGAATTAAAACATATTACTACAAATACATCAATCAATAATGGGATCAATCACGTATTCTTCTTTCCTTCTTTAGGCCATTGACTCATGAAAGTCATTGATTTATTCTCTTTATTTCCTTTCCATATTAAAATTGCTAATTGATGGCGGTGATTGATTTGCATGCATGATGAAATTGGTGATGATATCAAAGGGGAGATGATCATGATTATGATGATTTTCTACTGAGCAATCAAAGAAATTAAATTTCATAGAAGGGTAAAATAGGAAAAAGTGTTTTCTCTCATATTAGATTTGCTTAACCTAGAATTAGTGCAATTTCCGAAACCATTTACGGATTCAATATAAAAATAATATTTTTTTTTTTTTGAAGGACTAAGGAGCATGAAAGCCCCAAAATTTATTGATACTTGAAAATAATTACATCCATAAATCGAAATACATGATTAATACAATAATCTTGACCCGAAAGAAATCGATAACAAAATTCTGTATCAAATATATGTAAATCGAAAGGGGAATTGAAATCTTCTAATGGTTTATCACCATTTTGTAGGATACTCTCCGAGAAGATATGATGCTTCCATAAAAGAAGTAATATGCCCAAATTCCACATCGAATTCTGTAATCTCTGATCATCATGTCCGTAAATGGATGATTGAAAGATTGAACGAAATCGAAGGCCCTCCTGGAGGTATGATAATTCGTAATGGCATACACTTGCCATACGTATGAGAATTTAAAAACACAATAAATACATATCAATCATTGCTGTAAAGCAATTTTATTTATTCAAACATTAAAAAACCTAAACTACTCTACCCGAATCTTAATAAAATCAAGATCCGGGTAGAAAAGATAAAGATATTTTATGAATGAAGATGAAGATAACTGATTTTTTTGGATGAAGATAACTACCTACTTGCAGAGCGTTGTTTTTTTTTTTTTTTTTTTTTTTTTTTGACACTGTTAGTGTTAGTGTCGATTAGGGCTGCACAAGATACGGGAAGGTACGGGTTTTTGCCTAGCTCAGTACTTGTACCTCTCTATGGCGGTACCTATACCTATGTACTTGTACCTGTACCTGAGAAGTACGGGACGGGTCCTGTACCTGTTTAACTCGGTACGGGACGGGACGGTACCGGTTCTTTACCTATTTTGGAGTTCGCAGCCTTTTATCCCGTTTTATCTTGCAAGAGCAGGCTGTCATGTACCTCATGTATGCATACCACATTTTGAATTAGCTAATAGTGGGGTGCAGTTAACCAACTGTTGGGTGTACACATCCCTTAATCATTCCTCGAGTTCTGTGTGGAGTAGATGAATTATTAGCTGTTAAGATTATTAGTGTAGATTGGTGTATTTAAAACCAATCATTCTTCTCCTAAAATTGTAATGAAAACCTAATTAACTTCAATAAGAAGTCAAGGCTCTGTTTATCGAGTAAACTTACGAGAGTCAATTGGTATCAGACTCCATCCTGGAACCTGTCACCATGGCCACCAAAGAAAAACTTCAAGAGATTTCCACCATCGTTACTCAACACACAGATTCAATCTCTGAGATGAAGGCAGATATTCAATCTTTGGGTGACAAGTTGAATTTTCTTATTACCTTGGTTCAATCATCTCATCCTACACCTCCAGACCCTTCCGGATCGACGATTCCTCAACAAAATTCGGACGATCGTTATCCAGATTTCAATGAGGTGATTCACAAATTTACGAACACTGACTCTCGTAAGTTTACTCGTACTCCTAAAGTTGATTTTCCACGGTTTACTGGTACTAATCCTCGTGGATGGATCCTTAAATGTGAGAGGTATTTTCATTTGCATCAATTTTCGGCTGATGAGCGTGTTGATATGGCTGTTATACATTTTGATTCATCAGTAGATTCATGGTTCTTAAATTATCATCAGGGTAAGGAGTTTATTTCTTGGGAATCCTTTAAACATGATATTTGTGCTAGATTTGAGGATATTGCTCAATACAATTATGTGGGTAGTTTCAATAAACTCACCCAAACTACCAATGTTGAAGACTATTACGATCTGTGGGAACATTATAAGAGCTATATGGTTACCAACAATCCTTATTTTCCTGAGAGTTATTATACCTTAAGTTTTATTAGTGGGTTAAAAGAAGAAATTCGTACAGTGGTGCAGATGTTCAAACCTGAGACTACTACAACAACTTTTTATTTGGCTAGACTGCAGCAAGCTTCCTTATCTCACCAGCCAAAACAAACTAAATCATTCTCTAGAGCATTTGTACCTTCACCACTCTTTGTATCCCACTCCCCATCAGCCATCAAACCTTTTTTCTCTCACTCTCCTACCCTTCCTAAGCACAACCCATCTTCATCATCCCCATTTGTCACTCACCCTTCCACTCCCATAAAAACCTCACCAGATAATTCTCTTCCACCTATTAAAAGACTCACCCATGCCCAAATACAGGTTAGGAAAGACAAAGGCCTTTGTTATAACTGTGATGAGTTTTACAGACAAGGCCATAGGTGTAAAACTCAACAGCTGTTCATGCTAATTGCTGATGAGGATGTGGAGGAAAATGGGTCCTTATCTACTGAAGAACTCTATGATGCATCTCCTTCCACTTCGGAATCTCCTATCGAGATTTCCTTACATGCCTTAACAGGGAGTATTGCTCATGACACCATTCGAATTCATGGTCATCTTAACAAGCATCCTGTGGTTGTGCTTATCAATATAGGCAGTACTCATAGTTTCATCGATGCTGCTCTAACCTCTAAATTGGGTCTTCATGTGTCACCCACTGGCCAGATGCTTGTCAAAGTTGCTAATGGCGATAGCACTATCAGCACGGGTATTTGCCATCACCTCAACTGGGAAATGCAAGGACATCAATTCTCTGAAAGTTTACGAGCTCTTCCTCTTGGTGGTTGCGATATTGTTTTGGGAGCCGACTGGTTGCGAAAACTAGGTGATGTTACTTTTAACTTCAGTCTTCTGAGTATTTCTTTTGTACATCAAGGCATGCCAATAACACTTCAGGGTACTTCTTCCAAGCCTTCCCTGAGCCTTCTCAGTGCTTCTTCTCTTAAGAAGTTTTTAAAGAGTAACACTCCTACGCTCATTGGACAGTTCTTCTCCATCTCTACTACACCTATACTACCACCACCACCTGTTGTATCCACCATTTTGGATAGTTTTTCAGATGTTTTCGCAAAACCTAAAGGACTTCCTCCTTCTCGGTCACTTGACCATAAAATTCCACTCAAAACTAGTTCTGACCCAACTTCTCAAAGACCATACAGATGCCCCTATGTGCATAAATCTGTGGTAGAATCCTTAGTCACTGAAATGCTCTCTACTGGTGTAATACAACCTAGTCATAGCCCATTTTCTGCTCCTATTTGCTAGTTAAAAAGAAAGATGGCACTTGGCGTTTTTGTGTTGATTATCGTAAACTCAATGACATAACTGTTAAAGACAAATTTCCGATTCCACTTATAGAGGAATTACTTGATGAGTTGAATGGTTCTATAGTCTTCTCCAAGATTGATCTTTGCTCTGGCTACTACCAAATTTGTGTCTATGCACCTGATATTCACAAGACGGCTTTTCGCACCCATCATGGGCATTATGAATTTAGAGTAATGCCTTTTGGGCTTACTAATGCCCCTGCCACTTTTCAGGCTTTGATGAATGAGGTATTTCAACCATATCTGCGTAAATTCGTGTTGGTGTTTTTTGATGACATACTGGTTTATAGTCCATCTATGGAAGCACATTTGGAGCATCTACAACTCACATTTTCATTGTTAAGGAAGCACTCTCTATTTGCCAAGCTGTCCAAATGTGCATTTGCTCAACCCCAGTTAGAATATCTTGGGCATATTGTTACTGCTACTGGTGTTGCTGCTGACCCTGATAAAGTTGTTGCTATGGTGCATTGGCCACAACCTAAAACATTGAAGCAGCTTAGAGGATTCTTGGGACTTACATGCTACTACAGTAAGTTCATTAAAGGGTATGGTAACATCTGTAAACCCCTCACTGATCTACTTAAGAATGACTCCTTTTCTTGGACTGAGGCTGCAACTAAGGCTTTTTTTTCTATCAAATTAGCCATGACCACAACACCAGTGTTAGCCTTGCCTGATTTTACACAGCCATTTACATTGGAGACTCATGCATGTTCAAGAGGGATTGGAGCTGTCCTACTACAACATGACAAACCCATTGCCTTCCTCAGCAAACCATTGGGTCCCAAGGCATTAGCTCTTTCAACTTATGATAAGGAATTTTTATCCATCATCATGGTTGTGAAAAAGTGGAAGCATTATTTGAGCAGCCAACCATTTACCATTCATAAAGATCACCAAAGTTTAAAGTATTTAATGGACCAGAAATTGTCTACTTCCTTGCAGCAGAAATGGCTGGTGAAACTGATGGGTTTTGACTATGTCATTAAGTACAAAAAGGTTTTAGACAATAAAGCTACTGATGCCTTGTCCAGATTACCTGCTGCTTCTTGCTCAGCCCTGTCATTATCTCAACCTCAATGGGTGCAAGATGTTCTCTCCAGCTATGAGTCAGATCCTCTAGCACAACAACTCATCACCCAACTTACCATCCATCCAACTCAGGGTCATTATTCTTACAATCAAGGCATCTTAAGGTTCAAAGGAAGGATCTATATTGGCTCAGGTACCACACTCAGATCTTCTATTTTACACTCTTTACATGCTTCTGCAGTGGGTGGCCATTCTGGCATTCATGGTACTTATCATAGGGGTAGAACCTCCTTCTTCTGGCCTAACATGAAGACTGAAATTATTTCCCTAGTCACCAGTTGTGATGTTTGCCAATGTCATAAAAGAGAGAACACACTACCAGGTGGTCTCCTCCAACCACTTCCCATACCTGAAACTGCTTGGCAACATATCTCCTTAGATTTCATAGAAGGGCTACCCATGTCTTTTAAGAAAAATGTCATCTTGGTGGTTGTGGACAGACTCACCAAGTATAGCCACTTCATTCCTCTTGGCCACCCATTCACTGCCATCACAGTTGCCAAGGAATTTCTTTCACATGTATTTAAACTCCATGGCCTTCCAAGTTCCATAGTGAGTGACAGAGATAAAATCTTCATTAGCCAATTCTGGCAGGCATTATTCAAAACCTTAGGTACCACCCTAAAACTCAGTTCTGCTTACCACCCTTAAACTGATGGGCAAACTGAAAGAACAAATGCATGTGTTGAACAATACTTGAGATGTATGATAAGTTCTCATCCTAAACAGTGGGTGCATTGGTTAGCCTTAGCTGAATGGTGGTTTAACACCAATTTTCACTCCAGCCTCAAAATGTCACCCTTTCAAGAATTGTATGGGTATGCTCCACCTCATTTGATTTTTCCAATCCCCTCCTCTACTTCTGTTGCTACTGTGGAGAATTACTTGCAGGAAAGAGACATTATGTTACAACTATTGAAGGATGAATTGTCCAAGGAACAAAGCAGAATGAAATTTTTTGCAGATAAAAAGAGATCTGACAGAAACTTTGAAGTGGGTGATTTGGTTTTCTTGAAGCTGCAGCCTTATAGACAAACATCAGTTGCTGTGAGAAAGAACTTCAAGCTTTCAGCCAAATACTTTGGGCCTTTTGAAGTCTTACAAAAAGTTGGAGCTGCTTCCTATAAACTCAAGCTTCCTGTGGGATCCAGAATCCATCCAGTCTTTCATGTCTCCCAACCAAAGAAGAAGATTGGACTGTTAGCTGTGTCATCACCTCAACTTCCCCTAGTGGACCAGGCAGGTCAGTTTGTCATTGAGCCCATTGCTGTACTGCACACTAGAGTCACTGTCAGAGGCACAACTCAAATTTCACAAATCTTGGTACACTGGTGCAACTCAGACCCTGCTGACTCAACATGGGAGGATACTGCTCATATTAAAGCTCAGTTTCCAGACTTCATCCTTGAGGACAAGGATCTCTAACTGGGAGGGGCAGTGTCATGTACCTCATGTATGCATACCACATTTTGAATTAGCTAATAGTGGGGTGCAGTTAACTAATCATGGGTGTACACATCCCTTAGTCATTCCTCGAGTTCTGTGTGGAGTAGATGAATTATTAGCTGTTAAGATTATTAGTGTAGATTGGTGTATTTAAAACCAATCATTCTTCTCCTAAAATTGTAATGAAAACCTAATTAACTTCAATAAGAAGTCAAGGCTCTATTTATCAAAGAGAAGGTAGCTTGCTACCATTTTTATCCCAAATTCTTCTTGTAGCTGTACTAGATACACTACACAGGCAGGTGAACCCTGGGAAGTATACCTGAATGATATTAAATGTAAGCTTGACAACGAACTAGGGAAAGTCGATGCTAATTAAACTGCGAAATCAATACATTATTACATGCTAACGGTTTTTGATTTTCAACCAACTAATGAACCATAAGAAAACATTCTCTACTGCTTACGTCAGGCGAAGTATAGATTCTTAAATGATGCATGATCCTTTTACGTGGAGTTGTAGAACAAGTCTTAAACAACATTGGACATATATTTCAGCTTGAACTAATTTTAAGATTAAGTTATGTGTAGAGTATTTAATCCATGCAGGACTAAGTGCTGACCGCAATCTGAGGATTTTGTATATGTTGTATTAAGGTTGCACTACTAATCGAAATTCTGTCTCATTGAGAATGAGATGAGAGCTGAAATAGTAGCTATCCAGGTGTATGTATAATATATTAGGCCAATCCACCAAGTAAACGCACTTCCTGCAGCTGATGAATCTCCTTGGCAGCTAGCTAACAATTTGATTTTCAGTTTCTAATGACTTGATAGCATTGTATGACTCTTATCTTTTGTGATCACAAGCTTTAGGAGAAAATCATGCATCCACGGTTCATAATTCCATATGGTTTCAGTTACTAATTTTTAGAATATATTGTAAGCCGTAACGATGGTCTCTTCTCTTCTATGAGAGGAAAGCCGGAGACGGAGAGAGGGAAGAAAAACAAGGAACTGAGGAGACACCGAGAAATGAAGGAGAATACGATAGAAAAAGGTATAATCCATACTATCAATGGCCTAGATTTAATCGCTAATATCAACGGATAAATATCTTCGGCACCACGGTACGGGATGGGACGGGAATCAAGGGCGGAGCTAGTGTATAGCAAGGGTGCCCAATTGCACACCCTTCCAAACTAGCTCCAAAGCCTAATTTAGCCCATTGTTTTTAATTTATTGGAGTTTTAAGCCTATTTTATCATAGTTGCACCCCCTAGAATTTTTTTGCTCCCCCTTAGCTATATTTCTGGCTCCGCCCCTGACGGGAATAGCTTAGAACCGTTACTTGTACCTACTCTAGGACCGGTACCGGTTTTAGTTACTTGTACCTGTCCCATCTTACTACGGTACCGGTACGGTTTCACGGGACGAGACGGTTCCTGTGCAGCCCTAGTGTCGATGGTGGTGCCTCTAGGTAATTAGCTGTAAACTCATTAATTTCGGCTATTTGTGCGTCATTCACCATTGGCGCATATATTACTGGTACACTAGAGGTGCTTGTACTTCCCAAGTGCCCAACTGGTTCGCAATTTTGGTTAGGGCTGTTGCTGCCTTCATACCAATTTATAATATTGCATTCCCTTTTGTTGTTATACTATTTGATCCCTTCTTATATCTCTCAAAATGAAAATGGTGGTGATATGGGTGTTTATTCTGCACTAGTAACTCCACAAGTTTCCGCTGCCACACTCCCTGGAATCAGTGGAATGCTTGTGTCCATCTTCAAGGAAGTGTTTCACAAAACACGGTTATAGGCCGCCATCTGCAACTACGGTTATCTATTCTCAGCCTTCAGTATCTAGTATAATTGCCCTTCAGTATCTAGCATTTGGTTATCCACAGTAGCCGCCATTCGGGGTATCTGCAGTGGATATGGTGGTATATATCCACAAGCCACACCATTGCCCAATGCTGGCGGAGCCAAGTTTTAACATTGAGGGGGCTAAAAATTTATTTTTATAAATTTGGGTGGACTAAATTATGGATGATTTAGAAATGGGGGCAAAACACTAAAACTAGGAGGATTTAGTATAAAATATACATGAAATAAAAGACTAATTAGTGATTTTAAATTTTTTTGGTAGCCCACCTTTGGTTCCGCCACCTTGACAGTCACCATCTCCGGGGCATTGGAGTTGCTCTTAATCTGACGATTAGTATAATTGCGTTGAAAGTGAGGGATACCTCAAAACTCTTCCTTGAAATATCTTTACCTGCCAATAATATATTTCGGGAAACCCTTGTACCTCCCTTTTCTATCTCAATTAATCCACCAGAACTCTCCTCTATATCTGTCAAAGAAGAAAAACCAGAGGCAGTGATCATGGTAAATCTTTACTTTTTTTTTTTTGATCATCTCTATTTTTGTATTTGTATGGTTTAAGTGGCGGCGATGTTTTACTGATTTTTTTTTCTTCTGAATAGGCGCTTGCTTGTCAGCGACCTGTGGATTTCCCTAGTTACAAACTAATTATCGTTGGCGATGGTGGAACTGGTAATTGATTTTTCCAGAATAGATCGATTTTTCTTTTTTTGGCGATGTTTTTTTTTATTTATTTAGGTGGATTTCTAGGTTTTAACAGAGATTTATATGTGAACAGGAAAGACTACTTTTGTGAAGAGACATATTACTGGTGAATGCTTGAAGAAATACGACCGTAAGTAGTTAGGCATCTCAATCTGTTTTTTTTTTTTTGTTGATATATTTTGATTTTTGTAATTTGGGTTTTTATTATAGCTACTATTTGATGGAAAGTATCATTTCATTAAACACACACACCACACAGTGGTTTACATAGAGATTGAAAAACCAAGTTCAAATTACTTTACAGCAACAGATTGGGATGTTCTATATTCAGCCTCAGTACTTGATCTTGCAATTGTAGTTTGATATTTAGACGACCAGGAGATAATGTTAGGACCAAGAAAAATGCAGTAACCTCCTGTAGACCTTCTGTCATCCACATTGCCTGCCCAGTCTGCATCTGAGAAGCCTAGAAGAAAAGAGGTTCCCTGTGTAAAAGTGATACCAAAACCAAGTGTACCTTTAATATAGCGCAAGATTCATTTGGCAGCAGTCAGATGAGCTATTGTTAGATGTTGCATGTGCTGGCATACTAGATTCACTGCAAAGGCAATTTCAGGTTTGGTCCATGTAAGGTAATGCAGAGCACCAACAAGTGATATATACTCAGTGGGATTTGTTAACAGAGTACCATCATGTTTGGAAAGTTTTGTTGAAGCTGCAATTGGTGTTGAACAAGGCTTAGCACCTTCCATATGAAATCTGCTTAATAGATCAACTGCATATTTAGTTTGATGAAGAAACAATGAGGTTGAATCTCTGAACACCTCAAGACCTAAGAAATAGTTTATAGAGCCCAAGTCTTTGATTGGAAATTGCTGTTGTAACTGAGTAATCACTAGCTGTAGGAAGGTAGAAGAAGATCCAGTAAGCATAATATCATCAACATACACCAAGGCAACTGTAAGTTGAGAGCCTTCCTTGTGGACAAATAAAGATGAATCAGCAACATAGTGAACAAAGTGGAGAGACAACAGAGCTGCACTGAGTTTGTCATACCAAGCTCTTGGAGCTTGTTTTAATCCATAAATGGCCTTGTGCAATAGACAAACATGATTTGGTCTATCAGGGTCTACAAAGCCTGGAGGTTGTGCCATGTATACAGTTTCCTTCAAATCACCATGCAAAAATGCATTACTTACATCTAGTTGATGAATATCCCAGTTAAATTGCACTGCAAGAGAGAGTGCAATCCTGATAGTAGTGGGCTTGGCAACTAGACTAAAAGTTTCATCAAAATCCATTCCTTGTTGCTGATGATAGCCTTTGGCAACCAGTCGTGCTTTATGTCTGTCTATAGTACCATCTGGATTATATTTGATTCTAAAGACCCATTTACAGCCTACAATATTATGTCCTTCTACTGGATCAACTAAAGACCAGGTTCCAGCATCTTTTAGAGCATTATATTCATTTACAGAAGCTACTGTCCACACTTCTTCCTTCTTTGCAAGAGATATACAAGTTGGAATCTTGGACAGAAAAGCAACAGGTAATTTATGTTTAGTAGCAAAGTAAGATTTTGGTTTGTAAACACCATTCTTGCTTCTAGTTGTCATGTTATGATCATTCCTTGTAGTAGAAAGTGAATTTCTAGGAAGATTAGACTTCTCAGAGAATGACAATGTAGAAGAAGGTGGAGAAATTGGAGCAGTGGTCTCAACAGGAAGTTCAAAAGAAGTGGATGCATGATGTAATATGGTCTTATAAGGAAAGGAATGTTCATTGAATGAAACATGTCTTGAAATGTAGATTGCTTGACTGACAGGATCATAACATCTGTATCCTTTTTGACTTAAGCTATAACCAAGAAATACACAGTGTTTGCTCCTAGGTTCAAGCTTGTTAGATGTATAGGGTTTAAGCCAAGGAAAACAAGCACAACCAAACACTTTAAAAAAATTATAATCTGGTGTCTTATGAAACAGTAGTTCAAAAGGAGATTTAAAAGAAATTGATTTGGTTGGGAGTCTATTGATGAGATAATTGGCTGTTTGTAAGGCTTCAACCCAAAAATTTGGAGGCAAACCAGCTTGAAACAAAAGTGTTCTAGTAACTTCTAAGAGATGCTTATGTTTAATTTCTACAACACCATTTTGTTCTGGTGTATGGGGACAAGTCAACTCATGAGTTATACCTTTAAGAGAGCAAAATTGATGGAGAAAATTATTGAGAAATTCTCCACCATTGTCTGTTCTGATGGTGATTACAGAAAAAGAAAACATATTTTCAATTCTATTGATCAAAGAAACAAAAGCATTCTTGAAATCAGATTTATTAAGTAAAGGAATAATCCAGCAGTATTTTGTAAACTCATCAATCACATTAGCATAGTAAAGAACTCCAGAGGTGGAGGATGTTTGACAAGGACCCCAAAGATCCATATGAAGTAATTCTAGAGGTTTACTAGCTACATTACTAGATATTTGAAATGGTAATTTCTGAGATCTGCAAATTTTGCAGTCATTACAAAAGAAAGGTTTGTTTGAAACATTGGACAAATGTAAATTGTGACATAGTCTTTGTAGAGTTTGAAAAGATGGATGGCCAAATCTTCTATGTAGGAGAGCATTGTCAGTTGTTGTTGATGTAATAGCATGCTTGGAATTGTTGAATGATAAGGTATATAAACCATTTCTATGAGGTCCTTGGAAAAGGATCTTCCCAGAGTTGACATTCTTCACAGAAAAACCATGAGTGTCAAGAGTTAAAGAACAATGGTTATCTGAGGTGAATTTGTGAATAGATAACAAATTATGTGAGGATTGTGGCACTACTAGGACATTATTGAGAGAAAAGAAATGATCATTAACAAGCTTACTAGAGTTACCAATGCAAGTAATGGACATACCTTCACCATTGGCAGTATGAATCACCTCAGAGCCATCATATGGAGATACTTCTTGGAGTGGAGAGGAGGAGGATGCAATATGATGATTTGCTCCACTGTCAGCAATCCATTCTTCTTCTTCATCAAAAATATCTGCAACAACCAACATAGCACTAAGATTTGATGGTGGAGGTCTACCTTGATAAGAGAAATTTAGCCTTTGTGGACAATTATCAGCCAAATGGTGAGGACTCTTGCATAGTTGACAGTTTTCTTTTTCAGGAACATAATATCCTCTGCCTGAAAGGTTTCTGGCAAACAATGATGGATTGGGAAATCTAACACCATGCTGTCTACCACCATGATAACTTCGACCTCTACAGGAATTACCTCTGTGATGATTAAAACCTCCTCTAAATCCTCCTCTATTTGCCATGAATGCCTTAGCTTCTGAATCTAGATTTGCTAGTTTAAGTCTCTCACTAATAACAACTTCTTCACTTAGTAAATTGTTATGTAAGTACTAGTGACTGGAGGATAACGATGACGCATAGAGGTAGCAAATGGAATATAATCTGAGTTTAGAGCTTTTAAGGTGATAACAACTAATTCCTTATCAGATATAATGTCTCCTGCAGCAGCTAATTGATCTGAGAGAGATCTAATTTCATTAATGAGTGAAGGAATTGATTTTGTACCTTGACTGAGAGAGAGCAACTTTGTACGAATCTGAATAGAATGAGTAGAAGAAGCTCGTGCAAACCGTTCTTCAATACTTGTCCATAATTGATGAGAAGTCGTTGATCTGGAGAAGTAGGCGATCACAGAATCTGAGATTGTAGAATTTAACCACATGATTATAGTTGAATCTTCATCAATCCAGTCTAGATACAACTGATTTTCAATTCCATTCATTTCATTTCTCGGTGAAGTAAAACGAGGAGGACATGAATGAGAGCCATCTAGATAACGCATCAACTTGTATTTATGAATTACAGGAGCCACAAGATTCTTCCAGGTATAGTAATTATCCTCCTTGAGCTTCAAATTGATAAAACCTGTTAACTGATTTAGAGGAACACGAGAAAAAGAAATTGCAGTAGGATTCTCCATGAAATAGATGTATGAAAGTAAATTGAAAATCGAGAAAGAAAGAGATTAAGATTTGAAAGTAAATCTCAGATGTGAATTCAAATTGTTGATGGAAAAACAAGATTTAAAAACAGGAAACTCTCTGTGTGTGATGAGTAGAAAAATAGAAGATCAGATTGAAAAAGAAATCAGGATCGATTTTGTTGGGAAGAAACCCTAACCTCTCCTGTCTGATACCATGATGGAAAGTATCATTTCATTAAACACACACACCACACAGTGGTTTACAGAGAGATTGAAAAACCAAGTTCAAATTACTTTACAGCAACAGACTCATACATATATTGTGATGAGCCGACAATAAAGGACTGGTGCTTGTGTGAAAGAAGTGTGTCAATTGGGCACGTGCACAACACATGATACATTAGAGGGAAAGCAGTTTGAATAGACTTATCCTTCACCACTGCATTGCTTATCCTGCACTGCACCATTACTATTCGTGTCGAGGTTCGTCCTTTGAATTTCCGAACCAACCGTGGACAGATTATGTTTTACTATTGGGATGCAGCTGCCCAGGAGATTGAGTTATTCAATGGGGATAGAAATCCATTTTAGTAAGTATACAACACATTCGTTTACTGGAATCTGATTCTTGTCTTGATTTTTCGCCGTATATCTTGTCGTCCCATACTTAACTTGAGCTCTTCGTTTTTGTGTAGTAACTACGCAGATTGTGCTATAATTATGTTTGACGTTACTTCCCGTATGACGTACGATGATGTGTCGACATGGCACAAAAAAATCCGCAGGTTTGTTTCATCTATTGTTAACCGTTTTTAGTTTGAAGCAATGTGGTGAGCCTTGGGTGTGTCTTGTTTTGTCAGGACTAGGTGACAACTTAAATCACAGTGAGATTCATTTAAGATATGGGATGCTACTTACATTGTTTTAGTGTAGTTTCTGTAAAGCTGGTATCCCAATTGTTCTTTGTGGAAACAAGGTTGATGTCAAGAACAGGCAAGTGAAAGCAAGCGACGTTACTTTCCACAGGGAGAATGGTCTCCAATACTATGAGATTTCTGCAAAGAGTAACTACAACTTCGAGAAGCCTTTCTTGTATCTAGCCGAACAACTTTTCAGGTATATAAGCTGTAAACCTTCTTTTGTTGCTCTATTAAGTGTCAACTTTCCTCCAGTTTTAATATAATGTTGCTAATATTTTACACTAATGCAGTGAAGATGTTGGAATTTTTGAATAGAAATATGAATAGGTGTGTCAACTCACTTGAGTCTTTTCAACTTTAGTGTCTTATCCCAAGGGATGTGACTCTCCATTAAGGGTTGTGACTCTTCATGAAAGGACTTGTCCAAGAGTCACCTCTAGCCTATATAAACCCCACTCATTCTCAATTGCAAGTATGTTTTTAGAGTCATAAAACTAGTACTAGAATTTTAAGAGTTTGCATGTGTCTTCAAGAGTTAAAGAAGAGTTTGTGCTACATCCATTCGCGTTCGTTGTTCGGTGTTATCGAAGTGCTGCGAAAAACATCGAGGTATTGTTGAATGTTGGAGACATATGCCGCTAAATCTGTAACAACATTATATACAGGGCATCAAATGTCTTAAGCAAAGAGATTACTCGCCTCAATACACCCAAGTAAGTTTGTTTAAGTTTGTGATTGATCATCTTTTCTATCCTTCTTTTGTTGTTTCGTTGTTGGTATTACGAAACGTAATACATAGATGAAAACCGTGTTACAAAGAGTTGTAACAGATCGGTGGATAATACACGAGTTGTATTATTGGAGAATCGGTAACGAAGGTATTTATCCAACAATTTTGCTCTATTACTTCCAAAGTTGCAAATGGAACCAGATGAAATAAAACAATATTTTATCGTGGCACCAATTTTGTGAAGGGAAGTAATAGAGCAAAGAAGTGTTGCTACTCACTGGATGAACACCACAGAAGTGTGGGGGTGGTTGTCAAATAACAAGATGGTTATAATGACAAATTCATCAAATGGTTATTCAGAAAGCATTGCTGGTACGAGAAACAAGTGAACACGGCAAATGTCTATTGAATCTTATAAATTGACAGATGTGGGGGTACGTCGTTCAGACCAACATACCTTGTTGTAGCCAGTTTACCTAACGAGAAATCCTTTTATGAATTATGGAAAAGATAAAAATGTCTCTTCGTATATAATTCATTAAAATGTGGGAGTGTCTCGAAATGGTAGTACGACAAAAGATTCATCCAATGGCATGGGGCCTGTCAGATTGTCGGTCTTGAGACACATACAAGGCACTATGTGTGAAAGTAGTTGTACGGTTCAATTTTGTAAGTGAGTTTGCGGAAAAAACTCACTGGCAACCAGATATCTAAGATAATGTTGATTCTAGATATACGAGGGAAATTCTTTTAGGTTAATTTACTCTATACAATCGTATCAAGATGCTTGAATGGTACGTGAATAAATCTTAGATAATGTTGATTCTAATCAACGAGATACTATGTGTTTGTTGTTGGAGAAATACAGTTAATGGAAATTAGTGTTGATGGAGGGATCAACTCTTGACTCCAGAGCTTTGGACGCAAAGTCGGAGAGGTGCCTAAAATTTCCTTGAGTATATACTTATGGCCAAAGTATATGTATGCTAGAAATAGATTGTTTTGATCAAATAGTTATTTTGGAAGAAACACATAGTTTGAGATTATGGTATGTCTCGATAAATAGATCGACGATATAATACCATAAAGCAATTGCTCTCAAAATGCGCGTATCGAAAAGAAATAGCGTATGTGAATTGTATCAAGCCGGCAAATGATACGAATTCTAGAGAGCGTATAATTGCGTCATCGAGGGAAATGGGATAGCCTATATGGAGTAGTATTTATAGCGGACACCCAACCTAGCGATTGGAGATCCCATGGTTATCTAGGTTCAAAAGGGACAACCAAGTTATAAATTTATACTCACCTGAAACACTGTGAGAGTTTACTCTCTTTCCCATTTCTATGATGAAACAGTGTTGCATGTCAAGTGAGAGGTTGAGAATTTCTCTTAATGATTCCTATGGCTTAGTTTTCACTAAGAAAGTATGGAAGGATACTTTTTAAATAGGAGATCACCTATATGAGTGTGAAGTGGGGCCGCTTCTATGATAACTATAAGGCTAAGTTAATCTAGAGCACTCATGAAAACCAACATCGTTCAGTAATGCCAAAATGAACACAACCGAGAACCGGATATGTAAGGAAATAAACTGTGTGATATCTATTGCATCGGTTTACATCATAAAGTTGGGCGGTTCAAGACATCGCGTTCACCGAACAACTAGTAAACCCGGTAGGTATTCACTACGGAAGATTCAAAGCCAAAAGCTATCTCTCCCGATGCAGCGATGTTCCGCGCACAAACTCTTTTTAGTGTCTGCATTAAACTTGCATGAATTTCTATTCAATGTGGGGGATTGTTGGAATTTTTGAATAGAAATATGAATAGGTGTGTCAACTCACTTGAGTCTTTTCAACTTTAGTGTCTTATCCCAAGGGATGTGACTCTCCATTAAGGGTTGTGACTCTTCATGAAAGGACTTGTCCAAGAGTCACCTCTAGCCTATATAAACCCCACTCATTCTCAATTGCAAGTATGTTTTTAGAGTCATAAAACTAGTACTAGAATTTTAAGAGTTTGCATGTGTCTTCAAGAGTTAAAGAAGAGTTTGTGCTACATCCATTCGCGTTCGTTGTTCGGTGTTATCGAAGTGCTGCGAAAAACATCGAGGTATTGTTGAATGTTGGAGACATATGCCGCTAAATCTGTAACATCATTATATACAGGGCATCAAATGTCTTAAGCAAAGAGATTACTCGCCTCAATACACCCAAGTAAGTTTGTTTAAGTTTGTGATTGATCATCTTTTCTATCCTTCTTTTGTTGTTTCGTTGTTGGTATTACGAAACGTAATACATAGATGAAAACCGTGTTACAAAGAGTTGTAACGGATCGGTGGATAATACACGAGTTGTATTATTGGAGAATCGGTAACGAAGGTATTTATCCAACAGAAGACAATATCTGCTTTATTCAGTCACCTCCAGTTGCTCCCCCAGAGGTTGAATTCGGTTTGGAAGCACAACCGGAGTAAGTTCTTTTCTTTGTTTGTTCCTTGTCTTCAATCCTTCTTGTTTTTTTTTTCAGAGTTTTCTCTAGGTAAAGTCATCACTGATAAACTTGCAACTGTTTCTTCCATTTCAGGGACAAACAAGATCTAGATGCAGCTACAGATCAGCTCGATGTTTTTGACTAAGTGATTACTTCGACTTTTCATCCCCTCCGCCTTGCTGTGGACCCAGGGATTTTTTTTTTTGAAGTGGGCCCAGGGATTTGTTGATAATTTAGAGTGTTATACTATTAATTTTTTGAACAGTATGGGAACTGCTGCTTTGTTTAACCGAATTGTTTGTTCCATTCTAGTTCTGAGGTTAAAAAGTGAATCCTAAATCTTAATCTTGACCTTGTGAACAAGCGTGCCCAATTGGTCTTGTGAGCATCTTGATCTTTTTTCTTTCCAGGACGAGACATGAGAGGATACCAGGGATGAGGCTTGACACCAATCCTCACGTGATAGGATAAAACCCACAGGTGCTCAGCCTCGTATACTTACATTAGAGGTTTGCCATTCATTAATCTTCCAAAAGCAACGACATATATAAACATTTTGCCATGCATCAATCGTATCTTATAAAACCAGCAATAGCAACATAAGGAACATAGGTGATGATGCTAACTGAATGCACAAGCCTGGATAACTTAGTTTCCATAACCGCCTAAAATGGTATATAACGGAGTTTTCAAAGCTCCGGGAGTGAGCAAAATGAAAATGGTGGTGATATGGCAGAACGTACGTCCTCGAGTGTGTGTCCATCTTTCAAGGAAGTGTTTCACAAAACATGAGCCCCCATCTGCAACTACGGTTTCCTATTCTCAGCCGTCAGTGTCTAGAATGACAAGGATGAAACAGTGCCATGAATATGAAGATTCAAGAGAGTGGTTCGAAATAGATATTCTAGGGGAAGTTTCTCTCTATACATCCTTTCTAAATTCTAATATAAGGGCAATTCCTATAGGATGAATAAAACTAGAGTTTGTTTATTTTGATCCCATTATGGGATGAACAAATCAAGAAAATAGATGTTCAAATGAACAGATCTGTTCATTTGAACATCGAGTCACCCCACCAGACGGGCGTCCATGTTAATGGCGGGCGTTCGTGCAGATATCGCTGGAGTCAGAAGGGATGTCGCCCTTCACATATTGTCTTTCCAACACCTGATTATTATAATTAATCAAACTCTTATTAGTTTATATAAATCAAAATGATTAGTGGGACCCAATTCTTATTAGTTTATGTCAACAAAATCAATAATGGGACCCTAAAATATCAGATTTGTTCATTTTGTCTTGTTTCCCATAGTGGGGAATGCAGTTTGTTCATTGCCATAGGAACTGCTCTAACCATATATATAATTAGGCCGACCGAGCGAAGCGAGGGAGGACTCTATATATGGTGACTTTGTGTCAATGTGAAGCGTGACATTTTTCTCAATTACACAAAAAAGATTGAATTTTGGTCCGAACACCTGGAAAAGACTAAGATGTCCCTCTAAATCAAATTTTACTTTTTTTTCTTTAGACATTTTCGTAAATAAACCAAAGAGGAAGGGGAACAAGGTATTAGACATTTTCGTATTAAAACCAAAACCAAAGGGTACAGCCGTAAATGCATTTTTTATATATTTAAAAACCTCGTATATTTTAAACTACAAGTCGTATTTTTATAAATTTTATATATTTGGAAAGCCTTTTAAATTAGCTACGCAATGAGCACAAACGATGATATCAAATTTTTGTTTTTCAATTTTTTTTTATTATTCTCCAAATTTTGTATTTTTTGTTCTTAAAAATTAAGCATAGCTTAAAATTAGACATATCTTAAAAAAATTGAAAAAAACTAAAAGAAAAATAAAATGATTGACTAAGTATAAAAAACAAATAATTTTAAAATGAAAAACACAACATATGGTGTTAAATCACCACCAAATTATTTGCAAAGTAAAAATATACCATGGCCTACATGTCTGGAAAATGATACTTTCGCGTCGTGTTTGGAAAAATTATACCTTCGTGCCGTCTCAGGAAAAATAATATTTTCACCCTACGGCGGAACTAAATTGTAAACACAAAATTTAGTTTTATGTCAATTTTTTCGGTCGGCCATCCCACCGTGGTAGCGGTCATCTAGTATATATTTAAGGGACCATGGCTGCCTCGAGATCAAAGTGTTTTTCAGAAATCTTTTTTAAGCATGTAGGTCTCTAAGCCTTTTGAAGCATAAGCTGCAGAATGAAGAAGGCATATTCACGGCCGTTATAAAGCTTAAGAAGAATACGTCTCCTCAAAGAATGACAATTTTCTCTCGAAAGACGATACAACTCTCCAGACGCCGATCCAATCTATTGGGTTGGACGTAGGGACCATAGAAGTACATGTCGCCGAACAACACTGGCTAAATCTTATGGGTTAGATTGAGCTGCTAGATTAGCCAAAAAGTGTTGCAGTTCCAGAAAAAAATGTTGTCTATTTGTTAACACTAGTTCTCTCCTAGCATTTACTCGCAGCTGAACTAGCAGCGAGATAGTAGCGTTGAATGGTTTAGCGCTACAAAATTACCTTTTCGCTGAATGGTACGGCCTGTACGATTTATTTTTTGATCTAACGGCTGAAATTTAAAACGTTGTACCAAACAGCACTGGGTGGTGGTCCTAACTGACGTGGACTGCTAATCTAGATTAACACTCCTATGAGACTTAGGAGATAGTCATATCTGACATGGATTACTAATCTAACTGTTAGATTAGCACACCATACGACTTAGCCTTAGCCCATACCAAGGGATATGTGCCATGTGAAACCCTCGGGTCATAGACTAGCAGGAGGCATGTTTACGAGGTAAGGGGTCTCAGAGCATCCGTAGTGGGCGACCAAACACCAGAGTATCGATCAAACACCAAACGCAGTGGAGAAGGAGTAAAGATCAAAGACCAGACTAAAACCAAATACTAGAGTATATTTGGTCTTTGGTCTGGTTTTAGTCGGGCGCAATTGAGAGTTACGCCTAATGGGGCGAAGATTGGAGTTACGCCCGAATAAGAAAAATAAAAAAATAATTGGGGCGCAATTAAGAGTTACGCCTGATTGGGGCGTAACTCAAAGTTACGCCCGAATAATAATAATAATAATAAAAATGAGGCGTAATTACTTTAAAGTTGCGCCTGACCAAATTTTAATCTCCCTCCACTGCGTAGTAACACGGACTAAACCCAATTTTTTTTTTTTTTTTTTGCTCTTTAGTTATGATTGCACCAGGGCAGTTGCTCTCAGGACTATGTCACGCATGACAAATTGCAGGACTCAACCACGGTAAAACTAGCAAAAAGATTTGGGGAAATTATGGGGAGACCCAAAAAAAAAATATTCTCGTTGTCAAACCCACAATTAATTTTTGGTACTGTGACACCCATAATTATATGAAATTATTAGAGAATCAATATATAACTCGTTATGCATACTATATTTTCAGGCATAACTCGTTATGCAGCCTAATTTTTCAGGGGTATAATTGGAAGCGCAACTTGGACATAACATATCTAAAAATCCGCGCCTTAGAATTTTACAAATTTTATATCGTTGGAAATATTTTTGAAAGAGCTACGCAACGAGTACAAACAAGAATATCAAATTTTTGTTTTTCATGAAAAAATCGGAGGTGATCCTCATTTTAGGGAAAATTTTCGAAAACTTGATACATAACTATTATGCAGTCACCAAAAACGATGCATAACACATTCTCCAGACGCATAACGAATTATGCAACCATTTTCTCCACTGCATAACACATTATGCATTTCGATAACAAAGTTATGCATCTATAACAAGTTATATTACCATTTTTTGGTTGATTTTAGTCCGTACATATAAAAAATTGATGCATAATGCAGTATGCATCCATATTTACGGATGCATATCAGGTTATGCATCTATTTTCTCGATGCATAAAAGATTATGCAACAATTTTCTCGGTGCATAATGCATTATGCAGTCATATTTTCGGATGCATAACAGGTTATGCAGTCTTATTTTTTGTTGGTTTCAATACTAAAAAAAAGTAGTTGCATAACGTGTTATGCAATTGTTTTCTGAACTGCATAACAAGTTATGCAAAAAGAAAAAAGCCGTAGAACGTGTTATGCAATCAATTTCGAGAATGCATAACAAGTGATGCAACAAATTTGGTAGATGCATAACCTGTTATGCATCACTATTCACACCTCCATTTTCTTTTAAATACACGTCACACGCACACCAAACTCATTTGCACTTCCGTCTCCTTTGCCTTGCCACTGCAACATCTCCAAATTGTGTAGCGACTAGTCCGTATAATGACCAAGCGACGGGGCATGCCTAGTAATACCATCTCCACCAAATAGCCATTCTCTGCAACGATGTATATCTTTCCATTCTGGGTTATTGTAAACAATAAACAAACCCACATACGCTTCTGTTGAGTTTGATTTGAAAAGATAACATATGAGTGGATTCTTTACCCTGAGACCCACCACCATCCTTGGATAAAACTAAAAACACGTTCCCTTGAAACAGACTAGACTTCTTCTGCTGCATGAGACAAAGCTTGTTTAAATTTTCTTTTAGATAAAAGTGATCTTTAATAATGAGAGGCAAGGTTTTTAAACTCGTACGAGTCACGAGTTGACTCGTACGATTCGCTTCATTTTGAAGCAATTCGAGTTGAATCGTATGCCCTGAATCAGAATTCTGCTAACTCGGTGTTTTGACTTTTTTCTTGAATCGTTGACCAAGTCAACCTGTGGTTTCCACTCGAAATTTCTAAATTAAAAAGAAAAAATTTGAAAGGAGCTGCCCGGGATTGAACCTCAGACGTCCTAGTTCATTCAACTACTCACTAACCACTAAACCAAGCTTCCAATTGTGATTAATATTGAAACTATAGAAAATATATAAGTTACTAACACAACAATTATTGAAAGTAAACTCTTAGTTGCGACTTTAGTTAAATGTTTCCCATTATTGAATATTACTTGTAAGTAAATATACGTTTCAAAAATGAACTATGAATCTACGTTTCACGATTCAACATACGATTCGATTCGAGAAAATGAAAAAACGATTCACGTTTCGATTTACGATTTAAAAACCTTGATGAGAGGCATGTGAAAAGAGGAAGTGGGATGGAAGTCATGGGACATGGATACAAACTGAATGTTGTGTTGCACAACACAATGTTGGTTTCAAACCCATCCACAAAACGACAACACAAAGATGCAAACCTCCACCTGATAAGAGATGCAAACATCCACCTGACAAGTATTTCTCAGCGTCACTTCAGTTCTATCCCTAATCTGCAGCACCAATTCCATCTACAACTTCCATTGTTTCATTTGAATTCTCAATACTGCTCCACACAAGCCATTTGATCACCAGCAGCAGTAAACAACTCTCCTTATTTATCTAAATCTCTGCTGCTCAAGAACACCTTCATTTTCTTCATACATTCTCGATTTGAACCTTCATTCTTTCCTTAGGCTATAGAACATCATCATCTTCTCTATCAACTGAATCCAAATCAACCCATTCTTAACCACATCTGTTGCCGTCTTCCAATCCTTCACAAACCCATAAATCACATAACCCGTGATCTTCTTTCTTCTCTCAATTTGACAGCAGCACAAAACCTATCTCAATTCTAATATCCGGCAGCGATTTACCGTCTCTTGCTTTAACAGGAACAACCAATACCCATTTTATCTCTGAACTTCGAAATCCAACGGGTATCCATCACAGATTCATCTCTTTTCCGTCAAAATATCTTCTCGAACCCTAAATCACCCAATACCAATCGAATTTGCAAATCCACTGTCAAATCGGTAAACATCAGATGCTCTCAATTCCTCTGCTCAAAGTTTTTAAAGAAATAACCGGAAACCAAAAACCACGAATGGAGAAGAAATAGAAGGAAAATTATAATTTTAAGAAATATGGGCCTGTGAGAAATTTATTCTCCAAAAATGGATGCGCGCCTGAAGTTTTTTAGGCGTGGGTTAGACAGTGTTCATAATAAAAAAAATGGGTGTGGTAGTAGTTTTCACAAAAGATTGACTTTGGTCCCGGACGAGATGAGCCCAAACCCATCCGAAATCAAAAAGGGAAAGGAAAAGAAAAGGATGGTCGGTACAATATAATAAAGATTTCGAATAAACATCGAAAACTAACACAAACGAAATAAAATTCCCTCTTGGCTTCTGCAAACCTAGTTCTCCTTCCCCCACCAATCCATCAATCAATAAATCAAAGCTGAATATTATTATTACATAGTAAAATCATGACAGACCAGGTTTATTCTGAAGATTCTATTAACAATTCGTCAGGAGTAACAAGACAAAGGTACATACATTCATTCATTAAACCCTAATTGCTCTCTAATTTCTTTATTTTGAGAGAGATGGCTTTTCTACTTGATTTGTAGTGATAATTTGGACCTTAGGGTTTTACGATTGTGGTTATTGGATAGAAATTGTTTAGGGTCATTGTTCTAATAGCTGGAAACAGTTTTTTGTATTCTAATTATGATGTCAAGATTTCTGCAGAATTTTTTATTTGGAATCATTATTGAAAAGACTAGTTTATTAATTTTATGGTTGCAGAAAGAAGAGAAAATGGGATCAGCCTGCAGAATCCTTTATATCAGCTGGATTAGCTGTACCACTGACCAACATTGGCACTATTGTTGGAGTAACACTTCCAGGCGTCACTCCAGTATCTACAGCGTACTCGGCTGTTCCTCATATTTTTCAGGCTCCCATCCAACAGAGTGTGGCTTCAGTGGTACAAAAATTAAATTTGGTGAGATATATCTTGTAATATACTTGGCTGTTGTTTTCCTGTAATTGTGTTGTTAGTTAGTGGACTCATACTTATCTAGTTACATGAATGCCGATTGGAGTTTTTTGGATCCTTTTTTTTTTGCTTTGCAATGCGAATTTTATTAAACTCAAAAGAGATACCAAAGAATACAAAAAGAGACCCATAATGGGTACAAAACAAAACAAAAGATTGACACAAAAAACAAAAAAAAAAACACTCAGGCCCTAGCTAGACAGATAGGCCTTCATTTGCTCAGGCACTCTACTAACTACAATCTAGTAGAACCTAAAATAACTTTTTTGGATTCAAAACTAGTACGTTCTGTGTTATCGCTCTTCTTTCTCGTTTTCATAGTTTTTACTCATATTCTGATGTAAATTTTCATTTTTGTGTTATGTTTTTAATATGGTGTTGCTGCTTCAGCCCAAAATCCAAGATGAGCTGATAGCACGGGAAATAGTCATTAATGATGCTGAACCTACGGTCCGCTACAAGCTCACAAAACGGCAGACACAGGAGGAGGTACATTCTGTTAATTTCAATTGCATATAGAGCGATTCATGAGCGTTCTATACGTTTTTCTTATAACTATTAGTAGGTTGACGTGAAATGGTTTTTACCATCGCAGATACAGAGATGCACCGGCGCAGTTGTCATAACTAGGTTAGTACAATTCCTAATGCAATATTATGTGCCTTATAATAGTCTATAATTCATCCTTATAATCCGTGTTACTCTTCATTGTAGGGGAAAATACCGTCCTCCGAATGCATTGAATGATAGTGAGAAACCGTTATATCTTCACATTTCTGCTGGGGCCCATGTAAGTTCTCATCTCTAGTGTTTCACATAATCGTATTGAATTGGAAAGGTGGTATTCTAGTTCTGGTGTAGTATCTTTCCTTTTTGTCTTTGAATTTTCTTCACCTCTTCTGGGCCATGTAAGGTCAACTTATTTTTTTACTGAATGTATTTATAAGATGTTCACTATTAGAAGTTACTCTTCCTGAAACGGTAACTTGAACGCTGTGCAATTCTTATTGTCTTTGGGACACTGCTGATGTCGGTTTTGTTGAACGGGGTGCCTTTTCAGTTAAAAGAGACAGCAGAAAGGATTGTAGCAGTTGATAGTGCAGCGTCAATGATTGAAGAAATGCTCAAACCCGGCGTAGGTTCTCTTGCAGCTTCTACTCTATTTCGTTCTATTGTCAACTCGGAAGGACAGGTAATTTACATAGAGAACAACATACTTCAGCAAGCTCTTGCACTGTATAGCATATACAATAAGTCGTTGCTGATATATATTGACACAGGTCACCCAACAACTGGAAACATGCGTCTTTTTGGGCTTCGATACTGATCCAACATTAAACATTGCAGCTCGTATCCGAGGGCCAAATGTGAGTTTTCCTTTTGGAGCCCACATTTTCTTGACTTGCTTAACACAGTCTAAATGACATAAATGATTTTTTTTTGATATGCCTGCTCACTAGTCATTTTGTAATCCTGTTGATCTTCTCGTCATCATTCGATGTCTCTGTCCAGTGCCCTCCTCCTTTATAGTTTTAACCTACTTGGTGAATTAAGAGTCTTTTTTTTTTTTTTTTTAATGGTGTGTGGATAAGAGATTCTAATGTTTCTAAGCTTTCTCTGACATCTCCGTACAATTGGGAGAAACTTTTTTTTGTGCTGCTGGTGGTTGGGATTTGTTCATGCAGGACCAGTATATAAATCACATTATGAATGAAACAGGAGCAAATGTCTTACTTAGAGGACGTGGTTCAGGAAACCTGGAGAATCCTCAAAGTCAAGGTTCTATTTTATCTTATCTTATTCTATTTTATTAATTTTCTCTTGGTGTGGTGTTGCTAAGCCCTGACTCTTGATTTATGCTACATTTGGTTGGCTGTGTCATCTGTTTATTTATTACAATTTATTCTACTTTGTAGAATCACAACAACCACTGCATTTATATTTGTCAAGTATTAGTCCAAAAAGTCTTGAAGATGCAAAGCTCCTGGCTGAAAATCTCTTGGACACTATTAGTGTCGAGTGTGGTGCTTCTAGGTAATTAGCTCTAAACTCATTAATTTCGGCCATTTGTGCGTCATTCATTATTGGCGAATATCTATACTTCACTACAGGTTCGCAATTTTAGTTTGGGATGTTGATGCCTTCAAACCAATTTACAAAATTGCATTCCCTTTTGCTGTTATTCCATTTGATCCCTTCATATACCTCTCAAAATTCTGTTATTCCATTTGCATGACTGTGGTATCTGTGCACCACAAGTTCTTAGAGTTTAGTATGGAAGAAGGGTATATTTTGAACTTTAAAGTTCCGATGAAACAAACTGTACTGACAGTTTGTAGTTTTATAGATTTATTTTGCCAATAGTATCTGGGTTTGCATATGATGTTTTCACCTTCTTTCTAGTAGGGTTTCATCATCTAAGGCTTACAATGCTGTTCCACCACCTCAACAGTTGTTGGCTGGAGTTCAAAGCTCTGGGAATGAGCAAAATGAAAATGGTGGTGCAATTGGTGCAAGAACGTCGTCGAGTGTTTATTCTACACCAGTAGCTCCACAAGTTTCCGCTGCCACACTCCCTGGGATGCCTTGTGCCCATCCGAAAGGAAGTGTTTCACAAAACGTGGGATCATTTGGTTATAGGCCACCATCCACAACTACGGCTTCCTATCCTCAGCCTTCAGTATCTAGTGGGACAAGCTACAGTGGATATGGTGGCATATATCCACAAGCCACGCCGTTACAACAAGTTGCCTTAGCCCTTCGACAGTCACCATATCCAGTTACCAATGTAACTACTCCATCAGCATCAGCAGGAAATGCTTTGTCAAAGCCATCTTCGAACCCTGTTAGTGACACAGAAAAACGACGTGCACAGAGACGCAAGTTTCAGGAGCTGCCAGTTGTTGCCAAAGGCCCTGCAAAACCCCACCAGGTATTTAATGCAGTTTCTAGGTTACTACATTGTGGTTGTTTACTGCAGCTATTTGGTATTTTTCTTAAAGTGTCACTTTACTTGAACAATTTGGTTTAGAAACTGAATAAATAAGAAGACTTCAACAATATTATACTTAATATATTGTATATATAGGTAATACTTAGTTACCATATTTTGATCCCTGAGAATAGCAGTCAATAGATTGAGAGGTGACCTTTTATACTATTCTTAATTTGCTTTTCTGTCAGAAAAGATCTTCCCTGGGTATAGATAGAAATGCTACATTTTGAGGGTTAATGAAGTAGCCATTTCAGCTAATACAAGTCCCTGTGCTGCTATGTTGCATTTTTGTAAGGATTAAATCCACAAGTGAAGTCCCCAATTAAAGCTAGGTCTGCTATTCCATTCAAACTTGATTGTTAGTCTATGGAGATATGGGAGTCATTGACCTAGCATTCTTAATGAAGTTCTAGACCGTTATCCACCTCAATAAACTGCGTGATCCCCAGCTTCAATGGTTTATATTGTGCGTGAATTATTAGGGCTGTGCTTCGATATTAGTAATATGTGTCTCTTAACTTCGTTATAGTTTGTATACAAGATTTAACAACACTTGCTGAATTTATTCCAGGTATTTTCTCTGACTTAATATGAAACTGACAGGCCAACACAATGCCTGTATACTGGATCTTTGGTTCTCATATGTGACAGGATCCTTAGTTGTGGAGTCAGTATGAGAACAGTGTTTGATGAGTGGATTTTTTTACCAGCCTTTTTTTCCCCCTCTCCCTATTTTCTTTCGAGATTTCTGTTCACTGCACTTACAGCATGGTCAATTTCCACATGTATGCACTTCTCATTGTACCATTGCAACTATGGATACTAAATAAGTAAATCTTCAACGTCATGATCTGCTTGAACCCCATTTTTTGGGCATTGCTTTTTCTCTCATTGTGTCTGTCACTGCACATCTGAAGCGAAGGCATTGGTTGTTTTGAATCGGGTTCTTGTACTTGAGTCTTTGTGGGTACCTTCTCGAATGCTGTTTTAAAATTAGAACTTTGATTTTATACGCTTGCTTGGAACTCAATATGACCTGTAGTTGTGTTTGGCAAGGATAGCAATCTGGGGCTTGCTGATATATTTGTCATAAGCCTATATAGATCCCATTATTACTCCCTCTTTGTGTCATACTCATACCATTGATTCCCTGGCATTGCTAAGCGTTTTGGATGTTGAATCTTTCATTTTTTCAGAACTCACCACAGGGATCAGAATTTGTTGAGCCAGGTGCAGTTTCAGATTCATGTAGGAATGTTTCGAATATGCCGCCTCCAAAGAAGTTGGTGCAGTCATCATCAAATGGGATGCTACCACCCTCTTTCTCAATGGCCATGCCCCCACCTCCACCGCCTAAATTTGCAGTACCTAAACAATCGTCCCAAACAACTGGGGATAAAAACACAACAAAGATTAAACCAACATCTGGTCCACCTGTCCCTGGTATGGAACTTGCATTTCTTGAACTTCTATTTTTATAATCATTATCTGATGGCACTGTAGTTGATTACGTTATAATTCCCCGTTCTGGTATTTTACACTTATGGTCTAAAATTGACCTGATCAAAAACATGTACTTGTACATGCCTCTTATTTACTTTTATATTTGATTGCATTGTTGTTGGTCTCAGACATGCTTTTTCGTAGAACAGTATGGTCTTGCTTCCTAATTTGTTGTCCAAGTGTTTTGACTGTTTTTTTTTTTTCTTTCTTTGTAGATACTTTGACCCAACTCATGGAGTACGGGGATGAAGATGACGAGGATGAGGACCTTAGAGATGATAATAGGGGTGAACAAGAAATCTCAAAGATTAGTTCTAAGTCAACGTCAGCTGCTGCTCCTAAACCATTCTGGGCCATGTGAATTTTTGCTGTAGACTCGTAATATACCGTATCTCAATCGATCTTACATGTAGGCGTAACCTGAGTTCCATTTAGACAGTCAGCGTTGTAATACTAGTTATAGAATCATCGTATTTATATATAAACAATCGAATGGATATATATAAACAATCGTATTTATATGTAAGGTGGACATTTTGATGAAGTAAGTTCATTTGTTCATGAGGATCGGGCGATAGATGAGTTGACTCACTAAAATTTGTTTTTTCTCTTTTCTGATCAATCTTTGATTAAATTCTGTCTCTCTGCTCTGATTATCGATGCCCCTATTCTGATTTTTTTGTATCTCATTTCTGCAATGGTTATCAACATCATCATACTCATTGATTTAACCTCTAGAAATCTAAACTCAACTGTACTTGATTTATAGCTCTTTTACTGTTTGCTTTCTTAGGTTTTCGCTATCATTCTCCTCATTTTATACCCAGTTTTCATCTTATTCATGATAATGATTTTTTGATTCTGCAGGTCTCCCCTTGATTCAAAGATGGTACCCAACCAGTATTGGTCCTTTGTGTTCCAGTTCATCATTTTGACAGTGTTGTCTAACAAGGTTATATTGCCTACCAGTGCACATCCCCAAATAGCATTTTTGCTAGTTAATCGAATCTCAGCTTTTAGTATATCTCACTATGAGAATCAGCAATCTCCTCCTATTCATATATTTGAATCCATTAGCTTAAGGCTTCACACACCGATTCAATACCCGATCCCAATAACACAAATTCAAAACCAAAACTGATTTTGAATTTCTCCCCCGATTTCATAGGATCTTACAGGTCTATCCAGCATGTATAGTCAATAGTATAAAACAGAGTTTAGCTAACTTTGCCTATCTAAGTGGTGGTCAGGATTTATCCATGGCAAAGATAAATCAAAGGCTGTGGTTCTCCGTGCCACACCCTACAGTCGCACACGTGGTGTTCATTCCAATATTATGAATTAAAAATGAATACTCAAGTCAAGATATGTAATTTCAAAAATTATAACGGGGTGGTTCGAACTCATGACCTATTGTGTCATAAGAGTGGCCTCTAACCATTGTTCCACCTTGGTTGGAATTGATAGAAAAGATAAATCAACAGTATTTGTTTGTTCAACTTAAATATTAATTAGTATACATGTTTTATTAATTAGTATAAGTGATTTGTCTAGAGAGAAGATAATCTATGGTTATGGTTTATTCAACTTAAATATTAATTAGTATAAGTGTTTTATTAAATGATGTCTCATTAATTTCTCATGATAAATGATTTATTAATTATACATCATAAATATCCCTTAATTAATATTAATACATATCTCCATCAATAAATAATAATTTTGACAAAAATTATTTCAATAGATATTAGTAGTGGTGGTGGTAGTAGAGGAAGAAGTAAGTGGTGGAAGCGGTGGAGGGCGTTACTAAGTGGTGGAGGCGGTAACATTAATTTTGGTGGAAGAAATAGTGGCGCTGGATGGTTTTAATGGCCGTGGTATTGGTTTTTTAGTTTTGAATCAAAAATAATTTTTTTTTTACATGACGGGTAACATTGTATTGTGAAAAGTATAGTTGGTTATTTTTGACACGATCAAAAACGGCGGATAACAAATACTTTTGGGATGATACCAAATCATATAAGACAAAATGGTTGTTTTTGGTACCACTGCTATCTTTGGTAACCGTCATGCGCATGATTTTCAAAGATTAACAAAAAATATATAGTTGAATAAATTAATTGACGACCTAAGTTTGTTAAATCTAAACTTTATACATGACGTGTGGGATTAAAAGTTATAAGTGTGCCCAATATTCTACGAGGGATGAAAAATGGTGGTGGCGGAGAAAGAAGTGATATCTGGTGGTTTGTGGTACTGACCGGTTTTGATGAGTAGTAATTGACTATGTTAATTATCTGGTGCTACAAAAGGATAACACTATAAATTAGAAATGTGGTTGATCGTCTTAATGTTAATATAAACTCGGTTAAAATACATGAAAATTAAGAAGAAGAAAAAAACATTTGGATGTCACGTTATATAATAAATAACACTAAAAATTACATATTTAGTATCAAGGTTTCTCCGTCCAATAGATAAATCTAAGGTTGTATTGAGATCCCGTAAGCAGAGGGCGAGTTGGTCTTGGATTCCTGAATGATAATGAATATAATGAAACGCTCCCTCTCGGTTTCTCCAATGAAAACCGAAACCTTCTAAAAAAAATATTCAATCGAACAACACTTAGAGGGAACGCATCACCACCAGTGTAAACTTCTCTGAATTGCTACATATCCAGTGAAATTTCTACAGATTAATCTGGTGATTTCGTCCTACCGTAGTTTTTAACGAGGCATGCAACTAAATCTCTAATAGTGATTTTAAAGGTATTTAATAATTACAAAATTCTCTTATAAGTTTTGTTTATGCAAGTATTGATTTAACTTGGGTTCTTTCACATTTTTGTGTTAAGTTGATGACTTTTTAATTTGAATACATGTTTAGTTAACAAACTTTGATACATATATGGTATTTTCTTTGTAGAAGTGATGTTAGTCTCTCATTTTTCCCATCAGCACTTTGTTTCGATCCCGTATTTGTAGACATTATTTGACTAATGTTGGGGTATTTGTTTAATCTCAATGCCGATTAAACCCAATGTGTGTTATATACATTAAAGGCGACAAAAGTTTGTGTCGGCTATACCTTGAAACTAATAATTTTTCTTCGGAAGGTTAGTTGAATTTATGTAGATACAAATATCAATATGACTATGCTCTTTATAACTCCAAATTACTTGAGTAACACTAGATGTGAGAACGTCATTCATGCACTACTTAGCATAGTTGGTGTGAAACCTTTTTATCCACGAATTTCTTCAATTTTATGTTATCAATATGATTGAGAAAGAATCTTACACATGTTTTGATTTACTATTATAAGTTTATTTTTTCAACTCACATGTGTAAATCTCATCCTTCCAATAGCCAAGGGTTCTTCATTTTTATAACTCTCACATTTGCAAAAATAAATAAATAGTATTTATTTATAGTAGGAAAAATATTATGGGTTTTTGCTTCACTCCTTAGAGCCTTAGTTATCAATAATTTTGGAACAAATATATTCATAAACATCATGGAGTTGGATTAGCAGTTTAGGTATATGTACTGTTAGATGAAATATTCTTTTTGAAGTTTGAAATTATGGTATGATGGAACAATAAATGGGAAATTTTTTATTTACTGTATTTTTATTTTATTTTCATGTTGGCACAACATTATTACTCCGTCCAGATAATAAATTGGAATAACAAGCTTAAGTAAAAAACAAAAAGATCAGGTAACCCATTTTGTTTCCCAAAACCTATTTGAATATCAAAATAATTACTCACGAATAAAATGAAGCAAGAGGAATGTGAACAATATCGTATTAGAGAAAAAACATCCTGTGCCGTTACGGCACGGGTTAAGATATAGTAGCCATTCAAAACGGATTATACTCTTTCCTTAGTCTGTTTAGATACTACCTTTATTCTAGGAAACAGATTATAAGGATTTCCTTTTTGGTTCCTCAATCTCAATATATAGGGTTTTCAATCCATAGGAAAAAAATAAGCTTCATCATCAATATTCATAATCACATTCATAAACCCTATAACAAGATAATGGAGGCTGAAAATATCAATAACATGAACAACATCACTGAAAAGATGAAGTCTAGAATGATAAGGAATCCCAGAAGTGCTATTGGTTCAACCAAAAATCTCACTGAAGCTGCTAGCGCTTGGGCCAACACTCTTATTGGCAAGTTGATAACTGATGACAATGAGATCGAAACATTAGCTATCAAAGAAGAATTGAATATCCTCTGGAAGAATTACAAGAAAAAAGAGATGAAGGCAGTAGGGAAATACTTATTTATCTTCAAGTTCAATTCACAGAAAGACATGAAAGATGTTCTTACGAAAATATCATGGAATATCCAGAGAAATCTTTTAGCTCTCCAAGTCTACACAACTGAAATAGCTTATAAAGATTATGTGTTCACTAAGCAGGCCTGGAATGTTCAGTTCAAGGGATTTTTTTTAGAACATCACCATGTTGCAGTCATAGATGAAGCCATTGCTGATCTTGGCACAAAAATAGGTACTGAGCCAAAAAATTGCAGACCACGTTCTGGAAATATGATTAATGCCAGGGTGGAAATTGATTTAACAAAGCCTTTCAAAAGGGGTGAATGGTGGAATACTAATTCTAGAGAACCTACCTGGATTAGATACCATTGGGTGAAGCAACCTCATAGTCTTTGTGACCAATGCTTTACCATTGATCACAATGATGATACTTGTGAAGAAGTCGCAGAATTCCTGAAAGAGAGAGCCATGACTCAAGAGGAATATGAAAATCATATCGCTGCTAAGGAGAAAAATAATGTTGGTGGAACTGTAGAAAAGGAAGATTATGGTGATGGTTTTGTTCATGTCGAAGAGAATATGGAGGAGCAGGATGAAACTGAAGAGAACCAAACTTCTAAGAGAGCTAGAAATCAAAATACCCAGACCAATGGTTCTAACCCATCAATTCATAGTCCTATCCTTGCTGCTAATGGAGGGGGAGCAAATGTTGCTGATACAACTAATATTCATACTGAACTTATGGATATGACGGAAACTGTTGTCACTGGGAAAATTGATGAACACGCAAAGGAGGTCTCCATACAAAATCAAGGGGATCATGCTATTGAGGTATTGCATTTTAAATACTTCTTTCCTTGCTGTTTTATTGCATTTGTCAGTATCTCTTCTTTTTGGTTTTCTGCTTACTCTAGTATAGTCCTATTAGCTCATTTGATTCGAGACTCCAATATGAGAACTATAGCTTGGAACTGTCAGGGTTTCAACAAAAAAACCACTAGAGATCATTTAAGGAACTTAATATATCGTTATGACCCCGACATTATATTCATGTCAGAAACCAAAATAAGTGACAAAAAAAATGAAAACTCTCACCAAATCCTTTAAGTACCCAAACAACAAATTTGTCTCTTCTATTGGTTTGGCAGGTGGCTTATTTATATTATAGAAAGATGGGTTTCATTGCAAAGTTGTGCATACAGAATCGTGGATCATTAATGTTTTAGTGCAAGATGACCCTTCCAAGCCAGAGTTTTTACTTACATACATGTATGGATCTTCTTATCCAAACAATAAAGAGATATAATGGAGTTACATAAAGAACCTTAGTTATACTATACAGCAACCGTGGGTGGTTATTGGCGACTTGAATCTAGTTTTTAAAGATGAAGACAGGCTTCGTTTTCTTAATTCTTCCTCATCAACAACCCCTGCATCGAGAGATGCAAAATATGTCAATGTGATCTATGAAGCGGGGCTGGAGGATCTTGGTTATATTGGGAGGTCTTTCACATGGTCTAGTAATATACATGGAACGGGAATTCGTAGGTCAAGGATTGACAGGGCACTAGGCAACAGTGAATGGATCATCAATTTTCCGGACTCAAAACTGATGCATCTTCCTCAATTAGGGTCAGACCACTGTCCCATAATGCTCGACACTGCATTCTGCAATGGTAATGGCAAAAGAAACTGGAAATTTTTCCAGTGCTACGAGCATGATGAGACTCTTCGCACTGAAGTCGAGGCAGCATGGAGTTTACAAATCAATGGTTCAAAGCAGTTCCAAGTTTCAAAGAAATTAATCAATACCAGACGTCATGTTTCAAAGTGGAATAGGGAAAAATTCGGTAATATTCAGAGCAACATTTATCTCCTTCATCAACATCTCGAGGCAGTACAACAATATGAACCGGCTCAACATACAAATAGTCAAATACAGCAGGTGGAAAATCAAATTGAACATTGCCATCAAGTTCAAAATGATTTCTGGGGACAGAAAGCTAGAGATGAATTCTATCAAAACATGGACAGAAACACTAGATATCATCACTCAAATGCCAACAAAAGACTCTCAAGGAATAACATCGCGGCTCTAAAAAATGATCACGACATATGGTGCACTACAAGATCTAAACTTGAAGAACTACTGGAAAACCATTATAGTTCACTGCACACCACCACTTCTCCACCGAAAAATGAAGACATTCTTCAATGTATCCCTTGTACAATCACTGAAGCGGACAACATGGAGTTAACTTGCATTCCAGAAGACGCTGAAATCTTGAAAGCCCTTAAAAGCATGAAATCCTGGAAAGCCCCGGGGCCGGATGGCTTTCCACCGGGTTTTTTTAAAACACATTGGAGCATCGTTGGTGAAGATGTAACTGAAATGGTAAAACAGTTCTTTCGATCGGGCTACATTCTAAAAAATTTGAACTCCACAAATGTTACTCTAATTCCAAAGTCGAAGAATAAGCAGTTCATGTCTGACTTGCGGCCAATTGCTCTATGCAATACGTCGTATAAGATAATTTCGAAAATACTGGCCACTAGGATGAAGAAGGTTATGCAGAAAATAATCTCACCACTACAAGCGGCCTATGTACCAGGAAGACAAATCGGAGATAATATACATCTTGCTCAGGAAATCATTCACACAATGAACAGCAAGAAGGAGAGTGTAAAACAGCTGGCTCTAAAACTCGACATGGCAAAAGCCTTTGATAGGCTTGAATGGTCATTCCTTATGGACGTAATGCAGCAAATGGGGTTTAGTCAACAATGGTGTCAGATGATAATGCAATGCATCAGCACAACACAAGTTTTTATACTCCTCAATGGTGCTCCTTGCAAAGCATATACACCAACACGTGGAGTTCGGCAAGGTGATCCGCTTTCACCCTACCTTTTTATCATAGTCATGGAAGCATTTTCCCGGCAATTACTTCATGCTGTAAACAATAACAAGATCCAAGGTGTCAGGATAGCACCAGGTTCCCCCTCCATAACTCATCTTTTTTTCGCGGATGATTGCCTCCTTTTTATCAATGCAGATTTGCAAAATGTTAATAATCTGTTAGACATTATAAAGGAGTTTGGTGATGCATCTGGACAGATGGTCAACTTTAATAAATCCAGCGTCTTCTATAGCGTGCATGTTCCGCAAAGATTCTGCCGTTTGCTTACTAGAAGATTAAAAGTACCTAGAATGAATTCAAATGAACGTTATCTTGGTCTTCCTCTTCTAATTGGCCGGAAAAAATCGATTGCTTTAAAGGTCTTGTGGACAGAGTTAAAGGCAGGTTATCAAGATGGAACAGTGAGTCAATGTCGCAAAGCTGCAAATCTCTTATGATAAATACGGTTACCAACACAATACCCTCTTATTCAATGAGTTGTCTTCAAGTTCCGGCAGATACCATCAAGCAGATTAACAACCTGCAAAGAGATTTTTGGTGGGGATTTACAGAAAAAAGAGGTACATACACTATCTCTTGGAAAAATCTAAGCATGCATAAAAACCTTGGTGGTCAAGGTTCTCGAGATTTAAAAATTCTGAATCAGGCTCTACTGGTTAGGGCTGCGTGGAGAATAGCTAAGCACCCAGATGAGCCATGGGTTCAAGTTATGCAAGCTAAGTATTTCCCGTGTACAACTATGCTTCACGCAAGTCTAAAGGTCAACTGTTCGTGGGCTTGGAAGGGACTACAACAACAAATACCTTTCATCAAAAGACATAGTCGCTGGAAAGTGGGCACAAGTATGAAGATAAAGATATGGATAGATATATGGGTCATTGGGTTAACAACTCCTCCAGTTCCAAAACTAGGAATAGAGAATAGTGAAGAGTTCATTTGGGTTCATGAACTAATAATAGCAGAAGAAAAGACTTGGAACGTGGAGTTAATTAATCACTTATTTGAGCCAGAAACTGCAGATTTAATTTTGCAGATGAGAATCCCAACTTCCTCCGATGATAAGCTCATATGGAACCTGACAAGAAATGGGTGTTTCACTCTAAAATCTGCGTATAATAAATTGTACGAGAACAATTTAGGGAATACTGAAGTTTCTTTGATCATTCCCGGCTCAGAAATTCAATGGAAGGAATTGTGGCGTCTTAACACTTGGCCAAGAGTGAAGCATTTATGGTGGAAATGTTTAACAAACATTCTTCCAACAAATGTGAGACTTCAACGTTCTTGCAGATATATCAACAGCATCTGCCCTATGTGCAACCAGTTCGATGAGGAAACTACACATGTCCTGTTCACTTTCCCGTTCTCAAGAGCAGTATGGATTACTATTCCTGGAGGATCAAGTGTCACTACACCATTTTAAGGTTTTAGCAACCCAGAGTAACAACAGCACTAGTGCCGTTGCGAAATTTCCGTTGCTAATTTCCGTTGCTAATATTTCGCAACGGCGGGGTGCTGTTTCTAATTTCGCAACCGTGAATTTTCAGTTGCTATTAGCAACCGCTAGTTGTTCATGCATGCGAAGCACGCGTGTGGTCGGGAACACTTTGACCTATGTTTACGCCCAAGTCAAAGTTTGGTCAAGCCCTCTTCTTTTTTTTCCACCCTTCAGCCTTATCTTTCCATCCTTAGAGTTTTCTCAGCCATATTTTTTTTTTCATTCTCTTTCTTCTTCGAGATGCAGCTCTGAAGAACCCTAGTTAAGCAACAACTCCGAACCCTTTAAACCAGATCGATCATAGGACCACCATCAGACTCTTCAGTTCTCAATACCCCATCTTAGATTCAAAATCAAACCCTTCTTCAACTGACTTCTTCTTATAAATTCATCAAATTCATCTTCAGATACCCTATCACAAAATCGATTGAACCACAACAACCCTAGTTCGATCAACACATGTAATAATCGTTTTGTTCTGTGTGTATGTTGGGTTTAGGTTTATGTTTGCTAATGGATTTCATTTTGAATTTATATTGCAGTTGGAAGCATCGATCGGAGCTTTTAGGTCATCTGTGAGATTTGGAAGCATCGATCTCATAATCAGGTAATAAGGTCATCTCTTTGTTCTAGTTTTTTGATTTGGGTCCAATTTTTCCGATTTAGGGTTTGTGAGATTTAGGGTTTCTGTTTTTGTTAGATTTTGGTAAAGAACTAAGAAATCATGATAAGTTAGATTTTGGTTTCTGTTTTTGTTAGAAATAGAATTGGTTAGCATTTATTCTTATTTTTGCATGATTCATCTTGTAGCTTATTGGAGCTCATATACTTGCCCTGATACTTAGTGTTTTTGTAGACTCAGGGTTAATTTTTTGTGTATTTTAAGATTTTATAACATTGTTCATGGAGATCTGTGTATGGATTGATGAGTTGGTCTAGTTTTTTAATTTTTGTGTTGTGATGATTGGTAGATAATTCACATGGTAATGAATTGCCCTGTTATTGGCCCAGATTATGATCGTTACTTGCGTAATTGAGGATGAAAGAGGTGGTCGAATCGTGAGGATACCGAAGCTATTGGATCAGATTATGATCGTTACTTGCGTAATTGAGGAGTAAGTGAAATTACATTATATTACATAAGAGTGTTTTTTTTGGATATTTGGTATGACATCTTATGCTGGATTTTGAATTTCATTTAGCAAGCTTCGTCTTTTATATTTGTCTCTGATATCAAGGATCTTGGACAGCTACAGATAAGCTTTGAATTAGGTTCACCATTCAAACCATTCAATCAGTTGATGGGTGTCTTTCCAGCTGCAAGGTTGTATCAGTGTCTTCTTCCTTTGCTCGAGATATTCTTAGATTATAGTTTTTGTTACCTATTTGTTTTTCTCCTTAAGGTTTCGAGGTTTACATACAAAAGTTATTTTAGGGTTCAGTCTCTCTTTTGTAGTCTCCAAAAACTCTCAAGAGCAGCAGCACAGAGAAGAAGAAAGGCCTTAAACTTCTCATTTCCTTGTAAGTATAATAAAGTGTCTCGCTTGATTTTATCCCTATATATGTTTCATTTTTGATTCCGAGTTTGTTTGAATCTGATTTGTGTGAAATCCCTAAATTTTTAGGGTTTTTGATTTGAGAGATCGTGAAGAGGAATGAGGTGTTCCTCGTCAAAAAGTTTGGAAATAGAAATCAAATGGTTCAGTTCAGTAGAGAACCTAACAATCTCTACAATGTTAACACCTTCAAACGCTTTGGTAAGAAAAACAACAGCTGGTCTTGTACTTTTGAATTCTGATTTGGGTTTTTTTTTCGATTCCATTATTTAGATTTTAGGGTTTTTCCTAATGATTTGTTGATGTTGGTGGTAATTTGGTGTATTGTAGGGTTAGTTACTGCAAAGACTATTTCAGTTCAAGCAGGAAAAGATTCAGGTGTTGTTCTGGCTACTATCAAGACTAACAAGCAGAAGTACCCTTCAGCTTTGGTGCACAAAACTGTCATGAAGCTAGGAAACATACCTCTTCTTCTTGTATCACTCAAATTCAGGTTTAATAATCATAATTCCTCAACATATTTTTAGCAATTCTAGTCAAATAGTTTGATTTCGTTTACTAATTCTAGTCGATTTTATGGTGTAAAGGAAAATCTTTTTGAGAGAGTAATAGAGCTTGCGTTGCTAGGGGACGATATTCCGCGGATGCTCCTTGATATTGGTAAGTTCATGTTTTGATACTTAAATTTGTGATTTTATTAGTAGACAGCTGAAATGTGGAATTAGTTTTTGATTCTATACTGTGTGTTTTGTTTTTAGGCTGTGGCTCTGGACTAAGCGGAGAAACATTATCTGAGAGTAGACCTGTATTGAAATGGCGCAATTTCATTGCAGGGCATTTTTTGGATCACTGTATCGGTGTTTACCCTAAAGTATGTGTTAATGATTTTATATCGTTAGTTTACTTTGAGATTGTGTGAACTTGTATGTCTAAATTATAAAGGGTTAAATTAACCTGCAGGTGATCCTCTTCGAACACCAAGTACACAGCCTATACCTCCTACGATGCTAAATATGTAGGAGGTGATTCCCGTATTGCGGCTGCTTCACTGGTGTGTTCTTGACCAGTTCTTTATTTTCCTAATATGATGACTGGTAACTCATGTTTCCCTTGCAATTGAATTTCTCGGGGGTTAGCTTAACGAGAAGGATTCCATGGATGCTACTGTACTTCAGGTTCCGTATTTTGTCTTGGGACTTTCACATTATTACTGATTAACTGAATAAATATTTCCTTTTGGCTTAGTTATACATTTTCCTCACATGTATCTCGTTGCTTTATCCTTTAAAGATCTTAATCTTCCCATCTTTCTACAGTTTTTAATGGGACGAGGCGGATCCTTTTCAGCTGGTGGCTCGGGAAAGTGATGCACTCACGGCTGTGTAAGTGTTGCCTTGTATGTTTCTGGTGTATCATAGTTTCTCTGAAGCATTATCAGTATGTTGTTGTTTATTTATTAACGATAGCCAATTTTTTCACATGGATTCTGATGCAACTCTTAATTATTTGTAATCTAAACAAACCTTTGAAATCTAAACGAAGTATCACTAGATTCACTCATTTTCTACATTCAGCAGTATCTACACTTGACACTGGCCTATTCGGAATTCATGCATCTACTGTGAGCGTTGTACCATTAATTTATGACTCTCCTACATATTTTTATTATAACCAAAAAGAAGCTTTGCAGACACCATTGTATAATCCAATGACTATTTAAATATTCTATAATCTTTCCACTAACAAAACTTTATTAATTTCTAGTCCAAGGTATCAAACGTAGAAAGATTCTCATGGGACATACTTGCTGAGAGGTGTGTATTACAAGAATATGAAATGGAAAGCAGCAATCAAGGTGGACAAGAAAAGAATCCACTTGGGGACTCTTTCTACGCAGGAAGATGCATCCCATTTGTATGACAGGTATTTAATTCTTATTCCCCATTGATTCAAACTAGAACTAAGGCGCTACACTTGGACCGAGTTCTTGTCCATGACTCCCAGTATAATTGAATAGTTAGAACTTATCTGTCGTCTGTTTTTATATGCATACTAATCTTCTTGATGAAATGTGTTCAGGAATATCGGGAGTGTCAGCTCTGCACCCTTGCACCACTGTCTACTAGGGTGGCGCATTACGACCTACTGAACTTACGTAAACTTTTTTCAACTCCACCAGAAAGGTGATATTTTAAAACTAGCTTCTTCTTTTTCCCGCATCGTTATGATTTCACAATATGTTTATATGCTTACACATTTCTGCAAAACCGTCATTTCTACAAACTGGCCCGTAGCCTCAGATCATTTGTTTCTTGCAAGTGTATTATCAGTAGTCATACTAATTTTTCATAATTGCACATGTGCACATGAGCAAAAGAAAGAAGCTAAGAAAACAGAACAAGTTAATTGAAATATATTTTATGAATCAATCTTTATTTGACTGTGCTTTTGAGAATATTCGTATTGTGGTCACTCTCATATGAATCCTAATATTACTTTTATTTTGGAATTACAGTCTTTGGAGTAAGGCTCCACATAAGGAATCTGCAGAGAAGACGGCATTAGGAGATGGATTATTGGCACAGGTATGTGCCATTTTGTTCTTCTTTTTCGTTTTGGCCTTGACTGTCCTGTATCATAGTTTTTGGTATGTTATTCACACCAAACCCTTCGATTCTAGCTATTCCTTTGGATTAGGTAAACAATTTTGAACATGACATATTTTTCTTGTGCGATTGTATGGTATTGAGGTTGGATTTTAGGAGTGTATTATTGTTCTCTTATTCTCACACTTGTCTCTCTGAACTAACCGTATTATCAAGGTTCCTAGTTATTCTTACTACATTTTGATAAGTGAACTGAAATGGAGTTCTAAGTCCTACAACCATACAACTCAATTTCAGTTCACTTATAGTAGAGTAGTGTAAGAAGGAGTTCTCTACGCCCTCTCACATGACGTTCTCTTAAATATTTGGTTTGGATTTGCTTCTACATACATCTCCATTTAGTTCACTTATAGCAGAGTTTGTTGATATTTGCTTTACATGGGGAACTGGGTAATTGCAGGAGGGGGAAATTTGGGGTAATGAATTTTGACTAGTTCAGCAAAATGGGACTTGACCTTTTTTTTGAGGTTGCAAAAGATTAGCAACATCAGGGCTCTGTTGCTAACTTAGAACCAGAACCAGTACAGTAGAACCAGAACCAACAATATCTGGTTACGGGTAGTGGTATTCCTGTAATTAGCAACATATTAGCAACAACAGGCTATTGTTGCTAATAGAAAATTTCGCAACGGCAACGGCCGTTGCGAATATCCGTTGCTGACCAAGATTCGCAACGAAGCTTATGCCGTTGCTAAAAATTGCGACACCGTGTTTAGCAACAGCGAAGTCCCGTTGCGACCCCGTTTAGCAACAGCTATTGTATGTTGCTATATACTTAAAATGGTGTAGTGTGTGCTAGCTGCAAATCATACCACTATTGCTACAATGTTTGAGTCCTGGGTAAAACAGTCTCAATCTCACAGTACAAACTGGATTAACTTGGCGATGATTGTTTTGTGGTCCAATTGGAATGAACGCTGTGAAGTTAAGCATCAAAACAAGAAAGCTAACCCAGATTCTATAGCTAGGAAAGCTATAAGCTTTGCAGCATATATAGATGGCTTGAATGCTAAACAACATACTAGGGTAGAGACAATACAGGATAATACACAGGCTCACTGGAAACCGCCTATATACCCTTACTTTACTATAAACTGCGATGCCTTTTTTGATAAAAAATACAGGACTGACGGGTATTGCACTCATTTTGCGTGATTTTGCAGGGCAATGGAGGGGATCCTCAACTAAATGCTATACAGGAGTAAAAGACTCTGAGCAGGCAGAGTGTCTAGCGTTCTTGGAAGCTGTCAAATGGAGCAAAAACATGCATCAAACACATGTGGTTTTGGAAACTGATCTACAAGGAATCGAAAGCTACATAACAAAGCATGCACCTGTGATATCTTGGGAGAACGAAAACATTCTTATTGATGCCATCGAGTGTCTGAAAAGCATTCCCTTATGGGAGTGTCATTTTGTTTCTAGATCATGTAATAATCCTGCTGATACTTTAGCCAAATACAGCAGAAGACATAGAGTTTCAAAAGTTTGGTTAGAAGAACCTCCTGACATCATTGAGAATTCTTTGTTGGCAAACATTGTAACAATTTCAAATTAATAAATTTTCACATCTTTGGCATCAATTTTTTTTTTTATAAACAATCGATTTGTTGTTTGGTTTTACAAAACTTAAACTTTATTTGGATGCTCTGAGGCGTCCAGCGCATTCGGAAAAAAGTTTGATCTAGCACTGCTAGAGCCGTTGGATGGGTCGATCCAATGGTGGTAGTTGTCAGTGAAGTTTTTTACTCCAAGGGCAAAAATGCAATTTTCATCAAAAACCACCACCACCATTGGATTCACCCATCCAACGGCTCTAGCAGCGCTAGATCAAAATCGTTTCCAGCGCATTTAACTAAAAGGAAAACTACGAAGCCCATGTCTTTTTGTTGTCAAGATATAATTAACAGGAAGTCACCTGCTGCAAGCACAGGAATTTGAGTTTGACTGACCTTTTTATTTTTAAGCATGAGTGAGCTCTCCTCCAATTTGTTTCTTTAATGGAATCACAGATGGCTTGCTTCCTGTTCCGCAAAGTCAAAGAGATGGGGTTCTTGCTGGAATACTCAAGCCAAAGGACAGAAACAATCGGAGATCCCTGAGAGATACTAGGAATATGACAATCAGCTGGTTAGTCGTCCTGTAACTCAGGAGGAATCATTGGGGGAAGGATGTGAAGACTTCAACATCAGTTTTGTCTGCTATAGGATGAAAGGTTTCTTGTGGTTTAGATGATGATAAAACAAAGAAGGGGGCGAGGAATGTGTTAAAAGCTTGTACAAATTTTACAAAATGGCAATCCAAATTCATGAATTAATGAATGATTCTTGTAGACTATGAGAATTGTTATGTTCTCATGATAATCAAGATTCCAGGATGAGACCAGGAGATGAAAGAGAGAGAAGGAAAATTGTGTTACAGAAAAAATACGTTACGGAAAATTGATGTGTTCAGACACACTTAAAAGCAGACAGTTGTTATTGAAAGAGTCAAAAGTAGGCTAGGGTCTTGGTTTGCAATTTTTCTTTCTAGAGGGGGGAAAATGATTCATATCCATGCGGTTCTACAAGCTATACTGGTTTACCTAATGTCCTTGTTCATTGCGCCTGCTTCCGTGGTTAAGAAGTTGGAAAGAATTTTTAGAAATTTCCTTTGGAATGATAAGGATAACAACCACAAGTCCCACTTAGTGTGTTGGGATGTAGTTAACGTTTCAAAAGAAGAAGGGGGGTTAGGAATGAAGAAATTGCATCAACTCAATGTAGATCTCGTAATGAAGTGGATATGAAGATTCAGGTCAGAAAAATAAGCTCTGTGGCGGAAGATTGTGGCAGAGAAGTATGGTGAAGATTCAAGGGGTTGGGTGATAAAGAATACCAAGACTCCATATGGGTGCATCATTTGGAGAGGAGTTTCAAATTTCATTGAAGCATTCCAGTCGAATTACTCTATGCAAGTTGGTAATGGGGAGTCTACCAGCTTTTGGAAGGATGCTTGGCTGTCAACTTTGACTCTACAAACTCAATTCCCCGCGGTATTTGAAGTATGTGATTCAAAGGAAATAACGGTAGCCTGTGTTAGAACTTTTGTAAATGATGTGGTCAGTTGGGACTTAGGTATTCATAGAAGGGTGCATGACAATGTAGTGGAGGAGCTTACAGATCTTATTTTCCTGTTGGAAAATTACACAAACAGGGATCTTGACAGCGAAGATCACAGAGTGTGGAAGGGAGACAAGGCTAACGGGGTATTCTCTGTTAAAGATTGCTATGAATGGTTGTGTGTGAATACTCCTCGTCCTAAAAGGTAGTGTATGCCAAGAAATTGTGTTCAAAGTGGTGGCCAACAAAAGTCAGTTTCTTCCTATGGGTTGAAGGTTTCAAACAAATTTCAACTCAAGATAATATGTGTAAGAAAGGGTGGAGATTTGAATGGGTTAATCATTGTTATATGTGCGTGCAAGATGGTGAGAGCACTGATCACCTTCTTCTCCATTGTCCGACTGCGTGGAAGATTTGGGGCTCTCTGTTAAATGAATGGTCTATTAAATGGGAAATTCCTTCCGATGTGATTACGCTCTTGAACTCTTGGAATTTTAAGCACATAGCGGGGTGTAGAGGTGAAATTTTGAAGGTCCTACCAGCTGCAGTTTTGTGGTGCTTATGGAATGAGAGAAATGACAGAGCTTTCAACGATAAAAGAAAGACGGAGTTGGGAATCATTGAGACAATTAAGCTTACTATTGCTTATTGGTTACATAACAGAGGCCAGTTTCGCAACATCTCCATGGTGCAGTTCTTTATCAGCTGGAAAGAAGTTATATTCCAACCATCGTAGGCTAATTTGTTGTCTATTGTATGTTATTGTTCGTATTCTACTTGTTTTTTCTGTGCTCCCTTTGTTTCAGAGCCTTTGTTTGTTTAGGGGGCTTTTTTTAGCTTCTTTTGCTATTTTTGGTCGACAGCGTCGAGATCATACTTCATGATGTACCCTGACTGTTTCCATCTATAAAATGTTTTATTTACCGATCAAAAAAAAAAAACAGACAATGAAACACTGTCGGATACACAAACAAAACCGAGTAAACAAAAGAATATTCTCGGTTCTACTTACATGAATAAAGTCAAAATACATTGACTATTATACTTATTAGCCCCCTTAAACTGATAGTGGCAGCCACTAAATAGTTTGAAAAACAAGCGCACACATACCTTTTGAAAAAATATATGCCAATTGATTTTCAGAAGCAATATTTTGAACATTGACAAATCTACTTTTGATAAGTTCTCTGTCAACATGATAATGAATCTTTATATGTTTTGACCTAGAGCGTAAAACTGGGTTATCATACAAATAAATGGCAATGGTATTGTCACAATATAAAGTAATTGGCTGAACCAAAGAAATACTTAGTTCGGATAATAAAGAAGAAAACCATTCTAGTTTTGCAGTAGCAACATATAGCATTTGCATTCTGCTTCAGCTGTAGATCTTGACACAATTGGTTGCTTTTTGCTTGACCAAGAAAGTAAAGAAGCACCAGTAAAAATAACATAACCAAAAGTAGACTTTGTTCAGGACAGTTTCCCCGGTCAGAACCAATATATGTTGTCAAACTGTTAATATCTCCCTTTCTCGTTGTTATACCATAACTAATTGTACCCGTTAAATACCGAAGTATACTTTTCACCAATAACATGTGAAACATCAGTTGGTGCATGCATGTACAAACTAACATAATTGACTCCAAAACATATATCTGGTCTAGTCAAACATAAATAATGTAACATACCAACTATTAATTTTTATTCAGAAGCATTTGATACGACCCAAAGGAATTGTTCCAGTACGTGCACTCATTTGAAGTCGGAAGCACAGGGATGCTGAGGAAACTAAGTGAACTAGGTGTAGTTGCTTGGTCTCAACTATACGAAGTTGGTTTATATTTTGTATAACGGCTTAATTCTGAGAGTATTCAATTCTGGACTAGGTCCCATGGTTTTTCTGTATTTCCAGTTTCCTCGTTAAAAGAATCTTGCTGTGTGATTTACTATTATTTTCCGTAATTATATTTCTTTATATAATTTGAAGTAAATTACACATCCGTTAACTCCGATTTACTTGATAGTGATCCTATAGAGTTTGGTTAAGTCCGAACCTATTATCAAGTAATCACACTTTGGTAGTCGTATTGTCTCGATCTCGTATCTATAGACAGTCACAAAAATTGCGAATACCGATTTGTAACATTGTCTCGACTTTGTCAATAGACAATCACTTTCGGTAAGAGGACTTATAGGTGGATATTTTAAAGATTGTGGTGTATTTGGGTACCCTCGTCTTTTCAGTTTTAGAAAATTACTTTCGATCTGAGAAAAGTTCATGATAAAATTGTGCAAGATATATTTGGACACTCTTGACAATAATATTTCGGAAAATCCTTCTTGATTTTAGTTTCGAATTTGTGTATTTTCACGACTATTTTAATCAAATAATAATACCTTGCTAGGTGTTTTAAAACTTGGAAACCAAGTTTTATTTGATATATAAAAACATCTTGTGAGCCGATTCCTTCCTCCACGATTTTTCTGCGGTTCAAGATGAGTGAATATACTATTAATATTTATTCTCAATTACAGATGAATGCTATCATCCATGCCATTAAACCTGATCTTCAGCACCATGTGACTACCTGCACTCGGTCTAAAGATGCTTGAGATATCATAGAAACCGTATTTGAAGGGAATACCTCTGAGAAAGAAGCTAGGATTCAAAACCTAAATTCTGATTAGGAAAAACTTTGTATGGTTGATGAAGATTCATTTGATGAGTTTAATCACAAAGTGTCTGAAATTGTTAATGCATCTTTTGCATTGGGTAAGACTCTTCCTGAAAAGGACATTGTGATGAAAATACCCAGATCATTGCCAGTTAGATACGATTCTAAGAAACATGTCATCGTTGAGGGAAATAACCTTGATACACTTTCCAGAAATAATCTTGTTGGGAAGTTAGAGATCTTTGATCATGAGCATATATCCATGATAGTAATCGTCAGAAAAAGAATTTCCCCCAAAATCCGTCTATCTCCAGGTTAAAAAAAAGTTGCATTTAGGGAATATATAGAACTTTCATCTTCTACTCAATAAGTTAAAATAGGGTCATAGTATAGTAAAAGGACAAACCTCCATGTCCTTTCAGTTTTTCCTAATGGCAGTAATCCCCCTGTTTGATTAGCGTGTAAATATTATTTTTTTGAGAAAGATGGTTGGGTTATTTTTTATTTTTTTTATCTAGGTTTTTTTAATTGGTAACAAGTGTGTGGTTCAAGTGAGGCAGCAAAATATTACTCTCGTAAAGCTAAGAAAATACATATCAACTACAACATAGATCTGGATCATCAATATAATGATCACCACTTTCATAACATTCACTTTTTTTTGAAGCATATAACATTCACTAAGGGTATAACACCAATGAAATCCAGGAAAAAAATCATAATGAAAGGGATGTTGTGAAATTAGAAAATAAAGAAGGAAATACACAAAGTAGAGACGAAGAAGAGAGAAAATCTTATTAGATGCGTACAATAAACTAACAGAAGAGCCTCTATTTATAGGGCTAGACACAAGGGCATCCCAGTAATAAACATGATTTGTCCTAGATATTCTTTACATAATTACACGTTTATAACACTCCCCCTGATGACATTGTGTCTAAGCTAATTGCCTCGTTAAAACCTTGTCAGGAAATTCCAAAAGGACAAAACCTGATCGAAGGGAAAAGAGTACAATTGTGAGTAAACTTAATACAAAAATGGACATGTATATGTTTCCTCATTAAAACCTTGATAAAGAAAACCCAGTGGGAAAAACCTTGATGAAGGAAAAAGAGTACAATGTGATAGTCCAGTAAAATACCTTCTAATTTGATACTCCCTATGATAAGTACTTTAGTTAAATCTTTGCTTGCAAATCTTCGAGTCGAACCAACCATAAACGAATTTCTTGAATGCTGGAGATAGCAATGCTTTCGTGAGAAATTTCCCAGTTGATGAAGTCTTCTTTTGTGTTAGTCTTCTAATTAATGGTAGTGTTCTCGAGTCTCCACGCTTCTTTAAATACATTGAGGACTTGCTTCTTGGTTTACTAGCTTCTCGAAGATGATTTGTAGAAGTAGTTGATATAATTTCTTCAACAAAGTGCCAGTATGCAGTTATAGTACGAAAGGTGAGTAAAGTTTGTGATCATACCTTATATGGATCAAAATGATATACAAATTCATTAATTATATGGTTATGTTGATGTGATCTAACAAAATGACCTAGTCAATGGTGGGAATCCACTAAATAACCAAAATTTGATACAACTCCCCCTTGGATGACCACCATATTGAATTAATTTGGCTCACTAAAACTCAATGGGGAAAAAATTGGACGAAGGATAAAGAGCACAAATGTCAACATTTTGAAAGAAAATTAAACGTCAACAAGATGTTTCCTCACTAAAACCTTGTCAGGAAAACCACATAGGATAAAACCTGAAACGAAGGGAAAAGAGTACAACTTTTGACATAAATATTACAGAAGACAATCATCAAAATAATAACTCTAGTCTATCTTAAAGAAGAGTTTAAGGTAGCATAATTATAACTGCAGATTTAAGAAAAAAAAAAAATGGAACCTCCAATCTTTAAAAAAAAAAAAAGATATTTCTCATCAACACAATATGAGTATACCAACCAGTAAGTAATAGGTTTGGAAATTTTAAGGTGTTAAGCCCTGGATCCAAAATTTCATTAACTGAGAGATTAATCCAATCTAATTGGATTGTATGCCAACCAGTCACACAGTCAATATTTCTCAACAGAGGGGGTTCAAAACCACCATCATTTATTTTAGTAGCTATTTTAAATGAATATTCGACAATCATTTTTGTTTACCACGATCCCTCAAAATTTTCAAGTATATGCATATCTTGAAAAAAATTCAATCAACTGGTATCAGCGCCCGCGGGCATTATAATCTCCCCATCTTCCAGTGAGGAGATATGAACTATGAGAATGTGGATCTTGTTTTGATAGACTCTATTGAAATACTATCTGTAGCTTTTTCTAAAATGTTACTTTTTGCTATATGTGACTGGGTTTGCCTTTTAAAAGGCAAAAGCTTATATAAAAGCAAAATGAGACATTTCACACCAATTAATAATGACAGCCTTTTTTCGATTTTGATCATGTTATGAGAGGATTTTGATCATGTTATGAGAGAAATTGATATAAAGTTTAAGTTAATTAACACAAGCTTATGATAGTGTATGCTCTCCCCCTGATCATGGTGGAATTTTCTTTTTATCTCATATATGAAAACTTCAAGTTTTGTAAAGTATTATCCGATTAATTCGAGATATATACTCATTACAAAATATGTCTTTCGACATAAAAAAAATGTAGTCTTAATAGACATACATATTTACCATCAACCATTGATTACTTTTGGAACACAAACAAAAAATAAAATAAAATGATGAGTCAAAACCAAAAGCATTGAAGATAAGCAAACAAATCTCTGATAACTTCGTGACCTCAAGGGCCAACGATATGAAATTATGGACACTTTCTTCATCAAAAGAAAATTAAAATAAGATCAATAGTCACTACAAGGACTAATAATATTGGCTAACAAGCCGGGTGCGCACCCATTGATATTTTATGTCCTACCTTTTCCAACATCAAGTTGAACGGTCTCAATTTTGGAGATTTGTATGAGGAAGAAGAAAATTTGCACAACATCCCTCAGGAATTCAACAATTGGTGTTTGCAATTGGCTTATACCGTAATAACAGTATCAAATCCATGTGTGATCGACGGATAAAATCAAATCCAATTAGTTAAAATGATTCTTTTGAGAAAAATAAAGAAATCATTATCGCTATTGTTTGTAGAGAAAAATCTACATTTTGATTGCTTTTTGGTGATAAAGATCTCTTTGAAGGAATAGAAATCAATAACCAAAATTGGTTAGAAGTTTTTAGAATGCCAATTTTTACATCTCATTAAGGAGAATTGACGGGGAAAAGCCACATCAATTGGTTTTTACAATTAACAAAATTGTATCGACAAATTAAAAAAATGTTGTCGTTTTCAATATCGCATAATCAGCTGATGGATGGTTTCTTACCCAAAAAAATAAAATAAAAATAGAAACCATTAATCACATGATCTTCGTCTAATGGAAGAAGATACCAATTAAATTGGACGTAGGTTTTTCAACCATGCATGTGAATAATTACCGTGAAGACAATCAAATTGTGATAATACCAGATTTTTTTGGGGTGATTACAGTTTCATTAAGGGAATAGAAACTGTAAACCATCTTTCGATGGATTTTATTTTTTCTTTCTCTATGTAAAAGAAATCAAAAAATTTGGCAAAGTTAGATCACCAACATCCCATAAATATAGACTTGTGTTTTATGGTTAACCGATAGCTTTTTATGGAGTCACCACATGAATTCCTTTATGATTAAGAAAATAAAAGAAATAGAAAAATAATAATCGAACAGTCGATTAAGGGTGTATGAATTAAATATCCTTATTTTTCGAACACTTCAAAAATACCCCTATCACATTATAAATATACCCCTCCTCTTATATATAAAGCTTATCCTCTTAAAAATATACTTTTTTAGTAATCTATTACACATAACTTTTTTCTTCTTTCAAAAAGTAATTATTTTCTTTCTCAATCACTCCACCACCGCCTCCAACTTCACCGATGGCAATTCACCACTACCACTCCACAACCATCACCACCACCACCACTTCACAACCATCGCCAATATTCCACCATCACAACTCCACCACAACTCATCGTCACCACCGCCACCTCAATTGCGACCACCATATCCTCCAAATCCACCACCGTTGCCGCCAAGTTGATAACAAAATTGAAAATTTAGAATTAGGTCCAGTTTTTTGTATCAACAACTGAAGTTGATCCGCATTTCGTATCAACAATCGAAGTTGACACCAAAATTTGGTGTCAACAATCGAAGTTGATATCATATCTGGTGTCAACAACCCATGTTTTTACAAAAATTGAAAACTCAAAAATTAGTTAGGCCGAGATTACTTGTCAACAACCCAGGTTGACACCAAAATCTGGTATCAACAACAAAAGTTTATCCAAATCTGGTATCAACAACAAAAGTTGATCCCAAATCTGGTGGCACCACCACCTCCATCGCCGGCATCACCACCACCACCACCACCACTTCCAGTATGTGAGATAATAAATGAAATGAGTTTCATCTAAAATTTTATTAATATTGAAAGGGTATTTATATGATTCAAAATTAAATGGATTATATTTTAGAAGATGAGGAGTATAATTATTGATGGATAAGGATATTTGTGAAATCCATGAAAATGAGCGGTATTTATACAATTTCCACATCGATTAAAAGATGAGCTTAAAATATTGTATGCCATCGCCCGGACCATTGATTAGACAAAATCAATTCATCCATAGTGCTCTGATCTGTCGAGTCTTATGGTGCTTAAGTAGAGATGAACAACAGATCCCAAAGCGTAAAGCCTTTTGTCCACGAAGTGTTACCAACTTTCAACACACATCCGTTCATATCCTAAGAAAAATTACACACCAAACAGTTAGAACTTAAAAAGTTTGGAATCATAGATGTAATATCAAAATAAAGAATATAGCTAACTAGCTAGTGTAGGGAAAGAAAGGAAATCCCTTTGCGTCCTCTTTATGCGTAGATATAAAAATCCATCAACAATCTTTGAAAGTCAGAAGCTTTAATTGGAAGCTTATTATGCGATCATGCTCGGTAGCTAGAGCTTCGTACTGATGACGTGTTGTGAAACTAGAAAATAGAGAAGGAAGTACACAAAGTTGAGACGAAGAAGAGAGAAAATATTATTAGATGCGTACAATAGACTAACAGAAGAGCCTGTATTTATAAGGCTAGACACAAGGGCATCCTAGTAATAAACAGGATTTTTCCTAGATATTCTTAACATAATTACACGTTTATAACAAGGGAATTTTTTTACCTTGCTAGTTTATAACCTACCGAAGAAAATTACCATTATTTCTAAGTGGAAGGAGATAATATAGAGAATCAAACTAGTTGTCGTATAAGTGGAAGGAGATAATATAGAGAATCAAACTAGATGTTCATGCTCAGGGGCCTAGTCAGTAAGTTCGCGAATTATACGAGTATAACTTACGAATCCGTCTGTATCAACCGAGTCTGTATGTATTGGCTATATAATTGGAACCTCGACTTAGATTCACAAATTTCCTACTTAAAATGGATTATAAACGTATTTATGAATTACCGAATCATACAGCCCGCATAATACTTTGCCATATCATCACTATATTATCGTTTTTTTTTTATATTATATTTTTGACTTTTAAAATTTTACATACACCAATCTGATTCCAGTACCACCAACATATATGTTATTTGTTGATTGTAATACACATATCATATATATATATAGTTCATACCAATTACTAAATTATACTCCCTCCGTCCCAAATTAGATGAGTTCGTTGGTTGTAAACTTTATCCCAAAATAGCTGGTTGTAAACTTTACAAATTAGTATTCGCTAGAGCTACCATTAATGGAGCAAAACATTTGGAGCAGGTGATAAAGGAATTCAGTAAGTTTTATGGACAATCAATCAATTTCGAAAAATTAGGTTTAGCCTTTAGCACTAAAATTAGTCCACATATTAAAGACCAAATTGCTAGTATTCTAAATATTAGAAAGATGGTTTTACAAGAAAAATATTTAGGAGTCCCACTATTAATCCAGAAAAACAAGTAAGAAAACTTTAGACATCTTTTGGATAGATTTGACAGCATGCTAGCTATATGGAAAGGAAAGCATGTAAACCAACCAGGTAGAACAGTGCTCACTCAATCAACTTTAGGCTCCTTAGCTTCACATCATCTAGTTGTTTTTCCCATGCCTAAAACCATAACCGATAAGATTGATAAAATTCAAAGGAATTTTTTGCTAAATAAGAAACAAAATGGTAGAAGCATGCAGCGAATTAAGTGAGAGACTGTAAGTCAGTCCAAAGCTTTGGGAGGGATGAACATTAAGAAGACTGAAGTCATGAATATTGCCTTACTTTGCAAGTTAGCACAGAGAATGATTACTGAAACTGACACTAAATTTGCCATCACTATGAAAAGTAAGTATTTCCCTAATCATAATCCACTTCATTATGCTAATGACAAACATGGCTCTTAGATATGGAAGGGTGTTTGTAGAGGGCTAGAAATTCTTAGAGAAAATTATTGTTGGGAAGTTGGAGATGGTAAAACATCTCCATCTGGAAGGATGTTTGGATTCCAGGGTGGAAACACCCACACCATCTCAATATGTTTCATCATACATGAAGATAATAGACCAACTAATTGACCAAAGCACTAAAACTTGGAAACTAGATATCTTACACTATCTTTTTGATGAAAATACTATTAGGGATATCATGAGAATCATAATTCCAAAAACTGGTAAGGACCAATTGTGATGGACACCATCTTTAAAAAAAATTCTTATAAAACTGCCTATAGGGTGGTGGATAGTGCAAACAGTAGTCATGGTGTTGTAAATTTTCCCCGGAAAATATTTTGGGGTATGAAGTTACCTCCAAAAAATTTGCACTTCATGTGGAAGTGTATACAGGACTGTTTACCTATCATATAAAGATTAGGAAGACATGTTAATGACATATGTCCAAAATGTCCTCTATGTGAAAGAGAAAATGAAACTACTCATCACTTGTTAATTGAATGTACTTCTGCTACACAAATTTGGAATGTTGTGGATAATAATATTGCAGGTATGCTCAATGGAATATCCAATATTACAGATTGGATAGCAAGCTGGTATCAAAACAGTGAAAGTATTTTTGCTGTTCAAGACAATTTTATAAGCATTGTAGCTTTTACCATGTGGGGGTATTTGGAAAATGAGATGCTCCTTTGTTTTTGATGAACGCGGAGAATGTGGTTGGTCAAATCAACCAAAGCAGGTTGGAGTGGACTATTAGTTCTCAAAAACATGTCTTGAATCTTCAAACAGGTGGTATTATTAGAAATGCAGTGCAGTGGGAAAAACCACCTTTTTTCTTTTATGAAAGTCGATATTGATGCTGCATATTCTAAGGAAACTAATTTGATGGGAGTAGGACTAATTTTTGTTGATGATATAGGTAATCCAAGGGGAGCATGGTGCATACCATGCTTAGCTGAAGATGCAAAAAAGCAGAAGCCATGGCTGCGTTAGAAGGATTTAAATGGGGAGTGGAGAAAAATGTTGCAAACCTCATTTTAGAAGGAAACTCTGCAAACGTGGTGAATGCAATCAATGGAAAAATGGATTTGTTCAATGGACTACCAATAATATTATTAATGATTGTTTAGAATTGCTCAAGTTATTTAATAAATGGGAATGTCGCTATGTCCCAAGAAAGACAAATGAAGAAGCACATCTTCTATCCAAAGATGCAAAACTTCTAAGTAGTGCTACATACTGGTCGGAGAACTTACCAATGTGGATATCTTCTCTGATCTAGGAAAAACTAGATGTATCTCAATAATTGTTTTTAATGAAATTTATATCTTTCCTATCAAAGAATAAAATAAATTCACTAATCAAGGGGGTATTTCTAAAACTACCATCTTAATTGATTATTGTTACTATATGAATATATGTATAATTTGATAGCCATGTTTATATTCGTTGCGTAGGTGTTTTAAAATGCTTTTCAACGGTATAAAGTTTACAAAAAACCGTGGTATAGTTTAAGAGATAAATCATTTTTAAGTTTTACTAGTTATTATCCATAAAAGTATAAGTGTAAAAAATACTTGAATATGCTACCCTTTCCTCCTTGCCTTAAGAATTGTACAAACAAAAACTAGCTCGTCTAATTTGGGATGGAGGGAGTAGTATCTAAGGAGAGATTATATTAAAAATAAGTTTTTTAACAGGTTAATATATGTGAATTTTGTATGCCGAATTCATCTCTGAAACGAATTATACAAGTACGTACGCTTTCCGTATTACTACGGAATCACGAACCGTTGACCGGATTCTTGGCCGAATTAGACTTTTATGAATCAGAAAAATTATTCATACGTATCCCGTTCCGAACGTGTCCCATACCCCGAATTGCTAACTAGGCTCAGGGGTACAGTAGACTAACATTTTATTGTTGTTGTCCCAGCTTAAGATCGAATCTCTTTTAAGCTTGTCATTATGATTATATATATCACTTTGTCAAGCCCAGGAGACCAACATACTACAATACAAACCTCCTGATCAACAATAAAGACTACTTAAGCAATTGTTATAAAGGGGCAAGATGGATGGATTACAAAGAAAAAAGGGCTTGTAAGCTTGCTTTCTATTGTTATAAAGTAGCATATTATAATGTATCAATTTGGAATTTCTATCTTACTACAAGATATAACCATGTAGCCACATTACACAACATAAAAACATTTTGAGTACTAAGATCTTTATTTGGTGGTAAGATCTGAACTGCAATAAGAGACTGCATCATTCAAAAAAAGATACAAAATCCTGCAGGCAAGCTAGCAGCAGTGGTGAATCATGCATGCAAGCTAACAAATGTACATGTGTTTGACATACCATGTCTCATCCAAGTTGTAACTCACCCTTGTTACTTCAACAGCTACAACCCCATCTAACTACAAAAGAACAACACCAGCACCTCTACCACAAAGACCGATCAGGTAAAATGAAACTTAAAAATCGTCATAAATCTATACCTGAATGAAATCTGCATAATAACGGCAGGAAATTGCTTTTCAGCTGGTTCCAATAACCTAATAGCAATATGTTATTCTTCAGCATGTTTCAAGGTTCCTAAAGGTCCTTCAGCCCTTGTTTTCACATCAAAAGTTCCAGCTGAGTGCCATCTACACATATCACCAAACATTCAAAACCCTTTTCATGCCCAAAAATGAACTAAGTGAACAGTCTACAGATCTACGACCAGTAAGGTTTAAGTTTTAGGGTTTAGACGGTATTATATTGGGGAGAACAACTTTGGCCAAGGTGCAATATGAAATCTGGTCAGAACCATATTATGCTTTACTGACAGAAAGAATGGCTGAACCAGAAGAAACACAAATATGTTCAGAGAGTTACCAAAATCATAACAAAAATATCCAATTATCTGATCAAGTCAGAGTTGCACATGAAATCTGATAAAATCCCTGCACACTTGCAATTATCATTGATTTACAAGTAAACAAGATGGCCGAGACAGAGAAACTGCTCTCGATACCTACTAAATTGTTGGATTTTGGCCTGCTGACTGTTCCTGATTCAAGCCGATACCAGAAGTACTATCATTTAAGTATCTATGGAGATTTGATAAGAAAGTAAAGGAGAGAAGAATTCAAGCTATAAGTTCATAAAGATTAAAATGCACTACCATTTGGAACTTCGTTATGATTTATGTTTCATGTCCTCTTGTTAAACAAAAAGAAGTGTGGTGCAACATTGAAGACTAATATAAACTCAAGAATAGGATCTAAGAAAACAAATGAACACTCCTAAACTCCACCTCTCAACATCCAATTTAAAAGTTATTTCCAGATAATACATGCAGGAATACACTGTCAGATGTAGAAAAGTATCTATGGATGTTGAGTCAGACACTCCTGTACCCTATCAGTTTAAAAAAGAAGAAAGAAATTGTGTACTGCTGACATAAACCAAGAGCACCTTCAGTACAGACAACATCAGGAAGTATCTCAGAGCATTAGCACTGGCATCCAAGCATAAGCAGTGGCATCGATTCCACCAGGCCACCATGTCTCTCAAAATGGGCTGGGAGAAGGCCAGGAGAAATCTGGTCAAGTAGCTCGCCATAATAAGTTGGACTCCTGATATCGGATTTTTGAACCCCGTCATTCCCATGAGTACATAGGTCTCTAAAGGACTTAACATACTCATGAACCGCGGTATGGTCTGGAAAATCGTATAATCTCTTGTCTTGAATTCTGTTCACATGGTCTCTGATTAGGTCGACCTTTAAATATGAAACTTTATACAGATCTCTCCAGCATGGACTAGAAAATCCTGGTGCTAAATCGGCCATAACAGCCCCAAAAGCACTGAGTTGACCCCCGCCTCTTAGATCATTTCGAATCAGATCCAGATATTCGTACCTCTGTTGATGATTAAGAAATCCTGGATGGAAAAACAAGTATTCCCACTCCAAACGTCCCATCTTCTTCGTGATCCAAGCATCGGCACTCGTTTCACCATTTAGACACTTAATAAGGGATTTTAAGCATGGACTTAGGAGATCCTCAGTCATCTCAGGCATCATACAATGCAAAATTAGACTTGCCAAAGATTTGAAACCAGAGCTAACATCTCCCTTTGACCCCAGAATACGACATGCTATGAGCTTGGGAATTTCTAAGTTGTTGTCTCCCTCTAAGAACACAATGTTTAGTGAGTTGACCTCTTTTATGGTGAACCCTCGGCGTCTAAACTTTATTAGTATTCTATATGCTTGTAGAATAATATTACTAAGTAGGGTACTCATATCAAAGAGACACCCTTCCACATTGTTATCAAACTTAAACTTATTCCATAAACGACCCTTCCCAAAGGTGTCAATGTAATCTTGTAAGGACATCATATATCTTTCATGGACGCATGAACGGCTGCCATTGCTGGGGATCACACATGTCAACAAGTTTCCGTCGTTAATAAAGTGTGGGCATGTGTTCTTAGCACAAAACATCACCTCTCGAGTGAAAGTATCAAAATCCCCCATCGAATTTATATGATATCTTTTTTCAGCACCATCGCCTGCAGTAGTGATCTCCATTTCTATCATCTTTCTTTTCTTGCCGGAGTCTCCCACTCTAGGTAAATCCGGAATCCACACAGATGTTACAGTTGACAGCAGACTAGAGTCTTCTAGTATGTCAAATGCTACTCCTCCATTAAGAGGTTTGATTTTTCCCCTAGTCACTTGAAAAAGGTAGCAGTTCACTTTGCGATTGACACACTCATACACGAGACACACCCTATCAGAACTTGCCTTAATCATATGTATCTTTTCACCGTTCCCCTTCCTTGATTTTGTGCGAAGCTTGTAATTTTGTGACCATTGTTTCTTAGAAAAAGAGTAACTACTCAGCCAATCATCATCACAAACAGCTAATAATAAAGCACCTTCATCTTTTACACGAAAGATCAGAGACTGGAAAGTACGAGGAGTCTTGGAACCTAATTCCTCCGGAAAATTTTCCCATTTGTCCCATCCAATATGGTATTGTTGATGAAGACGTATATTCTTGTCCCATACATAAACAGTTAGCGAATGGGGATCAAATGCAAAAGAATCTATATTCTGAACACAACAACCTTTTACAAAACTTGAAAAGCTGAGGACACTATCCTTGGAGAGTATAATTTCACCAAAATTACTACCTCCAGCACCCAAGACTAATATGCTCTGACAGAGGACTAGCAAGCTTTTGTTTTTCAACTTTCCAGCCTTTATTGTTTTTAAGTATGATATGATTTGATTAGATGTTTTTCCATCTATTTTCCCCCCTAGACAATATAGCAAACCATTCTGAAGATAACAAGTTGATATACTTGGAATATTTACCTCATCGAATCCAATCTCCTTGTCAATCAAAATATTGTCACCCAATCTTGAAATGACCCACCATTCTCTCTTGTTTTTAGAATAAGAAGAGATCATGGCTATCTTATATAGCCGTAGCCCTGTGTCTGAGATTGGAACTCCTGGAATTTCATCATCTGCCATGACTTTTTTTTTTTTTTTTACTGGGTAGTGTTTCGAAAGTGGTTGAGTAGAATTAGGGTTTCGTTTGTTTTGGGGAAGGTGGTCGAGTAGCGTCGCTCTTTCTGGGAGAGAAAAAGAGGGAGACGAAATAAGACAGTGGATTGACCTTTATTTGGAACTCGTGCAGAATGATTAAAAAAAATTGATGGCGAGGCGAGGATCAAAGCCCTGACCTGACCCAGGTATAACGCACTTCTTTAGGCCGGTGGTAAAGCACCAAACCAGTTGGGGTTTTGCTATTCTTTAGCTCTTACACCTCGTTTGGTCGGAAGAATTGGATTCCTAGGAATTTAATTATGGGGTAATCCAATTCTTAGAATTGAATTCCATGAAATTGGATTCAATTCCAAAAAATTAGCGTTTGGTTGAGGTAATTCAATTTCTTTTGTTTTTACCTTGGAATCCAATTACATTGCACTACTAGACCAATGCAATGAAAATCAATTATTTTGGGGGAATTGGATTCCTAGGAATCAAAATTCTCAATTACATGGAGTTGGTTTGTACCGTTTGGTTCAAGGAATTGGTCACATTCCCCCGGAATTGGATTACCAGGAATCCAATTCCTTGAACCAAATGCGTTGTTAATCAAATATAAACAAGTATCAGTCGTAAACCCCTGGTTAGTGTCATACTTGACTTAGTCTTTGGTATTCAACATATGGTTGTTAACTTGGTGTATATATTCCATGAAAATCAAGAGTATAAAGCACAGTTTGGCTAAGATAGCCAACGTAAGTGGTGGTTGAGATTTACTCTCCCAATATATAAATCTATGGCTATTATTTCTCCCATAAAACTCCATTAAGGGAAATCTAATATAGTAAATGATGATGATTAATATAATAAATGCCTAACCAATTAGTGTTTCACACTAATTGCTGATGATAAATGATTTATTAATTCTTCATAATATTTTTTTTTCACTGATTGCTCATAATAAATGATCTATTAATTTTTTTTCATTACAAATTTTTCTCTTAATTAAATTAATAAATTTGTATCTCCATTAATAAATAATTTTAGATTAAGTATCTAGAATTTAAGATTGAAGATTTTGAGTAAAAAAATGTCAAGTATTTGAGGTTGAGAATGGTGTAAGTAGTGTTGTGAGTTTTCGTGCATGGTTTTAATCATTGTATCTGTTGCATTTGTTTGTTTTTCGATGCACTCTATTATTTTTGAAAAATTCCTACTGGGCTGTGGTTGATCACCCATTTTCCTCCCTTTCCACAGATAACGAAGAAAGGCAACTAAACAAGAAATTATTATATATCACGGGGATTTGGGTATCGCGTTTTAAATTTAATCGAAGCGTTATTTTGTTTTAATTTGATACTTTTTATTTTGTAATTATTATTTGAAAGTTTTGTAATTTTAAAAGTAAGATTACATTTCATTTAGTAAATTTAATTGAGCTTGAATTATTGAAATCTTTTAAAACAAAAAATATGGTCTTACACAAGTGGCGGTCCGGAAATTTGGATTTGCTAGCTGGATGGGATCCATCCCACAAGGTCGAATCTGTGTCCGCTAAAAGTCTGAAAATCCGGGCTGTCACACGCCACCATAACAAAATCACCTGATACCACTGTTGTCACCCCCCACAGCTAAGTGTGCTTTTAATTTTTAATCACAAACGTCATGTATAAAGCTTATATTCAACAAACTTAAGTCTTCAATTAATTTTTTCTATTTTTTGTTGTTATAATATTCTCTTTTATATTGAAATATAATATATTTTATTTTAATATACTAACAACCATAATTTGGTTAACTATACATGTGTTAATGGTGGTCCGAATTTTTCTTGAGGAAAGATAAATCAATGACCATGGTTATCCATACCACACCCATTTTTTGCACGTGTGCGTTAGGTTTTAGGGAGATGGATGAGTCACCGTGGGTGCTCAATCATTTTGTACGTGTACCCAAAATCCTCTATCCTAGAAATCTTGATACCCCAAGCTTCATTGTAGCAAAGCTGCCTTCGCTCCCTGCAAAACCAACTCCAACCATATTTTCCCAGAATACCGGAATCATCCGCACTGAAGATTAGACTGTTTCCAATAACGATCCACCCCCTTCCTCCAGAAGATGCCCGAAGGTTTCTCGGCATCTACCATTGCCGAAGATTAAGCATTATGAAGCCTTGCATCGAATAAAACAATACCTGGGAATATTATATCATGTTTCTTTGTATGTCTGTATTTTTTATATATTTTTTTGGTGTGTTTCCCTTTCAGCATTTTATTCTGGTGTGTCTCCCTTATTGCATTTTGTTGACGTGTAAATTCATCTTCTTTTTTTCATTCCAATATTAGTCCCTTTGGTCATGATCTACAATGGCATTGGTGGATCTGATTTATCCCTGTGTAACCGTGTTGATATGATAATCTAATTTATGTTCCCAATCTTGATCTGAATCCCAAAGTTGGAATGTTATGAGGGAAATTTTCTGACACTGGCATCACCAAGCTAACATATTTCAACTTATGAAGCATATGATTTCACTTTTGGAAAAAAACTAAATCAATAAGATTGCACTTTTGGCAAATAAATAAATAAATCAAAGACGCCAGCAATTGTTATGGTTTCGGATAATGCACCCTAACTTTTGTGCTTTACTCTACAATTATTCGGTTTTCTTGAATAGGTTATAACTTTTCCGTGTTCTACTCTTCTCATTGATAGAAATTCTCAGGATTGATATGCGGTAAAGAAAAATCAAACAATGCCATTAAGATGACCATCACGAACGCTGGCAGATCAGGTTATTTTTAATTTGTCTTTCTGAGTGTACAGAAATACTGGAGGTAGTATATATAAATTAAAACAAGTGAGATGGCACCAATTGGTCACCAGACAGCTCTACATTAAAAATATAAAAAATTATTATGCGATACGCCTACCAAAGAGGTTGATGATTCTGGAGGCGAGAATGGGCACCTATTGTCAGTAAGAGATGATCGGATTGTACGAATGACTTTGCAAGTTAAGTATATAGTCTTACAAATCATCTCAGTAACAAAAAAGATGTACCCGAGCATTGAAAGATGCATGACAATAATGGAACTTCGATCTTGCCTCCCCAATAACATATTAGTCGGTTTTGAAATTTCTTTCTCTCCAAAATAAATAAATAAATACATATTGCGATTAAACCGCATACTCCTCGATCATAAAAAGCCATGCAATAGTTACAGAAAATACCTGCCAAAGAGGCTGACGATTCTGGAGGTGTTTTATCTGCCAAAGAGACTTCGCAACATAAGAGTATATATATATGGTCTTATAAATCGAGGATATATTTCTAGAAGTAAAATTTCAATAGCATATATTCCAATAAGTAAAAAAATAGGTCCGAGAAAGTACAGATTTTTTAAACCGAAAATGGGGGAAGGAAATAAAGAATAATGGAGGTAAACTCATTTTATTAATTTAAGATATTAAACGCGTACAAACTCCCTTCAAAATTATTTGTAGTATATATTTTTCTGAATTTTATATGGCGACAACGCGTATAATTTTGGAAAACATTTCTGATTTAATGGATTGTGTTAACAACATTAGTTGTTTACCCCCGATAGAACAAAGAAAACAAAACAAGGGATATCCCTACGATATCTATGACCAAGCCATAATTAATATACATCGGACCAGAAGGAGTTGATAATTATTGGGGACATATTTTATACGATATTAAAAATGAACCAACATCATGGCCTGTGCCGTTACGGCACGGGTTAAGGGCTAGTACTTTCATATATCATCAATATACTTATCTAGGTATCTCATTGATATGGCCCGGTTTATGTTTGAAAAAGCGGGGGTCTAACAATCACACCCAATATTCATTTGACAATCTGTATGGACCAAACTCCAATATAATTCCAAGAGAATCAACTAGACAATCAGACTCAATCAAGGAAAGGTACCTCAATTTCTCAATAAAATCTGCAATCTAACGGATAGAAATCTGTGAGCCTTGATATGAGAAATAACTTGGATGGTACCAAAGACCAATATCCAAGTGTCAATCAATTCCTACCCAACAAACAAGGTCAGATTTTCCAATGATTGAACTACGCACAACCTGTGATATTTCAATTATATAAAATATAATGCGTAAAAGAAATAATACAGACACCAGAAATTTTGTTAACGGGGAAAACGTAAATACAAAAAAAACTCGGGACCTAGTCCAGATTGAACACCAAACTATTAAGACGGTACAGACACTAGCCTACTACAGGTTAACTTCAGACTGGAATGTAGTCGAGCCCTAACCAAGTCTCACATCTATTAAGGTATAGTCGCGTTCCTTACACCTCCAGAACCACGCAAGATTTTATGCACTTGATTCCCTTAGCTGATCTCACCCACAACTAAGAGTTGCTACGACCCAAAGTCGAAGACTTCTAAAAAAAATATCTCCCATAAATAAGTTTATTCAGATAGACAAATCTGTCTCCTACAGAAGTACCTATGAAGTTTTTTTTCCGTCTTATGATAAATCAAGGTGAACAGGAACCAATTGATAATCTGGTCTATACTCCCGAAGAGAAGCCTAGAAATATCAATCACCTGATAACAACTTAACTATATAGTAGTAGAAGAAGTTACTGTGGAACCACAAAGTCTGAGACGAAAAACTTTGTGATTACTTTTTATATCTTACCTATCGGAGATAAATCTCGAGGAAATATTAGAGAAGATAGTACTCAATACGATAGAACAAGTAAGATCAGAATATGAAACTACAGAGAAAATAGTTGGATCTAGCTTCAGAATCCCAATGAAGTCTTTAAGTCGTTAACTTATAATGGTATTAGGAAAAACCTAGGTTAAAGGAGAACCGACTCTAGTACGCAACTAGTAACACACATGAGGTGTGGGGATTGGGTTTTCCAGTTGCTAGAGTTCTCCCTTATATAGTCTTCAAATTAGGGTTTGCAATCAATGTTACCTTGGTAACAAAGAATTCAATATTCATCGTTAGATGAAAACCTGAATAGAATCAAGCTAATATCTTTCAACTGTTAGATTATCTTAGCTTGTTACACACATGTGAAATATACTTTCATTTAGATATAGGTAACCATACCTAAAAGTATACACTTAGTTGGCTCAAAAATAGTTAACCGATGTTAGCCATATGAACACTTTCATATCAACCTTGTTCATCTTAACCACAACTAGTTCAAATGACTCAAATAAAACTTGTTATAGAGTTGTTCAATTATTTATATTCTCATAGAAGTATACCAGACACAATTGAAGCAAAATCGGTTTTGATTCATTCGAATTAATTCATGAAAATTATAACCACGGTTTGCAAAGATTGCATTCCTTATTATATAAATGTATTTTTTCATGAGTATGTAAACATACATGATTTCAGGTATGCAAATAAGTACGCATACCTAAGTTCCCAAACTTGTTCTTGTTCTCCAGTATGCAAACGGGTACGCATACCGTCATTCATGACCGAACTCAGTTGAAATCAGTACGCATATGGATATGCATACTATAGTTCCCTTACTTCAACTGTTGAATCAGTACGCATACGGGTATGCATACTGAGTTATATCCAATCAAAAGTTAATTGTCCTATAATCCATTTTAATCATTGAAACATTCTTGGAAGACAAGAATAGATGTCTCGCACAAATTATTAGCTTCAAAAAAAAATTCAAGTGATTAAATGATCAATACAAAACATTCCGAGTCTACATCAAATGACTGTCTCACACAAATCATGGAAGATGTTATCAGGCAATTTTCACATGATCATCTTTTGACTTTCGTAGAGAATAAAAGATGAACTTGGTTAAAACGACAACTTACTAACACATATTTCGATAAATATGTAAGCGAATTAAACTCAGCTCGAAATATTAAATATGTATAACGTAAAGTCTATATAGCTATACGACTTTTGTCTCAATAGGAGATAGAATAGAAATATACTTCTGAGTCATAGATGAGTTCAAGTATCCACATACCTTTTGTTGATGAAGTTCCAAAAGCTCCCCTTAGTAGTTTTTCGTCTTTAATCGATGAACGTCGTGAAGTTTAAAGCTCAACTACATATTCTATCCAAATCCGAGACATAGCTATAAGTAGACTAGAAATAAGACTTGTAGTTTTGACAACTAAACTTGACAAACAAGCTTGAGATAGCAATGCTTGCGAGTTCGACCGAGAAGTTCTCTAACAATCTCCCCTTTGTCAATTTTAGTGACAAAACTATCAATACATATGGATTACAAAATAAATAAACTTTGTATCTTCTCATCTAAATGCTTGATTTCCTTGGTTCTTCAATATTCCTCGAAATCTTTGTTACTTCCAAGTACTCCAGTGATTCTGAACGTGTTCAACTCAGCATCATAGTTGTTGAAGATTCGAAGCCATAACAGTAAGAAAAATAAATAATTGTTATACTGTGTCATAATATTATTACACGGCATCAAAGTTCAATTTATCACAATTTGACATACTATGGTGATATGTATCACTCCCCCTTAGTCAATACTTCATCTTACAATGAAAATCACTCCCCCTTACTTAATGATCTGTAAACCATATGTAGTGTGAACTACAAAATAATTCACCCCTTTTTGTCATTATAGATTGGCAAAGGTACGAAAACTAGCGGGATCATAATGGAATTCTCATAGAGATACTTGATGAATAAAAGAAAAAACATATCAACTTTGTTTCGATGATTTCATATAGTCGAAAACTTAGTGTATTCATCAAGGAGTTTGTAAAGATACAAGATAACTCCTACAATATTCCACAGCCGCACTCCCCACAAAGATTTGGCAATTAAGCACAAGTTCAATTAAGAACTCTCCCACATAAAATGTCATTCCCGAAAGAACAATAAGAGCAACCTTACTTTTACAAGAAAAAAAGGATTTCTCTGGACATTAACAAATCACATGAAACATGAATTTGTATCCAGAAAACTCAATTAAATTAACCACAAATGAACCTCAATGATTAATTTAATCGGAAATGCTCAATATAAGAAAACTTACGGAGCCATACAATACTTTCACATAGAAGTGGATCAGGGAAATATCAATATTGCGGAATATTCAAAGATTCATTCTATTTATTATCAAAATTTGCATAATGATTTCATAAACTTAATCTTTGCAATCAAAAGTTCATTCTATTTTTCATCAATATTTGCATAATGACATAATAGACTTAACTTTTGGCATATATGGGACAATCATTGTTCACGGGCGTAAACACACATATCCCATAACAATATTTGCAATATATGAAACCAATAAAGATTAATACCGCAGAATCATCTTCCGAATAAACTTTTGAATTTAAATAAATAAATCTAAAAACATTGCAAGATGTAAATCGTTGGCAATAGCTATGTGTACTCATAATAATTGCTGCTCCAAACCCTAGTTATCCTTCTTAAAAACACATTAATAAATTCTCATAAGAAGTTTCCTAGACATTAATACCTCTGAAAAATTCTTTATCGTCCCCAAACTCCTTGTTGTCAACAGCCATTGGAACATAAGGTTCATGAAGAAAAGAGTTAATTCCAACAAACCTTCTTGACTGATGCCGAACCAGGGCCTTCTGTTCTTAGAACAATAGACTTTATTTATTAAATCTCCTTCCTTGTTTCCTTCAACTCTTCAAGAACACCAGAAAACTTCTGAAGATTAGAGGGGATATCCATTGTTTTCTTCATATTCTTTATTTTTCTATTTAAAGTTGTAGAGGAATGAGATTTATCTTTTTCCTTCATGATTGATGGCTTAACAATCATATTAACATCTTTTCCATCAGCATACATGATGCTTGGAGCCTCCATTCCAAATATGGGATTGTGAGAATACATGTAACAGACTCCACTAAAAAAAATCAAGGAAGGAAAAAGAAATGTAGAGTTAGGGAACCTTTATACAAGTAAAAGGATTCACGTATGACCAATTCACATCCCTAAAAAGGCTGAATTGTCGAATTTAACCCTCTTTTAATAATCAAAACTGGGAAATCCTTTTTAATACCAATTTATGATATGAAATATCAACAGAATTCCAGAAAACCAAAAGAAGATAAAACAAACAAACAAAAAACTTCTTTTCTTAAAGCCTAATTTGTGCTCAACTCTTGTCTATTTGACCAAGCACATGAGACCAGGTGCACCTTCAACACGATCAAGCTGTGTTGGAGTGAACAATAATATGTCCACCATTCCATTCTTGTGCGAAGTTCTTAATACCCTTTTTTACAGAATATTTAGACCTTGTTCTTTTCCGGAGTGGTCTAATCATTTCTTTGGAAATTAAATTTTTCGGAGAAGAATTGAGTTTACATACCTCGGATGAATCAAACTTATGAACAAGTTTGAGCTTGTTTGCTAATTAATTTTCTCTTCGTTGAAGTTTATTGACAAAACTTATCTTATGTTTGTACTTGTAACACTTAGAGAGTTCATGACCCTTAAAAGTAAAATACGAACATGTCAATGTGGAGGGTGCTTCAGACGCTGAGGATGCTACTAAACAAATTGAGGTACCTGAAACATGTGAAATAGAATTTTGAGTAGAAATGAAAAAATCCATTTTATCCTCCATAGTGTGAAAATACGAGGGTACATAAATACACCACAATCTTTAAAATATCCACCTATAAGTACTTTTACCGAAAGTGATTGTCTATGGACAAAGTTGAGACAATATGACAAATTGCTATTCAGACTTTGTGTGTTCGTCTATGGATACGAGATCGAAACAATACAACAATCAAAGTGTGATTACTTGATAATAGGTTCAGACTTAACCAAACTCTATAGGATAACTATCAAGTAAAGCGGAGTTACCGTTTGTGTAATTTACTTATAAATTATAATAACAACAATTATAATTACGGACAAGAAAAGTAAATGACACAACAAGATTTTGTTGACGAAGAAACCGCAAATGCAGAAAAAACCCGGGACCTAATCCAGAATTGAATACTCTCAGAATTAAGCCGCTATACAAAATCTAAACCAACTTTGTATAGTTGAGACCAAGCAACTAACCCTAGTTCACTTAGTTTCCTCAGTATCCCTGCGCTTCCGACACTCAATAAGTGCACACACTAGAATAATTCCTTTGGAACGTATTCCAAACAGTAAAGGAACAACAAATCTGTTTGGTAACAACTCTATTGATTCTTTAAGATAAGATATCTCAAGTCATATGCAAAGGCTCTTCCGTTTAAACTAACAAACAATTTTTCCTAGTTAGATCAATCCAATCTATATTACCAAATTCATAAGATTCGGATTTTTAACAATCAAAATAGATCTGGAAAAAAACTATTATGTATTACCGATCTCACGCAACTAATCAATCGAATAAATTTGATATTAGTTGGATCTGAGCCGATCAAGGTTTGTGTAACACAAAGATATGAGAAAGTATAAGAAATCTTCTTTGTCTTCAAATCTTCTTTAATCTTCAATCAAACCTGCACAACACCACTTGAATCTCTTGTGATCAATTACGTATAGAACGGAGTCTGTTAGCAATGGATTATCACAAGATGTCTTTAGATCTATAAACAGTTCTAAAGATCCCATCGAGATCTAGTTTGAGTGATCTTATATCAGAAGAGAAGATTCTCAGGAATAAAATAATATCTAGTTTCCCACCAACGGTACACTTAGAGCTTCTTGATCCCACAGAAGTCTTTAAACGAGATGTCGTAAGAGATTTCGCCTAATTAGAGTACTTTCCTCTATGGATAGACGGCTCTAGCAAATACAACAGAAATATGAAGTTTGCATGGATCTTAAGATAGTTTGCTAGAAATGTAAACTTGGATATTTATAGAACAATGATGTTTGGACACCAAGGAATTTCCAAAACCGAAAATATTCTCAAGATATGCAATGAATAGCAAAATTCGGTTTTCCTAGCTAATTCCCATAAATGTTTGTCCAGAATTTCCGATATCTCTCAATAGAAAATCTCTAATTAGTAAATGCACATTACTATATGCATTTAATTGCTGGTAAGGAGTTTGCCACTCAATGATATCGCTAGCTAGTATAATTACATTTGGATAGACCAGATTACACCTACTTTTCCTAAGCGTAGATCCAGCTGAAGACAAACCAAATGCAGTATTTTTGTATTATAGGCCAGAATAAACAAGAATACAGAACGAACTAAGCCATCAGCCACTTTTCACTTGCGTCTAGGTGTTCTTCTGGAGCAACGAAGTCAGCGGACCGGGATTTCCTTGAGTAATAAGGAATATCTTTGAATAATAAAAGATAAGAGTAACTGATCGTGTTCAAATAATGCTGAAATCTTGAAGTTTAAGATAATCAGTTTTACCTTATAAAAGTAATCAGGTAAGTATCGATCTTACCCAATAAAAATAATCTGGTATCTATTGATTTTACCAAATAAATATTATCAGGTAGGATCAGTTACACCAACCACTAGGATCGGTCACATAACCTCTTATGATCGGTCACACCAGTTACCAGGATCATTTACACCAGTTACCAGGATAGGTCACACCAATTATAGGGATCGGTTACACCAATTACCTTATAATTATAATCAAGTCGAGACCAGTACTACCTTATAAAAATAATTAGGTAGGATCGGTTACATCTATATATGGTATCTACTTGTGATCGGTTACACCAATTACAAGGATCGATTACACTAGCTCTTGTGATCGGTCACACCAATTACTAGGATTGGTTACACCAATTACAAGGATCGATCATACAATCACATGGTAATTACTAGGATCGGTTACAATAATTAATAAAAACTAGTCATACCAAATGATAAGTCAGGCACTGTTAGAGCATAGCTCGGTTGAACCCACCAAGCATTGGTATGTCAAGTTTGGTTGTCATATTTTAGTGAGCCAAAGATCATGTAAGAGTCGCTTGATTATATACTAGAGACAACTTAGTATAGGTTAGACTAGAAAGTCTAGGATTATGAGACATACAAGTATTACATGAAGACCTGAAGAACGTGAAGAAGTAACGAGCTACAACAACGACGTCATCCTTCCTATTGAGGTTAGTAATATTGACTTGAACTGTTTCATTCCTAACGTATCTTTCAAGTCATGCTATATTGAAAAAATAATTGTGAATATGTGAATGATTATACACTAGTAGTGAGACATGATCACATGATCATAGTGTTAAGGAATTAGAATACGAAGTATAACGCTTATCTTTTGAACTTCATATATATGACATTGACATAATCGTATGAATGCTATTGTGATTATATGTATGGGTAAAGGTAAAGATTTCATCCTAGGAAGCAATGTTTACACTTGTTTAAAGGAAGTACATTCATGAACTTGTTTTATGAATAGAAAGGGAAATCGCCAGGCTTATTGGTATTGTTATTCATTGCATATATTTGGCCTACCAGTATGTGTGAGTTAGTAAAACCAATCACAACTTGTTATGTATCTTGGTATAACTAATCCCAGTGCCTGACTTATTATTTGGTATGACTAGTTTTTATTAATTAGTGTAACCGATCTTAAGTAATCACCTAAGATTGTATTAGGGATGCACATGAACCGTCCCGTCCCATGGAACCGTACCGGTACCGTCCCGGAACCGTAGTCAGCCGGGACAGGTACAAGTACCAAAAGCTGGTACCGTGCCTAGAGTAGGTACATGTAACGGTTCTAGGCTATTCCCGTCCCGTCCCGTACCTTAGTACCTTGTAGAGCTGAATTTTACTTATTCTTCTGAACACATTGATTAGTTGCTGAAGACATTTCTCGTTTCTTGGCATCAGCATCATTAGTAATGTTTGATGTGTCTCGGTGCAAATATTTTCTTTTACGTTGGCATTAATATTTAGGATTTTTTGTAGCTTAGTGTTTGTGATGGCTACTACATATTTATCACAATTAACACCTTCACGTTCGCAAATTTCTCCTTCAAATGAATATTTCCCAGGATTACCTTGTAAGCAGAACTGAGAACCAACAACAACAGTTGCTAAAATCCCTACAGCAAGGGTAAAAATGTACAGTGACTTAGTTCGGATCATCATGCAAATAAGCTTAGAAGAAGAGAAAGATTTGAAAGTAAATTCAAAAACAAAAAGAGTGGAATGCTAATAGAATAAATTGGATGAGTGAGTGGAGGTGTTGTGATTTCTTTCTCTTGACTAAACTCTCAATACATCCGTTGAATTTATACGTGCAAGGTTTTTTTGTCTCAATACATCCGTTAAAAATCACCTTTTAATTATGGCTTTGATATGTTACAGGTAAAGAACCGGTACCGTCCCGTCCCGTTCCCGAGTTAAATAGGTATAGGTACCGTCCCGTCCCGTAATGCACGGGTACAGGTATAGGTAAAAAGTACAGGTACCGGCCATAAGGAGGTACATGTACCGAGCTAGGCAAAAACCCGTACCGTCCCGTACCTTGTGCTGCCCTAGATTGTATGATCGAAATTTGTAATTAGTGTGATCTCCTAGTAATTGGTGTGACCAATCATAAAATAATTGTGTAATCTATCCTTGTAGTTGGTGTAACTGATCCTAGTGACTGATGTGACCGATCACAAGCAATACCATGAGTATATGGCAACCGGTCCTGGTAATTCACGTAACCGATCCTGGTGACTGATGTAACTGGTCCTGGTAACTTATGTGTTCGATCACAAGTAATCCATATTAAGGTAGAACCGATATTTGTGATTGGTAGAACAAATTGAACCCATGATTGTGATTTGATATTTAATCAATCACATAGTTGTCTTGGAATACAGATGAACCAATTTTAAACTTGTTTGGAAGTGTGGTATAATTGATTCCAAGATTGTAAACATGAAAGAGGATTTACAAAGAAAAGATGTCAACATACTTTGAACACGAACAATAACTCTTATCTTTTATTGTTCAAAGATTTTCCTTAATAACTCAAGGAGATCCGGTCCGAAATAAATTAAGAATCTTTTAATTAAGGATGTTAGTTTTATATGCTTTAATTACCAGCAATTAAATGCATAGCTCTAGAAAATAAAATTAGTAATGTGCATTTACTGATTGGAGATTTTATATTGAGGGATTTCGGAAATATTGGACAAAGCATTTCCAGGAATTATGAAAACTGATTTTGGGCATTTATTACATATCTTGAGAATATTCGGTTTTGGAAATTCCTTGGTGTCCAAACATCCTTGGTCTATAAATACCTAAGTTTGTATCTCTTGCAAACTATCTTAAAAGTCAGGCAAACTTCATCTTTTTTTTTTCTGGTGGAGCCGTCTCTCCGGAGAGGAAAGTACCCTAATTAGGCAAAATCTCTTACGACCGCTCTTTTAAAGACTTGTGTGGGATCAAGAAGCTCTACAAGTACCATTGGTGGGAAACTAGATAATTGCAGTTTATTAGTTTTCGATTAATTTGATTGACTAATGGTTGTTGAACTTTGATTTAACCTAGTTAGTTTATTCTTGAGAATCTTCTCTTCTGATATAAGATTCACTCAAACTATATCGAAGTGTCGACGGGATCTTTAGAACTGTTTGTAGATCTAAAGACATCTTTTGATAATCCATTGTTAAGAGACTCCGTTATGTGCGTGATTTATCACAAGAGATTCAAGTGGTATTGGGTAGGTTTAATTGAAGATTAAAGAAGATTTGAAGACAAAGAAGATTTCTTGTTGGTTTCTCATATGTTTGTGTAGAACAAACCTTGATTGGATGGGATCCAACTAGAATCGGATTTATTCGATTGATTAGTTTCCTGAGATCGACATCGTTTTATAGTCTCTTGTTAGATTCTATATTGATTGATTGCAAATCTAAACTCTGCTACTTCGTTAATTGTTGGATAGATTGATCTAACTAGGAAATGACTTGAGATATCTTTATCTTAAAGAATCAATAGACTTGTTACCAAACAGTTTTGTTGTTCCTTTACTTTTTGGAATAAGATCCAAAGGAATTGTTCCAGTGCGTGCGCTTATTGAATATCAAAAGCACATGGATACTGAAGAAACTAAGTGAACTAGGTTGCTTGGTCTCAACTATACGAAGTTTGTTTAGATTTTATATAGTAGCTTAATTTGAGAGTATTCAATTCTGGACTTGGTTCCGGGGTTTTTCTGCATTTGCGGTTTCCTCGTTAACAAAACCTTACTATGTCATTTACTTTTCCTTTTCGTAATTATAATTGTTGTTATTATAATTTAAAAGTAAATTACACAAACGTTAACTTCGTATTACTTGATAGCGTTCCTGTAGAGTTTGGTTGAGTCCGAACCTATAATAAAGTAATCACACTTTGATTGTTGTTGTTGATGGTGGTTTTTTTTTTCAAGGCTAAAATTGTAAAACCTTGTATTTAATGTGCCATCATTCTGCAAAGAAATAAAGCCATTTAAAAGTGATGAGTGCCTATGCCTCTTTACTTAGATATGAGCAATTCAGTATGCTTATATATGAAATTTATATAGAACGGTGCATGTAACAAAAATCCCAAATATTCTATAAATTTCATTAATCTTCCACCTGTATTATTCACTAATGCATGGTTTGTTGAGTATTTATTCCATGCTATGTTCCCCAGCGAGCTCTTGATATTGACATGACATGACAATTAACGTTCGCTCATAGTTGAGTAGCATGAATTTCCCGAAGTGTCAGGATCAAGGTGTGCTTGGAAGTACTCAATCAGAGGCATACAAAGTTATGATGCCCTCTGAGATGAAAATTAGTGATTTTTGAATCAAAGCGCAAAATTCACCAAAATTGATTGATTTTGTGGCAGCTCACAAAATTCAATTTTTCGAACCTAGTTTTTATCAATTTGCAAAAGTTAGGTTTTTGCGACCTGCGCAATATCTCGAACCCTATTGGTCGTAACTAAGCCTAGGAAAACTTGGAAATTGATCCATAATGGAGCTAGTAGGAGCAATATCCTATTAAAAATTAGAAAACAAGAAATAAAGAGAGACTGCGACAAATAAAGGCAGCAGCAAAAGGAGGCGCAGACACACCACTTGGATGCCCGGTTTACCCTACCAGGCACGGCCCATGACCGACCGGCCATCCCCATATTGCTGCCTGTTGGCCCCTCTTTTCCACCGACTAATCAAATCGCTCTAAATGTGCAGCCTAAACTTTTGATTAAAAGTGGAACTTGGCTGGTCGACACACCAAATTCCTTAAAGAATCGAATATATGATGCCCATGTCAGTCTTAAAACGATCACGGCCGCACGGTTTGGCCGGATGATTTGTCAAACCTGGACGCCTCCTGACACGACCGGACAAGCACCATCGTGCACACCGGCGGGCCCACTAATACTTTGGCCAATCGGATCCCTACCAACCTGCAAGAAGAGCCTCAAACCGATTGCACAATGAAGGTTGGTTGTGCGGATTTTAAAAAACCTAATTTATGTTAGCGGCATCACATTACTTTCGCAAAAAGATCTTGCCCATCCAACTTGGCTAACCAAATTAATCGGCCCAGATCCAATTTTAGGCGGCCAATGAAGTGCCGATATGCTCACCGGTGACCCTCCTTTGGCGTTGATCAATCGAATTTCTCTCAGCCGACAACTAATACCTCCAACCGTTAGCTCAAAGTAGGTTGGTCACACGGCTTCAAGGTCGACCAACGGAAGTATATAACTATCGCAAAGCAATCTCGACCATCCAACTTCACCAACCAAATCGACCGGCCTACATCTAATTTTGAGGAACCAATGAGATATCGTCGTGATCACCGGCCATCACTCTCTTATGAGGACCGATCGAATTGCTCCTTAGCTTGCTCGAAAAATTCCTGGCAGTTGCCTAAAGATAGCTAGTCACGTTGCCTATATGGGTTTTAAATGAACTTAATGGCAGCCAATAACTACCGCAAATCATCTTTGCCACTCAATTTGGCTAGCCAATTTGACCGGTTTAGATCTAATTTAGGCCGACAAATAAGATGTCAAAATGGCTACCAGCCATCACCCTCCTATAAGGAACGATTGGCTCACTTTTGATGTACATGAATAGCTCCTGGCATCATCCTGAAGATGTCCGGTCATGCTCATTTTAAGACATTGAATTCCACGACTACTTTAAGCAAGCTCTATACAACTATGCTTTATGAGTATCGATTCTTTTGAGCTGCTTGCTTAAAAGCGATGCTTTATATGCATCGAATACAAACGATGTTTTATAAATATTGATTTCACAAATAATTTAATTATTTGACCTAAAAGCATTATATGCTATTTTTTGCGACAAGTCTCACAACTTGATTTGTCACATATGACCGCCTGCCGCCTAGCTTGCGCATAATTGGTCAGATTAATTAAGTCTTGCGGGCAAGACCCGCTCGGCATCGTGCTGCACATTTTTCTACAAAAATACTCGAGACATCAAACATGTCACAAACTGGGGGATGTAAATCAGGGTATTGGTTTGGCGGTTTACAACGTTCGGCATGCAACACTCCCATTATGAGAAAGTGTCAGGAAAGGCGAATAGTTAGTGAAAGCATCGAAATAGTGGGTGTAAACCGACCAGTCTTCCCCTCATAGTAAGGATGTGATCAATTTCCAAAATTTTACACGATCCCCACTTCTCCATCACTCAAATACTTCCACTTCCTATGATGTCAGGGGTGTTCGACTATGACTTGTATAAATAGGTTTTCAATCTATTTGAATAACAAGGGTTATTAACACAAGTATCCTGAAAACATAAAAAGAACTTATATCTTACATTTTGCATGCAAGTTCCACATTCGGATACAAGTCATAAAACAACCACACTTTCAGAGTTAACCATTCTGATCTCAACACCTTCTTCGCTTCCCTACCTAAGATCAACCCTTCACCTTCATTTTGTGATCGAAGCAAGACTGGAACGGTCATTTCTTGGTTCAGGCCAGAAATGTATAGATTGATCTCTTGAATCTAAAGTACTCCCGTGCAGTATATTTGTTTAGGGTTTTGATTCGTTTCTCGATGGCACACCCAAATTTACCATGTCCAGCAGAATCAGTTTTTACCCAAAAAAACTGGTGACCACAGTGGGAAATTAATCTCTCGGTTGCGAAATAAATTTCTCAATTCTCATTCCAATTTTCACAATTTCAAGATGGGTGGATCTTCTTAGGTCCGGGTCAGTTACCAATCCTGATGCTTCCAACACTGATAATACTCCTGGCGCCACTGTTTTTGTTGTTAACACCAATGTACCGCCTGCCATCACAGTCAGCACATCTCATGGTGTTACATCCTCTAGCACCAACACCAGCAGCGTCGAAAGCATCCCCTCTAGCGTGACGCCTCGTATCACCAAAGCTAGAGCCGCTGCTACTCCTCCTAATATTTCTTCGAGCGTGACACCTCTAATCATCACTAGAGCTGCTACAACTTCTTCTCCAGGACGAGAGACTGGAGGATCCATAGGAAACCAACCTCTTATTACCATTATCGATTTAATAGAGAGATAGGAAGTTCTTGCCAAAGCTCAGACGAATATGGATATAACTCAGAAGGAGGTACTCACTTTTCTCTAGACACTAATGGAAAGATTACCACCAGAACCGCCCCAACCCCAAATAGAGTAGAAAATGAACACTTTCATGACTCCTGGTGCAAGTACTTCAACAGGGTGTGTCTTTATGGATGAAGAAGCTCGTGTAGTTCCTGAACGACCATCAGAAAAGAATCAATAATCCTATTTTATCACACGTGAGGACCTGGAACGACTTATCTTGAATTGAGGCAAGGAAAACCCAATGGTCATGCATCAGCATCAACCTCATTATCCTCATGATGTGCAACGAGTTCCTCTTCCGAGAGGATATTCTTCTCCTCAATTTTCCCTTTATGACGGTACCGGTAACGCTCGTGAACACATCTCTCGTTTTCTGGAATCGTTAGGAGAGCATGAATACAATCATGTCCTTCGCATGAAAGAATTCTCAAAATCACTCACTGGAAGAGCGTATACCCGATACAACAACATTGAACCAAATAACATATCAAATTGGTGCCAGATGGTCACCGCTTTCTACAAGAAATATTTCTCTGTGTCTGAGAAAATCACTTTATCATACTTGGGAAGGATGTTTCAACGAGACAATGAACATCCAACTGATTATGTCAAGAGACTCAACTAGATTGTCATGATCCAAATGTGACTGAACATCTATTGGTGGAGTTGTGCATTAATGGCATGTTACCTGTCTATCGCGTTTTACTGGAGAACCTGCGCTTCCATACATTCTCTGAACTTCATGAAGCTGCTAAGCGGTCGTCTACAACAGCACCAGCCTTGTTGGAAAAAACCAGGCCCTTTAGGAATGAAGATGCACGTGAGACTAGAGTGAACATACGTCTCATCAACAAACAATACAACACTCAACCCTCTGTAAGCGTGGTGAGTGAATGAGGAAATAAAAAAGTTCTAGTTGCAGAATAACAACCCAAACGTGCGGCACCATCGCAACAGACAGCTCAACCCCGGAAGGTTGCGACTAAGACGTCTGCACATCAACAAGAAACTGGAGAGGTTGCTTTAAACCTCCTGTTTCCAATTAAAGAGGTATTCGAACTCCTAGAAGCATGGATTCAAGATGATGCCATCAAGTTACCTCCTCTCAGACGTCCACCAACCGAGGAAGAAATGGAAAATCCCAAATAATTTTATTACCACAAATTCGTTAATCACCCAACCAGTGACTTCAACAAATTAAAGCGCATCTTCAAAGAGAAGGTGGATGCAGGAGAACTTCATTTAGGCACTGAAGGAGTTCAAAGAGATCCTCTTCCTGTTAGAAGTTGCATGCTTTCTGGGGACTCTGTTCATAAAACCGTGCAATCTATGATGGAGCATGTGTGTGAGATTCTCTATTTCTCCAAGGCGCAGCGCCAATATATATTTTCCACCCTCAACCGTGTTGTGTCGGGTAGGTGATTGTTTTTAGTTGGAGAAGCTACCCCGAAATCCCAGCCTCTCTTAGAAGGTACGGCTGGTAAATGTAACTGGGGACTCCTAACTACTACTCACCTAAAATATGTCGAGTTTGACAGCACACTGATTGACGCAGTCTCTGACTTCAACATTGTCACCGTCAAGACTCTGAGAGATGCAAGGATTTCAAAGCAGGAAGCTGTTCACTGCCCAACCGTAATCAAAAACTCAAAAGGAGAATCCAAAAACGCTTACGGGTACATTAATCTCGAAATATAGGTGGGAGATGCTCTAACACATGCCAAATTTTATATAGTTAAAGAATACCCAAATTATGATATGGTCCTGGGGCGCTCATGGATACATGACAACAAAGCGAAGCTAGGAGTATGTCATTTGCCAGTGTCCACTACTTACTTACAAAAGTTTATTCCTATCATAATCTTTAAACTTCCCTTACGAAATAGAATCCCATATAGTTTTAAGTTAGTGTTTTATCAAGTCTATATATATTTCTAAGCAATTCCCCAGAGCTTTAGATATATAATTTGTATATTAGAAAGCTTAGTTAATAAGTTAGTTATCCAAACAAAGGATAAGTAAACCACCCGTATCACATAGTGAATTTACAAAACGCCTGAAAGGGTCTCCAACAAGCCATACAGTGTCTATTATTAAGTAATCACACTTTGATTGTTGTTGTTGATGGTGGTTTTTAGTTCAAGGCTAAAATTGTGAAACCCTGTATTTAATGTGCCATCATTCTGCAAAGAAACAAAGCTATTTAAAAGTGATGAGTGCCTAAGCCTCTTTACTTACATATGAGCAATTCAATATAGTTATATATGAATTTTATATAGAATGATGCATGTAGCAACAATCCCAAATATTCTATAAATTTCATTAATCTTCCACCTGCATTATTCATTAATGCATGGTTTGTCGAGTATTTATGTCATGATATGTTCCCCAGAGAACTCTTGATATTAACATGACATGACAATTAATGTTCGCTAGCAGCTAAGTAGCATGAATTTCCCGAAGTGTCAGGATCAAGGTGTGCATGGAAGTACTCAATAAGAGGCATACAAAGTTATGCTGCCCTCTGAGATAAAAATTAGTGATTTTTATATCAATGCGCAAAATTCACCAAAATTGATTGATTTTGTGGCAGCTCACAAAATTCAACTTTGCGAAACTAATGTTTATCAATTTGCAAAAGTTAGGTTTTTGCGGCCTGCGCAATATCTCGAACCCTATCGGTCGAAACTAAGCCTAGGAAAACTGGGAAAGTGATCCATCATGGAGCTAGTAGGAGCAAGATCCGAATAAAAATTGGAAAACAAGAAATAAAGAGAAACTGTGCAAATAAAGGCAACAGCAAAAGGAGGCGTAGCCACGCCACTTGGTCGTCCGGTTTGCCCTAGCAAGCGTTGCCCATTGCCGAACGGTCGCGCTCCATATTGCTGCTTGATGGCCCCTCTTTTCCACCGACCAATCAAATTGCTCTAAATGCGCAACCTACACTTTTAATTCAAAGTGGAAGTTGGCTGGTCGACACACCTAATTCCTTAAGGAATCGAATATAAGCTGCCTATATCAGTCTTAAAACGATCACGGCCGCACTTTTTGGCTGGCTGATTTGTCAAACTTGGACGCCTCCTGACGCGACCGTACAAGCACCATCATGCACACCGGCGACCCACTAATACTTAGGCCAATCGGATCCCTCCCAACCTTCAAGCTGGGCCTCAAACTGATTGCTCAAAGAAGGTTGGCTGCGCGGGTTTTAAAAAACCTAACTTATGTTAGCGACAGTACATTATTGTCGCAAAACGATCTCGGTCGTCCAACTTGGCTAGCCAAATCGACTGGACCATATCCAATTTTAGGCGGCCAATGAAGTGTCGATATGCCCACCGGTGACCCGCCTTTGACCCTTGACCAATCGAATTGCTAATGTAGCGAAAACGTATGATTTGGATCAAAGATCCGATAAAAGATAAAAACTAGCATGAAATCAATAGATTCACAAAAGTGATAAGAAAATAAAGATAAAAATTAAAGATAAGTTTGATATTAATCAAACACTCCCTCCGTCCTAAATTATTAGTCCGCTTTGACTAAGTCAAGATATTAAGGAGACCGAAGAAGTGTACAAAATTACCCCTATTAAATGATTTATTATTACTAAAATTAAAAGGAGTATATGGAGTATGTAAGAAAAATACATTGGTATTTATAATATTTATAGAAATATTTAAATAGAAGATAAAAATAAAAATCTTTAAATCTTTATGAATTGATTTAGTATATTTGTTTCCCATAATGAGGAAGATATCATTTAATATTTAGATTGGTGATATTTAAAATAATTTTATAAATATTTGAGAGTTTGACTAAAAAATATGTCTATAAACAGAAGATGGACAGTATTTTAGGACAGACGAAAATAGAATAGAGGACAGAAATTTTAGGACTGAGGGAGTAATAATAGTGGTTGTAGAATTGTGTTTCTCTACTATGCCTATGCCTTCTTATATAGGCTTCAAGGATTCTAAATATAATAATTAGGACTAGAAAAGGAAATCAAACTAAACAAAGAAATAATTAGAATTAGGAAAGGAAATTCTAAATTAAGAAATAGTAATTAGGAAATAGGTAACTTGCATGATTTATATGGGCTGATACCAGCTCTACTAAGGGCTAATACCAGTCCATATAGGACAAAAAAATCCAGACGATCCTGACCATTGGATCAGTGGACTGGTATCAGCCCATATAAATCATGGTAACTTGTGAGTAGGATGTCCTACATCAATGGCTCAACTAACGCCTCCAACCGTTAGCTCAAAGTAGGTTGGTCACACGACTTCAAGGTCGACCAACGGCGGTATATGCCGCAAAGCAATCTCGGCCATCCAACTTCGCTAGCCGAATCAACCGGCCTGGATATAATTTTGAGGAACCAATGAGATGCCACCATGATCACCGGCCATCACTCTCCTATGGGGGCCGATCGACTTGCTCCTTAGCCTGCTCGAACACGCTTATATACTGGCAAATATATCCTGAATCAAAAGCATCAAACTCATAAACATCTAAAAAAACTAACCATATATCGATACTATTTAGATTACATTACCAGAGAAGAACATATAAAACAAGCTATAATCGAAATCTAAAGATGCAGTAAAAGATCCATAACTTAAAAATATATCATGTGTCAGTATACTTTTGTGTTCTCATCATAAACATTCTCTTATCAATGGAAAAAGATTACACCATTACAATAAAACCAAACCTACTGATTAAGCAGAGAATTTTATACAAACTCATCACAATTCTTATTCTTGTCCTCAAATTGAAGGCCAGTTAAGGTTGATTCGAAAAGACCGCCACAATATTGTTCAGTAGTTGGATCCTTCCAGCCAACAACACCAAATTGGAAAAACTCTTTAACAAACTCCAACGATTCACCTTCCGTGCCTAAATAAACTAAATCCCTGCCAAAGGAATAAGTGAAATAAATATCCAGAGAACACCAAGGATTGAAGCTAAAGAGCTACAGATTAAAGAGAGAAACTGATTTCCAGTGTTTTAAGCAGAAACCAGTATCCTCTATTGACACAAAAAATATTGATCCTAAGCTTGCCGGGCAAGAAATATCAAACTTAAGCTTGCCAAATAAGTCATATTTACCTGTCCCTAATGTGTACAGAATCTTCTCCAAATAACATACAAGCCGGAAGCGCCAGAACTAAAGCAATACCAAATTCTTCATTGTGAGTATTACCCGAGGAAGAAGATTTATCATCAGATAAAGCAATACCAGATTCTTCCTTGTGAGTTTCATCTGAGGAAGAAGATTTATCATCGGACCATGCAACACTGAGGGGAGCATCAGACTTTCTTACCTGCTTTAACCCTATATAATCAACGAAGATTTATTAATCAAAATAACATCTTTCACATGTTAAAAGTTTAAAGATCTCAGGTTCCATGGTTTTTCCTTACAAACCTCTTATATAAAAACATTTTTTCTCTATAGTAGATAACAATTTTGGCATAATTCCATCTTGGACAGCCTTCGGCTTGATTAGGAGGAACCGCTGATTTGCGCTGTTGATAAAGCATTTACACAAATGTTAAGACCAAGGAGTGCAAACAAAATACAAAAAGAGAAACTACTTGTACTTAATAAAATCTATAATTTAAATAGTAAGTCGACAGTTTACCATTCCAGGGTAAAATCAATTTTTTTGCTATGCACAATATATTTTAGCTTTTCTTCCGTTGAGCCACCCCATACGTTGCCAGTAGGGATTTCTAACATCAGATTTTTCCTCTCCAGTGCTTCTTTTACATTTTTAGATAAGTTATTGTCAGCAGGGAGGGCGAACATCAGATTTTCCTTACTCAGTGCATCTTCTAACGAGTAAAAAGAATCAGCGGAAAACCACATTTTAGCATCTTCTCTTGCCGTTAAAACTGTTGCACTACTGTAAACAAGTGGCCTGCCACACAAAAAACATGGAGACAATTATATCATAAACCCGTGTCAACCGAATCGGATTAGCTCAGTTGGTCAGGGGGGTGATGATGTAGCTTTAAGGTCGCCAAATTTGTTTAAATTTGCATTCCGCTGTGGTTACAGAATATTTCTTGTCGTGTTTACCTTTGAATTTACATATTTCTTGCCTCTGTACTTTTGGTGCTTTGAAACACTTTTTTCATATTACATATTCAGACCAAACCAAACAGCCTTATTGAATTATGAATTAATGAGGTGAAGATTTATGCTTTAAAATATAACACAGAACACACTAAGAATCAGACCGGAACCATTTTTCACACAAACATAATATTTGTGAGTATATTATTCATTTTCCAGAGTTTCAACCAGTATTTATCCAACTGACCATTATCACTTGCAAGAAGGATTCTGTAAGCAGGTTTGAAGAAATACACTAACGGAGAGAAAATTTTCGGGCTCCCGAATGGAGATGTCCAGACCTTTCCTAAAATGACCTAAAATTCTTCACCATTACCCATTACCGGCTAAGTGACCTACAATCAGCCACAAAGAACCTAAGATCTAGCCAATTATCCAACAACTACCTCATTGGGTAAAATTTTGCACCGCATCAAGACCCAAGGATATGCATGCGGCATAAGATATGCAAAAGCCTAAATATGATATATGGGGCTTAAGATAATAGTTTTGGATACTAATGTACACGGGCATAAGATAGTAGCTTAGCTGATACATTCCAATCAAGGAGTGAAATAATGTGATGTAGATTAAAATGTACTACTTTTAGTAAAATTACCATCGATCCCAAAAGGGAGGCTTTTTCTTTGAGGATACAAGTTCTTGAGCTTTATTGACAGCTCCAACTCCTTGCAATATCATAGCAAGGAATGGACCTCTATTTACAAAATCCGTAGTTGGACCAGTATATGTCTTTCTACCCCTCCTCTGATAGTGAGCATTTAAAAATTCTGCAGTGACACTCATACATCTCAGGCCTGAAAAGAAAAAGAAAAAGAAATTAATTAAAAAAAAAAAAGAGGAAAAAACATAAAGAGAAGATTTTTTAGTTACCTGTTAACTTCAAGCCAATGTTGGTGAATTCCTGCAAGACATCGCCAACATAGCCACGGAGAAACACAAGGGGCATACCCAATACAAAGGTAAACTCCGTAGCTTTATCACACCTCTTCATCTCCTTCTTCATCTTATTCGTAGTGTAAGTTTCAAAAACCATCCTTTAAAAACAAATTAATTGTTGAATTAATAAGATAATTATTAGAAACCATGGGAAGAGAAAACAGAAGAACAACAAACCCAAAATTTTCGATTTTCTAAGAGAAAAAAAATTAATATGTAAATTGTTGAATTAATAAGATAAGGAGATTATTAGAAACCATGGGAAGAAAAAAAACCCAAAATTTTAAAACCCTATTTCGATTTTTTAAGAGAAAAAAAAATTAATAAGCAACAGAACAATCTAAAGAATAGAAAATCGAGAAAGGTAAAGAAACTAAGATACCTTACAGAACGATCCGGATGGTCTTTCAGAGGGGGAGGCAGGAATTTAAGATAGGGGGTGCAAGAAAAATTCACAGCAATAACTTATTCGAAAAATTATTCACAGCAATAAATTATGTAGTATGTTACTAGTAACATGGTACCGCAACCTAATGATCAGAAACAAAAAAAACACATGATCCTAGCTCTGAAGCTCGTGATGTAATTGAGAAAAGAATTTTTTTTCTTTAAGAGAACAAGGTAACAGGACTAATAACGCGGGGCTGCTACACTCACCGCGGGCTGGTCCCGCTGTGTGTCCCGCGAAGGGAATTTTTCAAAGAAAACCGTATTTTGGGCGGATTAGCGGGGGGTGGGCTAATGGTGGGACCCACCCCCTCCCTCTCACAAAAAAGGTGCGGGATGACCCGCGGGACATCAATCATTTCCGCTAATAACGAGACTATGAATGGTTTGTTTTTGGAATATAAGTCTCTCTGACATTGGGAGAAAATCAAAGTGGACTTTTGTTTTGGGCTTGTTTTCTTTGGGCCGAGGGGGTGCAAACATTATCGGGGGTTAGTCTTTGGGGAGTTGAGTGTAGTTCAGTTTATACCCGTTAGTTGTGGAAGAGTTTGAAAGAGTCTCCCATAATCTCGTTAGTTATGGGAAAGTTTAGAAGAGTTTCCCAGATTCCCTAGAAAACCCCGTTAGTCGTGAGGTAGTTTGAAAGAAACTTTTAAACTCCATATTAGTGATAAAAACTAGAATGCTAGGGAGTTGGTTTGTTTTGGGGAGTTCTAGAGAGTTTACAGTGTATTTTTTCCTAATTACAAATCTCTCAAAAGAGTTGAGATTTTGGGAGACTCTCTCAAACTCCCTACACTTAAAACACCAAACTCTCTCAAACTCCCCGTACTTTCTTACACTCCCTCAAAATCCTCAAAATTCAAAATACATTAAACTCCCCCCAACTCACTTGTGGACTGGCCCTCTATATGATTTTAGGGGTGCAAACTTCTTCACTCGTTTTTTTTGTGGTAATTATATAATTGTCCCTTGTTTTGATAAGCTACACAAATACCCCTATCATGCAATAAAAATACCCCTCTCCATCAATAAGCCCATCAGGGGTTCATTAACGTTTTTATTTCATCCAAATTCTTAAATCTTTATTTCATCCTATCTACCAAGTATCAGTTTCTTCCTCTTTCGGGTCTAAATTTCTTAAATCTTTTCTTCCAGACAACACCTCCACCGCCATCTTCTTCATCTCTACCACCACCACTTCCATCCCCTCATCTGTCGCTGCAAACATATTCAGGAACACCTCCGACGTCATTACCTTCTATACTTCCACCAAATACACCATCATTAGCACCATACGACATCCTAAACAACCTATTTATATCAATGAATCAATGAGAAACTAACTTCTCCAATTAGATGTTAAGCATTAGAAACATCATATTCATTTTTCGAATACCAACTGTATTTGGATTGAATAACCTAAAATCGATGATAATTGCTAGTTCCTAAAGATCGGTTTGCATCAATTTAGGAAGGGGTGATAATCGCCACCAATTTATTAGGTATGAAGATTTAATCATTCAAAATGAATAAAAATTGAGTATCTTCTTTCTATTTCTTAAGTTTATGTTGGTGGTGGTGGTATTATAACTAGTGGTGATGAAGATGGAAAGAGGTCAAAACGATGAAATTGATGATGGATATTGTGGTGGTTTCGATAGGAATGTTGAAATTGGCAATAAAGATAGCGGTGGTTTTGATTGTTTGTTGTGGTGGTTGGGAGATAGCGGTGGTGGTGATATCTTACGGCTGCAATTACATCGTGGGAAATTTCGATTCGGGTAATTCAGTATGAACTCACTATTTTTTTATATGATCAACTACTGTTGTTGATACCATTTATGTGATAAACTCTTGTTGTTGACACCATTTTTATGGGATCAACAAGTGTTGTTGGTATTGGTGTTGCTGTTTTTGTGTTAGTGGTGGTGGAAGGTGGTGGAAGTTGTAGTTACAACAGTGGTGGTGGATGTTTGTTGCACTGCAGATGATGATGGTGGTTTTCATTGTAGTAGTGAGGGTGGTGGTGTATTTTTTTTAAGGGATCAACTCTTGTTATTGAAACCATTTTTATGGGATCAACTATTGTTGTCGATTCCAGTTATGGAATCAACTCATTTTATTGACAACATTAGTATAGTCATTGTTAGATCATTTCTCAGTTGAATCCACCAAGCGTTGGTATGTCAAGTTTGGTTTTCATATTTTAGTGAATCAAAACTCATTTAAAGAGTAGCTTGATTATGTACTAGAGTCAACTTCGTATAGGTTAGCTTCAAAGTATTAGGATATGAGACATTACAAGTATTACGAAGACTTGAATAAGTGAAGAAGTAAGGAGATACAACGACTACATCATCCTTTCATTTGAGGTTAGTGATATTTGACTTGAACTTTTTCATTCCCTAACATATCTTTCAAGTCGTGCATATTGAAAACAAAACTGCGAAGCATGATTACACTCTAGATAGACATAGAATTAAGGAATACAATACGAGGTTTATTGCTTAACCATTAAACTTTGTATATAAGACATCGACATAATCGTTTGAATGCTATTGTTATTATGTATGGGTATAAGGTGAAGATTTCATCATAGGAAACAATGTTTTACATGTGTTTTAGGGACGTAAATTCATGAAATTGTTTTGTGAATCAAAAAGGAAATCGCCAGGCATTATTGGTATTGTTATTCATTGCATATCTTTTGAACTACCAATATGTGTGATTAGTATAACCGCTCATGACTTGTTTATGTTCTTGGTAAAACTATTCACAAATGCCTGACTTTTGTATTGATATGACTTTTATTGGTGAAACCGATCTTAAGTAATCACTTGAGATGGTATGATCGATTTTGTGTTATTAGTAAGACCAACTCTAGGTAAATGGGAACCGATCCTAATAAGAGGTGCAACCTATCACAAAGGAAAATCGATCCTTGTACGAGGTGCATTAAGTTTTTAGCAAAAAGGGGAACTGATCATGTGGACATATGCAACACGTTTTTAGGAAAAGAGGAACCAATCATATGGACATGTGCAACACATACAAGTTAGATACCATATATATGTGGGGAACCGATCCTAGTACCTAGTCAACCGAATTTTGGTAACTAGCATGACTATGCATAGTACTCACGTGGAGGTAGAACCGAAACTTGTTTTGGTAGAAACTTGAAACCTATGTTTGGTGATTGAGTATTCTTGATAAATCACATAGTTCTTGAAAGTCAAATGAACCAATTCTAAACTTGTTTGGAAGTGTGGAAAATCGGTTTCAAGATGGTAAGTATGAAAGAGGACTTACTAAGTTAAGATGTCGACATACTTCGAACATGTGCAGTAAAGCTTATCTTTAATTGTTCAAAGTTATTCCTTAATAGCTAAAGGAAGAAAATCCCGGATCCAAAAATAAGTTGAGAATCTTTTATTTAAGGTTTTTAATATTGTATATGGAAAATAAAAATTAGTAATGTGCATTTACTAGTTGGAAATTTTCTAAGAGATTTTCGGTTAATATTTGGACACAACATTTACAAGAATTATGGAAATCGAATTTGGAATATATTGCATATCTTGAGAATATTTTTGGTTTTGGAAATTCCTTGGTGTCCAAACTTCCTTGGTCTATAAATACTTGAAGTTAGCATTTCGAGCAAACTAATCCTCAGAACCAGCAAACTACCTTAGTTGTGATGTTACTAGTGAATCCGCCTATTCGGAGAGGAGAGTAACCTAATTAGGCGAAATCTCTTACGGCCGCTCAGTTTAAAGACTTCTTTGGGATTGAGAAGCTCTATTAGTACCGTTGGTGAGAAACTAGATAATTGCGGTTTATCTTTTGTTTTCGATTGGTTTGATTGACTAACGGTAGTTGAACTTTGACTGCACCTAGTTTGTTTATGCTTGAGAATCTTCTCTTCTGATATAAGATTCACTCAGACTAGATCGAAGTTTCGATATGGATCTTTAGACTGTTTGTAGATCTAAAGACATCTTGTGATAATCCATTGTTAACAGACTCTGTTATGTGCGTGATTGATCACAAAAGATTTAAGTTATTGTGTGCAGGTGTTTATTGAAGATCTAAGAAGATTTTAAGACAAATAAGACTTTGAAGATTTCTGATTTGAGTTCATAATCTTTGGTGTGCACAATATTTGTTTCGGTAAAAGAGGATCCAACTATAATCGGTTTATCCTTGTGGTAGATTAGATTGATTAGTTATGTATTGATTGCAAAATATTAACAACTACTTTGGTAGTTGATAATCAGATAGATCTAAGAACCTGACAAAGGAGTTTATTGAGATAAACATAAGAGCTTGTTGTCAATTACTCACATCACTTGGGTGAAAAGAGTTGATACTGAACAAATTTGTTGTTTCTTTGTTGTTTGGAATATGAACCAAAGGAATTGTTCCAAGTATGTGACTTATTACAGGTCGGAGGCGTGGGAATACAGACGCAACTAGGTGAACTATAGGTTTAGTTGCTTGGTATCAATTATACGAAGTTGGTTTGATTTTGTATAGCGTCTTAATCCTAAGAGTATTCAATTCTGGACTAGGTTCCAGGGGTTTTCTGCATTTGCGGTTTCCTCGTTAACAAAATCTTGCCGTGTCATTTACTTTTATTTTCCGAAATTATAATTGTTGTTATTATAATTTAAAGTAAATTACACAAACGTTAATTCATATTTAATTGATAATAATCCTCTTGTGTTTGGTTAAGTTCGAACCTCTTATCAAGTAAACATACTTCGTTGTTGTATTGTCTTGATCTAGTATCCGTAGACGATCACACGAAGTGTGATCCAATTAGTTGTATTGTCTCAACTCAGTTCATAGACAATCACTTTCGGAGAAAGGACTTATTGGTGGAAAAGTTTTAGCTTGAGGTATATTTGGGTACCCTCGTCTTTTCAATTGGTATCAGAACAGGCAAACACGAAAAGATCTAACAATTTGTGTTTGGTACGATCCAACCTATAAGAATTGAATCCCATGAGAGATTCAATTAACGTTTTAAATATTTTAAGTGGTCTATGAAAATACACTGAAGAGTATCACTCTCCTCTTGTCAGGATGTTATAAAAACAAGTTGAATAGAACCAGTCATATACTAACGAAATTAGTAGTGTCATGATTGATAGAGGACTGGTCAAAAACGTAGATAACCCTTCTAAGGGAGAATTGTAGTTGCAGGAAATCCCACACTACACCCTTGTTAAGATCTTGCTAAAATCAACTCACAATTGAAGATTAAAAACGACACTTTATCATTTAATCCTCAAAATGTATACAAAATTGGAAGAAACCAAGAATACAATTATTCTCTTGAAATTTCTCTCTCCTCAAGATTCTTTTAACTCTAAAAAATATATCATCCTTTTCTGGACATATATTGGGTCTCTATTTATAGGGTAGTTACATAATGGACGACAGCTAAGTTTTCCTTTTATCTCAGATTTACACTGCGATCATCATCGTGACAACCATGATTTTCCTTCTCGCTAATTTATAACTATCGTAGGTCAACACATGCTCTTTACATGTTTCTTCATTCGTCAGTCATTATGTCATTCCTTAAGCAATTCTGCAACACTCGTCAGATGTTGTTGAAGTACTCACGATGTTCTCACAGAAATGTTGTTAATATCCAGAAGTGTTGTTAATATCGCAAAAGTGTTGTTAATATCGCAGGAATATCGTTGTGGCGATATTCTGGTCCTACATCTTGCCTCTTCTCATGTCTTTTCTGCGAAGAAGATAAGATCATGAGAACTTTAAAATTCCGCAACTACTTATCTTTTCATTTTTCTGTTCTGACACGTTTCTGTATCCTTCGCCAGCTGTTTTCACGTATTCTCTCTTCTAATAAATTTTTGACACGTCCTCTCTAACCGCTGCGATCTGACCGTTCATGTCTTTTCTTTGCATTTATTGCATTCATCTTCTTCGAGAAATCTCTTCTTCGAGAAATCTCTTCTTCTATAAATACTCCTTTCATTCTTTTCTTTTCCTCCTTTACTTTCTTCTTCTTTCTCTCCGTAACTTCTCTGCAAGCTTACTGTTTTTTCGTAAATTGCACGTCTGTTATCGCTGTGATTCCTTTCTTATTTTTCAACCTTTTTCTTCATTCCCATACTTAAAAAATGGTTGTTGCTGGTGCTAAAAATTTGGCTGCTTTTGGTGAGATGCGAGACAAACTCAAAAGCAAAGGTTTTACTTTGTCCACAATTCCAGATCAGAACCCTAAATCCGAACTTTCTCTCAAATTATTTACTGATTATCAATGTTCTCACGAGAAAGTTATAGTATCGCTAGGTCAACTTGAAGCTGGTCTTCCCATTCCTCTCTACGACCCGGAACTTCCATTATTCTATCAAATAATCTCTCACGAGCAGTATATCAGCTGTGTGGAGATTGTATTCGATTACTACTTGAATATGCTTCTCGCGGGGCTGGTAAAGGATCTTGCTACCCTGAAGCTGCTCAAAATCCTCAATTTAAAGATGTTCCAATTGTCTCTGCAAATTATACTGTGGAGAACTTTCTTGAAAATTACAAGATAATCCTTATGAAGAGGGATAGCACTTGCTGGGGTGTCCGTTTGCAGAAGAAAGAAAAGATCACTGATGACAAAGTCCTCACGCTAGATATTGATTGGCATACATCTACTAATCAAGGCCCTCGCCACTCCAGCGATGACAAGTGGTTCATTTTTCCGTTATGTCTTGAAGGTTCTTATATTTCTGGTTCTCGCGCATTACCCGCGAATCTTTCAGAATATCAACCTTGGGTCTTCAACTGGCCTGAAAGAACCAAAGAGGTATGTTCTCTCCAATTTTTGCATAATTATTATCCATCCTCTTCCTTATGTTTTCATATTATCGCTAAATGACTTCGATCTTTTCCAGATTGACAGGATAAAACTTAAATACCAGAACTTTAGGAAACCCAGCACTCTCTTAGCTCTTAAATATTTTACAAATGAAGTAAGAAATATTTTTTCATGAATTTTAATAATATATTGTTGCCCCTATTTCTTATCTTCATCTGTGTTCGCAGGAAATCGAAGAATTAGAACCAATAAAACCTGCGAAAACCAAGGTGAAATCTATGAAATCATCAGTTGATTACAAGGGGAAATCTACTGCTCCTCCCAAAGGGAAGCCTACTGCTCCTCCCAGTGAGGGATCTGACGATCCTCCCTTAAAGAGAAGAAAGACCCAACTCTCTTCTTCTTCAACTCCTCAATCTATTCCAGAAAATTTAAGTGTTGATTTCGACAAGGACAATGATGATAATTTTGGTTTTGATAATGACGTTCCTTCCATAAAGGATTCCTCTTCTTCTGAGTCTGCAATGGCTCAACTATAAAAAAAAATTGGCGATGGTGCATTTGGTATCCCAAATGAGTATGGAGATGAAGCTATTAATGGAATATCCCAGTCTCTCGCCAAAGTCTACGATGCTTCCATATTAGCTGATAATGATTCCTTTTGCGGGGTTTCAAGATCGCTGACTCCAAGTCTCTTAAATTCACTTGGCAGCCTGGTATGTTTCTACTTGTTCATCCTTTTTATGTATCTATTGATATTTTTGCCAGATCTTGACTTATATAGTTCTATCGTAGGTTGGAAGAGCTTCTTTTGTTGTTACTTCTGATTTGGAGAATAGACGTATTATTTATGAAAAGAAAGCTACTAATCTTCGCCAGGATAAAGAAAAACTAGAAGTTGAAGTTGCTGAGCTTCACAGGAAAAATAAGCATCTGGAGACTGAAGCTTCAGTTGATAATCAAAAAATCTATGATCTTGATAAAGCTAATCAACAACTCTATTGTATGATTTATTTCTTTTCTCTTTTAATTCTTCTTACCCTATCGCAACTTATTCAAGCAACCATTTTTGCAGATATTTATGGTCTTACTGACGAGGCTACATTCCTCCAATCTTTTCCTGAACTTGTAGATGAGAGTACCCTTCTTGCTCGCCTTAATAGTTCTTTAAGTAGTTTCTCAGATGATCAAATTAGGTCCCTCTTTGTAGATGAACTTAAATCCAAACTTAATCTTTTAAAGATTGAGCACAGATTCAATTTAAGTTTAACTAATAAGTTTAAACACCTTTATCTTGATTCAAAAGAAGAAATCAATAGATTAAGAAGTAAGAATAGTGATCTTATTGACGAGAAAGATTGTGCAATTAAAAATGGCACTAAGGCCCTAGCAGATTTCCATGAAACTCTTCTTAGCATTCAAATGGAAAGAGATAGACTTATCCGCGAGAATAAAGATCTTCTTGCGAGGGAAACTCAAGTTCGCTCTCGTCTTCTTATTAATAGCGATGATGAATTTTCTTGGGCTGCGATGGTTCTTGATAATGCCAGAAATAATTTAGGTGTAGATGTTAGTCTTCATACTGAACATGCATCTTTAATTAAAGACATGATTTCTGAAAGAGAAGGTTGTTAACCATTCCTCCTCATCGATTCCTTGTTTTTATTATTCTTCCTTATAAAATTTCCAACCTGTTGTTATATACTCGCAGGATCTGAAAAGAGATGTCTTGAAAGAATAAAAGAACTTGAAGATGAGAAGAATCAACTCGCGAGCACCCATTCCGCTCACAATGAGAAGTATTCACGATTGAAAGAAAAGTTGAGGATTACTTCTGCGAATTTTAGTACTTCCCTTATTGAGGTTCGCAATAATTCCATTAAATTGGTCTGCGATGATCATGAAATTTCTCATTCTAAGTATCCTGATCTTGCAAAAGAAGTTCCAGCAAAAACTCCAAACCTTGTTATCTCTGATAGGGAAGCTGAAGAATTTAGCGAAGATGAAGATGATAATAATGATGGTAATGAAGAAAAATCTGGCGAGGAAGAGAAGTCTGATGAAGATGAAGGTAATAATGATAACGATGAAGAAGAAGAATTTGGCGTAGAAAAGAAATCTGACGAAGAAAGTGATGGATCTAAATAATTCCTTTTCTTCTTTTTATCTTCCTTGTAATTTTTGTATATTCATCTCCTTTTTCTTGTAATATTGATGCAAGCTTCTCCCATTTTCTGCGAGTTCCTCCAACTTATGAATTTCTTTGATGTATAAACTTCTTTGCCTCCATCTGTATGAATTAGTGAACAAATTTTTTTTTTTTGTAACATAGTTAATTAACATAACTATTCCCTTTTAACTATGGAATTTTTTATTTTTTTTTTGCGTTTGGTGCCTAACTTTTTTTGCAACATAGTTAATTAACATAACTATGCCCCTTTAACTATCTATATAAATGTGTCATATAATAAGATCTATGCAATTTTATCTTATGATGATGAATAATAATTTCATTATTCTATGCATTCCCATAATTGCCTCTATTATTCATCTACAATAAGAAAAAATTGAGTAGAGATATCAGTTGTAAAATCTATATATATTGCCTCAATAATTTCTGCGATGAATATCGCAAATCTCATAATTTCTGCGTCACTTATCGTAATCTTTCAATCTTGTGGTCTTATTATGCCCTCCAAGTTAAAGGTCTTATTTTGCCACATTTTTTATTGACGACAAAATCGCAGGACGTCCTTACATTTGCATGTAAAAACCCATTGATCTTGCCTTATCCATTTTTCTTTGAATTTTATGCAACAATATGACATGTCTAAATCCCCTTCCGAGAATAAAGTCCCATGACATTGCCGTCGTGCGATAAAATCGCAGGACGTCTTTACACTTTCATGTAAAAACCCATTGATCTCATCTAAACAAATCTCTTATGGCTTGTTATCTCTGTATGATTTACGTCACACGACAATATGACAGGCCTAAATGTTCTTGCGATCATAAAGCCCCATGACATTGCCGTCTTTAGACACTTATCAGCTCCCTAATGGAGGGTACCTCCCTTATCTTCCCCCTGGTTGCCCCTTCAAGGAGGGAACATCGGCCATACAAGACTAGCTCCTCCCATCCATATTTACCAGCAACCAGTTGTTTTCGCAGCCTCTTATCCTTTATGCCTATATGGCTTATAGTTACAAGACTGCACCCTAATTGGGGTTTTCTTCAGGCCAAGTGCATCATAGCCAAGACTTACCAAGGATGGCCAGGGTAGGTTCGTCCGTCCCGGGCACCCTTGGCTCAACCGTGTACCTCGGCGCCTTAGTCACATTCTGTACTTCTTAGAAGAGATCCTCGGTCGTCCAACCAGGGTATAACCTTATAAAGCTGGAAATCCAAGGTCTCTCTCCCGGATAGGTTTTCTTTAACCCCATCATCTGCATGACTCAGGTTCCAGCAGCGGTATAACCTTATCCTTGAGTCAAGTAAAGAGATTCCCCCTCATATGACATACTTTAGGTCTTACATTTGCCTCTTGTGAGATTATACTCACGAACTAAGGTGTACGCCATAAAGGTTTGTCCTATTCTTTTAATCTCTGCGAAATTTTAATCGCATTTCTCGCGAGTATTATAACTCTGATAAAATTTCTTTATTCTGAACTTCTCTTTTCTTGTACACTTTTTCAATTTTACCTCAAAATATTTTTTCAAAACATTTTCTTCAAACAATTCATCCATAAATTTCTTAAAATCCAACATTTTACCTTTCTACTTACTACTTTCTGGTTCTGCTTTTCTGTTACGTTTTGTTGCTTTTTCTTTATCCGCGAGACACTCGTCATCAATTTCCTCTCGTCGCTCTATTGTATCAATCATCAAACTTTCACATCTCTGCCATTGCTTGATATTGTACTTCCAATTGCTATTCTTCTCAGCTCTTTCCTCGCAAGATTTTATATCAATCTCATAACATTTCTTGCTTTCTCCCCAATCTCCCTTAATGACTCCAATACCATTAGGATGAGGAAATTTAATACACTGGTGAAAAGTAGATGCTACACCTAATATCCCATGTAGCCAAGATCGACCAATCAGGGCATTGTACGGTGATTCAATGTCCACAACACAGAACAAGATCTTTGAAAATATCCCCTTTAATGGAATCCGCATTGCAATTTCCCCTTTTGGTTTGTTAGTTGTTCCATTAAAGCCATAAATTTTATATGTTGACGGTATCAAATCCTCATCATTTCCACCCATGGTTCTGTAGGTATGATAGAATAAGATGTCAACTGAACTCCATGTATCTATTAAAACCCTGTTGATGGCCCAAGAGTATTCAGTTTCATCATCATCTTCTTCATCTTCTTCTTCTACTTGTTTTGGATTTATCTCTAATCTTATCACCAACGGGTTATCATGCTGCTCTCCAGGCTCTGGTACTTCTTGTGTTGTGAAAGATATAGTTTGCTTTTGCCATTCTTCAAATGGCGAGGCTCTCGCAATATTCATTATCTCTCTTCCATTTGTGTCTCTCGCTAAGACTCTTATTAGAACATTATCATGGAAATCCTCAATAGTTCTGTATGAATGTACAATGGAATTACAAAACAAATTCTTTGCTTTATCCCCAACTTCTATTACGAATATTTCTGCTCCTTTTACAGCATTCAATCTGCGAATTTCTGGTGCTGGCGATAATTGCTGAGATTGTGGATGTCCTACTAGAAAGTGATTTAGCTTCCCCTGATCAATCATCCTTAAAATTATCCTCTTTACATTCCTGCAATCATTTACTGAGTGACCATGAAAGTGATGGTAAGGACAAAATTCTTGACTTCAATTATTTGGATGTGGTTCTTTTCCCATATTCCATGGTGATGGTATATTTTCCATCAAAATGATAGCTTCCTAGATTTTTTCTATACTAGCATTTAGAGGTGGCATCTTAATTTCTTCCCATATTATCTTCTGATTACCTTGGCTTCTGAAATTGTTTTGCCTCTGACCACTATATGTTTCCTGTGGTAGATCAAGTCTTTGGATTTTCTTATTTCCTCCACGATTGTAATAATTTTTCTCTCTTTCATACTCTTCTTGATCTCGACTTCCCATCGCTACTAACTTTCTGCTGGTTATCAATCACCACTTTCTCTTGTTGTGCCTGCGAGCTGCTTGCCACATTGTTAATCATTTTAGGAAGTAAACTCCCATTTGCTGCTACTGAACTGGTATTCGCGATTGAATATGATTCCATCTCATTTTGTTTTTCCTCCAAAGCAATGTATTCCCCCTGTAATTCCCGCAGCTCTGTCATAGTGATTGTATTATTGATTCTGAAAATTGGTATGTACAGCAAATTGGTCGCGAACATTGCATTGATAAAAGATAAGATAAGATATCTGTCGTCTACTCTTCCTTCCATCTCGCTGCACATTGTCTTCCATCTTATGGTTAAATGTTTCAGACTCTCACCAACCCTCTGCTTTAACCCAAATACATCTTCAATACCTGGCCGCGATGAATTGTTGCTTATATATGCTCCCAGAAATGTAGCTTGAAAATGATCAAAAGAAGTTATAGTATTTTTTGGTAATCCCTAAAACCATTTTAACGCCTCACCGGTTAAGCTGGATGTAAAATATTTGGATAATACAACATCATGGTTTTCCCATTGTAGCATACATCTAACATAAGCCTTAACATGTTGTACGGCACATGTAGTTCCATCAAAAATGCTGGTTAATGCTGGTAAGTTACACTTTGAAGGTATTCCTCTTAACTGTACTTCTTGAGTGAATGGAGTTCTCGCATCTTCTTCAATAGCTTCATCAAGTTGCCTTCTACCTCCTTCTCTTCTGTTATTTATTATTCCCCCCATCTCTGCTAATTCTCTTAAAATTTGCTCATTCGCCATTAAATTTGGTTCCATTGGTCTTTTCAATGCAGCTTCCCTTCTCATGCGTTCATGTACTTTTTGTCTTGCGAGATTTTGTGTATCTTCATCTACATCCACATTCCTTCTTCTGCGATCTTCTGCTTCACCTTCTTCTTGCAATCGCAGCTGATTATACTGTCTATTTTCTTCTCTGCAAATTTTTTCATTTCTCATCATTTCTCTTCGCTGTCCTTCTATTCTCCTTTGTATTCTATCATACTCTTCCTGAATATTATTATTATGGTGATTTTGCGTACGTCTCCTTTTTCGATTCTCATGGTTATTTTGTCGTATTGCCTCTTGGAATTCTTGTTCTTCTACTTCTGCTCTTAACCTTTCTCTCTCGCAAGCTAGGCGTGCTTGTTCAGCATAATGCCTTTTAATTTTCATCCTCAATTATTCTTTGATTTCTTTAAATCTCTCGCCCATGTAATATTCTTCTACCTTCTTCTCGATTTTCTTCACCATTTTGATTATTTCCATCCTCTTGATTTCCATTATTGCGTCTATCTTCCATAGTTTCACCACGCGGATCATAGCGATCTTCAATTACCTCTTCTTCTCTATGATGTTGCTATTCATTTGGGTCTCTATTTATAGGGTAGTTACATAATGGACGACAACTAAATTTTCCTTTTATCTCGGATTTACACTGCGATCATCATCGTGGCAACCATGATTTTCCTTCTCGCTAATTTTATAACTATCGCAGGTCAACACATGCTCTTTACATGTTTCTTCATTCGTCAGTCATTATGTCATTCCTTAAGCAATTCTGCAACACTCGTCAGATGTTGTTGAAGTACTCACGATGTTCTCGCATAAATGTTGTTAATATCCAAAAGTGTTGTTAATATCGCAAAAGTGTTGTTAATATCGCATGAATATCGTTGTGGCGATATTATGGTCCTACAAGAATCTCAAAAATGTTCAAAATAAACATCCGGACATCTAGAACTGTCCACAAATTTTTTAAAGGGATGGAAATGTTTAACTCATAAAATTTTCCATGCAAAGCATCTGATTGAACGTGTTATGGGATTATATGAAGACCTAACATAACATTCTAAATTTGGTGAACAATGTCTAAGAGCATTTGTACTCAAAACAACTTCACCCTTCCAATGGTTTCTAGACAGTGGATGTAGCAGACACATGACTGGCGATATTTCATGGTTCACAAAGACTGAAGACTACAAGGGAGGGTCAGTAACATTTGGAGATGGGAGCATTTGTCTAATCCGCAAGAAAGCACTACAAGAAAACTTGGCTTTGGATTACCAACTATTATTGGTGGAATTCTTCAGCAATAATTGTTTGTAACTAAAAATAACTCTGATGGGCAGAAATGTCTAACCACCAGTTTTTCAGCAACGATAGTGGGTGGAAGGCTTTAGCAAAAACAACTTAATAACTGAAATATCATATTTGTTGTTATTAGCCTTTAACCATCATGTATGGGCAACCAAAACGTACCCCAAAAGGTATATATCTTTTGCCACTCATCTTAACCATGGAACAAACTGTTGGTAGACACCTCAACCAACCATCAAATTGTTGGCGTTGTTAGTAGCTTTCAACAACGATTGTTTGACGACTACAAAGTACAGTAGAACGTAAATACTTCATGACACTATGTGTATGATTATTTTAATGACCAAGATGTATGACTATACTAATAAAACAAGATTAAAACAAATGTAGAAAAACCAGGGCTTCAAATCCACCTCATAATTGTATAGAATTCCATAGGTTTATAAACCTTTTTTTTTGTTTAATGAAGGAGTTGCAACTTCCTCAAAGACGTGCTACAATCAAATGTACATATTGATGACTCAACCTCTGGAAAGTATGTCACTCCCTAGCATTTTCTATTTGTTTAAGGCATAGATTATCATAGATTGAATTAAATTAATCAACTAACACGTGCTTCATTGCATAACAAAGAATTATTCTAACTACCATGGATGCTTGACTTATAAGGTACAAATATTAAGCATTAAGACCGACCAAAAGTTTGGAGTTAGAAAAATTAATGTAAGTTCCTAAGTATCCTTGAGACCAGGTGGGATCAGAAAACTATAAAGTTTATAAAACTAACTTACATGATATTGTAACATGACCTCTGTAACTCAAAATATACATTAGAAACCTAATTTATAGTAATGTGAAAATGCGTTTGCTCCCATTTTCACATTATTATGACTAGTCAGGATATAAACCAAAACTAGAATTACTAATGGGAATTAAAATATATTCCATGACTTTTGTGGCTAGTCAAAATCTATGCTGAAAACTCAGAATTTACCAATGTGAACTAGATTTTGATTTATATATTTTTTGTATTTGTGTCCTAGTTTGGTGATAAGATGTTTTAACACAAAAAGAACTACATGCTTCTTTCGTACTTGTCTAATCCACGTGAGAACCTGAAACCAAATCTCTACCGTTCAAAAATTTGCACATTCCGTATGATAATGCATTTTTACCGTCCAAATATCCTATATAATATCCAAGATTTTTTTTAAGTGAAAAATATCCAAAAGATAAGATAAAGATAAGATTTTACTTACTTCACCTACTCTCGTCGTCCTCCTCCTCCTCTTTTCACTCTTCCGTTTCTTTCTTCTACCTGTCGATAGGAATAAAAAAACCTTCGATCTCTACTTATTATTGTTTTCTTTAGCACCAACACTTTTAATATTAAAATCCTTGTTCTTATTTTCACGATATGAAGGTGTCGATCTCCACGATGAATATCTAAGGCCAAAATTTTTGCTGCAACAAGAACCCTAATTTTCTTGTGGTTTACCCTCTTCTTTGAAGAATTAGCAAAGGTAATGAACTTTAACCTTAATTTTTCATTTGATACCTAAAGTTATAGAAGCAATCTTAGACTTTATGTAAAAAATAACCCTAGATTTGTTTCTCATCGCTGATATTTAGGGGTTTTGGGTTTTGCAGATTTCTATTGGCGATTGAAGGTGTTTCTTACACATGTAAAAACCCATTACTTTTAGGTCTAGGGTTTTACTAATTTTGCAAGATGTTTTTCCACAAACTCGGATTTCTTATAGGGGTTTCCTTGTTTGATAGCAACTTTCTAATGATTTTTCTTCTTCATCAACCCTAGGGTTTCTTCTACTACCAAAGGAGTAATCTTCGTCTAACTATAATTGGTAAGAAATGATAGAGTTTAAATTTTATAATTTACAGAGCTTATTTTGCTGAACTGGATTGTGTTTGTGTGTATTTTAGGCTGGGTTTTTGTTTGTATGACCTAATTTTGTATATTTTTTTTGCAGGAAATTGATGCTTTTTGGTAGGATTTAGAAAAATAATGAGGTATACAATTTATAATGCATCTACCTTTTGTAAAATCAAAAAGTTGTTTCTCTTTTTTAATATTTTTTTGATTCTGTTTCTCTATTGGTTCATGTTTTTCTATTTAGGTCCTGGTTTTTCATTTCTTGGAAGCATTCTCTAATTGAAATGCGTTAATGAGAAATGACTATGCATGGAACTAAGGTAATTAACTTCTTTGTATTATTTTTGTGTATACAGATTGAATTGTTTTTCATTTCTATGTTTAAAATTGAACCGTTTTGATTTCTGGATTGAAGATATCCTGAATCTTTTCCATCTCAACTTCTTTATCAAACATGTTTTGGCTCTAATTTATAATTTACTCAGTTTTTATTCTGTTTTGCATCAATGTTTTGGCTATAATTTACTCTGTTTTTAAAGTTTCTAGTTACAGATACAGTTGGTGGACCTGATTCTACGTCAAAATGTATTAGAGTGAGGCAACGTTCAGGTGGAAGCAAGAATGGAAGGGGTTCTAGTAAAAGTAAAGAAAGAGGGGGTAAGCCTTTTGATAGTATAGGTATTGATGATTGGTCGGGGACCTTGGGAAAGTTCCTTAAGTAAATGACACTGCTATAATCTTTTAATTCCGTATTATTTTCTTTCTGGTTTATTTGAAGCTTAGCTAACATAGAGAAAATGTGAGATTGAAATGTTGTTATTTTTCTAAAGCATAGATGAGGTAATGATTATGTAACCACTCATAAGGGGATATTACTAAGATTTGTGTCTTACCTTATTCCTTCAAGCTTAATATTTTCAAGGAGAATAAGGACACACAAGAGGAATTGGGGGTGATATGAAAGATGATTGACGTCCAGGTAACATCCTGTGTTTATTTGTTTGTTGGTGGGGTTTGTTGAAAATTAGATAGATAGAAAAATTGCTTACAGTTGCTTCGCATATTAGTGTAGGATTTGTTGTTTCTCGTTTAAGTAATAGTCAAGGATGAGAACAGTGGTCATATTATTATATCCATGAGTATTTATATCGGTATGAAATGTTATGCTATCACTTATATCAGTGACAGTAGTTGATTTATTTTTGTTTTCATTCTTTTTTCCGGCAGCAATGGGAATTTGGGTTTGTAGGTACAAAGGATAAGCGTGCTATAACAAGGGTAAATTTTTCTCCTCCCTGTGTTATTATCAAACTCATATTTAAAAGTTCTTGACCTGGTGTTTGCTTCCAATATTCACAGAACCAAAATGGTAAATGATCTTTGATGACTTAGATCATTCATCTTGACTTTTGGATATTTTTTTCCCCTATGAAGGTAGTTGTCTTCAAGGAGCCAGTAAAAAAATTGGTAGGCCTGGATGGTAGATTAATTGGTATTAAAACTGGAGACTTTTAACAAACTTTCATTTTTTGCTTTTTATATTTAGTTATGCTACTGTAGATTATTATACAATGTCGAAGTGCTTAGATGTGAAAAATGAGTATATAATTTCCCTGACTATGTCAAGGAAGGACTTTCTCTTGGGAAGCTCCAAGGAAATTAATTTACAATTACTTTGAGGTAATGACTTCTCTCATCATGATCACTGATGGATCTTCCTTTGTCAGCTGTTGGTGGAAATTATTAGGTGCTATGGTATGTACATTTCCTTGCGCTTACGATATTAGAAGGATATATATTCTTTCTTTTAGTGGATGCACGCATGGTCTATCTTCGGATGAAGCCGATGAACTAACCTTGATCAGTTACGTTAACTGGAATGATATGTATACATTTTCAGATGAGAAACTAAATTATTCATTTTGTGTCATTTATTTTAAGAAAAATGCAAGGTCAATAACAAATATGAATTGCATGTGTCCCTCTCCTATAAAAGTTCGATTTTGTTTCCCAATTCGATTTCCCCTTGCCAATTCACGTATATCTTATCCGTTTTCATAAAGTTGTCCATCACCACATGAGAGAAATAATCAGTTAGAGATTACCTTATTGATATTTAAGTTTTCTCACTATTTCTTTAGGATGTTCTTGGCCTTTTACTTAATGATTTTCTTTTGGGAAATGTTTATGCTTTGGATGACTTGATTGACGTCTTGCACATTCATGGAGTTGTTTGAGCTCATCTATCTTCATAAAGTAGTCCATTCAGGAAGTGATTTCAGGGTTTTATTAGCTGATGTTTTATGGACTTTTGTGTTATTTTTTTTCATTAAATATTTCTACATTATATAAACATATAAATGTTGATACACAATTACTTCCTTGGTTGCAGAATCTGTGTTCCTACACCCTATCCAATAACAGAAATTCTGGAGGAAGTTAGGTTCCTTGCCTTTCATAAGCTTTCATTAGTTGTTGTCTTTTACAGGTTATTTTGTGAACCCTCAGTTTCAAATGTGCATATAATTGCAACCTATCTCATAACGCAAATTGGTCAGCGTAGGATTATGTCCATAGAGGATGCGTATAATTTAATATTGCATCGAACATAAGTAAGCTATGACAACTTCTATCGCTTAGTAATTATGGTTAAAACTTAGATGGCATTATGGAATGTTGAGAATTATATACTTTTCATCCAGTGACTTACTGTTAGCTTGTCGAACTACTGACAGGAGAAGGCTGCAGCATTAGCAGCTCAAAAATCATCTTCCACACTGAGTGTGAGTTCCGACGTTTGTCCATAGTAAACATGGAAAAATACTTATGAACAGGTAACAGAGAATTCATTGCTTTTGACCCGGAGTTATTTTTTTTTAGTTTATATGCATTTTATACTTGTGGTCTCAAATTTTGTTATTACTAGCTAGGCGCATGCAAGTGTATCAATAGAGAAATTTCAAACATGAATGAGATGTTGCAGTGGAAAAAATTTAACTGTAAAGGTGGTTGCAGTAGGAAAAAGCCTCTTAGATACACTGCATGAAGTGTGCCAAGGGTTTCATTTGTTGATTTGGAGGTATCTCGTTGTCGTTGTTTCATGAGTTGGACTAGGTTTGAATGCTTCTCTTCCTAGACCTTGCATATCGCGGTCATACCAAATGAACAGAGGGACTGAATTGTTAGAGCTTAGTAAGTACATGTACAAACCACCTTAACTCTCAGCTGCTACCAATTCCTCAATGACAGCCTAGGTCTCGTGTTTCCTTGATGTCTTAGTATGTTAAGTCAGATTTTGTAGTTGACTGTTTTGGATATTTTCAATATTAATATCATCTAATGTATAATTTTCAAAATAAAGTCCATATTTTGTTTTGTTTTTGCATTATAATATATTTGTAAATCACTCTAGCAACTCAAATTTGTAGTTGGATGAGGACCTTCACCAAGTGAACGTCAACGACGGTTGGTTGAATTCTTTACCAACGTCGCACCTTAACCAGTCAACTATGTTGCTGTCATAATCCTCTACCAACTAAGATTTAGTAGATCAAACTCTTGACCATCAAATCGGTGATAAAATTGCTTAGCCAACGACATAAAACACCTCCACCAACTGAATTTCAGTAAGTTAAAATCTTTAACAACTTACATCATTTTATAAATTCCTACCTCTATCGACAATGTATTAGTCTTCAACAATAAATAATTTTGCGAGTGAAACGTTTCAGCAACAAACGTTTTATGCTTCTACCAACAATAACTAGTAGTTATTGGAAAGTTGTGTCGACTACAAATTTCGTCGTCTTATTTAGTAGAAAGATATCTCTTCCAGCAGCATATTTGGTCCAAGTCTTTAGCAAAGCATCCTTTAGTCACAGAGCGTTTCTGTTGCCATGTCGGTTGCTACAGAGCTCCACCCGCTAAAAATGACCTTGTACCAACTGAATCAGAGTAGTCACTGAATCCCAGATTTCTTGTAGTGAAGGTACTATCAAGCTTCTAGGTATTCCCGAAATTCATGATGTTGTTTATATTAAAGGAATGAAAGCAAATCTACTTTCAGTGAGTCATATTTGTGATAAAGGTCATAAAGTCATATTCAACATGAAAGGTTGTGATATTGAAGACAAGTCCGGAAAAATTTAAAAAATTCGAGGATGAAGAAGAACAACTGTTATCTACTCGATATACAGTCAAATTTATATTGTAACCTGACTAAGGTTGATTCAACTCATTTATGGCATGAACGTTTTGGTCATGTTAACTACTGAATGCTTGGTAAGCTCATTAATTGTGAACTTGTCAGAGGTATTCCAAATATAAATACTAAAGTAGTAGGTGTATGTGGTGCTTGTCAAAAGGGTAAGCAAGGAAAAATTAACCACAAACTTTCTCGAGATATAGCCACTCGTGCTCCTCTCGATCTAATTCATATGGATCCATTTGGTCTAATTCAACAAGCTATTGTCGGAGAAAAGAAATATGCTTTAGTAATGGTAGATGACTACACACGCTTTACGTGGGTTGCCATCTTGAAACACAAGAATTATACTCTTGTGGAGTTCAAAATCATTGCGAATAGAATTCAAAATGAGCAAGGTCGCAAACTTAAAAAAATAAGAAGCGATTGTGGTACAAAACTCAAGGATGCAAAAGTATATGAATACTGCAATGAACTAGGAATTAGTGATAAATTCTCCGCCCCTATTATACCCCAAGCAAATGGTGTAGATGAGAGAAAGAATAGAAATATTCAAGAAATGACAAGAGTAATGCTTCATAATAAAAACCTACCATTAACCTTCCGGGGGGAAGCTGCATTTACAGCATGTTACCTTATAAATTGGGTCTATTTAAGATCTAAAACTCTTAATACTCCTTATGAGTTATGGTATGGAAGAAAACCCGATCTAAGTTATTTAAGGGTTTTCGGAAGAATATGTTATATTCTCAAAGACAGAGAACATAGAGGAAAGTTTGATTCCAAAAGTGATGAAGGAATCTTCCTAGGCTATGATTCTGATAGTCGTGCTTTCCGAGTATTTAACCTGAGGACAAAAGTCGTGATGGAATCAATTAACTTAGTTATTGATGACATTTGCGACTTCAGTCAAGACAATCATATTTCAGAACTACCTCCCTACGAAACTGTTATCAAAGAAAAACAGACTGAAAAAGAACCATCAATTGTTCCTCTCGTTAGTGACATTGATGATAAAGATGACAATGAAAGTATTGTTGAACAACCCAATGATATCGAAAATACTGTCCAAAAACCTGCTAAGTGGGTACATCAAAGACATTCGTCTGAAGATATCATTGGAGATGCCAATGCTAGAGTTATGACTCGAAGAGAACTTCAAAATGTCTGTCACTACACATGATTTTTATCTTCAATAGAACCGAAAAATATTGAGGAAGCTCTCAGTGAACCAGCTGCCTGGTAAACCCAATGCACGAAGAACTTAATCAGCTCAAAAGACAAGAAGTATGGGAGCTTGTACCTAAGCCAACATGAGTAAACATTGTCAGAATAAAATGGATCTATAAGAACAAGTCAGACGAATTCAGAACAATTGTCAAAAACAAAGCCAGACTCGTTGCTCAAGGATATTCTCAAATTGAAGGTATTGACTTTGATGAAATCTTTGTTCATGTTGCTCGTTTAGAATCTATTAGATTACTACTTGCTAATGCTTTCCATCTTAAGATTAAACTCTATCAAATGGATATTAAATCTACATTTCTTAATGGAGATCTAAAAGAAGAGTTATTTGTTGCTCAACCAAAAGGATTCGAAGATCCATTATTTCCTGATCATGTCTTTAAGATCAAAAAGGCCATATATGGTTTAAAACAAGCTCCAAGAGCCTAGTATGATAAACTAACATCCTTCCTACTTCAAAAAGGATTTTCTAGAGTAGGTGCTGATAAGACACTTTTCACCAAATGGAATGGAAAAAATGTGCTTATAGCTCATATATATGTAGATGATATCATCTATGGATCCACCTCAAAATCTCTAACAGATGAATTTCTGAATCTTATGAGTGGAGAATTCGAAATAAGTAATGTTGGAGAACTATCATATTTTCTTGGATTGCAAATTCAGCAACAGAAAGACAATATTCTTCTCTCTCAGGAAAAATATGCAAAGAATTTGGTTGAAAAAATCGAATTAAAAAGTGCAACTCCTATGGCGACACTAATGCCAACTACCGGAAAGCTTCAATCGAATCCATGAGAAAAATCAGTAGATCAAAAATTATACAGATCTATGATATAGGAAGCTTGCTTTACTTGACTGCAACAAGACCAGACATTGCTTTTAGTGTGGTATATTGTGCTATATTTCAAGCAGATCCTAGAAAATCACATCTCAAAGATGTAAAATGAATAATTAGATATGTTAATGGTACACTAGATTATGGTCTATCATACTCTATAGATACGAACAACAGTCTTGTTTCCTATTCAGATGCTGATTGGGCAGAATGTGTAGAAGATCGTAAAAGCACCTCTGGTGGTTGCTTCTATGTTGGTCAAAATCTTGTAGCTTGGCATAACAAGACACATAATTTAAAGTCCTTGTCAACCTATGAAGCTGAATATATTGTTGTTGGTACATGTTGTACCAAAATATTGTGGATGAAACAAATGCTCATTGACTATGGAATAAATATTTTAACTATGAGCATACTGTGTGATAACTCAAGTGCTACTCGATTGACTGAAAATCCAGTTAAACATTCTCATACTAAACACATAGATATCAGATATCACTTTATTAGATAATTATATGAGAATGGTGTTATCAAATTAGAGTATGTTCCATCCGAACGTCAACTAGCTGATATTCTCACTAAAACCTTAGATAGACCAACTTTCGAAAATCTAAGGAAATACATAAGGATTTTCAAGGTACATTAGTACCTTGTGCTTCCGGTTTTCAACTTTTGCTTGCAATGGTTAAAAACCGGTTTTCAGCCTTTCTCTGTAAAGGTTGGTTGTTGTTATACTTTTGTTATGCATAAGGATGACAACATAATTAATGATATTTTGATATCAATTCTTCCTGGAAGAAGATGCAAACATATTGGAGAAAATGATGCGAAATTTGAGGTAACAATCTTGTTAGTTAATTGTTTTACTGTTTAAGAAAAGCCTGATTTTGTTGCGTAAATTTATTGTTTTTGCTTAACGAAATTTCGGTACAATTGATGTTTTATTCCATTATTTTTGTATGGATGTGTTTATGGGTGAAAACTATTTCTGCTGGTTTTGGTAATTTGGGGTGTGTGGATAAGAAATGAATCTAAACCCTAAACAAATGCACTGCACGAGAGTGCTTTTGATTCGAGAGATCAATCTATACAATTCTGGCATAAACCAAGAAATGGCCATTCCAGACTTGCTTCGGTCATAAAGTGAAGGAGATGGGGTTGATATTAGGGAGGGAAGTGAAGAAGGTGTTGAGATTGTGAAGGTGTAGGCTATTTATGACTTGTATCAGAATACCGAACTGGCTTGCAATAATGTAAGCAATCAGCTCTGGGTGTTTGAATACTTGTATCAACACTTGGTTTATGTCTGTCTCTTCTGTGTTGAAAATAGGGAGGAGAACCTATTTATACAAGTCATTGAGCCTAACCCTCGTATCTCGTGGGAAGTGAAGAAAATGGAGTTATGGAGTAGTGGAGTCATGTGCTAGTGTCACACGATCAGTCTTTCCCACTTCTCCCGTCACCACTAACCTTCCATGTCTTCCTGACACGTTCTTGTGATGGCGCGTTGTGCGCTGCATGCTGTAAACTGCCAGACTAATACCCCAATAAATATCCCCCAGTTTGTGACATGTTTGATGTCTCGATTGTGTGGATCGTGGGACCCACAGAAGATAGCATACAGTGCTAGGTTAAATAACTAAGTTATTTGGGAAGTCGATATTTATGAAATATCGTGCGTATTCTATGCATGTAATGCATCGAATATATTCATCATTGATGAAGCATCGCTGTATTAAGGATTAACGGAGTAGGTCACGGATTAAGCATCTTAAAACATACGCATGCCTAGCCGTTTTCGAGTGACTGTTTGGTGGCTGCATAAGCAAGTCCTCTCTTGGCCGATCACTCCATGTGGTATAATAACGGATGGTAGTCACCATGATATATTATTGGCCGTTTAACTCCTAGACTGGACTGCCCAACCAAGATGGTAGAGTTGGATGGATGCGATGATGCATCTGCGACCGTTGATTAGGGTTTTGAAGAGGTGCGCAAGCATCACTTTTCAGCTTGGTCGAAACCAAGCATGGGAGGTGTATTAGGAAGGACCGACCGGGCATGCGTGTAAACAGCTTGCCGGTGTACACGTCCATACCTCATTACCCCATGAAGATATAATCTAGGCCACTCAATTTGTCTGGCAAAGTTGAGTGGTTGAGATCGGTTTGCGGAAGAAATCTGTTGCTGCAAAGGAATCGGGGACCGCACATCCATGCCTAGTTTGGGCGCACGAATCAAGGCATCTAGTCATGGTAGGTCTTGTCCGATTGGTCAGGCGTGTAGACGAGCCCACAGTGATCGTGTTGACATGCTCAAGACATGTTAAGTCCACATCTATACCTTTCATCTATGCTTGTGAAGATGGACGCTCGTGATCGATTAGCGACACATGTAATATGCTGCAAACCCTAATTAGGGTTTTGGATCGGTCGTGTGTACACGACTTCAACCTAATGGTTTGGCAGGATGTGTTCCTCCTTTTGGGAGCCCGACCATGTGGGACCCACATTGGGTCGGTGGTGAACACGGTGATACCTAACTGACATTTATGGGTCTGATCTAAGCCATCCAAACATGCCGGTGAAGTTGGATGGTCATGATCAATTTAAGACCCTTAGTGACCCTTAAAGCATCATGCCGGCCGAACTCTGGGCGAACGTTTGCTCCTCCCTGGCTAGGTCGTGAGATGGTCGTCTATACAGGTAGAAAGGGGGCCACCAGTGCACACACTGGTGCTTGCGCCACCGGGAATGAGACGATCTGCGTCGTTCAATTGTGCCGACGAAGACAAACGATCGTGATGGATTTGAGACTGTCGTTGGGGGTCTTTGCTCGTATGACCTTCCCCCAAACTGCTTCACTACCATCTTTTAAGGCTGGCGTTTGGTGGATTTTGGATAGGCATGATATGCATTCGGCCGGATAGGGAAAAACAGGCCCGCTGGTGGTCATTGCGGTGATAACTTGCTCCTGCTAGGGTTCGTCTATGCTGATTAAATCGTGCGGCCAACTTACGTGGCCGTGATTGTTTCTGAGACTGATATGGACAGTTCAATTTCAAATATGCTCTATCGGGCTAGTATAACACACCGAGAGATGATTCTCTTTGTTAGATAATGACGTAGCCTGTACGGGTATTTCATGCATGTCTCACTATTGATACTTGGATATTCATTTTACTCTGCTGAGAGTAACAATCAGCCATCATGCCGCACCAATAGTTAAAATTCTGCTGAGAACAACACAGGAAACACAAGGCAATTTATGCATTAATTAATAATGCTAAAATTCACAGAATACTTGGGGATTGTTGCTACATGCTCCATTCTAGGTGAATTAATAAAGCGGAGAAGTATTCATCACTTATCAAATAGCCTTATCCTTTTCCGGATAGCGGCACAAAAATTGATTTTACAACTTTGGCCCTGAACTAAAATCCATCATCAACATTAAATCCCCTACCTAGCACATGATGGTTACACTATTGTAGGGTAGGCATTAGATGGTGACATATACAACATAAAATACAAAATAAATGAAGTCTACCTGGAGGAATTATGACTGATCGCTGGAAATCCTCCATGTGAGCACGCGGTCGTGACCATGAGCCTTGGTGATACAGGCTTCCTCCCTACGTTCGAGCTAGGAATGGAACTTTCCTTCTACTGGGATTCCTCCAACATGGGTGCTTATACATTGCTGGTCTTAACCGCTCATATCCAGCGGCTTTTCCAATCCTTGATTAGGGTTCGAAAGAAAGCATGACTCGGTCGGTGTTGAATCCTCATATATCGGGTAGGCTTCGTTACAACCGCTTTAGTCTTCTTTTAGGATTTCCTCAACATATATGTATATGTAGGGATTTTGAACCACTTTCTACAATTTCACGATAGGATTTTCTTGCAGAAAACTCAATTTTCTCACTATGTTAAATAACAGTGGATCGTCTTCTTCATACCATCCAGGGTCTTCCATTAAACGTGCCCGATCTGCGTCTGAGTCTCATGAGGAATCCCCTACTCGTGTTCTTCAAGTTAAGAATATCATACCGGTTCGTTCCTCTTTTCCTTTTCTTTCCTGAATAGTTGTTTGTTCTTCATGATCAGGCAAATAATTCTCTCTTTTTGCAGAGATACCCCACTGGAACATACGTGACGATTATACACGATGATGACTTGACTAGTCCTCTTCTTTCGAATTCAAACATGCCTTCTCCTGTGGACCTTGAAGATGCTGATCTGGGTATCTCATCTTATGAATACCCTAATGCAGGTCTTCCATTCGAAATCCACATGAAATGCTTATCTTCTCGTTACCAAGATGTCGGTGGAATCTTAGTGCGGAAGGAGTTTGTGCCATTGTACACGAAAGCATGGAGAAAGTATGGCCATATTGCAACCAAGAATGTAGTTCGACACTGTTCATCTGCTTTGATCACCAGGTAAACTTCCTTCTTCCCATGATTGCTGAGATGGAGAATATTTCTATCTGCAATGTTGCTGAATCAAACCTCGAAAAATGGGAGAACATGGTATCTACCTGCGAATCCATGGAGTTCAACGTGGGATGGTTGTGGCAGCGTCTTGGCATCATCAAGGTTGATCGAGCTGGTTATGAATGTTATTCCTGCTATGAAAGCTATCTTGGAGGAGGAGAAGGCTCTGGATGTGGAATCGAAGAGGGTGGAGCAGGCAATTCAATACTTTAAGGATAGGACAGAGAGATATCATATTAGACTGAAGATGATGTTTTCAAGGAACTATAATATGCTAGACGGCCTCTTCTAGGCTGCGCTCTCTTATGGTCGATGGTGCTCATGTTATTTTTTAATTTTGAACACTCTTTGAGGAATAAATTGCATTGGTTTTGAGTAGGTGGAAGAATTTTTTCCATTAATGTATCTTTGAATAAATTGATAATTCAGATGTGTAATGAAAAATACATGTATTGCTTCGTCATGAGACAGTGGTGGGATAATGATCAAGCATGATACACCTTGAGCCATTTTACATTGATGACTACCTCTAACTTGCCTCCATCCACTTAACAATCTTGTAGTAGCCGGTACTATAGGCCTTGGTAATCCCGTAGGGACCTTCCCATTTTGAAGAGAACTTTGGTGCAGACATGTCTTGCTGCATATGCTTGGCTGTCTTACCGAAGTTCAGGAGAGGCAAGAAAGGCTTCTTAATTTCATCGAAGAGAAAATCCAAAAAGTTAATAAAGTTGGTCTAATGAACTTGACAGAAAGAGAAGTGAATGATTTTCGTAATCACATTTTGGATGAAATCTTTAAATTTGCAAAGGAAATACGACTTGAAACTGAGGAGGATGAGGAGATTGGGGAGGAGGAGGAGGAGGAGGATGGGAAGGATAACAAGAAAGATGAGGAGATTGAAGAGGAAGAGGATGGGGAGGAGGAGGGGGATGATGACAAGGTTGAGGAGGATGGGAAGGAGAACAAGGAAGATGAGGATATTGAGGAGGAGGGGGATGACAAGGTTGATGAGGATATGTAGGAGCACAAGGAAGATGAGGAGATTGAGGAGGAGGATGAGTAAGAGGAGCACAATGAAGACGGTGATATGCATGATGATAAGGATGATGATGACAAGGAGGGTATCAAAGGTGGTGATATGCATGATGATAAAGATGATGATGATGAGCAGGGTGGCAAAGGTGGTGATATGCATGATGATCAAAATGACAAAGAGGGTAGCAAAGGTGGCAATGACGAGCATGGAACTGAATCTGAAAATAATAAAGTTCCGTCTAAAACTTCTGAAAAGCGAAGGTATAAAATCACTTTTATTAAATGTGGCAGTCATTTCTATTTTATGTGTGTAGATAGTTAAAAAACCAGTATGCTAAAACTCATACCTTTTCTCAAAACTTGCATCTTTTAGCACTCCTTTGTCAAAGACAAATGAAGAGAAGGATGGCAAGGATAGAACATGGCAAGGTGTTGAGTCTGGAACTGCTAAGAAGCCTAGGTATGAAGAAAATGATCTCAGCTCGCATTTATTTTCATTTTATGTATATGAGTACCAAGATGTACACCTTAGTGATTTCTTCTCTGTGTGTACAAAGATGTACACTTTTGTAGAACCTAACAAAAAAAATGCATTTTTTCATCACTTCTCTGCCAGAGACAGCTGCATATCAAGAAGACCATGATGTCACTCAAATGGCTGAAATTGATGAGGCTACAATAATTGCAGCTCAAGCCATATCTCAACTGGACCCTAAAGGCATGTTGCCGGTTGAAGAAGATGTGCATTTACTCACACAGTGAGAAGATCTACTGAATGATCCTTATGCATCAATTGAGTACCTTCTAGACAACTTGTATGAAAGTGTTTTCATATAGCTTGAAAAAGGCTATTACAGAATGGCAGCATCTGACGTGAAGGAAAAGATGGCAAACATGATCCACGAATGTCCAAGCTTTCAATTGTTGAGCCAAGAAGATCCAAAAGAAGAGTCGTCGCAAGATGTATGAGAAAGGGCCGTTGCTGAAGCAGTGCAGTTCATCCAACAGGATGTAGATGCATTTTTTAGCAGTCAAGAAGTAGAAGAGCAGAAGACACACCAGCAAAGACAATAGCTGGGAAGATGAAGGAAGCAGAGATATTGAAGACAAAAGTGGCTGGTAGGTTGTCCAAGACACCACCAAAGAGAGCTACAAAGAAAAAACTTCCTTCTGATTTCACTACCGAGGGTAAAAACAGACAAGTTAGGATGAAAGTGGATCAAAAAGGTAAGGGGATCCAAAAAAAAGGGAGTAGAACTAGGCTATCCTGCACCAGTAAAGAGAAAGGAAAATAAGTATCATCCTCCTCTCCCACTGTCAGATGTTTGTCAATCAGAACTATACCAAGCCATGGAACCAGGACCGGACAAAAAAAGGATACATAAATTCTTAGACTATGCAAGCCTGGGGTAAGTTCAGAAAACAATACCTCGCACTATATGAATTATTGAATCTTATTGAAAAAAAGTTATGTGCACCACTATGTACACCATGTCGACATTTTCCTTTATTATTCTGCAGCTCTGTAGCTTGGGAACTAACAACACTCGAAGATCCAATAGTCAGGGAAGAAATTCTGATTGTGGGAAAAGTACTTCATGAATTGATATTCAACAAGTATTTGGACCAAGAGGTATTGCAGTTCTATGTCCATCGACGTTGCAGAGAAATGGTCAGAGATAGCATTCGTCATCCAGATGATCAAAAGTACATGAGATGTGAAGTAGTGAGTCCTACTGTGATAGACACATTTATGTGTCTATTTTGATCTCAATTTCTTATATTATTAGTACCCATTTTTGTACTTATGATGGTGTTTTATGTCTTTGTAGGTGTTTTTGGAGAAATAAGCTTTTGCGGCGAATTTGGCTCGAAAAGTTGTATTTGGCCTCTCCGGAGAAAATTACTGAAGACACCCCTCAAATGGATAAGGGGCACACAGTTGATAAGGGGTTACCCACCTTTATTTACACCCTAATCTACTATTTGAACCCAAAGTGCTATTCACACCCCATCAGGCGATAGGGGGACACCCTTCTTCTTCACCGTTTAAGAAATGAGATTTTGGCGGGAAACAAATGTTGTCAACTGCGTACTCATGTGGAACAAGTTCTGAAGAGTTTTGGTGAGACTTTCTCGGTGATTTGGGTTTGTAATAGTCTGTTAAGATAAAACAAGGAGTGTGACGTGTTTTGGGAGGTTAAAAAGGAAACAAAATCCTTGTATTCTCGGTAATCATCTAAAATAGGGAAGAAACTTTCTCGGGCAACTTATTTGGAAGTTTTGTGGTGAACACGGTAGAATATCTTCTCATGTGGATTTATTATAACCTGGGGAGAGTGTTTTGGGGATCGACAAAAACCGGAAGACACATGAAGGAACATGGAGGAGAAGAATATTTCCGTGATTTTTGGCGAAAGAAAAGGAGATTATTTGGGAATTTACTCGACTCTGTTGGATATATATAGGTCATGAGAAGTTCATAGGAGGTTAAGCCGAGAGTTTGGGGAAGTTTGGAGAGCTACAGAGAGGCTAAATCACAAGTTGCAGAATTTTGTTCATGCTGCTGTTGAAACACGAAGAACAGACTAGCATATGCAGTCTTATTTAAACAACACAAAATAAGTGTCAATGTTAAACAAGGTCTGCGATAAAATATTTGTAACAGTTCTGCAACAATTATTTCTGTTAGGATTTTCTCTGAAGGTAGGCTCTGTAACAGTGAGTTCTGTAACAAATATATCTGTTACAAACTCGTTGCATAATATTATTTCTTAATAAAAACACCTTTTGAGCCATGTTTCTATCTTTTGGGTGCGTTTTGAGCATGAGGAGCTAAACCCCATCATTAGGATGACGGAGGAAGCCAATTCTCATCACTATGGTAACTCTATTTAATTCTTTTTATGACTTTTTCATTAATATAAATGAATTATGATTTTAAATTAATTAGTTGTCATTTAGTTTGATGGGTTATGCTTAGCTTTGGTGTTTTGATAACTCATGCTTACCATTTACAATTAATGTTTTATAAAATCTACCTTGGCAAAAATTAAGAGGCAAAAAAATTGTTGTTTTTGGAGCTATAATTGTCTAAGAATTAATATTGAAACCATAGAATTAGAGTTTGGTGAAATCCCGATTCCCAGTAATCTCTCAATATTGTCATTATCTTTTATTTTATTTGCTAGATTAATTTATTTAAGTCTAAAATCAACAACTTCCCAAGTCCGAGAATCAAACCCTTACTTACCACAATTAAAACTACATCATACTGCATGCGTAAGTTTCTCAAAAACAAATCAAAAATGTTATATATAGATACTTTAATGATGTGTACATATTAGTACACCTGATTGGCATAGACGTACACCAATATTCTATATGATTGACACATGCTCTGTTAAGTGTTTGCATGGATGCTTGGTTGTTAATGTGTACATAGTTGTACACATGTATCATTTTTCATGGATACATCTATGTCATACATCTGTTTGCAGGCCTGAAATGTTTGATATGTGGTAGTATAGATGCTTCTTAGTTTTCTTGTCTAATTTAGGTGCACCTAATTCATTTTATTGGTTGCAGTACTATGTGAAGAAAAATATCATGAGCACTGAACAAAAGCTTGTGGTTGATTTCATACGGGACATGCCTAACAATCTGGAAGTTCTTGTAATCCCCGTCAATCATTCTACGAAAAAAATGGCAGTAGGACTTCACTGGTCGCTTCTGAAGTTTGATTTTTAAGCTGAAGAGTGGAAGTGGTACAACTCGTTGCAGTCAAATGAGGACTACAAAGAAGATGCACATTAACTGGAAAATGTGGTGTAGTTAGAACTTAACAAAAAGAGAGCTTTAAAGTGTGAACCACCTATATAACCGCATGACATAAACATCATGCAATGTCCTACTCAAGGAATCAATCCAGACTGCCTGCTATACACTTTCTACTTTATGAAACGAAGTATGAAGAAGAGAAAGAGTATTGAAAGAGATCAGCAAAGGGCCGGACACATTTGTCAGGGAATGAGAGCAACATTGGTGTCCAAGATGCTGAAAAAATTTGGAGTGTATGAAAAGGTGTGGGATATAGCAACTAATGACTATCACAAGGAGTGGCGCTTGAGTAAAGAGATGAAACCATTCACTAGTGGAAAATAGCCGTTTTAAGATAGTCTGATAGTGCCATTTTAGCGAGTTATAAGACACTTTCAGATTGACGCTGAAAGTGCCGCAGATTCAGTGTCTTTTTCTGGAATGACACTTTCAAGTTGCCCCTGAATTACGATGCTTCTAAGGCGCCGCTAAGCACGACATCTGTATTACGTCGTAGATTTAATTTATTTTAATAATAAAAATATATGTCAGACCTGGCTGGCTGACCGAGGTCCTTCTGACTGGGCTGAAACAATACTGATTCAAATTCAAATTACAAAAAATATTGAAACTCAAATTACATTGAAATTCAAATGACAATTCAAAATCAAATGATAATTTAATATTAAAATACTATAATTCAGATTCAAGTTCAAATTCCATATAATACAAAATGGCAGCTCCATTGAAATGTACTCATAAATTTAGTCCAGACTCATATAAAAAAAGGATTCAACCACTAATTAATAAATTCAAGGTTTCTTAAAGAGAATATAGTGATACAAGTCCTAAAAATTTCAACAATTTCAGTCATTATGACTTAGCACCAACTTGCTTGAGAGCAGAACTGCATAAGCACAACCCTTTCCAACCTTTTCTTATCCAGTAGGAGCAACGATCTTACCATCAACCATGACATCAGTGACCCTCATGAGACCATCTGGAAGAGAGTGACAACATGCATAAAGGTACCGAACTACATTCAGAATACGAGTCGAACATACTACATGGAGGTGGTCTAATAGGGCCATCATCAAGACAACATCAGCAACAACAACATTTACATAGCGACTTCATTGCTTACATCAACATGGAGACGCACAAATAAACCAGACACATACCTCTATAAAACATTGTGATTGAATATCTACAATCCACATTCAGCTAGTTCCTGACAGCATCAAAAAGTGATTGAATCTCCATGTAATAAATAAAGAACATAAAAAACAACAACAAATAAACAAACATTAAAATGAGCATTATTTCCTGAGCATCTCAATCCGAATATTCATCATCTCCACATTCAGCTAGTTCTTGACACTATCAAGAAGTGAATGAATCTCCATGTACATAGAGAAGATAAAAATAATTTAAAACGACTTCCTCAAGATGACAAAAGAGGAAATTAAGCATACATTCATTCATGCGACACAAAAGAGAATTCAAACAACCAAAGGGGAAAACTGTACCATTAAAATGAAACTAACATAATTACTAAAACTTAATCCTTGGAAAGAGTTCAAAAATGTCAACTCTACAAGTGTATAACGAGGTTTGATATAAATGTACAGAACTATCACCAGACTATCTTTAATTTTTTCACATTTTTCTAAATAGTGTCGACTATGTTTTTGCCACTAAACCATTGCATAGTCTAATAGTGATAAACATCCGTTGCTATTAAAGTGTCGACTATAATAAATTTAATAAGCATGTACAATAAGAAGAAAAGAAACACTCATTGAAAGGGGCAAGAATTTTATTGAGACGAGCATCATTACCTTAGCATCTACATCCTTCAATGACCTCATACTGTTTTTGAATAGACGCTTCTATACAACTTTTGTTGCGGCCATAAACCTTGTAGGTTCTCATCATCCTGCACATGTAATTAGTAACCAAGTATATGTAAGTACGCTGATTTCATTAAAGAACAAACTGAAAGGATATGAGTAACTAAATGATTGTACCTCTCAAAATCCTGTTAAGCAGTGGTCAGAAATGCTCATGGTCAGACAGCCTGCTGAAATTTGGACGGATACCATTAGCAAAATCATAGTCTCATCCACAAGAACAGGCAAGTTGAGTTCTTATTACCTTGACAATTCTTTATACTTCGGCACAAATCTGTGCAGTCAGAGCTTAATTCCTTAGTATCAGGAAAGAAATGCAATTCAATCGGTTTCATGATGTTCTGCAGCAACTATGTAATACAGGAACAAGAAAAAGGATTTATCACGAGTTGGCGAAGACACAGCATAACGGTAACTACAAATTCTTGTATGCATGTACAAAATAGGAGGGGTGAGACTAGATCGAAATGCGCAACATTGTTAAGAATAATACCCGAGGCTTTAGATCTCGATGTATAACATTATTCTGATGAAGAATTTGTAAACCAGTAGCTACTAAAGGATTTGTAAAGATACAGGGTTGTCAGTCTCATTACCAAGCTGCTGCATGAAGTGTTTTGTTGTAGCTTCCTTCAGTGAATTTTCCTTTACGCTGGATATGCATAGATAGATCACCTCCTCTGTAGTATTCTAGTATAAGATGTATCCTCCATTGAACCTAAATTGCAAATTGAACCTAAATTGCAGAAATCAAGTATTAGTTTTGTAAATTGGAGCACTCTTACTATAACACCTCTTAACATTTTCGAGGTAATCAACTAGGCGCTTCTTCCCTTGCTATAACAAAACTTCGCTATGGCGGAGAAAACATGATTAAGGTTGAAAGTGAAGGCTATATTATAAGTCAAAAAACTAATAATTCACATAATTCAATAAAACTCGAACGATAGCACACAAAAAGGGTAAAAGGGAGATAGGGCTATACACAACCACAGTATAAGATACCTTAGGTGATGGGAAAATAGAGAGTAAGCATCAATACCATATCAAGGTATTCTTTTCTGATCTTTGAGATCATAGGCATCTCCCACTCTTATTCTTCTGGATTCAGAGTTGAAGCAGTAATTCTGATTTCCATCGTTGGCTGGAAAAGGGTGTCATAAGAAAATTTCAATGCAAACAACAATGTCCAAGTTTCATCTCCCACTATGATTGTCCTGCAATAGAAACTATATGGTATTAGCGAACATAACAAGAGTGTACATACGACACAAAACTTGCAGAACTTTATTCAATTCAGAAAACAAGAATTAAAGATTTCATATAATGCATAATACTTTTAAGTATTCAAGGGTTATCACAAACCTTCAAATCAATACCTCCCCATTTAGTAGGATCCAAATGGAGCGTCTCCCCAAGGAACCTTTCTGACACATGGTTTCTGCCATATCAATGTACCTGAACAAATGATTCTAGCTTCATTTCAATATAAATAAATCCAAACAAAGCAAAAAACAAAAAGAATTTTGTTTCATACTCAGGACCTCAAGTGACTTCAACCAACTACAAAATCACAAACAACATCATCACAAGAGATCAAGATAGACCAATCAAGTAAATGAAACTCAAAAATCGTCATAAATCCATACCTGAACGAAATCTAAGTAACTTATGGTAGAAAAATGATTTTCAATTGACCTATATCTAATCCACTATCAGTTGCCTGAGCTAGATCTTCACCATGTTTCATGGTTCCAGAAGTTCATCTAGTCCTTGTTTTCACATCAAAAGTTCCAGCTGAGGCCTGAGTGCCATCTACACATATCACCAAACATTCAAAAACCCTTTTCATGCCTTAAAAATGAAGTAATAAAATAGTTCGCAAATTTGAAAAAATGAAACTCACTTTCAGTAGAATCAAAGCCATATCTTCAATCTCCTTCTCAGTCTTTTCAATTCTATTTGAGTATGGACCCAATCCCCACAGATCAAAATGTTTCACAATTATCCCCAAAAAATAAACCCTAAAAACTTCAAATTAACACGAAATTCTAATCAATACTAAAAATTCATAATAATACTAATACAGTAAGAACCAGGAAATACTTACAAGAAAACCCTAGAAAAAATCAAACTGAATTCTAAATCGAGTCAAAAAGGGGCATAAAAAAATCTCAAGAGAGACTTACATAGATCGTAAGAACTTAACATCCTCTTCATCGAAAGGAGGTGGGTGCTTCTCGTTTATGATTTATATTATGGATATGGAGTCATTGTAGAAAAAACAGAAGATAGAGATATTGAGTTCGGGTGTGAAAGAGGCGAGAAAGAACATAAATGATGTTAGAGATGGGGAAAAAATTGAAGAGAGAGATTGTGGTGTAGGTTTAGAGAAAAGATTTACTGATTTCTGTCTTCGGTTTCTTATCTGGGGAGGAGATGGGAGGAGACGAAGAAGATAGAGAAGAGAGAGGCGACTATGTTAGATAATGTGAGATAGTGTTTAGGTGGAGTGAACGAGGTGCTTAATTACCTTTCACAATTACCAAAAAGAAAAATAAATAAATTACCTTTCACAATTACCAAAAAGAAAAATAAATAAATTACCTTTCACATCCTTACAAAACTATACTACTAGAGTGTCATTGTCCAAGTCAACTAAAGTCATACAACAACGATATCTTGACTTTAGTCAGCGAAACAATAGCTTGTGTCGTTGTAGAAGTCAACAAAAGTCATACCACAACGACATCTTGACTTTAGTCAACGACACATTCGAAATATTGATGTTTCTCGATGGATATTTTGTGTCGTTTCATTATGTCTCAGATAGCCTATTTTCCACTAGTGATTGAAGAGGAAGAAGAGTTTATTTTAAGCTTCATTATACAAGATCACTTTCTGAATTGCTTCTAAACATTTTCTATCTTTCAGACAACTTCTCAAATTTCAGTTTTTATCACTTTGTTTATGACTTATCAACACCTTGAATTAATATTTTTATTAGTTTCAATATTGATGTTATTGATGTTACAATTTTATGACTTATCACTACCATTGAAGTGTATATTGCAGGTTTTGAAATCTTAAGGTGTACTTGATTGTGCACATTTACTGACAGAGCTGAAAATGTTTAGAAGGTGTACATAAAGGTACACATGTACTGACAGATTTTCATACTTTATCAAAAGTATAAAAATTGAAGACATAAAAATATTACTAAATTTTTTATATCATGCAGAACTGAAAACATAAAAATTGAACATATAAAAAGTAATTACTAATTATACAGATCTGAAAAACATAGAATATTACTAAACAAAATAGACTAGTAGCATCCACTGTACACCAAGGTGTACATAGTGGTACACATGTAAAAAGACAGGCAAGAAAAACTGAAGTTCACAGGAAGGTGTACATAATGGTACACATGTCCTGGTACTAATTATCTACGGCAAATAAAATTTGAAAAGATATTACCAAAAGTAAAGACCAAACACAGAATCTTTTGAACAAATAAAACATAGAAAAAAGCATCAAATCATGGGGCAGGTAGCTCTGTTGTGGTGACCAAGGGTGAAGCACTTTGTGCACATCATAGGCCTCTTTTGCTTCTCCCAAGCACCCTTGATACGTTGTGTTTTTCGTCTACCAGGTGGAGGAACAGGAATAGGAACAATAATTATGTCACTAGGATCATAAGACTACGGCTTGTCATAATTGGGGATTGGAAAGATGATCTCCTGGTATGTCATGTTGTACCATTCAGTGGTGAAGTATGGCTCAACAAATGAATAAATATCCTCCCTCGTGGCTTGAATGGTAGCACAAGCATGTGCACAAGGAAAACCATTTACTCGCCACCTGTGATACTTACAAGTTTTCTGCAATAGATCTACAGAATGAGACCGGGAAGACTTGACTTCATACAATCTTTCCATGGATTCAACAACATTCCAAGTACGACCAATGTCGATGTTTTCCTTTAGCATAGCCTCGTATACGGGAGTGAGCCTTGTGAGGAAATTCTCAAGACCTTCTACCCTTCTCTTATAATTCATATTCATAACCTTCAAACTAAGATAATAAAAACACAAAACATAGAATCAAAACATGATCTATAAGAAATACAAATAAAATAAGTGTACAACAATGTACACATTAAGGATATCCATGTGTACAACAATGTACACACAGTTGCAGAATCACAGATATAACATGTGTAAAAGTATGTACACATCAAGGAAATCCATGTGTACGACGGTAAAAAGTAAACGAATGAAACACTAAACATAAAACTCACCGTATCGCATCGAGAATAGCAAAAGTAGACGGCTTTTTGAACTCAAGAATCCAGTTATTGAATGACTCGGAAATAGATGAAGAATGAGCAGCATATCTGCATACAGGGAAAAATACATTTTCCCATTTCTCCTTTGGAATAGTCCTGATATAGTTAGCAACATGTCCACATCCAATTGCATGCATGCCCCGCAATGCTTCTTCAAAGTTCGCTGGTGTGTAAGAATATGCAGCTTTGTAAAACAAATCAATAGCTACCTTGTTATTCGCATCACCTGATCCAATAGGGAGATTGCACTTGATGTGGTAAAAGCAATAACTATGATATGAACCAGGAAATGCTTTGGGAATGCCTTGCAAAAGTCCTTCGTGACGATCACTAAGGAAGACAATCTTACGATCAACGACCACTTGTTTAAGATTATCCAGAAACCAAAACCAATTGTATTTGTTTTCAGAAGACACAATGGCAAAGACATATGGTTAAAAACCGTCATTTCCATTTACACATGTTGCAGCCATCAAAGTACCCCTGAATCTACCAGTAAGGAAAGTGGCGTCCAAGTAAATCATGGGCCTGAGTTACCTATAGCTATGCTTGCAAGCACATAAACAAACGAAAATCCGCTGAAATCTTCCGGTTTCTTGATCAACTTCAAGCTTCACAAAGCTATCAGGATTAGTTTGCTCAATGGATTTGACATACCAATTTAAATCGCTATACGAATTCTCGTCGTCATCATACTGTTCTTTAAATACAGCTTATTTCTCTCTACGGGCATGGTGATACTTAATATTTGACCCATAAGGCTTCTTAAAAAGTGACATGATCTGTGTGTGTTTTTTAAAAGTGGGATCACCTGATGCGTGTCGTGAGTGCAATCAAATTAATACTCTTATTTCCATACAATTAACTGGTAATATAATGGAAGAAAGGATCGTTCCCACGAAGAGCAGTGAGTTTTAGTTGTCAAAGTGTCACAAAGGGGGGGGGGATTGTTTTAGATTTCAATAAAGTAAATAAACAAAGCAAATAAAATTGTATTGTAATCAATAGAGAGAGATATGATCGAGGAATCCTTCTTCGTATATAAACTATCAATGAGTTAATATATTCATCTATTCGTCATTAATCATAGATTATCACCAACCGTAGAATAACAGGTACGCTTAGCTATTCCCAAAATTCCTTATATCACTGGATAACAGGTACGCTTAGTTACCAGATTCTATTCGTCTAAACCACCTTGAGGTACGCTTACAAGATGTAATTCACCGAATGCTTTAGGGTTTGTGAATTTAGGTTTGATCCTAGTAGTTAGACTCAGTACACTCGGTCTACTTGCTAGGGTTGTGTTTACACGCGATTGCTCTACAGAATCCCTCTTCAAGGTTTCACGTTTTCTACTTGTGCAATGAATTATTCAACAATTACGGATATCCAAACCCTTACTAGCAATAGATTAGACTAACAAATATATTTAGTTGGCCACCTAAATAATCTATCAATCAATCATAAGTATTTTAATAGTAAACACAAACGATAATCATATGAAGAAATCAAAATAGATTCATATATTAAATCAAATCAAGTTTACAACTTAGAATTCATCCTCAATCAATAGGTGTTTAGCTACTCATGGACGTAGAAACATCCATGATATACATATGAAAAAAGTAAAGAGATAACGTTACGATTGATAATCGTTCCGTGTGATGTTTCTCCTCTCCAAAGCTTACAATTTCGTGACCTAATGATGTGTTATGTTTTACATAACCTAATACCTTTTTATAGGTTTACATTACTTGGTCTTCACGTATTTAGTTAGGTTTAAAAACCCAACCTAAAATAACGAAATAACGCTCCCAAACGTGCCCTTAAGCCTTCCAAAGAGCTTATACACATTTCCCATTTGCTAAGTTTGCGAACCTAGTCTGCAAACTTCAAATTCCAGCAGATATTTTTGGAAATACGTCTGTGAACCCCGTCCGCAAACCCAGTACGCGGACTGCACTATCTTCGGTTTTCAATGAAACTGTTTTGGCCACAACTTCTTCATTCGAACTCGGAATGACCTCATTCTTTTTATCTTTCAATTATATTCAATATGGTGATGATAAATTCTTAATTTGAATGAGTTAAGATCGGTCTTTGGAACTTCTCTTGATTTTGAGCGTTTTGCTCCTTTTCGTCGCTTTTCTTCCACTTCTCTTGGACTTGGGCACTTGGATACTTGGAATACTTCTCTTCCTAGCTCTTTTCAGAACTTTTTAGCTCCTTTTTGGATGATTCACCTAATAGAGGAAAATAAGAAAAAATAAAAGTAATAATACGAAAATATGCAAGAATAATAGCTAAATCAAGTATGGAATGGACACTAAAATCATATGAATTATGCACTTATCAAATTCCCCCACACTTAGCCTTTGCTAGTCCTCGAGAAAAATAAAAAAAATCCTAAATACAACAACTCAATCTCGTTGAGAAAACGGTTATTCTTAGCATAAATAACAGGCCTTTAAACCCCTAGGTGTCCCTAGTGGACGAGTTATAGTCTCGTGAGGGCTTACAAGAGGTATACCCCATAAAACCTACTCCAATCTCTCGCCTTGGAAAAACCACTAAGGATAGACACAAAGTAATAGCTAAATAATTAGCTTGCATAAGTTCTTTAGCTGCAAACATCCCACATACATTCCAATCCGCACACACAAGCAATTACTTACGTATGACATTCAACATGATTGCTAAATTCTACTAAGATAGTCATCGTACTTGTTGCAACGTTTGTCACAACACTCGCACACTGAAATCACGTGGATAGATAAGAAAATGGAAATAGAAAAGTGAAGTGTGCAAATATTGACTTAAATGAAAGATGTTACCCACAAAACTTGTGTGAATGTCGTCAAAGGATTCTTATTTATAGCGCACTAGTTGAGAGAAGCACCCATTTAACTTGACCACATGATTAGATACTCTAAGCGCATGTTTCCTTTTCAACAAGTATGCGATAGTTGCCTTGGATCCTGCGTTCCACGTTTGTTTAGGCGACGGAGTCGGGGACAACGTTTCACGCGTATTGCTATCCAAGTGTCGAAAAATGAAGATGAGCCTTATATATATATATATATATATATATTTTCTCTTTTTTTTTCTCTCTTTTCTTTTCGGCTCACTCTTTAAGAGTGTAAGACAATTGTCTTATGGGGCTTTCAAATACTCAACCAATGATTACCTTGCTACAACATCCACAGCAGTATTAGGATCCCACCAAAGCACTTTAGAGAAACATAAAACTGCAAAAATAAAAAGAAAGTGATTCAGTAATGATTCATTGCGAGGATGAATCTTTCAAATGACTACCATAGCTTAGTTTCGCATTCAATTATGAATGTATATAATTAAGGATTGTAGAATGACAAAATGGAACTCAATCTATAGCCGTAAGAATTGTTTCAACCTGAAAGGTTTAGAGTGTCATCCTAATAGCTCATAATTAACTCCAAAAATATGAAGTCTCAAGATGCAAGAAATCAAAGAGTATTATTTTATTTATTTTTTACTTTTTTTTATGCAAGACAAACATGCTTAACTACTCCCCCACACTTAAACTCAACATTGTCCTCAATGTTCAAAACCGAAAATTCTGATTTCTGGCATAACAGCCCTGAAAAACTCGAAAACTGTACAAATGGGTAGGGAACTAGGAAAAACATCCTAAACAAAAATTGTTCGCCTACGTCTTTTCTATAAGGTATCAAAATGGCACAGTATTTCGATAAATGGTCTGACTTTGATGGCCTTTGGACTGACTGACATGCAATCTGAAAAAGTTCTGGAAAAATACCGAAACTCAAATGTCCAGGCCTATCTCTCCAACTTAACATACTCCAAATTCAAATTTTATTTTTGTAAACGAAAGGTATGTCTGTCCTCTTTAAAATTTGGGGTCAACCACTCAAATCGGACTCCGTATGAAGTCTCGAGAGCTATTTTCGTAACAAGTGTGTAGTCAGAATTTTCTGACGAGAATTCGTCAAAACTTTCATTATAGATATAGGACTTGTAAAATCTAAGATGGGAATGCAAGATATGATATGAAAAACTAAGAAAATTAAAAACAAAAGGGATAGAGATACAAAACCGATGGGTTGCCTCCCACTTAGCGCTTAGTTTAATGTCCTCATCCCGACTTGGCATTCCAATTATGCTACTCCTCCAGAGGGAGCAAATCTTCAAGTCTCATTACTTCTACGTTCTCCTTAGAGAAGGTTTCATAATAAGGCTTCAATCTATGTCCGTTGACTTTGAAAGTTGTTCCAGTTTTCGTACTAGTGATCTCAGCTGCACCATAAGGAAAAACATTAGTAACAACATACGGTCCTATCCATATGGACCTTAGCTTCTTAGGAAATAATAAAAGACGAGTATTAAATAAAAGAACTTTTTGTCCCACAACAAAATTCTTTCGAGAAATCATTTTGTCATGGAAAAGTTTTGTCTTCTCCTTGTATATACAAGAACTCTCGTAAGCATCATTACGTATCTCCTCTAGCTCGTTTAGTTGTAACTTCCTTTGCTTCCCCGCATTGTCATAATCCATGTTGCACATCTTTATCGCCCAATAAGCCTTGTGTTCAAGTTCAACCGGAAGATGACAAGCTTTGCCATAAACCAACCGATATGGAGACATACCAATCGGTATTTTATACGCCGTTCTATATGCCCAAAGTGCATCATTAAGCCTATAACTCCAATATTTCAGTGTAGTGTTCGTTGTTTTCTCAAGAATGGATTTAATCTCATGATTTGAGATTTCGGCTTGCCCACTAGTTTGTGGGTGGTATGGCGTACCAACCTTGTGTGTTATGTTGTACTTCTTGAGTAGAGCATGGAAGGATTTCTGAAAATGTGAGCCTCCATCACTGATAACCACTCTTGGTGTACCATGTCTAGAGAAAATATATTCCTTCATAAACTCACAAACAACTTGAGAATCACTAGTAGGGGCGGCTTTAGCTTCCACCCATTTCGAAACATAATCCATAGCAAGAAGTATATAAAATTTTCCGTTAGAATTGACAAAAGGACCCATAAAATCAATTCCACACACATCAAATACTTCAACAACAAGAATCAGTGTGAGTGGTGTTTGATTTCGAGCATCTAGATTGCATGTTCGTTGACATCTATCACAAGATTTGCAAAAAAAATGTATGCATTCTCAAATAGGGTAGGCCAATAAAATCCACTTTCAAGTACTTTGAAAGCGGTACGTTTAGAACCAAAGTGGCCACCACATGCATAAGTATGACAAAAAGTAAGAATAGATTGAAATTCAGAATTAGGTACGCACCTGCGGATGATTTGATCAGAACCGTATTTCCACAAGTAGGGCTCATCCCACACATACTGCTTGGCTATTTTCTTAAGCTTAAGCTTTTGAAAATTAGACATCGTACTGGGTACTTGTCTTGTAACCAAGTAGTTCACTATATCCGCGTACCAAGATGTTGAATCTTCAATTGAGAGAAGTTGTTCGTCTGGAAAACAATCCTGTAAGGGAAGTTCTTCTTCGGAAACAACAAGTCTACTAAAATGATCCACAACAGTATTTTCAACACCTCTTTTATCCCTGATTTCGCAATCAAATTCTTGTAATAGTAGAATCCACCGTATAAGTCTTGGCTTAGCTTCTTTCTTCTTTAGTAGGTGCTTAAGTGCTGCATGATCAGAATACACAACCACTTTTGAACCCACCAAATATGATCTAATTTTTTCTAGTGCAAACACTATAGCTAGAAGTTCTTTCTCGGTGGTAGAGTAGTTGATTTGTGCATCGTTTAGGGTCCTAGATGCATAATAAATCACATGAGACAACTTGTCTATTCTTTGACCCAAAACAGCTCCATCTGCATAGTCACTTGCATCACACATTAACTCAAATGGCAAACTCCAATCTGGTGACTTGATAATTGGTGCAGTTGTCAACAACTCCTTCAATTTATCAAAGGCATCCTTGCACTCCTTGTTGAAGTCAAAAATAACCTCTTTTTGCAATAATCTGCACATCTGCATTGAGATTTTGGAGAAATCCTTGATAAACCGCCTGTAAAAAATTGCATGACCAAGAAAAAAACGAATTTTCCTCACCGAAGTGGGATATTATAAGTTTCTTATTAAATCTATCTTTGCTTTGTCAACTTCAATCCCTCGAGAGGACACAATGTGACCGAGCACTATGCCATGGTTTACCATAAAGTGACATTTCTCCCAATTAAGAACAAGATTAGTGTCTATGTATCTTTTAAGCAGAAGTTCAAGATTTTGTAAACAAATATCAAATGAATCACCATAAACACTAAAATCATCCATAAATACCTCAATGATGCGCTCCACATAATCAGAAAATATACTGACCATACACCTCTGAAAAGTGGCAGGCGCATTGCAAAGACCAAACGACATCCATATATAGGCAAACGTACCAAAAGGACAAGTAAAAGTAGTCTTCTCTTGATCCTCCGGTGCAATAACAATCTGATTGTACCCCGAATAACCGTCCGAAAAGCAATAATATGAATGTCCCGCTAACCTCTCTAACATCTGATCAATGAAAGGCAAAGGAAAGTGATCCTTTCGGGTTGCGACATTAAGCTTTCTGTAGTCTATGCACACTCTCCATCCTGTTTGAACTCTTGTAGGAACGAGTTCATCATCTTGATTTCTAACAACAGTGACACCTGCTTTCTTAGGTACCACCTGAACTGGGCTAACCCATTTGCTGTCAGAAATTGGGTAAATCACCCCCACACTTAGTAATTTGAGGATCTATTTCTTCACGACCTCCATCATTGGGGGGTTAAATCAAAACCCCTGGTTACTAAATTGAAAGACCACCCATAATTTGAGGATCTCTTTCTTAGTAACCAGCTTCAACACCACCCATAAATTCTCTACCAATATTGTCAAAAGTATAATTCCATTTGTCGATAATGAGAGGCTTGGCCTTCTCCGCATCATGATCGACCATCCTTATAAGCTTAGGACTTTCACTTACACAAGAACGAGAAGTACTGGCACCATAACTAGTGCTACAACCAGAATTAGAACGAGAAGTATGCTTCGGAATCACATCGACATTCAAATAGAAATCTTCATTGTTAAGATGAATAACGAGAGCAATTAAACCTTGCAGTTGTGTATCACCTTGTATAAAAACTACTTGATCACCATCCATATAGGAAAAATGTATACTCCAAGGAAACAAAGATCTCCACTGCTTACAGGCAAAATGCTTAAATTCATCAATGATGCTCAAAGTATTAACACGAAAAGCAGCAGAATGCTCACCATGATTCAAAACAGCATTAATAAACTTCTTAGACCTATTTGATACCCCTACATATTACAAAAGAAATGATAATAAACATTTGAAGCTTCAAACAACAATTACATATAACCTAAAAGTAAACAGTGTACATGAAAGTACACATTTAATCGAAGCCAAAAACATCAAGTAATAGTAAACCTAGATAAAATACTCCATCAATTAAGCTCCAGAATCTTACTGGAACACACAATTGAATAAATCAAAATCCTAGGATCTAGTATCAGTTCGATTTCATATCATTCATCATAAAACTAAAAAAACATCATCAAACAACGGTAAACAAAAATCGAATTGATCTAGTATTAATAGTAAATCATCTTCTTCACGAGAATCAAAAGCTAGTATATAACAAAATATCAACTCAAGATCATACGAACTGATATCATCAACTCATAAACTCAGAAAAACCTGAAAATTAGATGTAACAGATGAAATACAACCAAAAAAACCTAACTTGAGCTTAAATTCTGCTCAATTAACAATCAAATCAAACCTAACCTCTATGAATATGTTAAATCACCTCCGAATTCAAACCTGGAATGATCGATCTCTCAATTTGTCGTGAATTTTCGATTTCAAAACACTTTTGAATGTAACTTGAGTTGAAATATGATGAAGAAACGATGAAATCCTATCTGAAACAATCAAATCCTCCCTGAAACTGTTAAATTGCCTCTCTGAAACTGTTTAATCTCTGACCTGCTACTTGTTTTGAATTTGAGATCAATAAAAAATCGATTTCAAAACACGCCTTATATATACGGAATCGCTCGCAGACTCAGGAATCATACATGAATTTGGATCAACTCGTCCAAGTTTGGACTAGACTGTAGCATCCGTTTTTTTTTTATTAGATTGTACTGGGCTTCAGATGAGTGGATTAAAGTGTCCAAAGCCCACAAACTTTGGGACTAAACGTCAATTTCTACAATATTTTTGGGGAAAATTCTACATGGGTATTTCTCCTGTATGGGCTTGGTGGACCACTTGGACTTTGGGTTTTGAAGTTGACCTAGTATGGGGGGACGTATTTTTCTACTGGGATCTTTAGAGAGAGTCGGATATAATCCTAGTGTTTGCTTTGGTTTATTTTCTTCTTCTTTATTTTTATAATATGATGGTGAACTCCATAGATATGAGTAGCTAAATTAATATTATAAGTTGATTTCACAATATGCTATTTGATTCAATGAATTAGTTTTGTCTCAAACTTTATTTTTTATGATTCATTACTTATATTATTATATGATTTGAATACTTGTTTGGTTGAGTCAGGAATCAATATGATTTGCATTCATATCTAAAGTTAGATTAGGATTTTCAATACGTAAACGTTGTCAATTCCTGATTTCAAGTAGCATATTGCCACTATTACTTGTAGTGATACATCTTTATAATTGCATATGAATCATAGCTTTTGTTGAAACGAATTAGTGCTTTTACATGTTTGTTTGCATTGATTAGTCTTATTTTCATAGAACATAATGCTCTTAGGGAGTTAAAATTAATTGTGCTTTTACACTTTAGGTTGCTTTCTAGTTAGAATTCACATGTGCATCTTTTAATGTGTTTGTGATGAAATCAGGAAATTAACGGGATATTTTAGCGATCAAGATATCATAGGACTTTTAATAACCGAGAGATTAAATTATCAATTCTAGTCATTGACGAAAGTACATGTTTGTGAGTGATACAACCTCTTGACCAATATATTCTTCTTATTGATTATTTCCAATTATTTAATTTACTTTCAATTTATTTTTATTGCTTTGATAAATCAAAACCCCTGGTTACTAAGTTTAAATTGTTTAACAACAAAAGTCTATTTGTGGGAACGAACTTTTTCTTATCATATACTTAATTTATATTATCTGTAACTGATAAAGTGAAATTATATTTGATGCATATGACAACGACCGGTAGCGGTTGTTATTTTTTATTTTTTTTCTTATTTCTTATCTCTTGTTTCTGATTTAGTTTTATAAGAATTTTTGTTTCAGGTACTTGATCATTGGTATTCAAACGTCAAGAGTACCCAATCTGTATGGTGGACAAGAGCATGTGCACAATAATTTATTTGGTTTTCAATCTCAATCCCGTGACAACTACAACAATACGGGGGTCTAACTAAAACCAATCTATTGATTATGGTCAATATTCAGCGTACCTTTTTGGTTATTCTCATACATACCAACATTTTTATGGTAGGTCTGTAAGTGAACAATCACTAGGAGGGGAGGATAGTTATGCTTCTAATCATATTTATCATAGTGTTGCAGAATATATATGTACCATGATAAAGGGGCTGACACAACAATTTGAACAACACACACATAATATAGAGAAATACCTTGATCCATCATCCTCGAGTCATGAGCGGGATTTTGATATTTTAACACCAATTAAGGCTTGTGATGGTGTATCTCAACCTATTATTGATCTCCTTGATGTAAGGAAATCTAGTTTGAGGGAACTTGAAAGAAGGGTCTATTAATTGATCGAAAACGTTAGGTTATTACTTACAGACTTTGTGATTCCACATATTTAATACTTGTGAGGTGAATAATAATCTAGGCTGCTCTTCGGGAAGCATAAGTCCTGATTTTTAGGTTAGATATACTTTTTTTTATTGCTACTGATTTCCAGTCTCACATTCATCTACGATCAAAAAGGAAATCACACATATAAGCTTATCTGTGGGAGATAATTTGGTTTAAAGTATTAAATTAAGTTGAAGCAAATTTTAGGCTATAAAAGGACGTCAGCTAGCAGAATCAATTGCGCAGAGTCCTTCTGGGATTCAAGAGGTGTAAGGAGCGCGACTGTAACTGAATTGTTGTGAGGGTTTAATTCGGTCTTAGCTACATTTCATTCCGAAGTTAATTAGTAGTAGGATAGTGTCTGTAGCATCTTAATACAGTTTGGTGTTTAATTTGGACTAGTATCACAGTGTAGAGAGGGTAGGGGCTACCATAATGTTTTCCAGTAGTCGTAATTAAGGGTGCTGTATCATTTTCGGTTTAGTTAAGTGTGTCTGTTGGATTTGTGACGCGTGTGTCCAATCCGTTGAGGGTAGTCTGGGGGTTAATCTTTGGCTATAAGGTTGTAAGAAGATTTCATCTCTTAATTATCTGAAATTTAATGAAACTAAAACCCTTTGGATGCATTCTGGTGAACACATATTTGGCTCAATCCTCACGGATTTGGGATTTATCCTTCATTTTTATCACATTTTATCCTTCTTGATTGTTAATTTGTTGTGTTATCACAACAACTAGGTCCCGAGGTTTTTCTGCATTTGCGGTTTCCTCACTAACAAAATTTCTGGTGCCTGTGTTATTTATTATTTTATTTTTTTTTGCTTTTCTCTTGATCATAAATCATACAAAGCTTTTGGTTGGTAACCTAGCAACAAGGTGGCTCCAACTCCCCTTTGAATAGCAATGTCTAATCTATAAAAAATAAAACTACCCAAACCACTACTAGCATCATTGCTGATAAGACAATTCTTCAGACGCTTGAAGAAACTCAAAGTGTCATCGCCAAGTTCTCCTAAAGTGGATAAAGCTAGGACCCTGAGGCCATATCCATGCGAAACGCATTTGTCCAAATATTTAGCACGTTTTCGTGAAACTGCTTTAGAAATGGCTTTACCTGAGACAAAAGAGCGAAAACCTTCACCAGTGAAATGAGAGACACCTGTGACATCCATGCAAACATCTTGTCCATTATCCCAATTAAGAACAAGAATATCAGCGGGATTCAGAGCTCTGTCCTCATCTGTCAGAAAACCAAGAGAAACTTCCTTACGTGTAGGTACACTAGCTTTGTAGCAAATGTCAGCAATAACATCTCGAACAACATCATGTCGAAACTTATAACCAACATATTTAGCACAATGAAGCGCATGGTCACCAAAAATATCCATAGATTTGCTACAACATGGGCATAAACTATTCTCAACAAACAGAGGGATACCAAGGCGATAGCAAAGTACATCTCTGAATTGTCTTGGACCGATGCACTGATTAAGTCCACTAATAGGTACTGCTAATAGATAATCTTGCGCATGCTTGACCCGGTTGCACTGCCATAAGATAGAATCTCTTACAGACATAGAAAAGTGGTCTGGGATGTGCTTCTTAACTGTGTCGAAATAAGTGACTGCCAGGGGCAGTGTCATCAACACAGTAAGAAGAAGGCAGTCCACATACCTGGATAAAGGTCTGAAGAGCCAACTGATAGGCAGAGCATCTGTCCGTTGAGAAAATATCACCAAGGATAACCTTTTGCAAAGAAGTAGTCTGGCTCTGAGAGGCGAGGTAACAGTAAGCACGAGTGTCCGCCATGGTATAAATGCAAAGTCCGCCATCTTTGATGGGAAAGGTAGCTAATCTCTGCTGTAAAGGACCAAAGACCGCGCCATCACCAGTGATTAGGAATCTCAAATACTGATGCAACTGGTCATCAAAAAGATCAGTGGCTGCTTGCAAGGCCGCAAGGTTAGTAGTACGCATTGCAAAATATAATCTAGACACACCAGTGCAATTGCGAAGTAAATCAATCGAAGTATAACCGAAATATCACAGGTTGTACATAAATCAATCAAAGTAGATACATTCATCCTTGTTTGTTGGATGAATATTGATCTTTGGAATCGTCCAAGAACTCTCACACGTAAATTAGGTTCACGGACTAGTTTCTGTAATTTTTTTGATTGTGAGAGAAAGAGGTATAATTCTAAATATTATTCTTTGATTAAGATTCATTAAGTTGAACTCTCAGAATTGTATTTAAGTTTGTCCATATAGGTTGGTATATTTTGGTACCCCCGTATTTTTAAAAACAGTATTGCCAATTCTGTAGAACTGACAACTTATATGACTAAAGTCAAATTACATTGACTATTATACTTATAAAACTGGTTGATACAAGTTCACTACATTTTAAAACTATCCTCTGAAACCCTTTATCTTATGATAATGATTATTGACCGTTACCTTTCAAGTTCAACCCACCTTGTTTGAAGGAAGAAGTTGCAGTTACTAGGCATCATTTCTATGCTTGTTGGTAGTAAATATGATGAAATTTGGGAACCAAAGGTAAAGTACTTGGTTTAAGTTTTAGAGATGACTTATGGCGAAAAACATATATTAGGTATGGAAAAATCGATCTTTCTCAGGCTTGGATGGAGTCTAACTCTCCTCAATCCTTATGCATGCGATGACAAACAAAGAGATCGGTAGCATGGTTTTCTTGGTAAAGTTCTGTCCGTCAATTTTAGATGCTTATGTAGTCTATGAATCATGGTGCATCCTGAACTAGAACCCCACTTTGGGATGAAAATAAGCTTCGCATGTGATTTTATGAATCTAAGCTAGTAGACTTTGCAAAGAAATTGGTGAACTGATAATGCTACTAATCAATATTCATGTCAACGGGACATTCTTATTATCCAAGACTCGGCTAGAAAAACCTTCCAATCTTCCCAACTTATCCAAGAAAATAACTATTATTATTGCCAAAGCCTCTTGTAGTTGCAGGAAAACCTACACTACACCCTTCACATGAATTCACAATAATCAACACATATTTGAAGATTAAAAACAACACTTTATTATTTGATTCTCAGAAATGTTTACAAGAAATAGAAAAGATCAATAATACAATCACTCTCTTGAATTTTATCTCTCCTCAAAACTTTCTTAGCGTTCAAAAATTCATCATCATCTCTCTGAATCTACTGGGTCTCTTTATATAGGATAGTTACATGGTGGATGACAGCTAAGCTATCCTTTAATTTCGGATCTGACTTGCGATATTATCGCAGTAGTTATAATGTCAATTCTCGCAAGCGATGTAACCATCGCAGGACAATCATGCTCTTCTCGTGTTTCTTTATTCGTCAGCTATTACATCACTCTTTAAATTATCTTGTGATACTCGCAAAGTGTTGTTGAAGAAGTCGCGGTGATGTTCGCAGGAGTGTCATTAATCTCGCAAGAGTAATATCATGGCGATATTCTGGTCCTACATCTCTTATATAATCTAGTTAGTTGGCGCCATTGGTGGTCTATTATACGTTATTTTTTGGAAAACGACGTGTTTCCTATTCAAGGACTATTTCCACATTAAGGAGGATTTCCTAATTTAGGATTGATAGGGTTTAAGAAAGAGTTTAGTATCCCAAACGACGACTAATACTTTGTGGCCAAGTTTGTGTTATCTATATACGACTAGAATTGTATGTTTGTAGAAATCCAACCTAGAAGAGTAGTAAATCCTTGTGCTTAAGATTTTGGTCTCTTTGTTGGAGGATCGAGTGCTACCGTGAATGTCAATATTGGCGTGATAGAAAAATTTGTAGAGAGAGGATTTTTGGTGTTCTAGTATGTTAGGGTTTATGTATTTGACCTAAATCAAGTTTCTAGTGTTTCCTTGTTTCTCCTCTATCACTAGCAGTTGTGAAGTAAGTGTAGAAGAGAAGACATAACGCTGGTTTGAAGAAAGGTTTAAAGAGTTGGTTTCTATGGTTTCTTTAATTGTGTCATCGGGTATGTCTTGTTAACTATTCGTGTCTTGTCTTGGGTTGCGAAAAGAGCCTGTGATGGTCTTTGATTCTAATGGAAGTTTTTTTGGTGGTGTTGGTCGTGGATGTAGTCTATAAAGATGAACCACACATATCTTGTGTTGTGGTTGTGTGCTTGTTTATCTATTTTTTATCTCTTATTAGTTCTCATGTTTTTGGTTCAAATCACTAACTGCCCTTTGTGATCCTATGTTCTGCTGCGCTCGGGGTGCCAATTTCATCAACAAATATACCTTCAAAAAATGTGGCAGTCCTGACCCCACTTAGATCCATTTTTCTTTGATGAGCTTCCATTTTGAGTATCTTTTGACATCTCTGCCATGTTCTCAAACTCCTCATTTATGGGTTTCAGTCTTAAACTTCTTCTGATTCCTTGCAGATTCCCATTTTCAATAGAGTCATTGGTGGGAGGACATGATCAGACCCACGATCCTCAGATGGTACAACCTCTAAATGATTTTGTGATAGGGGATCTTGAACAATTATTCGCAATAATTTTGTCAATAAACTCAAACTTCCATCTATTGAATTTAGGTATTATGACAACAGATAAGAGGCGAAGCCAAATCTTGCTGTGAGGATGCAAATCTTTTTTTTAGGGAAAATTGGAAAAATGCCCCAATATGAGGTGCAATGTTGGAAATCTGCCCCAACGTTAAAAATAGTTGGGAAAATGCCTCATTCCGTTAACTTTAACATCCAATTCAGTTAAGTCACATGTGCAAAGCCACCATCACCACCAGAACTACCATTAAAACCGTCGCCGCCTCCACCACTAAACATAAACCCTAAACCCTAAATCCTGGATTTTGAACCTTTAACCGTGAATTTTTAAGGGTGTATTTGTCTTTTTATTCGCGTGTGTGGGCTCACACATGTGACTTAACTGCGTTTTTGACGAAATTTGACATTTTTCCAAATTTTTAAATGTCGGGGCAGATTTCCAATATTACACCCCGTATTGGGGCATTTTCCCAATTTCCTTTTTTTTTAAGGAGGGAAATCAGGTATAAAAAAACTTTGGAGCCTAAGTTTTCAAAATTATTGGGCTTGAAAGCCAACCAGGAAATTGGGTAATTGCCAACCTTGTTATGTGCCAACCAGGGGTGAGCATTTTACCCATAATCCGCGCATTTAACCGGGGCCAACCGTTCTTTTGCGGTTGGATGCCTGGACCGTTCGTTAATGGATTGGATACAGATGGAATTTTTTAAATCCAACGGATTACGGATCGGGCTCGGATACAACCTTGAAAATCCGTTGGACATCCGTATCCGTTAAATCAAAGGCAGTTATATAGTTCTAAAAAATACATATGGATCATTTAGGAATTTTTAAGGTGTTTGATTGGGATGTTGTACATGAGATTTTTATATTTGTATACATATACATGATATGTAGATTTTATACGGAGTCACTTATATTGGCTTTATTTTCTTTACTGTAAATTTTAACTAAAACAAATCCATTGGATTATCCGCATCCAATCCGTCCATCCGTACATCTATTGGATGCAAATCCGTTGGATTTGAATGGATGCGGATGCCAAATTTAAAATCCGTAGTGCATTGGATTGGATGCGGATGAGATGAAACCGGTCTATACCGGGCCATGCTCACCCCTAGTGCCAGCCCTGCTATAGATGATTTTCTCGAATCCCTCCGAGACTCCACCATTTTTACATTTGGTGCTGAAACATTCTCACCTATGCTCCTTCATCCAACACATAAGAAATTCAACAATAACTTCTTTAGAAAAACCTGTTGGTTAGTGTGATATAAAAGTTCGTCCCATCTTGAAATTGAAGTGTTTGCTTTGTCTTATCATTTCTGAATTCATCAATTTATTAGTTGTACTTCTATTTTTCCCGTCCTCTTTATACTACAGTAAAACCTCTGTATAAGAATATCCTAGGGACCACAAAAAAATATTCTTATATGGGGGTTATTCTTATATGGAGGTCTCTACCTTGAATAGAGCAATTTGGGAAAACACATACATATGGATAGGAAGCACCATAAATGTATCTAGGTAAATATAACCTGATTTGACTGGGGGCCGCCCACATTAAATGGGGGCCATGTCATGATATTTCCATCCCAAAATTTTTCCGGGGCATATTCATCCGATTGTGAATATACTGTTTTACCCTTCCTCTTAAAAATTAGTTATATACTAATTAACTACCCTAATCAAGGCCCCTAATTTATACCCCTAAAACCAAATCTAAATTGAAAATCAGTTTCACTTCATCTTCTTCTTCTCCTCCTCTTCATCTTCTCCACTACCACCACCATTAACGACGGCGGAAGAACACGATTTCTTCATCCGATTCATCGCGACGATAAAACTTTAATCGACGATTAACTTCTTCTACAATCATGGCTCGCACAAAGCAGACCTCTCGGAATGCAATTCAACTACACAATTTCATTGAAGCATTGAAAGGAAAGGTTAAGCAGAAACCCTCAGTCTCCAAACCCGAAAAATCGGAACCCAAGAACCGCATGGCCCCAATTAGAAGGTATGTTAACTAAAACCCAACTTCTATTCCGTATTTTGGTGTGTTTTGATTGTGTTTTGATTGTGAAATCGAGTCTGGTAACCGAAGAATGGAAGTTACAGTGTTAGGGTCGGTAGTGTCGAAATGTTACAACCCTAACGACCCTAAAGTTGCATGTAAAATGTATGAAAAATCGTTAGGTTGTTAGGTTGAAGATGTCGATCGTTTTTCTGCAACTGTAGTTTAATGGTGACCTAGATTAGAGTCGGTTGTGTATTAGTACGAAGGCGATGACCTTAATATAACGACGGTGTTTATATACCGACGACCCTTTTGTATTCTCTTGGACGACGCTAACTAATTAACGAACGACCCTACTGGAGAAAAAGTCAGGGTCCATGTCCAAAAAATTGGAAAAGTCGTCACCCAATAAATTGAGTCGTTGTTGTGTCTTAAACGGTCGTTTGGTTGTTAGATTCCTAATGTGACGACCCTTAAAATGAATCCATGAATCTAACTCTTATGTTTGTTATGTTCTTTTACGTGTATGGGCTATAGTGCCAAGAAGGCCAAAGACAGGGTTAAAATGATGATAACCCCTCCTTCCAGACCTCCCCGACATGGTAGGTACTTAAATGCCGGTCCATTTCGCGGAAGAAAACCTAGTGAGGTACCCTTTTCTATCACTCAACCAAGAGACAAAGGTGAGGAGTCCTCGGATTTGTCACGTTCATCCTCTCCTGTTATTTCGGCTGAAGGAAGTGATAAGGAAGAAGAAGTAGAAGAAGAAGAAGAGATACAAGAAGATGATGGAAATAGTGATGGTAATGGGGATGGTTATGGTAATGGGGATGGTGATGGTAATGGGGATGGGGATGGTGATAGTGCAGAGGAGGAGAAAGAGGATGAAGAGAAGGATGATGATGAAGGTAAAGATGGTGATAATGAGGATGAAGGTGATGATGCTGGTAAACAGGGCGACGAAGAGATTGAACAACCGACGACTAAAAAGAGGGTAAAGAAGGATGGATCGGACATTGCACCTAGCGCGAGACACGTTCCTATAAAAGATTTGCAGCTGACTCGTCTTATTAGTGGTAAAGCGAGAGGAGAACCTAGGGATGGATGTAAAGTTCTATTTGGATATCGTGGATCGTGGGCTCGTACCATCTATGAGACAATCGTAAGTATACCAACTTTGCTTGTTATTCGATTAGTTGATATAACTTTGTAAATACATTTTAATTATAACTTGTTTCTCTTTTGTAGGATCATAAGAATGTCGTCCGTCCTTTCAGGCACCAATCTTCTTTCGGGAAAATGGAGTTGTGGCCTTTAGACAAGGAATGTGCAAGAGTTAGAGCTCATGTTGAAAACTATGGTTTGTATACTGCCGTTCAGAACTCAGTGATTGATTATGATAAGGTTGCAGTATCTACTCTATGTGAAAGGTATTACCCTAAAGTCGACACATTGCAATTCCCATTTGGCGAGATGGCAGTTACTCCTGATGATGCGGAACATATATTAGGGCTGCACGTCGAAGGCAAATCCACCAGTGAGAATTTCAAGAGAAGGCCTACTTGGGCTGATATCTATGGGTGGACCAAGAACTTGTTTGGATGGGATGAAACCACCACTAATGGGCAATTTGAGAAGGGAACCAACTATAATAAGAAAGAGTTCAAACTTGTAAAGATTAGGGAGATATTTTCTAGGACATTGGAAAAAGAAAAGGAGGGTCTCACTGATGAGGAATGCCGTTACGCTGTTGGCGCGTATTTGTTTTACGTACTTGCGTCCGTTATATTTCCCGACAGCAAAGGTAATAGGGCTAGCGCCAACCTTCTTCAGCTTTTGGATCCTTTGGAAGATGTGAACAAGTACTCTTGGGGTACTGCCATAGTTGCGCATTTGAAAAGTCAGCTTTCCAAAGCATCTCGGGAACAAACTTCACAGATCAATGGCAATTTGGGTCTACTCCAGGTATTTGGATTGATGAAAGTTGTTTTGTTTGTCTAAATTATTTTCTTTAAATCATTTGATGTTTATTTCATTGTTTTATTGTCTAGGTGTGGTTCTATGATCATTTCCCGTCACTGATCAAAGGTAATGAAGATGTGATACCAAACAAAGATTAGAAGCAAGGTGATCCAACAGGTAAACGCTATTTGTTCACCGGTTCTCAGGATAAGGAGCAAAAAGAGGCGTTGGTAGCAATGCGGGCAAAGTTGGACAACATCAATGTGGAAGAGGTAAAATTTAATCCGTACGCATAGAATAGAGCGGGCGTAATGGAACCTGTCGTGATGTACGATGGCCCTTTGTTTTACCCTTACGGTTTCTCGATGTACAATACGATGAGAGTGATGCGTCAACTTGGGTTTATTCAAGATTCACCCGATGAAGAGTACGTACCTCCGTTCAAGCATGAGTTGTCTAAGTGTCTAGCTGACGCGTCGAACATAAAGGTGGTTTACGACCCTGAACCTAGTTACCACCATTGGAATGATAGACACTCTAGGTTAGTAGATGTCACAACTTGGGCGCATGTCAACGAAGGGCATGAGGCAACACCAGATTACCTTGAATGGTATGAAAGTTTCTCGCATGGTCGGGTTATTCGTATTGATTCGAATAGGAGGACCAACAGATCATCCTCCTCTTCTTCTCAAGCTGACCCTAGAGATGATTCTACAATTCTTAAACTAGTGGTGAGTTGCTTATTCATAGTATTCATGTGTTCATATAAATTCAAATATAAGCTAGTTAACATTGAATTCGTATTTGAATGCATATAGAGGGAACAGATGAAACTTTTTGTCAAGGCTCTATGTTGCTCGGATGATAAAGGGGAAGTCTTTGATCCTGAGAAGTGACGTCGTTACGCTCAATACATGGAGCACATTGAAAATCCGAAAGCAAAGAAGATGTTTGATGAGTTGTCCAAGGAAGGCAAGAGGAGCTGGAAAACACGTGTACAGATGGAAGAAGAACGTTGTCAGCAGGGACAAAGTAGCCAACCACAAAATGAAGAAGAAGGTGGCGGTGCAACTCAGGGTCCTCCAAAGAGAAAGAAGACAGTCTCTAGATCAGGCAAGTCGTGAAGAGGAGGTGGTCTTCGTTGCAAAGAAGTGTGTTAACTTTAAACTTGAAGTTATGTTTTATAACTTTTGTTTCAATGGTTTCTTATTATGTTTGGATGGTTTGTTAAACAACTTTGTGTGTTAGGTTTCGAAACTTCAAACTTGAACTTAGGTTTTATACATTTTCATAATATGTTGGCACGATGTTTATTGTTTTAGCATGTTTACGATTATAAAAATACTATTTCTTTTCTAAACTAACTTAAGGGTCGGCATAGACGATTATAGAAGGCGAACGACCCTTTCGTTGATTGAATAGAAATTCAATTCCCAGTATCAGAGTCGTTAACTATATCTGTATCAGAAAGACGACCCTTTATTAAAAAAACTATAAAGAAATTCTTGTAAAGGGTCGTTAGTGTGTTTACGGATACACCTAACGACCCTTGTGAAGCAGATCCAGGGAGCTAAAACATAGATTGACATTGTCGTTAGTCTCTTAATGGATAAAGAGAACGACCCGAAAGGTCAATAATCCAGGGGATTTCTGAAATATTTAGTTAGGGTCGTTATTTTTATTTGAAATATACCTAACGACTGTAATAATGCAATAATCCAGGGAAGTAAAGAAATTGTTGAATAGAGTCGTTATTTTGTTTATGGATTAACCTAATGACCCTTGTGATAAAAGAATCCAGGGAGATAAGACATATATGGACATGGTCGTTATGTTTTTTATGGCTAAAGCGAACGACCCTAAAGGTCAACTTAGCTCAGGTGATTGCTAAAATAGGGTCGTTATTTTTATTTGAAATAAACATGACGACCCTTATTAGATCATAACAACCAGATTAAGGGTTGTTAATTTAATTTGGAATATATATAACGACGTTTTATATGCATAACATATGACCCAACAAAAAAAGGGAATTGCTTTCACTAAAAAAGCAACATTACATAGAGTGTAGCATTATAGAAAAACTAGTAAGGGTAATCAAGAATCCGGCGCATCAAATGTTCGTCAATAAACCTTCTTGCTCGTCGATACAATGTGGTATATTCTTTGTGGTGAATGAAGCTAGTTTCCCCATTACGAATTGTCCATAACCCTTTGAAACGTTACAGCTAAAATAATATAGGAATTCTTATATTAGAAACTTTTAACAATGAATATGGTACTAATATTATTGGATTACTAACCTTTTCCCTTAGGGGAGCTTGTGGATGATAGTCGTAAACCATATTTCTAACTATTACGTACTCTCGCATTGAACCTTTCATGTAGTTGAATCGAAATGCTAAGTCTCTCCATTTGCGGTTATTTGGATTCGATGTACGCTCATAGAAGAACTCTTTAACTCTCTTCCAAAACATTGAATATATTTCATTTGGACGTTCATGAAACATATTAGCAAATGATTTTACGAGACACAAATCCTCATGCCTTTCCCATTCCACCATTGCCATTGAAGGATGAGTATTTCGGATGATAGTTGGAGTTTCTGGCAATTTTATCAACATGTGAGGGTTGTATTATATAGAAGAATCCTCCAAAGGTCCTTTTTTTTGAAATTTGTAACCAAAGTCATTAGTATGACAAATTAGCAGTAGGACGACCCTTGAAACTTCGCTAGAGTCGTCAGTTGTGTAAATATTGTAAGATAACGACGCTTTTGATTAACTAAAACTATTATGCATTGAATTGTTGGAAATAATAGCATTGGTAGTGTATGTAAATGACGATAAGATATTACATGTTAACCACTTTTACTACTGCGAGATTCCACAACAATTGCGGCTTCGATGTGATAAAACGGCTCTCCTCTCCATTTCTTATACGCTTCTTGGGCCGCACGCCTATCCCCGTTGTTCATAGCGAGAAATTTGTTGTATTCGGAGCACAATTTCATAACATGAGTAACCCTTGAATAAATGTGCCCACTATCATAGTTGTGGCGTGGTTTTTTGTAGTTTTCACCCATCTTCACAACAGGGTTTGACCGAGACGTAGTCTCATCTTCAAGATCCTTCGATATGTAGTAATTTTTGAGCCATTGAGTCTCTTCCTCCACTTGTTTCATCCTTTACCTTAGATGAAATTGTTCTAGACCCCGCTTTTTGGCCTCGCGCATTTCTTCTTCTTCCTTCGTAGGATATGGCAATTTGGTGTATGATTTTTGGGGTGGTCGCATGCTTCTTTTGCGTATCTCTTCTTCCATTGCCAAAATCGAGTTTGTTGGATGTTTGCATCTTTAGAGTATGTCTTTGGTAGAATTTATACTTGACCTTTGATTTTTCATTGCGAAAAGAACTTGTTAGGGGAAAAACAATTGCTTCCTCTATATTTAAAACCCAATTGCAATGACTATTTTTTTGGGGAAAAGTGTACATCCAAAAGATCCGTTGTGATTCCAAGATACAATAGACTAGAGTCATCAATAATTTTGTATATGTACCCTAACGACTCTCAGTTGAAAATAAACCGGGACACATGGCAAATTTAGCTATGATAGTCGTTAACCTGGAGGTATATATACAATAACGACTCTAGTGATCAATAATCCAGTAGACAATGCAAAATTAACCTTTAAAGTCGTTACGAAACATAATAATTTAATCTAACGACTTCTAAACGTCGTTAACCTGTAATTTGATGTATGTTAACGACTCAACCTTTACAAAGAGAAAAAAAAATAAGTCGCAAGAGTAAACACATTGTATTCATCAAGCATTCTTCAAAATACAACTATCCCGGGTCAAGATACAACCACTTACAAAAGGTATGCTTAAAAATGCAATGCATTGGCCAAAATAAATGTCTTCACTCATGATTCACCGCCCATGTCAACGTAAATCGGGGTGGGTTCCATAGCATTCCAAATGTTCATTCCATACTCATACTGGTTTGTCCACTCCTTGGTGTACTCTTCCCAATCACCATAGACCACCCGCGGCAAAGGGCATTCTTCGGAAATCTTCAAACCTATGTAATGATTATCGTTCACATGTGCCATTACAATTCTTCTCTTCTATATCGCCGCCTCACACTTAGTTCTTGAGGGTACGTAAATACAAGAGCCTCCGGGGAAGCCTTTACTGAAAACTATTACAACACAAGTGAATGTGTCCGCTAAAAGCTGGCCACCAAAGGGCATTTGCATCCAAAACTTATAACCGGCCTTCTTCGACCCTTTCCGCCATTTCACGTTAGATAACAACTCCTTGAACTTGTATTCCCTCTCTTTTGAATCTCCTTCCATGATCATGGTTAAATAGAGTTGCTTGTCCTTCACAAGTGTAGCCGCCATTTTTGTTCTTGCATATTCGATTTGGGTTAGATTTAGTTCGTCGGCCACGTCGAAATGCCCCAATTGTTCGGTTGCAACATGATAACCATAATTTCCATCCGCATCCACGTCGTCGGTGGATATAAGGTGATCTAAGATGACGTATGGAAGTTGTGCGGTATACTCTTCGTACAAAGTGTAAGCAACACGATGTGGTCTTCCTTGCGAATCCCTTGGTGTATGCGGATTTCCTAATTTACCTCTTATCGTCACCATTACGCTCGATTGGCTCTGTTGAGTGTCGACCACATGCTCTTCCGTAGGTATAACTTCGCTATCATTTTGTGTTGACTCTTCGTTTTTGGACCGTCTCCTTTTCTTGGGAAGGAAAGACTTCTCGTACTCCGTAAATTCCGCTTGTACATAATCATCACGTGAGGGGTTACTGGTGCAGCTCTTCGCATCATTCACAGTTTGTCTGAACGACTTTTGAGTTGTTGGTCTTCCAGTTGATTTTTGTTTCGTTGGCTCTTCTTCAACTCCCAAGCACTTACGGGCATCCGACCATAAATTAGAAACCAGTATTTGTCTTCCCGCATAAGTCTGTCTTCGATATTTCTCACAGATGTACTTTCCAATCTCCAAATCTCCAAATTGTTCATCAGAAGCTCCTGAGGGAGTTGGGTCAAACGAAAGTTGCTTCCAAAAAGGATCAATATCTCCGAGGGGAATAAGCTCCTTATACCCTCCAAGCTTATGTCTACAAGGGAGACCAAGCCAAGTTTCGGTTGTACAGTTACATGTAAACACTTTTCCTTGGGAAGCTTTCTCTCGGAATCTGTATAGTTCAGCCATCATATGCTTTATTGCCCACCATGACACTTGGTGTGCAACCCCCCTTAGCAAATCTTTGTCTGGTAGGTATTGCTTCAAAAAACGGTCTTTACTATGCTCCATCTGAGCATCAATCTTGATAAGATCATTCTCGGCGTGCTCGTGAATAGCTTCTTGTACCGTAACCACCCCACCATTGTTGAGCTCAAGAATTTTTTTCAAACGCCCGTGAGACTGCTCAGCAATACTCGTTGACTCATTCTTGAAGTGCTTGTACTTATTGGTCCATGCATAAAAGAACTTCTCCTTCCAAGGATTCAACCACGTATCTAGGCAATAGTCGACCACCTTCTTATAATCCGTAATCCAATCATCAATAAACTTCTGCAATCTAGCATAGTACTTCACCTCGGTTTTTGAATGAACCAAGTAGTCCCACTCTTTGCAGAATTCCTCCCATATACCCCCCTCTTCGTCGTATTTTTCCTTATCTTTCTTTCTCTCTGCCGCTCTCTCTTCTCTTGAAAGTTTACTAAGACGCTCGTCTTCCTCCTCAGAACGTTGATTACCCTTCGCCGGTTTGATTTTTTGGATCCGTTTCTTGCAATTTTGAAAAATATTTTGTTAGATGTGCCACGTACAAAGAAAATGTTGAGCTAGTGGAAAAACCTGACGAACGGCACTCATAACAGCAAAATCTCGATCCGAAAATATAATCTGCGGTGTTTGTTCGCCACGGTAGATCAACCGCACTTGTTCCAACGCCCACACATAGTCCTCTATTTCTTCGTGTTCCATAAAGACCCACGCCACGGTGAAAGATTGTTTATCCGAAGTATGACTAACCACGTTCAACATCGGCATGTTATACCTGTTGGTCTTATAAGTGCAATCTATGAACAATACTTGGTAGAAACATTGTGTCAATTCCACCATCCTAGGATGGGCAAGAAAAATATGAGTGACTTTGTCGCCTGGACCCACCCTTGTTTGCATGGCATAGTTAAGTTTTTCTGCCAACCACTCCGATTGTTGCATGATCAGTCTGCCATCCCATTCAGTTTTCTTGAGGGTTGCTTTGGCAGCGTAAATAGTGGAAATAGTTGACAAGTTAGACTTATTGGCCGTTTTAATTGCAGTAAGGATCTTAAGGGGCCTAATTCCCTTCATCTGCCATACCATTTCCATTCCATGTGGTTGCAATCGGGCATATGCAGGGTGTCCCGTAAGACTTTTTGGTGGAGGGTGATTGTGATGACCGTCGGGAATACTATACAAAAACCATTGTCGAGATTCAATATTCATCTTGAACACAATCCTGAACGGGCATCTAATCTTTTTCGACGAAGTTTTGTAGACCCTAGTTGTCTTCTTCACATACTTGTAATTCTTTCCTTTATGACTTTCTTCCTTATCACCGGCTCTCTCGCGTACCATCTCCATTTCTTTCCAACTAGCATTCTTGCTTTTAAAAACCACGCAATCTTCTCTTTTGCCTTGGAAATCGCCCATTGCCTTGCCTCTTCCTTATTTTTCCAAGTCTAATTTTGAGCAAATAACACGTTCATTAGAACACTAAGTAATTTTTTTTCCAAAACATATATATCCATTCAAACCATTAAACCTTACCAAATCATTGATGTAGTGTTCAGAGGTATCCGACCCGATAGCAGAGACGGGTTCAGGTTGAGAGCTCACCAAAACCAACTACACAATTTTTTTTCAAAAATGGTCGTCAGCTTCTATAATATATCCCAACCGACTGCTGGTTTTTTTATTAGACCTCATGTGAGTCGTCAATTTGAGAACTTTTCAGACAACTGACTTTTAGGGTCGTCAGGTGTATTATTTTAATGACGACTCTAAGGGTCGTCAACTTCGAAATATTCTGGCACACGACCCTTAGCAAGGTATAGGAAAACCACAAAGCATCGACTGTAAGGGTCGTCGCTGAGTAAATAACATGGCTAACGAGCCAAATAGAAGTTATTGCAAAAATTTAAAATTTAAAACAACGGTTCAATCCTAGGTGTAGTTATTGCATATTTGGAAAATGGGTAACCGTTTTCTTTTTCAAAAAATAGCCGTTTGTACTTTTTTTACTATAAAAAGAGACCTATCCCTATCAAGATATTCACCCATCACTTTCAAACACCAAATTTGTATTCACCCATCACTCTCAAACACCAAAAATGGCTCAAACTCCATTCAACAATCATGAGGATGTTGCTATTTTTAGAGCACACATCACGGTCGAAAAGCATGACTTTGAAAGAGAGCACTGGGTCTTCTCAAACCACGACGAAGCCGGAGATCCCTACCATAACCAAGATCAAACATCTAATAATTGGTGGGAACGTGTGTTTATTATTTTCAAAGCACTTAACGGAAATCGTTATGGAAGGTCTCTCCAAGACATTAAGGAGAGATACGATTTACTCTACAAGGAGTGCGTAGCGCTGAAAGACGAATTTGAAGCGAGACTCAAGGCTCTTCCCAAAGAAGGAGGCACCACTAGAGTAAGTTTGTCAATCAATAAGGCCTCTCATATGGTTATTTTCATTTAAAATGCTAACTAATAATAAAATTCTATTCTCCAGTACACTTTGGGTTGCAGCCAATACGAGGAAAAGTACGGCCATGAGTTTTTGCACGAAGATTGCTATCGTCTCTTGACCGAAAATTTCTGGCTATTCAAACAATATTGTTAAGTGTTATGTAGTGAACCATTATAATTATGTCTTTTCATTCTGCTTTATTTTCGAATTACATGTATGTTTCTTTCCAATTCAATAAAAACAGTTCAGCTTTTAATTATCAAAGAAAGGGTCGTCATGTTAAAACTATTAATAACTAACGACGCTTTTTTCAAGTAATGTTCTACACTAAGAGTCGTCTGTTTAGGAGAAATAAATACTAACGACACTTGCTGTTCAATACATCAGATATTTCAATATAGAGTCGTCATACTTTAAAAGTCAGAGACTGACGACCCTAAGTGTAAAAACGAGTTGTCGGTTTGTTAATATGGACATCTGACGACGGTTATAGCAGTAAATGCGAATTTTGAATCCACCAGATGTGGTTGAGTCCACCAACGGAATTTTTTTTCAAAAAAGAGGCAGTTGGGTCGTTCAACTCTATAAATAGAGACCCAAGACTCACCTAATACTCACACAACTCTTTCATTCTTAACCTTCACATACTATATCAATCATTCATCATCCAAGAGGAAAAACAAGAGAAAACACAATGGCTGCTCCCTACACTTCCGAAGAGAATTGTGCCGTTGCAAGAGCTTGGGTGACAGTCACAAACCACTTTGAAAGTCTGGAAAAAGACATTGATGAAACATCGGATGCTTGGTGGAAGTTCCCTCATTTGGGCCAATAGGATCTTCATTTCCACCATTATTCATGGCTTCCTCCATTAGCATATCTTCATCAAACATCCAATCCATAGGATTAGTTGACACAATGTTACCATCAACACAATCATGGTTGTTGTTTGAAGCTTCACCAAACTCATTCCCTCCACTTGAATCACTCATTACCAAAAACCCTAGTTTTCTTATCAAAACTTCTCTTCTTCTTCTCAAAACAAAAATACCAAAAACAAAAAATTTCCCCAAATTTATTTACCCAAATCCTGATTTTAAACTAAACATAATTAACACACTAATCAAATTCATTAATTCTTAATACTAATCACTCAAGGGCATTTTAGCCATTTAGAAAGTATTTTTATAAGGGGTGACCCAAATTGCTATTGGGAACCCTATTTTGTCTTCTAGTGCATGGCCCCCATCTAATGTAGGTGGCCCCCAATCAAATCAGGAAATATAACTACTACTTAGATTGGGATTTTGTTTTACATGTATGTAGATATGAAATTTGTTATAACACAATCCACATAAAACTCAACTTTGACACTGAAATCGGCAAATAAAATCATATGAGTGAAAGGTATTTGTATTATGTTGTGCACAAAATAGCAAATAATTTACTTTAAAGCAAAATAATCTTGGTAATGGTTACAAGAATCTCTTCATCTTAAACTTTGATGTATGACATGATTTATATTATAATGTCAATTATTCTTATATGGAGGTATGTTCCTTAAGACGGGACCGAAAAAAATTATGACTTATTCCAATATGGAGTTTATTCTTAATTATAACTGGCCCAAGTCGGGACCAGACATTTTTATTCTTATGTGGAGTTTATTCCATTATGGAGTATTTTTCCGGAGAGGTTTTACTGTAGTATAATTTATTGACAACCAATGCAAACTATGAAATATACTTGGTTCAATGAGATTTATTGAACTTATATATCATTTTCATTTTCTTGATCGGATGAATTTTTTCAAAGAAAAAGTTTCAAAAAAATAAATAAAAATCTACGGAAAATTGGTCATTTGTCCAAATAATTTTAAAACATGGTTCAAATGGACGAGTAAAAATTAGTATGGGTGAAATGGATACCAAAAAAAATAGCAAGGATGAAACTGGATTCATCCTGACTTAAACTTAAAAAATAGCAAGGATGAAACTGGTGCATTCTGATGTAAATTAAAAACTATGATGCACCGATACTGATACGGGGATACTGATACGGCGACACTGATATGGGGATTCGTCAATTTTCATAAATTGGGATACGGGATACGGTGGGATACATATATTTATTAAAAAAATATTTAATATAATAATAATTCATTTTATTATATTAGATAAATATTATTACATGAAACTAGTTGGAAGCCTAACAAGCTAAGCTCCAACGACATACTATACATTAATTGAACAGGTTGCTGTGTTAGCCTACCAGCGAGCCTCATGGATAACCTTGCCAAGGGGAGCCGAAGCGGATGGGGGGGGGCGAGATTGTGTCACAAGGGGGGCAAGCCAACTCTACCTTCCATGTTAATTTCTGCATTATTACGTCATTGGAGACTCGAACCTGAGACCTCCTGGAACGCATCAAATTCTGGGTTCTTATTATCTTGTATTTTGATGTCTTTGTTATTATTGTAAGTGACTAGGATATGACCCGTGCCGTAACGGCACGGGGGTATGGGTTGTTTTGGTGTTGGTTATATATTTTTTCTCTTGGGAGAATACCATGAGCTGAGAGTGTGAAATATGGGGGAATGATATTCTTTCTTAAACTGAATTCGAATCTTTGGTGGATATTACTAACATCAACGGGAGTGGTTTCTTATTAAATGGTGATTAGGATGTCCATATATTGATGTACATTGATATATATATATAACAAAGAGTAATTTTATTTATATATATATACAATAGGTTTTATAATTTTTATTAGGATATGACCCGTGCCGTAACGACATGGGCTTTGGTTATTCAGAATGTTTGCTTCACTTGTTTGATTAGTTATATTATTGGAGATTATACTCCTTAGGAGTTCAATGTGGAATAACACATCTTTATTGTGACGATTTCACAATACTATGAATTTGTATCATGTATATTACTTTATATCATTTGTTGTTAGTTATGATGGATCTGATGATCGATCTATCAGCAATGGAATTGGCAATTAAACCTTTTTCCACCATTGTTATTTGGGTTTATCAGTGTAACATGTGAAGAAAGTTAGTGTAATATGCTAGTAACTATTCGTACTGAACAGCTGTTAAACCTAAAACGTGTTCCAATTATAGTAGGCTTTTTAAATTCGAGTTACAATGTCTAGGTAAATTATGCCCGTAAAATTCAACAAAAATCGTTAAGAAAATATGTCTTCAATGATACATGAATAAATACACGATACATGGGAGAGTTTCTCTTTATATGCATATGTGTTTGAGATCTAAAAGTAAATTAGAGACCCAATCTAAATGGCAATGGAATGAGACGTTGAAACACCTTGACCTAAGAGTACAGAGGAGACCTAAAATTTCCATAATTTTATACTCCCTTCGTCCAAGTTTACTTGCCAAAATTGGATTTTGCAAAAACTTGAAAGAAATTCAAATTACTTCCACATATACCATCAATCTTCCAAATTACTTGTTTCATATACAAATTTTGACATCCTAATTTTTGTTTCTTTTTTGATAATTCGAAAATTTTAAAGGGAAAATATAGAAATTTTTCGGTACAAATTTGCTAAAAAAAACTCAATTTAAGCAAGTAAATTTGGACGGAGGGAGTAATTTTGTAGGAAAAAATGGACATGAAATTAAATATTAAAATATTTCTTAAATCGACTTCTACAAAGTGTAAGCTAGTTATATATAGTTTGGTTAGTTGGTATCTTCAATGAACAAAAAAAAACTCAAATATTAGAAGACATATTTACAGAGTAAAATATAGGTGAAGGATCTAAGTATTAGTTAGTATCTTTAGATGTACTTAGCTCTCTTAAACCATTTAGAGAAATTGATAATTTGTTCACGGCAATCAAAGATGGGTTCCTATGCACTAAGCTCCTAAAACCATTTAGAAAAATTGAATAAAATATATATGGCTCTTCCCCATGTACTCTTACTCTCTTTGTGCTTTTCTCTCTTTAGCTTTGATTTGATAAAATTCCCATGCTTATTTAACTATAGTTTTCACATGAAATGATCAATATTTTCCGTATGATAGGTATACTGTATAGGTGAATACCAATTTTAGTCAGACCTAAATTGCCATAATTTTATAATTTTGTAGGACAAAATGGACATGAAATTAAATATTAAAATATTTCTTAAATCGACTTCTATAAAGTGTAAGCTAGTTATATATAGCTTGGTTAGTTGGTATCTTCAATGAACAGAAAAAAACACAAATATTAGAAGATATATTTACAGAGTAAAATAAAGGTGAAGGATCTAAGTATTAGTTGGTATATTTAGATGTACTTAGCTCTCTTAAACCATTTAGAGAAATTGATAATTTGTTCACGGCAATCAAAGATGGGTTTCTATGCACTAAGCTCTCTAAAACCATTTAGAAAAATTGACAATTTGTTCACGGTAATCAAAGATGTGCATATGAACCACATCCCATGGAAACAAATATACTTGTACCTTTATGATATACCAAAACTCCTTCATCCACGCCAATGATAAAATACATGGAATGACAATTTATGGAATCTCGACATAAAAATACAGTGACACATCCCACAAAAAGATATTGTTATGCTAAAAATGTAGATAAAGAATCTTAAATATGTGGCTCAATCTCAACCCTTCTTTATATGCTAGAAATGTAGATTGAAAGACTTAAATCTAGACCGTCCTTTATGTGTCCCAAATGTAGATAATCGTCGATATGGAAAAATACCATTGTCCCTCATAATATAGAAAAAAAAATACATTATATATAACTTGGACGGAAAACAATGGATTTAGTAACGTAACGTAGCATCTGTGGCAACTCACAATGAGAGACAAAACAAATACTTGACATGAAGGTGGCCACTACCTCGAGTCTTCAATCATCAATTTGACTAAAAGATGTAAAAGTTATATCCACTTTAAATTGAATTGAAAAGAAGTATTAGCAAGATGGTTGACTATGTATAAACAAATTAAGAATATCTGCTAAGAGATTAACCATTTTTGGCAACTGCATATATATATATATAACCATTTTTGTTGTCTCAAATTTAAGATAAACAAATATTCTTTTTGTGAACCATCCAAATGTTACAAATATGAAGAGATGTAATTTCAAGGTTTGTATTGGACAAAAAAAAAAAAAAAATTAAATGATATGGGTTTTAGGAAACCTAATATAAGAGTAGAAATGAATATAGAACAATCCTATTTTTGAATTTTTGAATATTTTTGTTACAATCATAGTTTTTATTATGAAAGAGATTAAGTTAAAGGGAATTTAATTTAGAATAAGAGTAATGGTTTTAAAAGTAACTCCCAAATAAATGATATTGTATGCTAAAATGTATAGGCATTTAATTTAGAATAAAAGTAATGGTTTTACATTAAATGGGAAAATTAACTCCCAAATAAATGATATTGTATGTTAAAAATTTAGATTGAAAATCTTAAATATGTGGCTCAATCTCAACCCTTCTTTATATGCTAGAAATGTAGATTGAAAGACTTAAATCTAGACCGTTCTTTATGTATCTGAAATGTAGATAGCCGTCGATGGGTAAAAATACCATTGTCCCTTATAATATAGATCATGTAATCACATTTTGATTTGAATAAATTGAAATTGTTATTGACCAAAAAATATATATATATTTCGATGGATTCCATTTACCAAAAAAACAAGTTTTTTCAGTCTCCATACGTTACGCACGACAAAATCCACGTTAGTATTAAAACATCTTCATTAGTTCTCCATTATTTCATACCATCACTCGCCAATCCTAGGCATGAGTTGTGATGGCATCAGTTACAGTTGGTTAACTTAATGTCCCAGCCGTTTCATTTTTTTTGTTTTAGGAATCAATGAAATTGAAGCTCTAATTTCTTCTTCTTCATGTATGAACAGACGCTCCCCATCCAATATATCCATGAACCCCGGGTATGACTCTCTCTATCTCTCTCATGCATCAGTTCTTTCTTTCATTCGTCAAACTGATGGAGAAGATAAAAAGTATTATCCTATCAAAATCATGTATTATTTGATTGGTGTCATAAATGGGTTCTCAGAAAACATTCTGGAGAATTATTGGCAAAGTTCTTTTGATGCTGCAAGTATAAAAAATTTGGTCTCATTACAGATTCCTTCAGGAAGGAATTCGGGTAAGATTAGAATCATAAAATCTTTGACTTCATTAAGTTTCTGACTTCTGATAATTTTTTAGGTTAGTTTGATTTATGCTGTACTAAAAAATCATTATTACTAATGAGTTCAGTTTGGTGACAATGGGAACAAATGTAAGTATTTTCTTTGAGTTCAATTGGTTCTTAGCTGGATTTTGTTACAGATTTTTTGTTGCAGAAATGGTGGGAATTTAATGTTGCAGATTTTATTTGGAGGTGGCACCTATTGCTGCCATTGTTTGGGATAGACACAAACAGTGGCTTTCCTGTAGACTTTCTTAAGAATATGAATCTGGCCATACTAAGTTTCTCTTGCAAAGCTGATTGACCGTTGTTTGGTGGTTTTGCTTTGTAAGGCAATGGATCAGAAAATGAAGAAGAAGATTGGATTTTGGATTCTCTCACTTGGCAAGAGAAACTTAAAGTTGCACAGTAAGTTGTGTGAGAAAATCCAATCGAGTGAATCTTACTTGGTACGATATCATCCATTTTACCTCAGCTTGGTCAGTAGCGTATGTCCTAACTTCTTAATTATGTTTTTAAGATGGATTTTTCTAAGATACAATGGTAGTATGGGTCTCAATTCGGTAGAGCAGCAAAAGTCGGAAATCCTATGAAACGTATCATCATGATAATGAAGTAAGAATTCTCATGTATGTGTAGATTGAATTTCACTTGATTTGAATCGTTTTGGGATGTATTAGGCTACAGTTTGAGTTCAATACCAAGTTTTAGAATTAAACCATACACTTTTTGCTTAATTGATTTGTTGTTAAATATGTACTATGTTTAGATTTTAAGATCTTCAAGTTTGATGTTAACTGATTTTAATGTTTCATTTTCGAAATCTAATTATTTTTGGAGTGCATTAATGATTTTGATCTGTGAGTTTTGATAATTACTATTTGATCTAGGAGCTAAGAGTACTGATTTAGACCATGGTGGGGTTTTATTGATTTGGCTAATGTGTTTCCTTTCCTGTCAGCATTCATTTGATGTTTGAAATACATTATTATTCAGCCATGCCTAAATATTCCCATTGTTGTTGCTCTTTTAACTCTTAACAATTGCACCCTGTCACTCATAATGCAATGCATGGTTTTGTCGTTATTCTTTGAATGTTAATAATCTTTTTACGTTCCAATAAGTTTGATGTTAGAATCGCATCATTCATGTGCTATGAATTCGAAATCTGCTAATTGAACCAACTGAACACCATTCATCTGCCTTAGAACAATTGGCCAGCTTGATTGCCAAGGGTTTAAACTTTAATGGTGTATTAGCACTATAAAAATTTCAGAATGAGATAGATCCTTGCTTAACTTTTTATCCTAGGTGCTAGCTAGGACCAAAAAAAATTCACATGAGCCTTCCCAAACCTCAAGACATATTGGTTCTGGCAAGAGAAACTTAAAGTTGCACAGTAAGTTTCCTGAGAAAATTTAGTCGAGTAAGTCTTACTTTGTAAGATATAATCCATTTTAATTCATTTTGTTCTGCAGTTTATGTCCTAAATTCTTATTTATGTAATTCAGATGGATTTTTCTAAGGTACAATAGTCGTATGGGTCTCAATTGAGTAGAGCAGCAAAAGTCGAAAATCATTTGAAACGGACCATCATGATAATGATGTAAGCATTCAGTAAAAACTGTTGTATTTGGAGTCAACGCATAGTTACCCTTTTATATACTGTTACTTTATTAGGTTTCACTAGCCAATCATTTTACTTGCCAAGGGTCATGAACAGGTAACTGATGATAAACTGAGGACCCTTCTTTTAAAATCTTAGTAGTTTGTAATCCCTTCGTGGGAGTACACTATGAGGTAGTTCAACATATAAATGGCTCGCCTGTAAGTGAGCATCGTATCCCTCATTTCACATGGTTGAGCTATGTGTTTTAGTAGAAATCACATCATTGAGATAGTTCTGAAACTTTGCAGACTTGGAAGAGTCGTAGTTGATGGAACTTTAATGTGAATTTGCAGCTCTTCCTATTGTAGAAAGTTAATTTCTGAAACTATTTTCCGCTTAAGTAATTTTCTTACATTCTTTCTCTTTTTCCGCAGGTAAACAACAGCTTACTTTCAATTGGCAATGGGTCTTAGTTTCATATTCCTTAGTTAGTTAATAGTCTCAAAACGAATGGTGTAAATGACACTGCCTGTCTCACGGTCTGGCAAGAGCTTTTGACATCAAAAAGCCCCATTTGATTCTTTAAATTTGTTTCGTCTCATTTAGGATATGTGGTTGAATCTACTTCACGTATCATTTAGGCAAGAGCTATGGAATCTTTTGAATGCAGATGTGGTGGGTTTTTAAAAAACCATCACCAACACAACATCCAGCTTCTTCATAATCCCGCTGGGTATCCTTGCTGAACTCACAATAGAGAATCTCAGGTATACATTGTCCGCTGTTGCCATCGTTATGTTTGAATGGTTACCTCCACTGCAGTCTCTTAATGCACACACATAACCAGACTCTGAATTTCTGTGCTAGGGGGTCCACATAGAAGATTTCCCTCTGGGTTCTGCAGCTAATCAGGTTGGTAACGACCCAATCGAGGCCGACTCCAATCTAAGCCCCATAATGGTAGCTTAATCCACTTTTGTGAAGCCAAATCAAGGTATCCTCTGTCTATCGCTTTCAGCAAATTATAGTCATTTCATATATGTTTGCAACTTTGCATACTATGGGTAGTATAGTTCAGTGCTACTGTCTTCTTGAGACGGAATAGTTTGATAAACATCGGAAATATGTGGCCTGTGAGACTATCAGTTTTTTACATATAGGATCTTTTTGGTGTGATTTTGATTTTGTGAAGAGCAGATCCTCCATTTATAACCATTTATAAAATAAATAGGTATTGTTACTTATTCTATCCCTTTTTGGAAATTCTTCTAAGCAGCATTGTTATTTTTATATGGCAGCATGCGCATACTGGGGAATGTCTAGCTTTGAGGAAGAAGGCAGGAGATGAAGTTTATTTGATATTTAGAGCATGGATATTGCTTTCATTCAGGGTTCAAAAGTATTATATAGGGTCGTTCACTATTATGTATGAGGACTATAACTTTGTCATCCCCTTAATAAATCAGTACAAGTTTAACATAGATGCGCATTTTATAGACGCCTTGATCATGTGAGATGCTACATAAAAATAAACCATTAAAGCCTCGATATTAAATGGCATCTCAAGTATTCAGCAAGAGAATGTAATATCACACGAAATTTATCATCTCCAAATCTAAAACAGTGAATTAGCTAATAGGTTGTTTGCATTTAAATGTTGTGGGTAGGCGCCAGAGATAGAGCCCCACAATTTTTTTCATATTATTTAGAAGCATGCCATGGAGCAGTAGGCATACATTCCATTCATTCATGCACATTCCTACCAATAAAATGGGAAGAAGAGATCTATCATTTCCAATTGTCACCTGATAAAATCTGGATAATCCCACCATTGTGAAGTTTACTGTTTTCTCCCCATTTGGCTACTGCATTACCTTTCTGTTATGCGTGTAGAAATCTCTTGGTAATCTGACTTTATGCATCAACGATCATTTACAAAAGGTACAACTGTCCTTTTAATTAGTACTCTCCCTCCCTCCGTTTCAAAAAGGCGTCCGCTTTGATTTTGTCAAAATATTAAGGAGACTATAATAATTTACTTGATTATCCTTAATTATTTACCTATTTTATGTTAATAAAAATGTAAATATTAAAAACTGCCTAAAATTATTAAGAATATTGTAAATAGGAAATGAAAAAGGAAAAATAAAAAATACCGAATTTGTGGAGTATAAACTCCTTAGGGAATTTAATTCTTGGAGCCAAATATATTGTATTTTAAAAGGAATGAAGGATATATTTATTTTTTTAATTGTATAAATTTCTTTAATATTTTAGATTAGATCCCATTAATATGTATTTATTAATATAAAAAATTAAAGGCTATGATAGAGAGTTCATTGAAGAAATAAGTCTATAAACAGAAGTTGGACACAATTTTGAAACTGACGGAAATGGAATAGAGGACGGTCTTTTTGAAACGGAGAGAGTAGTTGAAAATTTGTGTAATCCTTTCATGTGATCCAGCAATCTTATAGGTCTCTCATGCAAAACGTAATTCCTTACGTTTGACATTAACTAAACTTTATAGTGATGGAAAAAAAATTCACTGAATTCACTAAGTTAAGTAGTTGAAAATTTATTAAATGACCCATTTTTTATATATTCCAAAGGCTTACAGGGGTTTACTCAATAAATACTTTTATTGATTTCCAAAGAGTTTAATGGATTTACAAAGTATTGTGTTATTCGTTGTATACTTTTAAAATCTCTTTCAAAGTTTATGTTACTCGTTGTAGATTGTCAAAAAGTCTTCTAAAGTTTGTGTTACTCATTGTAAACTTGAAAATTCAAAGACTTTGCATACTTACTTATTTTCAAGACTTTGAGTGACTTTTGTGTATATATTTGCCTAGATAAAAGTCTTGCAAAATATGTAAGATTTTGGAAGACTTCCAATTTTTTTATAAAGATGTTTTTTACTCTCTTTTATTTTATTTCATGAATACACAATCTAGAAAATTCATATTATAGATGATTATAAATTATTTGATATGATTAAACATTTTTTTAATTTTAATTATTATGTTAAAATATACAATAATTATTATTTTAATTTATTGTTACACTTTATTGTATTTTATTGAACAAAAGAAATAAGTTATATAAAATAATAATTTATTTTTATTTAGTTCAAGTTTCTATAATAAATAAGCTACAATAAATTTTGTATTTATGTTTATCATGTATATTTCATATAAAATTTGTTTTTATAACTCTTAAGGACTCTACAAATGTCTGCAAGACATTAGACAACTCTGCATAACTCCGAAATTTTTGCTCAACTCTGTATAATTCTCGCAAAGTTATTAATTTTCATGACTCTTTTTAAATCTACGAATGTTTTTATTGAGTAAACCCCTGTTAATTAGCTCTGTTAGTGGTGCATATTAGGAGTCCTAATTGAGCGAGTTACATTAATGTTGAGAATTGTGATTCTGTGTTCATAAACTAAAAAGATACTCTGTTACTCCCACAATGGATGACCTATTTATTTTTAAATTGTCTCACTAATAGATGACTTATATCATTAAATAATATATTCTTTTTAAATGTATATCTTTTAATTGATTATTGTTTGTATAATAAATAAATATAATTTAATAGCCATATTTATATTTGTTATGCATGCGTCTAAATTTTTTTTTCGATAATATATAGGTTCACGAATATCCGTGATACAGTTTGAGAAATATATTATTTTATGCTAAATTTTACTACTAATTATTATCCATAAGGGTATAATAATTGAAAGAAAAAAAAACTTAAGAATACCATTCATCAACCATATGTCAACAACAACCAAAAAAATATACATGTTATTCATGCACAACACAAGAAGAAAGTTTAGCAATTATTCATTAGTGACAATTAACAAATTCCCGGGCCGTTACGGCACGGGTCATATTCTAGTCTAGTATATGCCAAGTCAATATAGTGAAAGAAAGACGACCCTTCAAGTTGGACAAAAAATCTTAATTTTAATCATTATCACTAACATTGCCATATCGTATCAGTAAGAGCGCGTTTGGATACAGTTTTGCTTCTGACTTCTGCTTCTTCAGAAGTAGAAGTCAGAAGCAGAAGTCAGAAGTCCAGATATTTTGCTTCACAAAAAGTCGACTTTTCTGCTTCTAGAAGTCATTCTGAAATTCTACACCCAAACTGACTTCTTGCTTTTTGACTTCTAAAAGTTACTTCTGGATGTGTATCCAAACGCCCTATAAGAGTAATCACGGGATCATGAGTAATCATGATCGTGATCTTAGGAAGATTAACGTATAATCAATTAATAGTACATGATATTTCTTTTATTCTTTAGATATTTGAAACCCCATTGCTTTTATGTTTGATCAGTAATGCTCATGTAATATATCATCTACTGATAACAGAGTAGTTTTCATAGGTTTCTAGTATCTGCAATAACTATTAATTTCTTTTTTAATATTTAGATCTTGTAGAGAAAGAATATAATAATGAATTGTTTCAAAAAACTTCAAAACGAATACAACAAATGGATACAAGGACAACAAATCTATTCAAGTGGATGGAAGAACATGAGCATCACGATTTCAAACCAAGTCATCACGATCAAGGTTAATCAAATCTTCTTCCATATGTGGAATAAAAACGACCCTTGTGCATATAAATTTTTGAGGAACTTTTAAATTAAATGCATGGATTTATAATAAATAAAGAAAAATATTTTCTAAATTTTTCTTCGAGATGTGTGCATATAGATGATAGAATATCCGAGGGTTAAGAGGTGCACCCTTATGGTAGCTGCCACGAGGGTGACCTCGTCACATCATGACTCTATCAGCAAAATGCATTGTGACATCTGACTCACGGCTAGTCATATTCCGAATCAGATGCAAAAAAAACAAGGTGTTAGTTTTCCTCCCCTTAACTAAAAGTGGGCACCTTATAAAACAAGAGTAGTGTATGTACAAAATCAGTATAAGAAATGTAAAATCGAATCGGTCTTCCTCTTATTTCTCTTTGTTTCTAAAAAGAAGGGGAGAGAAGAAAAGAGAGATAGATACAACAGAGAAAAATGTTTCTTCGAAGATTGGCATTGGCAGGTCCATTATTCGCAAGAGTGAAGGAAACAACAGGGATAGTAGGTCTAGATGTAGTACCAAATGCAAGAGAAGTGTTGATTTCACTCTACAAGAAAACCCTAAATGAAATCAAAGCTGTACCTGAAGACGAGGGTTACAGAAAAGCCGTTGAATCATTCACTACAAACAGATTAAGAGTATGTGAAGAAGAAGAAGATTGGGAACAGATCGAGAAGAAACTTGCTTGTGGTCAAGTTGAGGAGCTCATTGAAGAAGCTCAGGATGAACTCACTCTCATTTCTAAAATGATTGGTAATCTCCCTCTCTCTTGTTTTACATTTACATTTTTTGTGGCCCTGATTTCTTGCATTTTGTGAATTATTTTTGTTATTTTTAGTTTGAGATGGCGGATTTGGGAAATTTGTGTGATCTGAAATGAGGGTTTTGAATTTTTTTTATATGGGAAGTGTGGTGATGGTGGCTAAGATTAGTGTAATTGATGAAAATTTAAAACTAATGATTCCTATATATTCTCACAGAGTTACTATTCAATGATATGAAACTACTGTACACTCTTTGATCAGAAAAATGTGCATGTTGCTGAAGTAGGTATGGCGTTTAGTGCGAGCAACCTGAATCATGAGCTACTTTCACTTAGTCACCATAACTCAGCCCAAGCCAACTGAGGTTTACTTGTATTATCATGTATCAAACTTGATATAATCTTGTTGCACCTACCTCAGAGATCGGGATGTGCATGTCTTCACAACAATTTAAAATGACGAATTTTCACTCATGTCATCCTTAGAATATGTGGTAGTTTTTCTTGTCTGTACTAGGATTTTAGTGCCTGATAAGATTGTCATTTGGCTATTGGCACCATAAGATACAATTATGACTATGTGCGAGTCAACCAAATTGTGCAGAAATTGAGTTGCTGATTAGTGCCACATTAGTGATATGTCAAATGGGAAAACTGCAATTTTAAAATGTAATATACTAGCCACAAATTCAAAATTGGGCCTGTTGATAGGGAAACAATTTTTTCAGGGACTCAATCTATATGTAGACTCTTATTTTTCTTCCTTACTTCTATGTAGTTCTGATTAATTATTTAGATGCGTAAAGGCTTATATATCTATGAAGTATGATACTGTCACTAACTTTGACCAAAGATGCCAAAATGGATGACCAATTGGCATCTGGGTCTAAAATTGGGCAAGCGCGTGAAGATGAGCTTGTCTGTTAGGTCAACTGACTGAAATTGGCTTTCTGAAACAGTACCTGGGATCTGGTTCATCACCAATTTGAATCAAGCAGTCCAATTTGACCTCTAAACCACATGTCTGCCATCCTTGTCATGGGAGTTTGTGTAGTCTTGATATTGGTGGATTTCATACTGCTACATCTAGGATTCTTTGATATTTCCCCTTTCAAGTAAAGAAAGGATTCAAAGGCTAGTACTTCGTCTCTACTTGTTATGGCGTTTTAGTAAAGTAGGAAAACTTGTGGAAACAAATGCTTCCCGCCATGGCTGCTATTGGGGTTACTGAATTCCACGGCGGTTACCTAACAATCTTCGCCATTGGCTTGCTTATCCCCCGTGGAATTTGGTAATCCCTGTAGCAGCCATGTTGGATATTTCCACAAGTTTTTGGTTTTCTTATTTCAATAGCTAAATAACAATATTCTTGGCAGCTACCACCATTTGAACCTTACATCTAGAGAACCCCCCATAGCAAAGGCATATTTCAGTAGTTCCACTGCCATATTAGATTTTTGCAAAATGCTTTATTTTTCCTGTTGATATCTGAGTTCTTATCATTGTGAAGCAGAATTCACCAAGTGTTGGATTGATCACCCACCAATAGGGAACGTGAGCTGGGTTTAGACCGTAGTGAGGCAGTTTAGTTTTACCCTACTGATGATAGTGCCGCGATAGTAATTCAACCTAGTACAAGAGGAACCGTTGATTCACACAATTGGAAAAAGAAAGGGTTTATCTTTCTCTTCTTATTCTCACATATACTTTTCAAAATAAGTTGCGTTTTCCATTCATGGTAGTAAGTTTTCTTAGAATAACAAAGGATGGGAGATGGATGCATAGAAAAGGAAGGAGTGGTTCTCGGTGAAAGTTGACTTTCTGTACTCCTACCAATCATTTTTATTATTCGAAGTAACCATGAGGGAGGCTAGCATAGTGATTCTAGGGGAATCTACATTTTGATTGAACCCTAAATTGTCTGGAAAAGTGCACATTATTTTTGTTTATGAGGTTATTAGAGTTTCAGGAGTTATCATAACACTGCATTGGAGAACAGAAAATTCCATATTAAAAAAGAACTTAATTCCTTCATATATTCCAGCTTGGAGTCTTTGCATCATTTTGATTGAACCCTAAATTGTCTCGAAAAGTGAACATTATTTTTGTTTATGAGGTTATTAGAGTTTCAGGAGTTATCATAACACTGCATTGGAGAACAGAAAATTCCATATTAAAAAAGAACTTAATTCCTTCATATATTCCAGCTTGGAGTCTTTGCATCATTTTGATTGAACCCTAAATTGTCTCGAAAAGTGCACATTATTTTTGTTTATGAGGTTATTAGAGTTTCAGGAGTTATCATAACACTGCATTGGAGAACAGAAAATTCCATATTAAAAGAGAACTTAATTCCTCCATATATTGCAATTGCTTCATGATAGAGCAGAGGACACTCTTCTTTTATTAAGCTTTGAGCAGCTTTTACTCGTCCATAGAGCCAGACGATTTAATTATGTTAAGTGTATAGTAGACTAGTGGAATACATTGGAGTGGAGAAGGAGCTGATGTGCTTCCTATCCCGCATCATGGTTTATGGTTTGGCTTTTCTACTGCATCTCTGATTCTCTGATCGGTTGCTTATTGAGTGTGAAAGGAGAAAGGAAAAAACAAGTCGAACCTTAATCCTTCTTGGGACTGAGTTAAACCAAGCCCTTCAGATATTTGTGTTGACAATAACTGTTGCGAATCTTTGCGTTTGCCAAGAGTGCTGTTTGTTTGGATGAACACTCATATCTATCGTGAATGGTATTTGCTGAATTTATAGCATGAGTAGCAGCACTAATGTTAAAGACCATGCAATATGAGCTGATTCTAAAATGCATTTAAGTAACTCGGTTTGAAATATGAATTGCAGAGTGGGATCCTTGGGGTGTTCCAGATGACTACGAATGTGAGGTTATTGAGAATGATGCTCCAGTTCCAAAGCATGTCCCTCTGCATCGTCCAGGTCCTCTGCCAGAGGAGTTCTTCAAGACGCTAGAGGCGATTACTTCTGCCCCCAAGAAAGATGAGCCAGCTATTGCCGAGTCCACCGCTTCAAAGGAGTAACCTGCTCTCACTTCTACAAACTCGACTCTGTTTTATCTAGGAAAACAATAACTGTATTTGTTGTTTGAGCTTTCTGAACTTCAACAAAAGCTCAGCTTCTGTATTGGTGGACCTGAGTGAACTTTTGTGGGAACGGATTAATGCATTAAAGCCTTTTTGTTTGCTTCATCTTTATGCATTTCTGTGTAAGCAAGCTAGAAAAAATATAGCCACAAACGATCATGTTTCTATTTCTCTATTGTCTTCAAATAAATTTGGTTTCCGTTGGCGAGTGTCTTTCTTTTACCAAAACTCTCACAGATGAGTTGTAAACGCGAAAGTCATCTAATTTTCATTCATAGCAATTAAATTTGTTACATATTGTTGGGCATATAACAAAGCTCTGGATGTTGATCTTGTTGTGGTGATTTTTTTTTTTTAAAGAAAACTTAGGCAGATGATATATAGTAGTGCTTGTGGCGTCATTGTTTAGACAAACATCTGACTCACTGCTAAGGTTTTTACAGATAATAGCCATGTTTAAGGCATGTAAATTTTGAGTTCTATGAAGAAGTTTGAGACCCGTTAAAACAAAAGTTACAGGATTCATGTTTAATATGATTTCTTCATCCAAAAGCTGCTTTTCCTTGTGGTAGTTCCTGCTGAATCTTCCTTTGATGACTTTGATGTAAAGAGCATTGAAATGTTCCAGAATTTCATTGGTCTCAGCATGTATCTCGATATTGATGTGCTGCTTTTCCTCATCCCATCCAAAAGCTAATTCTGCTCCTCCTGCTCCCCATTGGTCTGTGTGTCCTCTGCTATCAACGTATTTGACTGCAAAATCAGTAATAGTTATAGCTGAGAAAAACTGATAACTGTTAGGATCATGTATAGTGCAGATTTTGATTATGTAACCATAATTCTGCTTTTGCTGAGAGATCTCAACATGGATTCCAGTTTCCGCTCTTTGAGGACCAGTATCAGAGATATGCCCCTGAGAGTTCAGGGCATGGTGAGGCAACTTGTGTATTTTATTATAGTCACATAAGTGTTGTTGAATGCTAAGAGAGGTGTTCTTAGAATTATGTGTGATGTTTTGGAAAACTAGATCACATCTAGCCTTCCATATAAACCAGCATATAGTGGCATAGGTGCTGATATGTTCACTGTTGATTGTATGTTGAAACCAAGCATTGAACCAATCCAATAAAGATATTTGATGGTCAAACAGACCATGACTTTCACCTAACATATGCTGCCAAACATCAGTAGCAGCTGGGCAATTGAGGAACATATGTGTCATTCTCTCCTCCCCACTTTTGCATATTTTGCATATGGGATCAATATAGTGAAGAATGCTTGCAGTTTTAGCATTAGTTGGAAGGATTTCATGAGCACATTTCCAGAGAAATGTTTTGATGGAAGGTGCAACTTCCAAGTTCCATATAGCTCCCCAGTCTCTTGTTGCTTGGTCATTTCTGTAAATATTCTCTATTTTGGCTTTGTACAAAGCTTTAACAGAGAATTTGCCTGTGTTGTTGAGGTTCCATTGCATGTTGTTCTCTTCCCTTGAGTGGATAACAAGATCAGGACAAAACATTTGTTGAATACGCTGAATGTTCCATTCCCTTTGATCTGTCATTAAGTGAGCTAGAAGCTGGATATCATTGGAGCAGTTTGCAGGTTTTGTGAGCTTGTCAGTTGAATTAGGTATCCATATATCCTCCCAAATTCTTATTTTGTTACCATTGCCTATTCTCCAGAAACAATGTTGCTGAATGTTCTAAATACCTTCAAGAACCCCTTTCCAAATCCAAGAATCTCCATCTTTAGCTTTGGTGTTCATATTTAGCACATTTCTGCCTAATAAGTATTTAGCATCCATCATTGGAACCGTAGAGAGTCCTTATCCTGTTCCAATCTCCATCCTATTTTTGTTATCATGGAGCTGTTGAAAAGTTCCATGTTCATGAATCCTAATCCACCAAGATCCTTAGGTTTGCTTATAGTTGTCCAAGCTTTAGGGTAGTAATTAGTGGGGTTTTCTAGGTTCTTGCCCCAGAAGAAGTCCTTTTGTAGCTTGTTCATATCTTGACAGGTTTGCTTTGATATTCTGAAGCAATTCATTTGATAAATACCGGCTGTTGAGGTGACATATTTTATTAAAACTTCTCTTCCAGCTGGATTTAAGGGAGAATTATTCCAACTTGAGAGCCTCATCTTCATATTATCCACTCCTGGTCTGAAAGATTGAATCTTGCTTCTATGAGTAAATAGGGGAGAGCCTAAGTACTTGTCATTTAAAGGTAGAACTTGAACTCCTAGCAGGTTGCAGATTTTAGGCATTAGATCTGGATCAGTGTCCTTGCTGTAAAAAGCACTAGATTTATTGAAGTTGATGAGTTGACCTGAAGTATCCCCAAAAATATTGAGGATGTCCTTTAGGTTTTGGGCTTCAGTTGTATTAGCTTTGCAGAAGACCATACAATCATCAGCAAAAGAAGATAGCTTATTGATGGAGCATTCTTTCATATTTTGACTCCATAAATAATGCCCAAGTCTTCAGCATGAGATAAAGTTCTAGAAAGGGCTTCCATGCAGAAGAGGAATATATATGGGGATTGTGGGTCCCCTTGTCTAAGTCCTCTAGAGGGGTTGAAGAAGATATCTGGAGAACCATTTATTAGAACAATTGCAGAGGTGGTGGAGATGCATTGCATAATCTTGTTGCACCAATCAGAGTTGGATCCAATTTTTGTCATAATGGTATATGGAGAAATTTCCAGTCAACTCTATCAAAGGCTTTTGCCATATCTATCTTGATCCCCATGATTCCTTTATTACCTTTGATACCTCTTCTTGTTCTCATGGAGTGAATAATTTCATGAGCAATGGTTATGTTATCAGCAATTTGTCTATCAGGTATGAAGGCAGATTGGTAAGGAGATATGATTTTGTTTAGGTATGGTTTCATTCTTTGAGCTAAGAGTTTGGATATGATTTTGTAGGTGGTGTTGCAGAGACTAATGGGTCTGAAGTGACTAGGAAAAGATGGGTTATCAGTTTTGGGTATCAGGGATATGAAAGTTGAGTTCATTTCTTTGAGAAGATGCCCAGACATGAAGAAATGTTATACCATTTTAACCAAGTCTTCTCCCACAATATCCCAATTGGCTTGATAGAAATTCGGTGGGAATCCATCTGGATCTGGGGCTTTGTCTTTGGCCATACTGAAAATGATTGCTTTGACTTCATGTCGGTCAGGAATTCTGTTAAGCTTGTTGTTGTCAGAGTTTGTTATAGAGGTAGGGATGAGGTTGGTAATTTCATGATTCATAGCAGGTGATTCAGCAGTGGTCATGTTGGTGAAGTGGTTGGTGAAGCATTGCTTTATTTCTTGGTAATCCTCAGTCCAGTTTCCAGCATTATCCTGTATAGAGTCTATCATATTTCTTCTTATTCTACATTTAGTAGCTCTGTAGAAGTAATTAGTATTCTTGTCACCCAATTTGATGAACTGATCTCTGCTTTTGGTTTTCCAGAACTTTTCTTCAATGTCTTGCCAATCTCTAAGCACTTGCATTGCAACTTTTAGAGCTTCACTTCTGTCATGATTGAAGTAGTTTCCTTGTAACCAATTTAGATGTTGTTTAATTTCTTCAATATTTGATTTGATTTTTCCATACACTTCTTTGTTCCAAACTTTTAGTTTCATCTTAATGTCTTTGAGCTTTTTGGCTATGAGGAAAGCACTAGAACCAGACACATTTCTCGGCCAGCATTCAACAATAATATCCTTACAATCCTTATGATCCAACCAAGGACCAAATAATTTGAAAGGAATTTTACCAGTGCACCAAGTAGGATTAGTGTTAAGAAGAATATGGTGGTGATCAGAGCCAATAGCTAGAAAATTAGAGATAGTAGAGTTTGGATACAGGAAAAGCCAGGATTCAGTGGCAAGTCCTCTATCCAATCTTTGTTCAGTAAGAGCAGGACCACTTCTCTTGTTAGACCATATGAATGGACAACCTGTACTGCCTAAATAATTTAAATCCAAACCAAAGATTTTGTTACTAAAAAGATTAGCTTCAATACTGTCAAGTAGTTGGGTAATGTACTTTTCATTATCATGCAGAATGAAATTGAAATCTCCAATGACCAACCAAGGAAGGGAGTGTTTGGCAGTTGTGTACTCCAAAGCTTTCCAAGAGTTAATTTTACTCTTAGTATCATAAGGATTGCCATAGTAACCAGTAAAGATCCAAGAAGGGCCACTAGTAGGCTTGATTATAGCATTGATATGGTTAATGGAGTAATCCAGAATCTCAACATCTAGATTGTTCTTCCATATCATTACTAGGCCTCCAGCAGTACCACTAGCCCCTTCAGGATTTACATGCCAATAGTTCTGAATATTAAGCTGTTTTATAGTTTTTATGAGTTTTACATGCTTCTGTTTTGTTTCAGAGATGAAACAGATGTCATGATTGAATTTGGTCATCATGTCATTAAAGTATTTCTTTGTATGTTTTTTACCTAGCCCTTGGCAGTTCCAAGCTATTGAAATGAAAGAAGTAGGACACAAAGGGATATTTTGAGGTAGGCCTTCTAACTAGAGGATCATAGTAAATTAGCATGCAATAATATAAAGAGTTGTGGTGGTGGTACTTGTAATTATGACTAAGAGTAGAGGTGGTAATGAGATGTACCTCAGAATTTGATGTGGAGGTGCTAGAATCACCATTAGCCATTTTGGGAGTGCTTGAGTCCATATGTTCATCATATTTGTCCAGAGGTTCAGCATAATTGTTAGGATGGTCCTTGAATCTTTTGGTATTATCAACTTCATTAGTTTCCATAGGAGTTGCAGCAGGTGTTGATTGTTTCCTCTTGGACATAAGTTTAAGCTTGCCAGTATCATAAGAAGTGTCAGCAGGTGTGGTTGTTTTAACAAAGACATGAATTGTCTTCCTAGCCTTCCAAGCCTCTTTTTTTTTAGCTGAGCAGTTTCAGCATCCATCCTTTCTTTAATTTGAGACAAAGTTGGTAAGGTTTGAGAGGGAACAGCTGGGAAAAAACTGGTTGGATCTGGAACTTGAGGGATATTGGTGTTTGGTGGATGAGAGTGTTTGGCTATATCTGCTTCCTTGAGTTTTATCTTTGCTTGCTGGTTTTTGTAGTTGATAGAGATTTTCTTTGAAAGATCATGTTTCATGTTCCTTATTTGACAAGCAATGACATCAGGGTGGGTGAGTCAGGATCAGCTCTAGAGGAGGCTCTAAATGTGTGATGGTTGGAGGATGATGGACCAAACTTTTCAATAGACTTCTCTAGTTCTTTCTGCTTAGCATTCCTCATTTTGATTTCAAAGGTTGATGCAGCATCAGCATCAGTATAGCCTCTATGAATGACATTTATCCCTTCTTGAAAAGTTTTTTGATAGGCAGTTTGGGGTGGTGGTAATGGTAGGTTTTTGTAGTTAGTGTAGTGAGAGTTTGAGGGTGTAGGTAGAATGGGACAAGGAGGAAAAGGGTGATCTAGAATTTTACATACTTTGCAGAATCTAATACCATTGAGAGCATACGCAAATTCAAGCCAATGAGAGAGTTGGTGTTTCATAGGCTTCAATTCCAAACTTTAAAGGTCTAGTAACATCAATGGTGAGCTTAACTTCCAAGTTTTTCTCAAATCTGTCTCTCCCATATGGTCTCTTAGCAGTTTGGTAAACTCTAACAGGTTGCACGATGTTGTGGATATCTGGTATAATATGGGTTGGAATTCTTTTGATGAGGAGCCATATCATAACCTTTGTGAATTGTTCTTCATGAATTAAGTCTGGACCTCCCTCTGGAACTCCAACCAACACCATAAGCTTATCAAACACTCCTCTAGTTCCTCCATTCCTAATCGTTGAGTAGTCTTCTTCATAAGTAAGTCTGAGAATATAGTAATTCCTTCTCCTGTTCCAAATATCCAATTCAACTCTGCCATTGAAATCCCCGTTGTTGTTGATAAAGTTGCTGACTCTGGATGTTTCAAAACAGATATTGCTGTAAAGCTTTCTAATGAAGCAGCATTTTCATTCTAAAGATTGTTTTGTTCTGACATTGTCAGGGTTAAAGAAAACCTTGGGATATAGATCTTCTGCAGGCATATTGAGGGTTTTGTTCATCTGAGCAATAAGGTTTTCTATGGTAGGAGTGGAGGAGTTTGAAGAGGAAGCCATTTGTGGAGAGAGTATGGGAGAGTAAAAGAGGATACTCCAATAGATATATTGACCACTGTGCAATGTGGTGAGACATATCCAGCAATAATGATGGAGGAAATCAAACCAGGCTTTAATTTGAAAAAGATTCCTCATCTTGTCAGCAGGACAAAAGCTTTGAAAGTTTTTGGTCATTTTGTGGGTTGTCCTCATGCTAATTCTATATGGTTTAGATGGGTATTGGTTAATATATGGGGTAAATCCATTGCAGTGATTGGATTTTTCCTGGTTGGCTTGTTGTTTCTCCTTTAAGCATTGGAGACCGCAACTTGACTTGTGGTAATTGTGGTTGGTGTTGATGGCTAATGGGATCTGGCTCGGTTTCCTGCACAAACACAAGGTTATATTCCTAATTAATTTGTTGAGCATTTTACCTTATCTTTCCGGTTGTAGGTAGATGATAGTAATTTGAGTTTCATAGACTTCCGAATGTTTGGTAGCATTATCAGTGATCCGTAAGGGATTGCTATAATCCAAGAAAGTAATGGTGATGTGACTAACTTTAATTTGAAGTTTTTTCACGGGGTGATAGTGGCTCTTATCATAATATTGTAAAAAGATCATGACGTGGGCCTTGTACTTGCAGTTGGGGCAGATGGAGATAAGGTTGTTGACTCTGATCAGCCGGACCAAGAGCAGTGTTTGCAAAAATCTGTTCATGACAATACAAAACAGAAAAGCCAAGACTATAAGTTTCGAAGAGATTATGTTTAGCTTTTGCTTACGGTTGATGTGTTTTGTCTTGCTAAACATATTTTCAGCCCCATTGAACTTTGTTTGCCGCCTAGCCTGGGAATGGTGGGTTATTTGTTGAATCAGAAACTAGCACTCCAAACGTGTGAAAAGTTTGATGGCCCGTTGCCAATAAATGGTGGGCTTTGAGAGAGTGCCAAAAAGAGATTCGGCCCTCCCCGCACTCGAGTTAGCTTCCTTCTGAGTGGAGTGAAGATCATTCAGCCTCTGAGTCAAGTGGTTGCTAGATTTGTGGATAATGCTGCATGTCCAACAGATGTAGAGAGTTGAGTAACTGAGGTCTAACCAAATGGTGCCACCTGTTAGAGCCATATACACACAGTAGAAAATGGTTAGACGTGTGAGAGTGCATAATCTTACGGTTAGATTATGATAGCCTAGCAGAAGGAAATAGTGTTTGGCGATGCTAAATAAGAGAGGATACGGTTGAGTGTTTTGAGAAAAGCATTGGGAGCAGTTGCAATTTATTGGTGAAACCCCCGAAGCTGATTGAAATTCTCCATATAAAATGGTAGTTTCTCTTTGCAGAAGAGGCACCGCTTCTTCGATTTCACCAAAAATTCCTTCTGACAAAAGACTGAGAAGAGCCAAACATGTCTGATGCAAACAATCCCATTGATCGAAAAGGCAAAATGAAAATATCGGAGGTGGAGTCTGAGCCATGCATTCACTGGTATCCTTATGAGTATTTGGTATCATGGGATTGCCTTTCCTCAAGGTATAGAGTCTCCCAATTTCAGAGCAGGGTTTAACTGGTATTTGCAAGATATGCAACATAACATAAATGTGAAAATTGAGGACGAAAGAATGTTGCACTGTTTCCCTCCAGGAGAAGTGCATGAGTTGCTGCTTGATTCGCCTGTGGAAAGACTAAAAGCATTCTCCAGGGATAATCAAACGTCTCCTGTGAGTCAGAGTACTAACAATCCATTTATTAGGCCTGAGTTGAGCGTTGATCAAGGTAGTTGTAGGATGCCTGGTGCTACCTATAATGGTGGAGGGAGTAGTGCTGCAGAAACTGTTGATCCCGTAAGGAAGCCACATCGACGTGGATCTGATGATGATGATTGGTTCCTGTATGCATACCATCCACGCTTTGGTCCATTTGAGGTGCATGAGGGAGTTGCTGTTGTTGCTGCCCGATTTCTCGTGTCTGGATTGAGCAGGGTAGGGTTTTAATCCATTACTATGCCAACTGATGATCAAGCCATGGTTCGCCAATCGGCAGCTAAGCCATGGGGTGAGAATGAGCCTATGCATTTCCCTGTTCTTGATGCGCTCTGTCCTATAACCGGCCAGATTGGTCAAGCTATTTTTGCTGGCACTAGTCAGGAAGCCACTAATCCACGAGCTGAGGAGGTGCTATCTCAGGGTTCTGCTGGTGTAGCTGTTGAGCATGCTGAGGAGGATGGCGATATAGGACAAGCTCACAATCTCAGGCCATCTCGGTGGATGACTCGAAGTGTTAGTAGGGGAACACGGAGTCAGAGTCGACAGTAGTAGATGGATTTGGTGAGTGACTTGAGTTTCTGCAATCCTTTGTTATAGTGTTCTGTTAAGAATGGCAAGGTTGTGATTGTGAGTGATCATTCCCACAATCATAGAGAACAACTTTATTTTCTTGAAATTGAAGGTACTATTTGTTTTCTGATTTTTCCTTGGATTATGAAAATTATGTGAATGTTTGGAATCTGATATCCTTTCACAGAAAGTAACGGATTTTCTTCAAATTGATATGAGAGAGTGTAGGTAATGGGGGTGACAATCTCATAGTTAGTATGATGTTCATTGAAATCTAGAAATTGCATAGAGTTTATAGTTAAAGCAGACCTTGAGGGATGGTATTGCCATTGCATAGTATTTGTTGAAACAGATTGCGTATAGCTATAGTACCTAGTAGTGAAGGAATTATCATAAAGAGAAGTTTCAGAAATGGTTGGTAGAGCTTGAGGTTGGGTGAGGGAATTAGCATACTGAGAATGAGGGTGCAGAATGGAGCTTGAAGTTGCTCTGCCTAGCCCGAAGCTTGAAGTAGTCTGTTCTTGAGTACCCAAATTGTATATAAACTTCCCCATAAAGAGAGGTTGATAATGAAGTAAACTAGTATGAGAAAAGGTCTTAGAGAGAGCACACAGACCAGGGTTGTGAGGGTTTACAGGTTGTCTGGAATCAGCAAATATTAGAAAATCTTCAAAACTAGTGGAGTTAGGGATGAAGTTTCCAGTAGACTGGAAAGGTATCTTAGAATAGCTTATAGTGATTTGATTATTACTGCCAGAATAAGTGATTTGAGTGAGTTGAGTGAGTTTTGTGATTTGTGTGGTATGTGTGATGCAATTACATCTGCAAATGTGATTCTTTTGAGTAGAATTCATAATTGGGTATTGAGAGAAATAGAAGAAAGCATCAGAAGATGAGAGATTGAAGAAACCGGCAAGAACCAGAGAAACGACGTCTAGAAGAAGCCGTTAGAAGAGACGTTTGGGGGAAAAGACAGAGAAAAAGCGGCCAAAAATAGTCGTTAGAAGAAGAAAGAGGAAGAAACAGGGTAAAGGGAGAGGGGGGAGAGGGGAGAGCTCATTTTTATGGCCAGCTCTATACTTGTTGTGGTGATTAAAAGGCGGAAAAAAAACACATCGCAATAATGATTTTCCAATAATAATCCGAGCTCCCATGTTACACGGTTGGTTAAAAAAAATATACACAATAGTTGAAGCTTTCTAACCTCGTATATTTAGCAAGAATGCAAATACTGATTCTACCTCTCGGACTAACGGACACGATATAATCCCTGCTAGCTAGAGATGGTCCAGACAGATATATAAAGGCATTCCCAAGGGCTTCTCATGGATTGACAAAAGGTACGTCCTCATTAATACCCATTCACATAGATAGCACGCCTATCTTTCCTATCCAACGTCGGGTTCTCAAGATTTGTTTAGTAAAATAGCACAGAGTCAATCAATTCTGATTGTGAGACTTGTAAACAATAAGCTTTAGAATTAGTTTTATTATAACTAAGACATTTTAATTTTAAAGATTAAGGTCTCAGCCGATAAAGCATTAGTAAAATAAGTAGGATACCCTGTGAATCTTGTTTAGTAAAGAGTCATGTGATTCTGGTTAGCCATCCAAAGATTTCAGTTTAGTTTTAATTTTGAATCATTTATAAATTGTGTTGTTTTTTTCCCTTTGTTGAAAAAACATCGTTGATTAATAAGGAGATACGCTGGGAGATAAAATTCAGAATTTTCATTTCTTTTGGGTTATAATGTTTCTCAAAATAACTATATCTCCTAAACCATAAAAAATGAGGGAATTAAACATAAGACACGTCGATGGACGTGAGACAATGAAGAAAGACTAGTGTTGTCTCTGCGAATTGGGAGAATTTAATGAGTCAACTCAGTTGCTAAGTTTTCTTATCACTTTTCATGATTTATCATTACTTTTTCTATCTGATTTTATATGTTTATATGATTTGATAGTAGTTTTTGTTTCTAAACTTTAATCTCTCTTAACTGATTCAAAGATACGGTCTTAAGTTTTATCTTATTCATATTTTTCTTTCAAGTTTGAAACTTTTTCTTTCGTGAACCCTTATAATGCAAAACTAACTAAATTCTTCTACTCTCCATCATGTGTGTTCAGTTTAAATTATCAATCATGGCTTTTTCCTTTATGTTTGTGTTAGTGTTTATTGCATTTGCTGAGAAGTTAGCTAATCGTTTGAAAGCTGGAATCGTCTTTAAAAGTATCAGTGGTTTACAATGACAGAAGGTACATGATCGGTTCAAGTTGCTGAGTCAAGAATTCAATGAAGTCCGTAACTATAGCTGCAATTGGAAACATAAAGTCTGTTACCTTATTCTTTTCGGTTTGGGAATATATGTACTTATTCTTCTTGACCTTTGAATCCCAGTCATTAAATTTGTTACGGTATTTCAAGCCAAAATAATGGAAAAAAGAGACACTTCGTTTTGAGAGTTCTTCATATAATAATACTTTTCTCATCTCTTACACTTTTAAAAAGAGACACTTCGTTTTTTACAATACAAAACAAATGAAGGCTGGAATCTCAAGCTGATTAGGAGAACTAGTTAACAAGTTCAGACAAGCCGTTCTGGACCTAGGAGACACTAATGAAGTGAAAGTCATCAATCCAGAAATTAATCATGAAGAGAATGATGGGAATAATTGGGAAGCTAGCGTTATTGGAAAGGTGATTATTTAAGGAAAATGGGTTATGAAGCTTTGGAGATGTTTATCAAGTTCACTTGGCCTTTCTTAACTGAGGAAGAAATCAAACTAATTAAAGTTGTTCCAAACATTATGATCTTCAAGTTAAATAAGTGGGAATCTTTGAACAGAGTAATTAATGAAAGGCCATGGAGCATCAATAGGAACCTTCTTGTTGTACATGATTACATACCTGATATGGTTTACACAGAAAAGCACTGGGGGTTTCAGCAATTTTGGATTCATCTTAAATTCATTCTTCTAGAACACATGAATGTAATTGTTGTTACAAAATTGGAAGTATCATGGGAGACGTATTCATTTGAACCTAAAGATGCAACTCCTGTTGGTGGAGTACCTGTGAAAGTATGTGTGAACATTGACCTTACAAATCCTATGAGGAGGGGTGTAAAAGCTATTACTAATGCAGGTGTCAGTCGATGGATTAAGTTTTTCAATAAAAGGAACCCATCTAGTATTTGCTCTGAATATTATGTCATTAAACATTGCAAAACTTCTTGCAAAGATGCAGCTAGTTTTTTAGCAAAAGCTCATGAAAAGCCATATTTTTTTGGTAATCCAAATATGATAAGGAAAATTATTTCTGCAATCTCAACAAGTACTGCTCCTGTTACTAAGAGCAATCAAAAGAAGTTTTTCAAAAATGTTGTTTTTGTTCCTCATTAGGATGGAGAAGTCATGAGCATGGATTTCTTAATCAAAAAAGGTGAAGGGGAAGGAGACACTAAAGACATCAGAATTGGAAAGAGGTCCAGGGTTTCCAATGATTCAACTATTAATGAAAGTGCCACGAGTATATCTCTACTAGTAATAGCACTGCATACAACAAAGACATTCAGGCTCCTCAATTAATCACTGCATGATATAATCCAACACAAAACACACGGATGGAGAGTCATGTAATCTTCCAAAAAAAAAAAAAAAACTTTATTTTTCTTATCTCAAGAATCTCATTCTTTATTATCATTGTTTTGCATTTTAAGTTGCATCAAATACATAAATCATTGTCATTGTCATTGCACATTCATAATTATTTGTTCTTTTAACTAGTCAAAGTTTTTAAAGTACTCATACTCTTTACTTTCTTGCATCACATCTTATTTGACTCTAAACATCATCCCAAATGAAAATAATCTCTTGGAATGTACAAGTCCTTAAAACCTCAGCTACTAGAAATTATCTCGGTGATCTTATTAGATCCCAAAACCCTGATATCATATTTCTTTGTGAAACCAAAATCAATCAAGAAAATAAAAACCTCTTCTACAAAATTATCAATACCCAAATTATGCTTTTATTGATCCAATTGCCTGGTGGTCTTGTTCTTCCCTGGAAGAATGGTTTTACTTGTGAAGTAATTGGTAATGACAATAACATGTTTAACATAGTGCTTCAGACTGATAATAGCAAACATGAATTTTTACTCACATGTATGTATGGTTATACTAGTTACAATAATAAGAAAAACCAATGGAAGTATATTAAGGATATAATTAAAGGTAATAGAGGGCCTTGGATGCTATTAGGTGATTTGAACTTTCACTTAGTAGAAGATCGTAATAATGCATCTTCTTCCATTGATGGATGGATCAATAAGATAGTAGATGATTATGGTCTAGAGGACATAGGATATACATGAAAAAGTCACACTTGGACTAATAATAATCTAGGTACAGGAAATAGGAAGTCCAAAATAGATATGGCTCTAGGCAATAGTGACTGGAACATTCAGTTTCCTAATTCTAGGCTTTATAATAGGGAGTAACCATAGTCCCATAATCCTTGTAAATGATACTACTATTCCAAGTTTCTGGAAACCATTTAAATTCTTCTTAACTTGGATAAATGATGAATCTTATGTTATTACTGTTGCTAATGCATGGAAAACTGATGTTAAAGTCTCCCCTGCTTATCAATTTGTCACAAGAATGAATGTTACTAGGAAAGAACTTTCCAGGTGGAATAGAGAGCATTTTGATAATGTGCATAAACAAGTAAATGATCTACAACACCAATTAACAGTACTTCAAGCTCAACCACATAGCTCTATGGTTCAAAATCAAGTAATTTCTGTCAACAATGAATTAAATAAATGGCATAAGGTGCTGAATAAATTATATCAGCAAAAGTCAAGGGATAATTTCATTAAGGATATGGATAATAATACCAAATATTTCCATGCTAAGTGTAACAGGAAGAGATGCAGAAATAAAATTGATTCGCTTCAAGGCTACAATGGTTTTTGGCTGTAGTTTAGAGAAGATATTGCTTCACATCCCACTTATCATTTTAGCAGTATTAGTACTTCCATAAATCCACGAACTTGATGAAAGCCTTTATTAGTGCTCCATACAATCATCTCAGCAGAAATTAATGTTCTTCTTATCAGTACTCCCTCTTCAGATGACATTCTTAAAACTCTAAAGGGTATGGAAAATTGGAGTTCCCCATGACTAGAAGGATTTCAAGATGGTTTTTACAAAAGTCAGTGGGATACAATTGGCGATGATGTTTGTCTAATGGTCAAAAGATTCTTTGAATCTAAACACATGTTAAAACAAATTAACAAAACTTATATCTTCCTAAGAAGAAGAAATATATTTGTGCTGCAGATTACAGGAAAATTGGATTATTCAACACTTCCTACACGATGATTTCTAAGATCCTTATCAGCAGGATGAAACAATTAATGGAGAAAATCATTTCTCCTTATCAAACAACATATGTCTCTGGTAGACTCATCAGTGATAAACACTATCATTGCTCAAGAGATTATTCTATCTTTGAAGAAAAAAAGAGGTAAGATTGACTAGATGGCTCTCAAGTTGACAGACTATAGTTGTAGTTGCGGATTATCTCACAACTACACCCTCAATAGAATCCATGAATTTGATATGATGATCTCAATTATTTAATGTGAAGATGAAGATTAAAGTACTAAAATTATAAAGAGACACAAAGATTTTTACGTGGTTCGATCAATGTGATCTACATCCATGGTTCTTCACTAGTGATTGTATGTAATTACATGATTTTACAATTGAGACTCCATTAATGAATATTTGGAGCTCTAGAATTTTGGGGAAGAAGATGATCAAGAAAATAAAATATCTCCTAACATTTTCTCTCTCCTCCTAAAATTATCCTCTCTCTCAAAATGTATCTCTCCTTTTCCTCTCATGCCTAAATGGCTATTTATATGATCTTACAAAATATGACAGTTGTGTTGTCCCGCCATTTCGGATTTGAGAATAAACTTGCGAACCTTCGTAACTTCACTTTGCGAACTTCTTTTTCTTTCCTCGTGATTTCCTTTGCTCGTAAAATGTTATTTGCTCGCGAGATGTCATTTCTCTCCATAATTTCGTAAGTTATCATTTGTTGTGATATTCCGCCCCTACATCTTGCCTCTTTTTTCTTGAATATTGCTTGAAGAGTGATCTTTAAGAAAAAATCTGTTGTAGTAGTCTTTGATCTTTGTTGGTGAAGGAACAAGCGAAAGAATATCAAACTCAAAAAGTATATACTTGCCTCTATTCTTTCGCGAAGTTCTGAAGCTTTTAAGAAGTAATTAAAAGTATCATCTCGCGAAGTATGAAGTGTGTGAAGTATTTTGAAGAAGTATGAAGCATAAGAAATATAAAATATCCTTGAAGAAGTATAAGAAGTACTTAATCCTCGAAATATATAAGAAGTATGAAGTATCCTTAAGAAGTATAAGATGTATTTAATCCTCGAAATATATAAGAAGTATGAAGTATCTTTAAGAAGTATAAGATGTATTTAATCCTCAAAATATATAAGAAGTATGAAATATCCTTGATGAGAGTGATAAATATTGCCTCTGTGTTCATGTGAAATTATTATTCCATTTTTGGTGAGGATTCTTGCTGAGAAGATAAAGAACACAAAATACTTTCTTGGATATCCATAGTTGCCTCTGTTCTTTATCTTCGAAAGAGAATTCTTGAGAAAATGTTGAATAATTAAATTGCATCTCTATTGTTATGTTGCCTCTGCCTCAAGTGGTAACCCTGTTATCTTCTGAATGTTTCTACGAATTCCTGAGTTTTTCTGCGCATTTCTGAACTTCTGAATAGTGCTGTGAATAGTGCTGCGAATATACTGTTGCAAATATACTGTTGCGAATATACTGTTGCGAATTATGAATAGTCCTGCGAATTATGAACTTTTCTGCGAAGTTTCGTGGTATTTTCCTGTAAATTTTTTTACAATACTTGTGCGAATATAATATTTATGTAATGATTATGTTATGAAATATGTATGCGATGCTTATGCCATGAAATGTTTATGCAATGCATTTATGATGCAAATATAATGCTTGAATGATGCTTGTATGATGCGAGTATGATGCTTGTATGATTCTTGTATGATGTGAATACTTATCTATTATAATGCATATTTCAAGTTTCTGTTACTTAGCTCATTTTACCGTAGTAAAATTGATATAACTTTGAGTTGCTTCCATTCATATAACTATCTTCGCAAGTTTATTTGTGTATTTTCTTATATATATTCGTCTTTGATCGCGAATGAAATCGCTTCTTCTTCGTGAAAATTCTTCAATGGGATTATCTTCTTTGTTTCTTCAATGGGATTGTCTTCTTTGTTTCTTCAATGGGATTGTCTTCTTTGTTTCTTTAATGGGATTGTCTTCATGATATATATTCTCTTCAAAATTCTTCAATGATACTGATGGAATTGTCTTCTTTGTTAGGACTTCACAATATATATTCTCTTCAAGATTCTTCAATGATATTGATGGAATAAATTTCATGAATTGTTGTGGTCTTATCATGCCTTCCTAAGTAAAGGTCTTATTTTGCCACCTCTTTTGTGATAATATTTTGTATTTGCAATAATATGACAAGTCTGAACATTCTTGCGAATATACAACCTCGTGACATTATCGTCTTGCGATGAAATCGCAGGACGTCTTTACACTTTCATGAAAAAACCCATTGATCTCATCTTATCTTCATTGTTATGTTCTGCGATTTCTTTATTCTTTTCTTTCTTTCTTTCTTCTTTTTTTTTTTTTTTTTTTTTTTTTAGAAGGCTCGCAGAACTTCATTTGTTGCACAAATATGACAAGCCTTTATGTTTTCGCAAACAAGAAGCCTCATGACATTTGCGTCTTATAGCACGTATCAGCTCCCTAATGGAGGGTGCTGCCCTTTATCTTCCCCCTTGCCCCCTTCAAGGAAGCGTACATCGACCATACAAGGTTAGCTCTTCCCATCCGGTTCTGCCAACAACCAGCTTTTGATCGCAACCTCTTATCCTTTTTTCCTATAGGGCTTATAGTTACGAGGTTGCACCCTTTGGGGTATCTTTGGGCCAAATGCATCATTTGCCAAGACTTGTCAAAAATGGCAGATGTGGTTCAACCTCACCCGGCATTCTTGACTCAACCGTGTACCTCGGCGCCTTGATCGTTTTCTGCACTTCTTGGGAAAGACAGTATGCCTTAGTCGCCCAACCTAAATCCTCTTACATCGCATTTTATATTGCGTAATGTCGCTAGATTAGGTGAGAATCCAAGGTGTCTAACCCGGATAGGTACCCCATTATTGGGTTGTACCCCTAAATTTTTACCATGTACTAAGGGCCCTTGGTGGTGTTCCGGTTACCCTTACCCACGTTATAGGTACCCCCTTAAATGACGTACTTTAGGACTTTGCCTCTTACGAAATATAGCTTCGCGAACTAGGGTGTACGCCACAAAGGTTTGCCTGTATCAAATTTTCTGCGGCTCTCTTTCTTTTTTGGAGGCTGATCACAGATTGCGGTCTTTTATTCGCAAATTGCGGTCTTTTCTTCGCAATTGATTTTTGGCGGTATTTTTTCGCCTTTTAAAAACTCATCGTAAATTTTTCATGTTCAAAAAATGTTAAATGTTTTCATAAGATCTTTAGTATAAGAAGTATGAGAAGTATTAATCAAAATTGTTCTATAGAAATATAGGAATTCAATTTTCTCTAATTTTTGTAATTTTGAAGTCTTTGTAAATTTTTTGAGATCTTAAAATTTTTGCGATTAAGTCATTTTTGAATCTTGCGATTGTATCGCTTTTCTCCAATCTAAAAAATCTTTGAAATGTTTTGAAATCTTAGAAATTGTAGAAATTTTGCGAATTTATATCCAAAAATCAAAATTCTTTTGTCTTTAGTAAATAAAGTATTCAAGGAAATGGTACTTACCTTTTTACGGCTTGTTGTTGTCTCTTGCGAAGTATGTGAATTGCTTGCCATAAAATTCATACTTCTAATGGATTGTTGGTTGTTCACGAAGTAGTTTGCTTCTTCCCGAAATAGGTTATGTTGATGCAAGCCTTGGAAAATATATACGAAGTAAACGTTCACGAAGTTAGATAATTGCGAACTTCCCTTCCTTTGTTGAATTAGAAAAATCTTTCCATTTGATCTCTGTTGTTAGTTCTGCAAAGAAAGAATGGAATTTTTATGTCAAAAATTGGAATCTAAATTCACAAAAGTTGCAAAAAACGAGTGTTCAAAAATTCTGCGAATACTGGGATTCGAATATGCGTCTTAAATTATATGAATGTCTTGCTGAGAAGATATGAGAAGTGTGAGAATTGAGAATTGTTGGGTTATTGAGACTTGGAGTAATAGGTATGGTGAGCTGGATTTGCCGGGCTATTGAAATCGCAATGGACTGGTAAGCTATTTCTGCTTAATGAGAAGTGAAACTTGTTGGGCTATTGCTGCGAAGCAATTGGTGTTTTGATTAGCTGGGTTTGTTGTTACGAGTAATAAGTATCTTTACAAGCTGGGCTTGATGTTGCGAACTGGTCCTTCTTTGCTAGTTAATCTTCATTGTGGGATGGGCTTGTAATGATTCATTAGGGTTCCTTAACCGAATTTCACTGCTTAATAAATCTTGACGTAGTATATTTCGAAGACTTCTTCCCTTTTTGTTTTTAGTATTTCCTTTGTTCATAATTCTTTGCTAACTTGTTACTCACAGCCGCAAGCTTATCCATTTCAAAATGATTTCAAGACACAGATTATTGACGAAGTGACTTCTCTGTTGGTTTCCTTTGATACTGCATTGGTTACTTCTTATTGAAACCTCTTCTTTTCTTTGTTCGTAACTTGCAGCTGGAGTTACTATGTTTGTTGCTCTGGCTACAGAACTTTTCTATTTTTCCCCTCATGAACCTCTGTTCTGCGAACCGATAGGTGCTCGGCTAAGGAGATATCGTCTGCGAAATATTGTCTGAGAAATGCATTCTCAAGTCGTTGGTACGAGTTTTGATAATACTGATGAGCTTTAAGTTGGCTACTATTGGCTGACGAGGATTGAAGTTTATGATAATTTGCGAAGTAATGTAAACATATTCGTAAAATATTTGCGGAGTTCTGAAATTCTCGTAAGATATTCGTAAGTGAAGTTGTGAAGAGCACTCGTTGCTGAAATTCTCAGATCTTCATCCATATAATAATGTTGCGAATATGCAAACTAAAGCTGATTCTCCACACCCTTTACCATTAGTGCATCCTTGTCTTTTGGTTTTGTTACGAACTGATGCAGTTCAGGAGAATCAAGCAGTTTGGGAGAAGATCAAGCTGATGTTGTCATTACCGATGGAGCTCAACAGTGATTTGGTTGAAGAACTTAATGAGACGTTTTTGCTAGCAATCTGTGAAGATGGTGGAAATGGCTAACTCGAGTCTGCAATGGGAGATGGATTTGATAGTTGGGTTGCTCGTAAGTCCATGCTCTTTGAATAGTCCGTTCCATGCAAAGAATGTTCGCAGCATCAATTAGTGAGTTGAGTTGAACAGCCTTTGATATTAGTTCTTTTGTGTAAATATGGCCTTGAATATGCTAGTTTATTCGCAACTGTGTGTTCTTTCTTCGCAATCAATTGACTCTTCATATGTTGGTTTGCTTTCATCTCCATTCAATTACTATAACTTCGCAGAATTATTTGGATATGTGTTTAATCATCCATTGCTTCTTTCTTCCATTGCTTAATAATTTTCATGTCTTCTTCTTCCATCGTCCTCTTAGTGACAGATTGACCTTCTTTGTTGACTGCATCTTCGCAAAACTGATGCATGAGTTTTCTTCGTGCTTACTTTTGTTTGGTTTTGATTCGCAAGTTGTCTCTTCTTTTATTTTGACAAATACTGATGTGACATGTTCCTTCATTAACTGCAGACTACAGTTTTCCTTGCTACCGTGTATTGTATTCTTACAAAGTAAACTTTAACTTTCGCAGGAATTGGTATTTCAGTCGAACATCGTCAATCTGTTGCTAGTAAAGATATCTTTGATCTCCTTTTCTTTTCTTTTCTTTTCTGAATGAGCATCCTGCATCTTCCTTAGTTCTTTGATATTCTTTCGCCTCTGCTTCACTTTCTCTCTTTGATTTTCCCTTCTTTACGCGGTGTCTTAACCGATATTTCTTTGCTTGCGAACATATTCTTACGAATTTGCTGGAGTGATTTGAGTTCTTCGTGTTATTGAGTTGAGTCCATCTCGCGCTTTTATGATATTTCCTGCTCCTATGAAACATCTTCTCATACCAATTTTCACAACGGGCGAATTCTTTTCATTTGCCGTGGTTGTTCCTATTCATAATTTGTACTGGGAAGATTTGCAATCATGCATTACTGCGAACAACAAAGCAATTCAGTAAAAAGTCTAGAGAATTTTATGCTAAGTCTTGTCTTATCGAGAATGAAATTATCATCAAATATTTGCTTGGCTTTGTTGATGGGAAAATCACCAAATCGACTGAAAATTTTAACTATTCTTTGCTTTTGAAATTAATCAAATGGTTTGCAAAACAAACACTTATGATCGTAAATATGTGGCCAACACTCATATAAATCATGCCTTTTAAGGGAAAACTAAGCTCTTGGAGACGAACAGGTTATAAATTTTGTAAAAATCTTTTCCAAAGTTTTCTTTATATCCATAAATCTAGACGTTTTAAGAATAAATTAAAAAGGTAAGAAGAAGATTTATCCTTTTAGAAGTATTCGTTGATGTAGTTCTATTTGCATTTTGTGTCTTCATAATTTCTTCGACTATGTTTGCGTCTGTCAATCTCTTCTTTCTTCTTGAACTACTAAAGTGTGTTTGATGTATGAAGATGCAGAAAACCCCAGGAACTTCCATTTTTGTCTTTAAAATTCATAAATCCGGTACAATTCATCACCAACAGTAACCAATTTTTCTAATTTTCTTGAACCAACAAGGCTAGTCCCTGTTTCTAGCGCCAATTATGTAGTTGCGGATTATCTCACAACTACACCCTCAATAGAATCCATGAATTTGATATGATGATCTCAATTATTTAATGTGAAGATGAAGATTAAAGTACTAAAATTATAAAGAGACACAAAGATTTTTACGTGGTTCGATCAATGTGATCTACATCCACGGTTCTTCACTAGTGATTGTATGTAATTACATGATTTTACAATTGAGACTCCATTAATGAATATTTGGAGCTCTAGAATTTTGGGGAAGAAGATGATCAAGAAAATAAAATCTCTCCTAACATTTTCTCTCTCCTCCTAAAATTATCCTCTCTCTCAAAATGTATCTCTCCTTTTCCTCTCATGCCTAAATGGCTATTTATATGATCTTACAAAATATGACAGTTGTGTTGTCCCGCCATTTCGGATTTGAGAATAAACTTGCGAACCTTCGTAACTTCACTTTGCGAACTTCTTTTTCTTTCCTCGTGATTTCCTTTGCTCGTAAAATGTTCTTTGCTCGCGAGATGTCATTTCTCTCCATAATTTCGTAAGTTATCATTTGTTGTGATATTCCGCCCCTACAATAGTGGAGCTTCCTCATTAAGGTGCTAAATTATTTTGGATTATGTGATGACTTTTGCAATTTGGTTCACCATTGCATAAGCATAACCTCTCTTTCAGTTCTTCTTAATGATTCTCCATGTGAAGAATTTCATCCCTCAAGGGCCATAAGACAAGGTGATCCTCTCTCACCTTATTTATTCATTCTGGCAATGGAATTTCTTCAAAGTCATCTTGTTATTGCTCAACAGGACAAGTCTATCAAAGGTATTAAAGTGGATGGTAATGCTCCAACCATCAACCATTTGCTTTTCGCAGATGACTGCTTAATTTTTTCCCAAGCAAATATTACTTTTGTTAACAATTTACTAGAGCTTCTCAATAACTTCAGTTCACAATCATGGCAAGTTTTTCACTTTGAGAAGTTTGTTGTGCATTTGAGCAAGTATACCAAACCGGAAGTTTCTGAAACTTCAACTCACATTCTTGGAGTAAAAGTTATGAGTTCAAAAGAAAAATATTTAGGCTCTCCATTGATATTAGATCATTACAATCAAGAGTCATTTAAGTCTATACAAAATAATTTTGAACAGGGATTATCCACTTATAATACAATGTTTCTTACTCAGGAAGGTAGGTATATTATGATTAAGCATGTTCTTAATTCAGTTCCAACTTATCAAATGGGTACTTTTAAGTTACCAAATCAACTTATCAACAAACAGACTTCAATTAAAAGGAATTTCTTTTGGGGACATCATTCTACTAAGGGTTCTAATCCATTGGCTTGGCTCAAAATTTGTAAAGCAAAAGACATTAGAGGTCTTGCATTCATGCATCTACAGAAGCTCAATATTTCTTTAGTTACTAAACTTGCATGAAGAATATGCACTGAATCCAGTAACTTAATGGTCCAACTTCCAAGTAGCAAATTCTTCAAAAATGGGGACATCAATCATACTAAAAATGAAGCCAGGAATTGTTCTTATGCTTGGAAATGAATCACAAAGGGTTTTCTCATTGTTTAACAGAACTACTTCATGGAAATAAATAATGGTAAAAAGATTAAAAAAAATTGGCCAAATAGATGGATTCCTGGACTTACTCACCCTCTAGTACCAGCCAATGACTTTTTCAGATTCTATGAAGAAGTAGATGAGCTTATCAATCCTGAAGATAACATTTGGAACATAACACTCTTTGATCAATTGTTTGATACTGATACTTCTTCTAAAATTCAGAGATTGTTTCTGGACACTATAATAGAAGACAAAATGATATGGATGCCTTCAAAGGATGGTAAGTTCTGTGTCAAGAGTACTTATAAGAAGCTTAACAGATTTTTTATTTTTATTTTTCTTGCCGAATATGAAGCATGGGTACACCACCCATATTTTGATACTGTTAATACCCAAAAATCGCTCCTAGGTAAAACAATGTACTATCAAAGTACTTTCTTTAGGTTCGAAAATCAAAATCGTACAAAACAAGCCTAAACCAATGAGTTGACTGTTCACGTTTTTCTTCGGTTACAAAGAGAGAAAATGGGTTGATTTTAGGGGTGGGAAAGCAAAGAAAGTTGAGGAAATTAGCGGTGATTGAATTGGGTGTCAGGTGATTGAACTATTGAAGAAGAAGAAGAGCTTCGAAATGATAAGCTTGTTCTGTCATCTGAATAGAAAAAGTAGTCTATTTATAGTTGTAAGGAACACTCACTGTTTCCTCGTAAGTAATGGAGATTATGGAGAGATGGAGATAGTGGGGTAATGGTGTTTTTATGCCCATGATGTTAGGGAAGTTTTTGGAAACCGTAAACCATCATTCCATTACTTAGACACTTCTTTTAATCGCTCTCAACCGTTGCCACTACTTGAAACTTCCTTATCATGGGATGTTGTCATGCCGCACGTTGCTGTAAACTACCAGACCAATACTCATGAATAATTCCCCCATGTAACATGTTTTGATTTCTCGTAGGAATTAGTGGAGTCATGGACTGTCTCTCGTCTTATCCAGGTTGACATAATATACTTGACTGAGTAATAGCCTAAGCTAGCTAGACTTTGTCGAAGTGGCATAACTTGAAGAGATAACTCGGCTCCAAGGTTATGTGAAAATAATAATGAGTTTGTTATAATATGACATTATAATCATCTTTCCATAATAATACACGTATATATAATAATGCACCAAGTTAATAGCTATCTAAGTCGTGACGCGTGAGGCGACCTAGTCGATAGCCAGTCGAGTTGGCATGGACATGGGTGCTAGGCTTGGAGCAGCATAGTTCTGTCAAGGAGGTTGTAACTAATAGCTAGGCCAGTCCAGACTAGATGTCCGTGGAACAGTCGTGGCTAGGAGACAAGGTGTCTGTGTCTTATCCATAGCTAGGCTGAGACAAGAAGGCCGTGGTCACTGGATAGGCCAGGCCGAGAGATAGGGAGGTCGTGACTACTAGATTGGCTAGGCCAAGAGACTAGGAGGCCGTAGCTAGTTAGGCTAGGGACAAGGTGGCCGTGGCCACTGGATAGGCCCATCCAGGAGATAGAGATGCCGTGGCCACTAGCTTGGCCAGTCCAAGAGAGTAACATGTCGTGGCCTGATGGCTAATCTAGGCTAGGCTGGAAGGAGAGGTGGCCGTGGCCACAAACAGGCTAGGCCTGGAGACAAAGAGGTTGTGGCCTGATGGTTAGGTTAAGCAGAGAAAAAAGATAGCCATGGCCAAGGTCATGGCTAGGATGATAGATAAGGAGGTCGTGGACTGGTTAGCTAGGGAATTGGTGGCCACGACCTGGCTATCTAGTTGGCCAGATAGGAAATTAGTGGCGGCGGCTATGTTATGAGACCCAACCAGATTAGGATGGCTATGGAGTGCGGCCATGTTGGCATTGGCACTTCGTTTGTAGCATACAAAACATATTCGAGGAATTCAGCCGTGGAAGTTCTGCGACTCGAAGTAATATTCCAAATATTATGCTTCTGGTAATTCAGAATAACGTAGTAGCTTATTCTGAATATTTATAAATTATACCATCAGTATATACTGATTAATGCATGACAATTTGTATGTCAATGCATAAAATAACGAGAGTTCAGCTGAGTGAAGCTCTAAAATCTTGCAGGCATATTCAAGGCGGCCAGTGTAGCCATTAGATGGATACACATTCTCAATTATCTTGTGGAATATAATGTAGAAGTACGAATCTATAGTTATGATATCGGTTCAGGAATTTATACATATTTACAAACATATATAGAATACCGAGAGTTCAGCTGGGTGAATCCCTAGTACATATATAATTATAGATATGTCTATGATATAGGTTCAGAGGCGATTTTTACAAGTTTTTCCATTGTCAAGAAACCACCATCAACAGAGATAAGGACAAAAAATATATGCATATATTTTCTCTTTTGTCAAAAATTTTAAAATGAGGAGGGTACCAAGTACACCATAATCTTTTGGTATCAACCTAAACAAGATTTCAGTATATAATATTTATACTCAATCGTGTTTGTAGTTTTCTATCAACTTTGGATTTAATCTGCAATTTTTGAATGGCATTATATCAGAAGATAAGGATACAATAACCAAGATTTTGCGAAACACTAATACATACACAGGTTACCAAATTATATTTCTTCAAGACAGACGAATCCGTTCTTCACGAATCCCAAGTGAAGTCTTTCAAAGTCGAACCTTAGATATCGAAGATCCTTAGGTTTTTAGAGGAAATACTTTGCAACAAGATACACAAGAGTGTCGGGATGAGTTTTCAGTGTTGTTGATGAATCCAATTTACATTAATCAAGGAAAGGATGGGTTGCTTAGGATGTAAACAATGAATTTCTTGGAACCAAATATAATTCTCAATTGCTAAATCAAAGTCGTTTCCTAAGATGCATAAATTATTTCTTTGGAAAGAACTATACTTGCAATGAGATTTTTCCATTGTTTGAAGTTGTAGACAATTTCCATCTCAAGTCAATTTTATAAAAATAATTGCTACCAACAATAACTTTAAAATTTCAAGAAAAGTACTAGCCATTACAACCAAAAGAATTAGCTAAGGAATAATAATTCGTAAATGTGTAGAAAGTTCACCTTAAAATCCTAAGAAGAATGAATGAGCCCTAAGAAATTAAAGTTATAGACCACATTATTAACCTTCTAGGCAACATATGTTAAGTCTGTGAATCATAAGAGAGAAAAAGACAGAACTCTGCTCTATAGGTTAGCGAACTCAAATGCAAATAAGTTACAGAAGCATAAAACTTTTTTAGGTTCTCGATGTCACCATATTAGGTTCGTAAGCTCAATTGCTCTAAAATCTTAGGAGATCCCTCTTTTACTAGGTTCTAGTCTCTTATCGAAGAAGTGGCAGAGACGAGATAGAAACACAATCGTTAATAAATGATGCATAGAAAGAATCAATACTCGTGGAATCCTTTAGATCAAGAATAAGATGTAAAGGATCACCATGTTCATCTCAATCACACTCTTTTGCTACATGTAGTCAGCCTACGACTTTTGTTGATAAAAACACAAGAGTCATCTGTCAAAGAATTTTCTCAAGACGAGCGGCACAAATTCTGTACTAGAACGGTATGTATTTTGCATTTCTAGTATTTTTATTATTTCCTTTGGGTTTTAGGAAATAAATTGTGTTTTTGTTGTTATGTTATAGTTAGGGTTTTTTATTTTCATTTTCCAGTTATAAATGTTTTAGTTTACGCATTTTTTGTGAAACAACCATACTCGTATTACAATATTGATTGCCCTATATGTATTTTTTAGAATATCAGGTAATATGAGTATGGATTTTATTATGATAATCAATCACAAGGCCGGCCCTAAGAAATTGATGCCTCGAAGTTAATCTTCGAGATGTTACCACGTCAGACAAAATGATTCTTCTTTATATAAAAAAGAAGACAAAAAGTAAAAGAAAATAAGAAATGCATGGGTTGCAAAGAGTAAATAGTAAACGTGTTTCTTAATCTAGGTTGATTTTAGAAAAAAAAAAAAAATCCTTTTACTACCCCTTTCAATAGTTTATTAGAATACGAACAAACTAATTAAAAGTTTTAACTTTTTTGTTCAAAACTTTATCATTAATCCGATTTATCATTAAAAAAAAAGAGAAAAAACAAATAAATTGATGCCCTAAAAATTTGCCGCCCAGAGTTAAACTTTGGTCACTTTGTGTCAAGGCCGGCCCTGATTTATCAGAAAGGTTCATACGCATTCCTTTACTAATTTTTTCACCATTCTATAGGTTAATGGTGTGACACCAAATGAAAGTATTTGGGGTTACCGATTTTCAACTCCGTAGAAGAAGAAAAAATATATACCTTGGTAAATACTTCTGTGATATTTCTCTAACTGTATATTGCGGTTGCATGGATAATTGAAGTTATTCACTCAAAATTGGATCTCGTGATGTGTGTCACAGAGGGGATTCCTCGGTGTGACATGGTAAAGATATTATCTTTTATTTTTTTTTTATTTTTTTTTTGAAGATGAACTGGAACCAACCATAAGATTCCTAATGTTTTCCTATTTGTTTACGATTTAAGGATGAAGTTCGGCTTGTTCTCCTCCAACAATCAAAAAAACAATTGGTTGGACCCAATAAAGCAGAAATATTTAGTCCAGGGGTGTGTATGCTTGGAATCATGTCTAGTAAAAAGCACATCGCAGGGTGTTTCGCTATTGCATCTACAACCAATTTTCGGACATATGAACAAGCTTTAAGACACCAACTTAACTATAGATCACAAAAATGATCTTTTGGTTATATTGTTGTTTTTAATTTAAACCATTCAAACTGATGAAAATGCTTGATCCACATGTGTATTTGACTACGCATGATGGCTTGTGCTAATCGACTTGTGTAAGCCTAGGTTGGGATACATGTCGTGGAACAAGTTTTGTTCACTTTATTCAAAAATTTCTCGTTGATCCTAATACAAAAGGTATGATCAATTTTCCTTATCACAGCTATTCATTACCTGTTGCATGTATTGTAGCTTCTGTGTATAAAGGGAAAAGGAAAAAGCTTAACAAACTCACTGCCTCCCTAATAAAAGCTGGAGTGACAGTGGTTGATGATCATGTGTTAATTGGTGATGCCCTTATCCATCTCTCTAATAAGCAAGGTATAGTAAAACAAGGTAAATACTCAGATGGTGGGAAGTTAAGAATGTTCAACTTGTGGCCCACATACCCATATCCGTACGGGTTTGAACTGGAAGTAATATCCATATACTAAAGTTTTCTTTGCCTCCTTAGAATAAAACTCTAATAAATAGATATTTCTCTCCGGTTCAAACCCGTATGGATATGGGTATGTGGGACACAAATCCAAAATTTTCCCACTTGACCCATATAACACATACAATACTAATATATCCACGAAGGCTTGATATGAAATAATTATGTGTGCAATCTAAAGAAGGAGCATAATCCATTAGAATAAGCCATAATATCATTTTTCAGCAATGCACTGATGAGAAGCATGGAGGTTACACATCATTAACGACATACTCCCTTCCGTATACTACAACATTAATACATTATGAAACAATAAAAACATAAGTTCCTTTTAGACCGTATGGCTAAACACCATAAGAGCATGAAATCCATCAATTTGAATTATCAAAAGTTCATGTACTATTAATTTCATCGATAATTGTGAGTACATATGGAATAACAGGAATGTAGAAACAACACATTTTGTGAGATCTCAAAAGAGTAATGTGGTAAACAATAATTCATCACATTTACTTTAATGTCAGATAATAAGTTATATTCTTGGGTTACTTTGGCAACAACCAAGATTGCATGCAAAACATTGTACACATGAAAATTCTCAGAAGCGGAAGCATACAATATTCCTTATATTTTCTTGAGATTTATAGATATTCATTATGCAGGACTGACGTTTGTTACTCTTTTGTGTCATTTTCAACACTAGCAGAGAAACTTCCCATTTCATAAGTCTTAGAACTTTACTTTATTGAGATGTTCTTATTTGCACACTTAGAAGATTCATCTCATTCACTCAAAAGTTCTTTAAGGAGCATTCTCTTTGTCTAAACAAAATACCAAGATTTCTAACGGGAACAATGACTAGTGTGTCATCAGTATATATGTACTTAATCCCACTGATCTTTAGATTTATAACTTGGTCGAGAAAGAATTTCTCAAATATGAAGGTTACTACTAAAATGGGTCTTTAGAAATCCATATACTGATCCCTAAGGTTGACATGCTAAAAGTCCAGTTTTCTATTCAGAGAAATCTTTCTAGTTCCTTTATCCTATATAAGTTTATATTAGACATAATTGTCCCAGCCTTTGTTTGATGAAGCTCCAAACAATTATGAGTCATCAAATTCAATAATACAAGACCTGCCACTTGTTTGATCCAATATCAAAATTCAGTTCGTGAAGATATACCATATTATCAGAAGAAATATCAAATTTCATCACTTTTAGAAATTTGAGTAGCTCAAATGATTGTGGTTCTTTATATATTAGATCATACAAAATCATCATGGGAATAATAATTCAATTCAAACTATATTCATAGTTTACAACTCCCACTAGATTAACCATTAATAAAGCGTCACTGGTTTTAATTTTTTACACTATAATCAGGTCAATATAATATACTCACCCATTCGATTAGTGGTTTTTATTAATCCAATTCTTTTATGCAGATGGAAAACTCTAGCTTTGGATGCTCAACCTAATAATTCTAAACTAGGTTTCCACTCGCTCAAAGACTAATAAGGATTTTGAGAGAAACTTACTGGAAACTAAGTTTACAATGTTTGCTGGTTTAATGAGTTTTTACCTATAATACAACGTGTTAGAGCACTGCTCAGTTGAACTCTCAAGCGTTACTATCTCAGGCTTGTTATCAAGTTTAGTTGCCAAAACTATAAGTCTTGATTTATAGTCTACTTATATCCGAGTCTTGGATTAGGATATAAAGTGTAGTTGAGCATTAGACTTCACGGCGTTCATCGATTGAAGACGAAAAACTACTAAGGGGAGCTTGTGGAACTTCATCAACAAAAGGTATGTGGAGACTTGAAATCATCTACCAATCAAAAGTCTATATACTCTATCTCATATTTGAGACATAAGTCATATATATATACATTTGATATTTTGAGCTGAGTTTAACTCGCTTACATACTTCTCGAAATATGTGTTGGTAAGCTTTCGCTTTAACCAAGTTCATCTTATATTCTTGACGAAAGTCAAAGAGTGATCATGTGAAGATCACCTTGTAAAATCTTACATGATTTGTGTGAGACAGTCATTTGATGTAGACTCGGAATATTTCGTATTGATCATTTGATCACTTGAAAATTGCTTCAAAGCTAATAGTTTATGTGAGACAGTTATTGTCGTCTTTTAACAATGTTTCAATTAATGATTGAAATGGGAGTTTAGAACAAATAACCATGATTGGATATAACACAGTATGCGTACTTGTATGCTAATTGTTGCAAGATATTCCAAATTCGGGAACCATTGTATGCATACCCATATGCGTACTGGTTGGTTTATGAAAGTTCGGGAACTCAGTATGCATACCGGTATGCGTACTGGCGTGAGTTTGAAGTTCTGGAATTTAACTGAGATTGGATGGTATGCGTACATGTTCACATACTAGCGAAACCAAACTTGGTCCGGCCACTTTGGTATGCGTACCCATTCACCTACTTGAGAAGGTTATGTTCTAAAATCGGTTTTTATGAACTAATACATTTATATAAAAAGGAATGCAATCTTTTGCAAACAGTGGATATAATGTTCATGAATTGATTCGAGTGAATCAAAATTTATTTTGCTTCAATTGTGTCTTGTATACTTCTATGAGAATATAAACAATTGAATAACTCTAGAACTAGTTCCATTTGAGTCATTTGAACTAGTTACGGTTAAGATGAATAAGGTTGATACGAAAGTGTTCATATGGCTAACTTCGGTTAACTATTGTTGAGCCAACAAGGTGCACACATTTAGGTACGGTTACTTATATCTAAATGATGTTACTTTTCATTTGTGTGTAACAAGCTAAGTTCTATCTAACGGTTGAAAGATATTAGCTTAAGTCTAATCAGGTTTTCATTAAACGGTAAATATTGAATGCTTTGTTACCAAGGTAACATTGATTTCAAAGCATGATTTGAAGAATATATAAAGGAGATCTCTAGCAACTGGGAAACCTAATCCCCATACCTCCTGTGTGATACCAGTTGCAACTAGAGTGGATTCTCCTTTAACCTTAGGTTTTCTCCAAAACCCTGTAGGTTAACGACTTAAAGACTTCATTGGGATTGTGAAGCCAGACCCAACTATTTCTCTGTAGTTTCGTGTTATGATCTTGCTATTTTCTATCGTGATTAAGTACTATCTTCTCTAAGATTTGCTCGAGATTTATTCTTCGATAGGAAAGATAAAAAGTAGTCACAAATATCTTCGTCTCGTCGTTTGTGATTCCACAATATCTTGTTTTGCCACCATACAATTAAGATTATTATGTGGTAATTGATATTACTAGGATGTTCTTCGGGTATATAAGTCTGGTGTATCAATTGGTTCATATTCACCTTGATTTATCAAAAAACGGAACAAATGCTTTTAGGTATTTCCGTGGGAGACAGATTTATCTATTCAATAGACTTTTCTGTGCGAGACAGATTAGTTTATCAAGTCTTCGACTTTGGGTCATAGCAACTCTTAATTGTGGGTGAGATCAGCTAAGGGGATCAAGTGCACAGAGTCCCGCTGGTATTCAGAGGCATAAGGAACGCAATTGTACCTTGATCAATGTGAGATTGGTTAGAACTCAACTACATTCCAGTCCAAAGTTAACTTATAGTAGGCTAGTGTTTGTAGCGTCTTAATACAGTGTGGTGTTCAAAGACTAGGTCCCGGGGTTTTTCTGCATATGTGGTTTCTTCGTTAACAAAATTTCCGGTGTCTGTGTTATTTCTTTTCCGTATTATATTTTCTATATTATTGAAATATCACAGGTTGTGCATAAGTTCAATCAATTAGATAATACAACCTTTGGTTGTTGATATAAATTGATTGACACCTGAACATTGGTCTTTGGTACCGTTCAAGTTGTTTCTCATAATAATAAGGCTCACAGATTCTATCTATTTGAGTTGCTAATTACATTGAAAACAAAGATACAACTCTTGGATATATTTCCATTGATTGAGTCTGATTGTCTAGTTGATTCTCTTGAAATTATATTGGAGTTTGTCCATACATATTACTAAGCTAAATCTTGGGTGTGGTTGTTAGACCCCCGCTTTTTCACAACGGGAAAACATAATACCACAATTACACTTAACAGGAACAATTATGTACCTTAAGCATTGTGCATCTCATACAATACAACAATTCTAGGAATTCGGCTATAGGACGAGAAAGTTATCTTTAGATCATCCCATTTTCCAAAATATATACTCATCATCTCATCCGAACTTACTACTTTCACCTTTCCATCTGACAAGCTTTCAAGCCCCAGTAACAAACAATAATATCCATGTTTATTACATGTTGCTAACTATCGAACAAATGTAACTATAATATGAGAGTCGTTGGTGAATATGGTGAAACATATTCCACCGAAAATTCCTATTAGTCATCCCAATCATTATGAAAAATATTTTTCCTTGTTATTTAATCTTGCTTTCTCTATGACCAAAATATTATCTAGTCTGAAACATAGAATGAATTAACCGAAAATAGCAAGGGAACATAACTCTTCCACTGCATCAATAATATGGCTAACTTGCAACAATATCTCTTAGGCTAAGTCCCATGGGCTAGATGTGGCTGCTAGATTACCTAAAAAGTGTTGTTGATTAAAAAAATAGTGTTGTCTATTTGTTAACACTACTTCTCTTCTAGATATGTCACATGTAAATTAGTAGAGATATAGTTTCACTGAATGGTTCAACGCATCCAAAATCACCTTTTCGCGGAATGGTTCAGTGCATAGTGAAGTATTCCATTGTATAGCATATTAAATTAGCACTTCCATAGGACTTAGGAGGTTGTCCTAGCTGCCCATCTAGATGTATTAGAAGATTATATGACTTGGCCTTAATATGCATACTCCCATTCTTAGCATAGCGCCTGGGCTGTTGCCAAGTTTTGCTTTCTTTTGAACTATTTTTTGGGAATTACCCATTTTTGGTGGGGGGGCCATTTTTTTGTGATAAGAATGTCTACCCTACACTTATAAGGGGTGTCCTAAAGTGTGCAAATGACTAACCTACCCTTGGCCAATTAAATTTAAAACTAATCTAATAACTATATATATAACCTAATCTAAATCATTAACAAAACAAAATCAAAATTAAAATTATAACAAATCTATTACTATTAATTTTTCACGAATCCGTTACTATTAGAGTGTTTCTTTTCTTTTCTTCTTTCCACTTCATCGTCTCGATTCAAAGAAATTCCCACAAACCCATTACTTGTAATTCATTTTTGGTTAAAAAATGAGTAGTAATCATCAAAATGAGTTGAAAATAGAAGTTGCAGAGAGAAGTTCGGCTAAGAATTATGTGAAACAGTTTGTCGAACTAGCCGAACTCATCTTTAATGGAGTTTTTTCTTTCAGAGAAAGTTCGGTTACGTCGCAACTTTTTTTCCCAGCTGAACTTTTAGTTCGGTTACGTCGTAATTTTTTTCTCCTAACCGAACTTTTATCTGAAAACCTATATATTGAGATCGGTGACGTCGCAATTTTTTTCTCGTCCGAACTTTTAGTTCGGTTACGTCGCAATTTTTTTCAGTTTTTCTCCTAGCCGAACTTTTTGTTCGGTTACGTCGCAATTTTTTTCTCCTAACCGAACTTTTTTCTGAAATAAAAAACTCCATTAAAGCAGAGTTCGACTACCTATGTTTTTAGAAACATTAGCTGAACTACACTTGCATATGAGTTCGGCTAACTGTTCTTTAGATGTCGTAGCCGAAATTTATTTCCATGGTCGAAATCAGTTTATAAAATTTTCATTTTTTTCGAAAGTTTTGGCCAATTCAAACAACTTTAACTAAATTTGAAGTATACCTAGGTACCCGGAACCCTCATTTCGAAATCAAACTATCATAAGAAAAAAAAATCCTCTTCTTCTTTTCAAAAATTATTCTTCTAAAAACACCCACTAATTAATCTAACCTCACTAATTAATTTAACTTAATTATTTAACTAATCCTAACGTACTAACTAATCCTAACACTAACTAATCATTACCCTAACTAATTTAACTAAAAAGGGTAAGTTTGGTATTAACATAAATACTTAGATAAGGGGTGACTTAAAATTACTTCTAATATCCACCCAAAAAATGAATAATAATCCCCCTCCAAAATGGAGTAGTCCCAAAAAAAAAGAACGCGCAATTAGGGGATATCAAAACTAATTGGGATTATGAATTACTTCGCCCAACCAATAGTGTTTGCCAAGGGGTGTTTTTGGGGGAGAAATACTAAAATACCCTTCCCTCAAAATAAAAATCTAATAACTTAAAATAAAAAAACAAAATCATATCCCCCATTTCTATATTCACTGCCGGCATTCTCGTTAGGGTTAGGGATTTGAAACCTAAATATTCCCCACTTTGAAAACATTTTTTTTTTACATTCGGAAGTGACGAAGACCATGTCGGAAGTGATGAAGACCATGCTGGTAGTGATGAAGACCATGCTGGTAGTGATGAAGACCATGACGAAATTGATGACGACCATGCCGAAAAATGGTGCCGACATGCTTGGTAACTAATATTCAATGTCGTAACTTAATGCTGACATGCTCGATAGAAATCTATCAATGACGGTAGTCAAGTGAAAAAAAAGTAATCAATTTTCTGGATACTTTACATCATGTGCCGGCAAAGAAATTTAAGCAACATACTATGCCATTAGCAGTATCAGCATTCTCGAGAATTAACTTACTGTGCCGGCAATTGACTGATTAAAACCAGAAAAAATTCAAAACGGAATAGGTTTTGTATTTCAATAACAGAAAAAATTCTACGAGACGCTGTATTGCACTCTGCTAGGGGGCGTTGCCCCCATGACCTGACCGGTCAGGTCGATCACCGAAAACTCTGCGTAGCGGAAAACATTTATGAAAATTTCCAACAAATGCCCGCATTGATATAACTATGAATACCACGCCGATTTAGGTTGTTCCGGCATGGTATTCATAGTTATATCAATGCCGGCAGGATGTTTTGCAGGTGCAGCCATGGTGAATCCAAAGTTACATCTGGAGAAGATTCAACATAAATTTTGAAGACTTAGAGACATCTCTTTGGTCACTATGGTCACTCATCTCAACCAAAATTTTTGAACCCAACATTCATACTTCTAATCTCTCCAAAATGATAAAGATGTCTATAAATCATTTTCAAACTAATCAATTAACATAACTAATTAGTATTAACCACTAAACCTAATTAGTGAGGGGTAGATTAGGAATTATATAAAATACTTAGATAAGAGGTGATCCTGATTTGATATTTGGATCCAGTTTTTATTTTTTTCCTCTATCCCCAATTAGTTTGGTATCCCAATTACGTTCCAAAAATACTAGAGATGCACATGAGCTGGTACGGCCCGATTTTCTGTTGGAACCGGTCCCTGTACCGGGTGTTGACCGGTACCTCATTTTGAGGACCGGTACCTGTACTTGTTAGACTGGTCCGGTTCAAGAAGGTACCGGGTTTTTACGTGCACCTTCTCACACATCTATGACAACAATCGCAGTATCCACCAACATCAATTTATACAGAACACATCAAGATCATACATACAACTTCAAAGATTAAACAGATAGAAAAGTTCTGATCAATACATATACATACAAATGCTAAGATTGGAGTCATTCGTCAATACCAAGGCCCAAATTACAAAACCAAACACAATTAAACAAAATCATCTCTTCCAAGTATTTTAATCATCAACGAATCTTCTCAAATCAATTCAAACCCATTCTTCAGCAGACTCTAACATCCCTCTGTTATCTTATCTTTAATTTCATCGATTTTCCATTAACATCAACTTCCTTCAAAACCCTAACCTTCCATTCTAGAAACCCATTTGAAACAACCATCGAAATTATGATATACCATTCCAACTTAATCTCAAACGAAACATAAATCAAACATTCAATTAAATATAAAGTAATATAAATTTAACAAATTAATAAAACACGAACCCTAAATTTATTAAAAATAGAACTGATATTCCAAAAATTAATTGAACACGACCTGTTGTACCCAAAATAAATTACGTGATGTTAATAAAAAAAGAAGTGATAGAGTGGTGGTAGTGGTCATACTTCACAGATCTATGTTATTCTTCAGTCGATTGAAATTCGTTGATGAACAACAAAATAAAGAGATCAAAGATATTCATGTTAGTGAAGAAGAAGGTGGTGGTGAAGAAAAAGTTGAACTTGAAGAAGTGAATCAACGCTTAAGAATTGTGCGGCTATTTTTATTTCAGTTGAGAGAAAAGAAGAAGACAAGTGAGAGAGTTAAAGTGTAGATTTGAGAGGCGATGCTCTCTAATCTCTAAAGATAAGACCTAGGATTGATGGCTAAAGTTAACTAATCTGGACGGATAATATTCACAGGGTATAATGGGCCGGTACATGCCGGGAATTTGGTGAGAATCGGTCCCTGTACCCATTCCACACCGGTTCAGGAGAAGGTCAATCTCAATCAATTGAAGAAATTAACCAACAAAATGAAGAACCACGACCTTAAAATGACCGGGTATACTTCTAAATTAGTCCCAACTATCTTTTTTTTGCACAAAGTTATCTAAAGTACATAAAAAATTCCTTTTTTTTTACATTTTCAGAGCTAATTACGGTTGGAATTTTGCTCATAACGAACCGTAAATCGAAGTTACGGTTCGTAAAAGATGAACTACCAATTAACCATAACTGGTTAAATTTGAAGAAAACCTAATCGTAAAACCAGTTACGGTTGGTAACTAAATTCTCGATACAAACCGTAACTCAGTTACAGCTGGTAACCAAATGCTCGATACCAACCGTAATCAAGTTACAGTTGGTAACCCAATGCTCGATACCAACCGAGTTACGGTTCGTAAACTAAAATGGTTACCAACCGTAACTGAAAAAAATTCTCAGATATAAGAACATATGGTTGGTAATTGAACTATTACCAACCGTAGCAACATCAAAATCTCCAGTTACGGTTCGTAATTGAGTTAAAATCAACCGTAACTCACATAAACCCAGAAAATGCAATTTCAATTTTCACCTAAAACCCTAATTTTTGATAGAAATTAAACTTAAAATGAACAAAATAAACCAAATCGTAACTGGGTTTTCAAAACATACCTCATATAAGTCATTACACTGCACTTGATTAATTTTCGAATCGTCGATTAATCGAAGACGATGAAATTTTGAGTTTTAATGGAGGTTACGGTTGATGGGAGGAGGAGAAGAGAACAAGAAAGAAAACAAATTTTCAATTTAGCTTTGATTTAGGTTAAAAAATGGGGAGGGTAATCTAGTCAATTTACACCCCTATAGGACATCTCCTAACCAACTAGAGGGACATTACTATCACATTGCCGCCCCTAATAAACCATGCCGCCCTTATAACAGGCTTGCTTTATAATCCTGGCGATATTGGAGTATACCTAGATTAATTGGGGTATACCCATATTTATATGGACATGTGACCTTACTAAGGGGAGGCCAAATATGGGTGAAAATTCTTTAGTACCCCTTATCTTTTATAATTCTAATTACCCTAAATCAGTTTTATTATTTTCATTCCATCTTCCTTCTTCTCTTCTTCTTCTCCTCCACAACCATATCGGCTTCTCGATCCCCCACCACCGAAACTCGTCGATTAATTCATTAACATCGTCGATTCGAAAAATCCGATTAATCTTCATCAATGGATCCTCCAAGACCTAGGGAAAGTCGCATGAAAGACGCTAATAGAAAACTCAATCAATACAACCCCGGAATTACAAAATTAGTTCAACAAAAAGTGAAGAAAAAAATGGTTGCTGAAGAAGAAATTGAACCCGCTCAAAATGAAGAAATGACGCGATTAAGAAAGTAAGGGCCTACTTAAACTCACTCAAGTACTTCAATTTCATGTTTGCATGTCAAATTAGGTTAGAAAAAATCGATTCTTTGATTTTCAGTTATTTTCGCCGGCAAGGTATTATGTTATCGACCCTGTCGGCTTTTCATAGTTACGGTTTGGCCGGCAGGCTTTTAGGTTGAAGATTGTGCCAGATGTTGAATACCTGTAACTAGTACTTGTAGGGTCGACAAGTTATTCAACCTCAGACCATGCCGGTGACAGTTTGTTTTTTTAGCCGGATTGGTTATGAAATGTTACCTTGCCGGCTGTGTTTTAAGTTTTGTGTCTCCTGATGCCTTAAATTTTAAAACCGGAATGGTATCTTGATAAAACCATGCCGGCTGTTTGTTAGTCAGCAATGTATGGGTAATGGACCTTGCCGACTGGTTTGGTGAAGAATCCTTGAATCTACTGTGTTCATATTTTTTATAAGCCGGCAGGTTATGTGAATCATACCCTGCCGGCTTATGTTTAGCTGGCATGCATTTCTTTGTCGACCATTCTGACTGTTATATAGCCGACAATGTTATATTTGTCGACCCTGTCGACTTATAATTTTGTTTCTTAATTGTTCTTGTTTAGGTTGCAAAAGTCAAAGAAGAAAGCTCTGGAAACTCTTAGTCCTCCTTCAAGACCTCCACGTGTTGGTGAAAAACTTTTGACTTCAAAACATCGAGGGGCATACGTTGTGTCGGGAATGCTCAAGATCCGTGTACCGAATGATTCTGAACCACCATCGGAACCCAGTGATTCAGATGAGACTCCAGATGAAGACCAATCAATTCCATCTGGTAGAAGAGGTGATGATGATGATGTTGATGAAAGAACTCCGGCTGCTAGATGATGATGATGTTGATCAAGACATGCCACCTGTTGGAGGAGGTAATGATGATGATGATGATGATGATGGTAATGGAGATAAAGGTAAGGGTAGAGAAGATGAAATTAGAGAATAGGTAGTGGAAGAAAAAGAAAGAGATGGAGAACAAACTCAATCTAATGTTCAACAAGTCGAAGCTTTAACTTCAACTGAAACCGGAAAGAAGAAGAGGGTGATCACTAAACCAGCTGATTCCCACATGCCTCCCTCTCACTTGATGGTTACACTGAAAAACGATGAGCCTCCAAGAGGGACCCCAAAAGATGGTGGAAATGTTCTTTTTGTATAGAATGACTCATGGGCATCTACGATCCATAATACTATCGTAAGTAATCTCAATCCATTTTTTTTTAAAGTGTGTAACTATCTTAAATTTGCATCAAGTGTTTGTATTTATTTTATTTTAATTTTTTTTTTTTTGGTATTTAGGATCACAATCATGTCGTCCGTCTCATGAGGCGCCAAGATTCATGTTCAGTGACTAAGACTTGGGATATTGATGATGAATGTGAGGAGGTGAAAGTGATTGTCAAGAA